>CM035847.1:42558240-43229966 GCA_020510985.1 Pholidichthys leucotaenia | reverse complement strand
TGTCCAAATAGTAGGTCTGAAAAAACAAAACCAACACATAAGTCTACGATTGGGGCAAATCAGAGAATTCAGAAAAAAACAATGGATTATGAGTCGTATAGATTTTGAAGGGGGCCTCCAGAGTCAACATAGACCTCAAAATGTTTCAGAGCCCACACCAAAGCCAGGGTCTCTTTTTCAATCACTGAATAATTCAGCTGATAAGAATTAAATTTCTTTGAGAAGTAATTCACAGGTTGATCAGTTCCATCCTGTCTCGACTGGAGCAAAACCGCTCCTGCACTCACATCACTGACATCCACCTGCAGCTGAAAAGGCTGATTCAAATGTGGAGCTGTCAAAGAGCCTTCACATTATCAAAAGATTTCTGACAGACATCAGACCAAACATACTGGTTTCCGGCCATCAACAAGTCAGTCAGTGGCACTACCACAGTTGAAAAGTTCTTACAGAAACAACGGTAACTGCCCACTAACCCCAAGAAACACATAAGCGCCTTCTTAGTGGTTGGTATGGGGTACTGTTCCACTGCTGAAACTCTAGCTTGTACTTGCTGTACCTGCCCCTGTCCCACTACTTTTCCCAAGTAAGTCACCGTGCTTTTGCCAAACTCACATTTGGCTAAATTAACAGATTTGTATTCCTCAGCCGATCAAACAACTCTCTAATGTGCAGGACATGAGCTTTCCAGGTGTCACTGAACACAACAACATTGTCTAGATACACAGCACACCCTTTCAGTCCTGACACAACCAAGTTCATGAGCCGTTGAAAAGTGGCTGGCGCATTACGCAATCCAAAACTCATCACCGATTATGAGAACAGACCAAATGGAGTGATAAAGGTAGAGATATCTTTAGCTCTTTCAGACAGTGGCACCTGCCAGTATCCCTTCAGCAAATCAAACTTGCTGAGAAACTGGGCTGAACCCGCCTGGTCAATGAGGCCAGGGGTTTTGTCATGCAATGTGAGGTTGTTTTCCAGCGGGTACCTGAGGATTTCACTACTGACCATAGTAGGATCGGCTACATGATTAACTTGTTGGAGGGACAAGCGCTAGCTTGGTCTTATGCGGTGATGGCTAGGGCTAACTATTCTAGTTTGACTTATTGTATGGCTAGTTTGTTGGGGAGTTCAATGAAGTATTTGACCATTCAGTTCGGGACAGTGTGCTTACCTCTCGCTTGCTAAACTTGAGACAGGGCACCAAGGCTGTCGCCGATTATGCTGTTGACTTACTTGTAGCAGCTACCGAGGTGGGGTGGGAGGACGCTTCCCTCTGTAGCATTTTTTTCAGGAGCATCAGCCCTAGCCTTCGGGATGAGCTAGCCCCTTAGAGAAGCTGACTAAGCTGCCCGAGCTAATCTCCTTAGCCATTAGTTTAGATAATAGGCTGAGGGAACCGGCAGCGGAACGAAAATCTTGTGGTCACTCAGGGGCCCAGTACCATCACACCCCTCAAACCTCCCTAGTGGCTCTGCCACCTTCTGACTCTTCTGTGACCCCGGAACCTCTGGTAGTGGGACAGTCTAGGTTGACTCCGGCAGAGAAATAGCGCCGCCGTGAGTTAGGGTTGTGCCTCTATTGCGGGAGCGAGGAGCATGAGGTAGAGTCTTGCCAGCTTCGGCCAAAAGGGGGAGTCCGTGCGTCGCAGTAGGGGGACTCACGGACTCACCCCAGCCTAATCCCCTATCTAGACTCCTTCTCCCCATTCGTTTTCTACATGAACATAAAGAAATTCCCACACAGGCATTAATTGACTCAGGGGCTGAGCAAAATTTTATTTCTAAGGACCTGGCAACCTGGTTGGAGCTTCACTGTTCCCTTCTTAAGTCTCAGCTACGGCTGATTGCTCTGTCTAAGACCCCTATGGCTGTAGTGTCCCAGCAAACTGCCCTAGTTGCTGTCATTATCTCAGGAAATCATCGGGAGGAGTTACAGTTCTTCGTACTGCCGACTTCGTCTTCACCAGTCATCCTTGGCTACCCCTGGCTGCGCTTCCATAATCCCTCCATTGACTGGCGCACAGGTAGTATTATGTCTTGGAGTTCATTTTGTCTTAGTGACTGTCTCCAATCAGCCGCTTGCTCGCCATCCATGCCCTTGGTGGCTCCCACCGCCTCGCCCCCTGACCTATCTAAAGTTCCCCTGAATATCATGACCTCAGACCCGTCTTTAGTAAGACCCAGGCCCTATCCCTTCCCCCCCACCGGCCGTATGATTGTGCCATTAACTTTTGCCTTGGAGCTCTGCTTCCATCTAGCCGGCCGTACAGCCTCTCTCCCCCAGAGCGGGCAGCAATGGAGGCGTATATCAAGGAATCACTGAGTTCTGGCATAATCCGTCCGGCTTCTTCAGCAGTGGGGGCGGGATTTTTTTTTTTTTGTTGGCAAGAAAGACGGCTCATTGAGACCATGCATTGATTTCAGGAGTTGAACAACATCACCATCAAAGACAAATACACTCTTCCTTTACTCAACACTGCCATTGACTCTCTCCAGGGGGCGTCTTGGTTCACCAAGCTGGATCTCCGCTACGCCTACCATCTGGTGTGGATCTGCGAAGGAGATGAGTGGAAGACGGGGTTTCGGACCCCTAGTGGTCATTTTGAGTATCTGGTGATGCCCTTCGGTCTAACCAATGTGTTAAAGGATTTATATTTGCAAATGTTAATATGTATTGGATTGTAAAATGCACATACTGGAGAGGTGGCTCAGTTGGTAGAGCATCCGCCCCACACCCGGGAGGCAGGGGTTCAAATCCCGGCCGGGTCATACCGAAGACCATATAAAAGTGGAACTTCCTGCCGTCCAGCTTGGTGCTCAGCAAAAATGGAATGGAGGAGGGAAATTTGTGGCGGCGCCTTGCATGGCAGCGGCCCTCTGATTCTACACTTGGGGTGTGTGTGATTAACACAGTAGATAGGTAAAGCACAATCTCGTTCTACTGTACATGATTGGTTGTACAGTTGAATGACAATAAAGGGTGATTTAATTTAATTTAATTTAATTTAATTTAATTTAATTTAATATAATTGTAGAATGTGTTTTGACTGGATTGAATTCTTTTGTGAGATAATTGTTAATATTAATTATGTTAATTGGGTGAGGCAATTGATTAATCTTGGAACCACGTACCTTTGCCAGTATGCTTCCTGGTGGTATCCGGGCAAAAGACTCCTCAGGGGTTTGAGGGCCTTTAAAGGATACCACTAAGAGGTAGTATAGGATGGTGGAGTAAAGGGGGTATTTAATATGTAAATAGGGGTTTAAATTATTTATTGTATTATTTATGGTGTATTTATGGTGTTATTTATTCTGTAAATATTGCGGGGAAATAATTTATGTATTTATGTCCTTTTTAGATATTATTGGGTATATGTGTGAAGATGAAATGTTAGGTTAATTATCTCACTGAGTATATTAACAGGTGTTTTCATTTGGTTTGTGTGGGGTGTCGGATGTGCGTTGGAGTTATTGCCTGTGAAGATTATTGGAATAAACAGAAATTGCTGGTTGCAAACTTTGGAAGCCTCCGCTCTTTCTCTGGTGCCTTGACCGCTTGGCTATTGCTCGTGACACACCTGCTGTATTCCAGCGGCTTATTAACCTCTTGCACTCCGTTGTACCGCGGACGGGCAAGTCTCTGCATCCTAGAGTGCACGAGGGTGCACGAGAGCGCCCTCGTGCGCTCTAGGACGCATGATGGAGATTGTGATGTAGGTGGTGTATGGCGTCCAAGCGCGCACTGAAAATAAAAGCTGCAGACACAGCCGCGAACATATTAGTTCATCTGATTGACCTCTCATTCGACTAATAAGAGCCTTGAATTGGGTTTCTGAAACCTTGAAGACCCAATGACTGAAAACTTAGCAAGAAGGACCTGCCTACCAATGCAGCGAGCCAATCGAAGCACAGAAGTTCGCTGAGCTGTTTTGTCTAAAGCTGGGTGAAGAGACACTGCTTCAGCAGCCACAGGCAGTGCTTTTTTTTTTTTTAAATTCTAGCAGAGTGTTTAGGATTCTCTTATATGGTCATCATAGACCGACGGAGGCCGACGACGAAGGTCGTAAATCATTCGCCAAAACCGCAATCATGGAATCATGTTTTGACCGGGTCGCGAGACCAGAACCACGAGCGGACCAGCGTCGCGTTCGTCTGACAATGAGGAAGAGAAGTTGGCCAGGACAACGTGGCTGTGAATAGGTAAGGTGTTATAAGCCAAATTATTTTTTATCCCTGAAAATTGTAATCAAAAATGACTTTCGACCGATCGGTAAATTACAACTGTGCGGCGCACGATGTCCGAAGTGCGTGCGCCGCGGTACACGGTTCGTTCGCCGCCTCCGGACCGTGAACGCCCCCCCCATGAACGCCCCCCCTCCCCCCGCTACAGAATAGTAGCGGGCGGGGGGGGGGAGCCGCGGTGACAGTGCTGCTGTGGCCACATCGCCACATCTGAGTGTAATCCGTCATGTAGCGATGGCCGATCTCCATCCTCTGTAGCGAGGGGGGGGACAACCCCCCCCCGCACACAGACACAGCCCTGAGTGTCACCTTTCATTAGAGCCCAAAATGAAGCTTCTACATTGAATCATTCAAAAATTACAGACGTTTTTCCAAACTGTGCCATTTGGCACAATTTGGCACAGTTCCAAAACGCCTGGGAACTACCTGAGGAAAAAGCTGTGTAATGTATTCATTTTTTGTGGTATTGTTACAAAATTTGGACTTCAGCTGGATAACACTTGGTTCTACATTTCTGTTGCATTTTCCAGCCCGGATCTGAAGCTGTGTGTTATTTGCAAGCATTTGTATCCAAAAAAACACCCAGGCCAAATTTATTTTCTTCAAGTTCAGTATGTTTAGATGGCTGGAACTCAGTGGCCGGAGCACTTAAGTGAGATTATGACTATTTTGCCAAAACATTCAAAGTGTTTTCTTTTGAATGAGACCAACCCCATGAAGATGCTGCAAAGGGTTGAAGAACAGTTTTCGATTTACTTTGGGCACATTATTTTTTGGCATTTTTAGGAAAATTGACCGGAGTGCAAGGGGTTAATGATGTGCTAAGAGATTTCCTGGGTGTTTTTGTATTTGTCTACCTGGATGACATTTTAATCTTCTCCCGATCTCTAGAAGAACACCAGGTGCAAGTGAGGCGAGTGCTGCAGCGGCTGCTGGAAAACCAACTATACGTCAAGGCCGAAAAATGCGAGTTTCATGCCACCAAGACATCCTTTTTGGGGTTTATCATCTCGAGTAAGGAAATTCTCTCAGATCCTGGCAAAATTAAGGCGGTGGTGGAGTGGCCAACCCCTTCCTCCAGGAAGCAGCTCCAGCAGTTCCTAGGGTTTGCAAACTTCTACCACCACTCCATCAGGAACTATAGCAGTCTGGCCCTTCCTCTGACGCGCCTCACGTCGACCAAGGTACCCTTCCAGTGGACTGAGGAGGTCGCTACTGTCTTTACGGACCTCAAGGGGCAATTCTCCAAGTCCCCCATCCTGGTGCAGGTGGATCCTTCTCTTCAGTGTCTAGTGGAGGTGGACGCCTCGGATTCTGGAGTGGGTTCCGTTCTGTCCCAGCGCTCCCTGGCGGATGGTAAGGTTCGGCTGTGCGCCTTCTTCTCCCGGTGATTGTCCCCGGCGGAGCGCAATTACAGTATCGGTGACAGTGAGCTCCTGGCTGTTAAATTGGCACTGGAGGAATAGCGCCGTTGGCTGGAGGGGTCCTCGCAGCCATTCGTGGTCTGGACGGACCACAGGAACTCGGAGTACCTTCGGACGGCCAAGCGCCTGAATGCTCGCCAGGCCCGCTGGTCCTTGTTCTTTGGATGGTTTGACTTTACCATCACGTACCGCCCCCATCCAAAAACACCAAGCTGGACGCCCTCTCTTGGCAATTCGCCACTGATGCCCTGGACCCTGAGGATCACCCAGTCCTGTCTGCATCTTGTGTCGTGGGCGCCCTCTCATGGGGAATCAAGGAAAAGGTCCTGAGGGCGCAAAAGTCTGAGAGGGACCCGGGCGGGGGGCCAGTGGGTAAGCTGTTTGTTCCATCCGCCGTCCGGGGTGACGTTATCCACTGAGCCTATTCCTCTAAGTTCACCTGCCACCCAGGAAGACGACGCACGGAGGAGCTCCTGCAACGGTCCTTCTGGTGGCCCTCTCTCCAAAAGGACGTCGGGGAATATGTCTGTGCCTGTCCCCAGTGTGCCACTGGCAAGTCCCCATCATCTTCTCCAGCTGGGCTGCTTCATTCTGTCCCGGTCCCCGGCAGGCCCTGGTCCCATGTGTCGTTGGACTTTGTCACCAGCCTCCCTCCGTCCAACAGCCACACCGTCGTACTCACCACTGTAGACAGATTCTCCAAGGTGGCCCATTTAGTTCCCCTTAAGGGGCTGCCTACAGCCAGGGAAACGGCGGACCTACTGGTTCAACATGTGGTGAGACTGCACAGGATCCCCCTGGACATTGTCTCCGATCAGGGGCCCCAGTTTATCTCCCAGGTGTGGAGGTCATTCTATAATGCCCTTGGGGCCACGGTGAGCCTGTCGTTGGGTTACCATCCTTAATCTAATGGCCAGTGTGAACGGACCAACCAGGAGTTGGAAGCGGCGCTGCGGTGTGTGGCCTCTACCAACTCAGCTTCTTGGAGCTCGTATCTACAATGGATCGAGTATGCTCACAACTTGACGGTTTCTTCTGCCATAGGTATGTCTCCCTTTCAGACCTCACTCAGGTATTCTCCTCCCTTATTCCCTGAAGAAGAGGGTGACATTGCCGTGCCATCGGTTTGGGCTCACCTGAAACGCTGTCGCTGACTGTGGAGGGCAACCCGGGCTGCGCTGCATCGCACAGCTGAACGCAATTCCCTGGTGGCCAACCGCCACAGGACCCCAGCCCCTTCGTACCAGGTGGGTCAGCAGGTTTGGTTGTCCACTAAAAACATCAATCTGAAGGCTGAGCGCAGGAAGATGGCGCAATGTTTTATTGGGCCCTTTGCTATCTCCCACATAATTAACCCGGTGTCTGTGCAGCTGGATCCCCCCCCTCCCTCTGCATATGTCCCACCTTCCACATCTCACAAGTGAAACCTGTGTCTTCCAGCCTTCTGTGTCCCCCTCCCAGGTCTCCACCTCCTCCGAGGATGATCGACGGTAGCCCGGCGTGGGGAGCGACCACCATCCTGGACATCTGTTGCCGGGGCCGCGGTCTACAATATCTGGTGGACTGGGAGGGCTACGGTCCAGAGTCCAGGTCCTGGGTGTGTCCCACCTGCGTGCTGGATAAAGACCTCATTGGGGAGTTCCATCGGGTGCACCCAGGTAGGTTAGAACGACCTCCAAGAGGCGTTCATTGGGGGGGAGTACTGTCATGGTCTGCTCTGCTCATTATTCCCAGCTGCGCGCACACCTGTTCTCCATCACATCTGGTCTATTTCTACCGCACTGCCCAAGCCTGCAGTGCGGAGGTGTCTTACTGTACTCCAGACGAGCTTCACCTGCCAACTCCACAGCCTGTCGTAGTCTACTGCCCAAACCTGCCACCATTGTCGTCGGGGAATTCCTCCAGCTGCTCATGTAAGCTCATTCTTTCAACTCACCTTGTCTTCCAGTCCCCTGTGCACAGGAGGAATCCCGTGGCGGCGGAATCTCCTCTCTTCCTCCTTGGTGGAGGATTCCCTCTCCTCTTCCACCACGCTACCACTCGCTAGACACTCTCCAGCAGGAGCTGCTCTCACCACAGAAGGCACTGTCTTCCTGGCCGTAGCCGTCGTGTTGAACCTGGGACTCTCGCCATCTACTCTCACAGTTAGCCTCAGTGTAACTGTCTACCTCCAGCAGTGGCTATCATTAATCACCCCTTTCTGTGTGTTCCCAGGGTTGCCAGACCGTACGGTGTCCCGCTCTGTTCCCTGCAGTTCCTGCCTACATTCACACACACCAACACACATTATCTGTTGAATAAACCTAATTGCATCTATTTGGAGTCTGTGTTTTGTCACTGGGTCACTAAACCATGTCAGGACGGGTCGGAACATCACCAAATAACTGCAAATACTCCTGGATCAAGGCCACCAAATCAGCAGAATGTTCCACTGACAAATGCCCCAACAATCCATGGAGATTATGCAATGATTCAGAGTTCTTTTACCAACCCTGTAACCTACACTCATCAGAAACAACCCCAGTGTCATCCTGTGACACATGCTCATCCACAACCACTGCAGCACCTGCTGAACAACCAGGCCGCTGAGACACACTCCTCCCTGGTTCAAAACCCTGCATCCCCGGGGAGTAATATGGTTTCAACAGATTAACATGACAGAGCTGTGTTTTCTTTTTATGCTCAGGTGTCTACAGTAAATAATTTAAATCAGAAGTCTGATGCAGCACTGTAAAAGGTCCATGAAACTTAGACTGAAAAGATGAGCTAACTATAGATAACAATGCCAAAACCCGCTCTTCAGGACTAAATTTATGATCTTCAGCCTTTTGATCATATATTTGTTTCATTGTTGTCTGAGAGGAAGCCACATTAACCCCAGCCTTCTCCCCAGCCAAAAACAGTCTGCGACAAAAACCACTGACATACTCTGTCAGACCCTGAGGAGGTTCAGAGATTGCACCAACATCATGCAACAGAGAAAGTGGTCCACGCACTGAATGTCCAAACACTAGATCATTCGGACTAAACCCCGTGCTTTCCATCACCACCTCTCTGGCAGCCAATAATAACCAGGGTAGGCCCTCTTCCC
The DNA here is from genome assembly GCA_020510985.1 of Pholidichthys leucotaenia. NCBI lineage: Eukaryota > Metazoa > Chordata > Actinopteri > Cichliformes > Pholidichthyidae > Pholidichthys > Pholidichthys leucotaenia. Next base: position 43,221,204 of record CM035847.1, on the reverse strand, counting down.
AATCCTGATTCATCTCCACGCAGTACACACACAATAATGATTTAAGAGTTTAGTGAAACCCCTGGTTCCAAGGTTGTCATAGCCAGGAGCGGCACTGGGGTTAAGTGCTTATGAAATGCTCCTTATGGCGTGCGTCTCAAAAAGCCTCTGACAACTAAGTCCAACTCCTAGCCTGCCCATGTGGTTTAGTTTCTAAGCCCTGCGGAACTGCTTTTACTAATAGGAGAAGGGGCGAGGGCGGATTTCTGGTGCCTTAAAACCAGATGCTTCGGGTAGATGGTGGCCCGTTAACCTGGGAAGGTAGCCCATCTAGTGGAAGGTAAACCCTGATTTCAAACCTCCGCTGTCTTGTGGCATACCCGGTCACGGGAAAGGCTTCGGGAGTCAACCCTGAGGAAAAATCCGGAGTCGGAGTCCCTAAGGCAGTTCTCTGTTGTGCTCAACATCGTTCTGGCAGCTCCTGCGACGGCGCTGGTGCCAAACTGTAGCAGCTCTGCTGTTCCTTTGGATTCATCAGTGACGTGGAGAGGGGGGACATGCTGTATGGGCAACATCTTATCTTCCATATCTTCCTGCCCAGGCTTGAATCCTACCAACGCCCAACGCTGGAAGGTAGAACACCGGATCACTGGAGAGGACACTCCAGCTTTGCCTTCGGCATAGACAAAACACGGGGAATGACTGTAGCATCATCTCACTTTGGCTCAGCAACAATTATTTTTCTGCTTAAAGACATTTTTGTTCACCCAGGAATAACGCAAAGAAATGGATTTTCTTCCCCCAGGCTACAGCTGAAATCCCCTTTCTTTTGTTAAAACCAGCCTAAGGAATTTCCCCAATCTCCGGCTTCACTTTTATTGCCCCCATAAACATGCAACAGACCTGGCCACACAGACCCACAAATTTCCTTAAATTCTGGGAAACGCTGGATTTAACCAGTGAACTTTAAAAGTACATTATTACAAACTCAATTCTAAACCTTCATTCTTTTCAGAACTATGAAAATGCAGATGGACTCTGATGTTTTTGATGTGGAAAATATGTGTGAAATGCATTAATCTGTGATTTTATATATATGCATGCTAATGTTTATATGAATGTTTATTCCTGCATGTTGATTTAGAAGCACTGCTTATAATTTATACTAATCACTAAAGTTATCTTAGTTTAATACATAGAGGGAAATATTAACTTCCAGTATGTATCAAAGTTTTGCCTCTAAAACCATGTGATTCCCACAGCCAATCTCTGCATGACAACTCTTCATTCCAAAGGACTCCGAACAATAGACTGTTTGTTCATTGGACTAAAAGTTCATCGAGCCCGCCCACGAAGGACGCTCATTGGCTGAGATTCCGGTCAGGCCGGAATCCCGCGAAACTCAACAGAGCTTATATAAAGGAGAGAGACCCCGGCGTCAGCTTTTTTTTCATCGTCTCTTTTTCATCCTCTCTTTTCGCCACCGCTTTTCGGCTGCTCCATTGTCTACACACAGCAAGGAAGAACAAAAGGACTTCGACCACATGTCGTTTTTCTGAACACAGAGCAGATAACTCGTAATTTATGTAACTTTGTATTTTCTTTTTCTCTTAAATACCTAGGAATTCCTATTTCTTTGAGCTCAATTCTTAATCGGAGTTAAACTCCAATTTTTATCCATCACTTTTTCTTTGTTAAACTTTCTGTAAAACCACCGTTTGTTTAATTTTAATGTAAACTTTAATCTTGACTTTATTTTTATATTTTTCTTGACCAAGCACCCACCAGAAGCTACTATTTTTATCTAAAGTCCGAAAGTTTTCTTTTCTAATTTGAAATCGGATTAGATATCTTTTAATTATTATCGAAGACCTCTGCAGCCGTTTGTCTACCAGGAAGAAAAGACACAGCTGAGGAATCAACGCGCAGCTGTTCATCACACGCTGAAGAAGCATCGTCACCATCTGGCTAGAACTCAGTTTCAACTCTGGGTCATACAGTCCAGAATCCAGCCCCTTTCGACCGCTTGAATCTAAAGGTCAAACTGTGGACCCTGAAATATCTGCGGGCGGATATTTCCCCTAACCTCCACGAAATCTTGGGCTGAGGACGGACGACAGAACTATCATCGACCGAGGAACACGTGAACTGCAAACTTTAATTCCACTGCTGAATTAACTTCTGAGGTTCGGTAATAATTTGTATATCTAATCAGATGCAAATTAAGAAGCCCTTAACATAACTCTTCTTTTCATTAAAATTCCGTTTTTATTTTCTTAAGATTAATTTAGGACTTTTCATAATTAATAAACTTTCTCCATAAATTTGCGTTGTTTTTAATAATCTGTTAACTCAAACTGATAGAAATTCATCTCTCAGTTTAACCCTGGTTCCGAAAATATTGACATTGTTAATCTATCATTTACAAGATTGATTTTATGATTAATGAAATTATTTCAATGTCTATTAATCATTTCGTTTAATAAATATTTAAAAATGAGAAGTTGTTGGGAATTTATTTCATTCTGAGTCTGTTTCAAGCCCAGGTATCGAATTCACGGAAAATTTTTGCGACTGATTATTGATTAATTTATTGAGTGATCAAACAGGTATAAAGTGAAATTAAAGATCAAATTGCTTCTTAAAGATAGAAGCTGGTGCCCCTTACGAGTGTTAACTTTTCTGATGTATATGAAATGAGATTTGAGCTCAGATTCCAATACATCAATATAAATTAAATAATTCATACCTGATCATATTTATTATTTATTAAATATTCCCATTTTCCGTTACATTAATTTTGGTTCTTCCCGTGTGAAGGCCTGGTTGAACTTGAAACGACTCAAGAATGGAAAAATTAAGCTGTGTGTGATTTTGGTCAATTTTAACTCAAAAAAAAAAAGGTGGTTCAATTGTCTGCAGCCAGTCTATTGTCTGTCTCTGTGTCATGAGGGGGAGGGGGTGAATTCGCCCCCCTGATTGCTGTGTGTGTGTGTCTGCTGACCAAGAGAAGGTGGGGGTGAAGAGACCCCACTCTAGTCAGTTTTTAGTTTTTGTTGTTTAATGCATGCTTAAACGTGATTACACGCTGAATAATTAAAATAGGCCTGGGAACAAAATAGCGAAGAAATCCTATTTGTTTTCCCCATTATTTCAAAACCCCACAGGCGAAGCAAACCCTAGGGGAATTTAATTGAATTAACCATTGTATAAACTTGTTGAATAAAGTTTAGGGAGACTAAAGTTTTCCCGCCTTTGGAAAGCAAGGCGTGGTTTTATGGACTGAAGCTTGAGCTGCATCCACGTGCACGCTCAGTCGCGCACGCGACCGTCAAGCTGTGCAAAAAAAAAAAAAAACTGCGCATGTGTAGATCGGCTCAGCGACGCCATCTTAAGTCTAGGTAGAGTTCCCTGTAGCCGCCATTTTGAGTAGAGATCCTTGACTCCTTGCGACGTCATTGGGTTTCCTCTTCTGGAAGTGCAGACGAAAACTGCCTCCATCTTGTGGTGAAACATAGGGACTGCAATTTGTATTTAAACTTCTAATCTTTAAAGACGATTTATAACCAAATTAAGTCTTCAAAGTAACTTCAAAGCAATTCATATTATTCGGAATAAACTAAATTTAACACTAATCCAAACTTTTATGCCAAGAATAAAAGGAAAAGGACCTGTTGGCTTCTGAAAGTTTTTTCTCAGCGGTGAAATCCCACTCATTGCATAGATAACTATAGTAGGAACATATACAAACACTCCTATTGTATTTATCACTTATATAACCACATATTATGATCTTTTAAGCTAAAAGCAAACATATTTACACACTTTTAAGCAAAAAGTTGCAAACTTTGAAGCTATACGTGTGCTTATGTTGCTGTTTTTAAATGTGATATGGTGTGATTCCCTTCTCACAGAAACCCAGTTTTAGATTAAGGATTCTAATGCTGATGTTTACTCAAGAGTAACATTAAAGTAGGATTAAATCTGTGCATTTTGACAAATTTACAGACTTAGTGAATATTTGTAATTTTTCCTCTTTCTCAAATTTAGGAAACCACATTAAGCAATCAACACTTAAGCGAAGCTCTAGGTGTTATTTAAACTCATTGTGTCATTTCTGATTCATGCTTTCTCTACAGGAAAAGGAAAAACATTTAACCAACCAGCATAATTTTCAAATTTTTCCCAGGATTTAAAAGAAAAGTCAAAAAGGTGCAAACATTGATTATTCTGTAAATAAGAAATTTATAGATCACAATCAAGAAAGATCACTATTGGCTTCAATCCTAAGAAATCCTAGGACACCAAATATTCAAACAATTCACTTGTTTCTAATTTGTAAATATTTTAAACATTTAATGCTTCAAAGGAAAATAGGCTTTAACAAATAAAACCTAAGGAAAGCCTTAACTTTAAAAGAAAGTGGAAACTTATAATCCTAAATCTTTAAAGCATTTAGCCTCTTTTGCTTTTGGATTTCTTTTGTAAATAAAATCCTCACTTTCAAAGTGACATTTTGCAAAATCCCAAAGCTAGTTATTGATGACAAATTCCAATACTAGACTTGAAAATCAAAGGAAGGAAGTCAATCCACACAATTGAAATTTCAGTTTTGTTTTGCGAAACAAATTCAATCCAATTTCAATTAAACTTTATTTATCAACAGCATGAAGCATCTCTTGAAGCATGAAGCATCTCTACATTTCTAAATAATTTCAAAATTCGATTTCCCATCCTGCAAGCCTAAAAGTTGAAACAAATTCTAAAGGAACTTTCAACTATCATGGTTGTAACATAAAAATCTCAAGGTTAAACCTTGTTGAACAAATTTAAGGATAATCAAGTTGAATTTTTTTTTTAAAGCTAAAATAACAACAATGGTCAAACATGACGAGTCAACAGACAACCGACCAATTTACCAAACTGGATGACCTTCAAACAACATTGGAAGCATAGACCTCACCAGTGTTTTAGGTAAGTTTGCGCTAACATTAGTTGCAAGATTAAAGGTAGCCGAGAACGAGCTAACAAATCAACAAACAACGATCCTATCTCTCCAAGAAGAGAACGAGACACTGAAAGGAAATTTGGAACAATGTCAAGAGGAGAATGACAAAACTCAAAACCAACTGGATGAAGCATTACAAGATTTGGACCGTGCAGAGTCAGAAAAGAAACGGTTGATGCATAACAATGACACGCTTCATCAAGACAACAATGAACTTGAAGATGCCCTTCAAGACACAAAGAAGGAACTCAGAAGAGTTGAAGGTCAACTTGAAAATGTGAAGAAGGACTACAAGGAATGTCAACTGCTCCTAAAGGAAAGACATGAACACCGGGACACCCACCGCGCTCCCTCGCCCGATTCCCGTTTCAAATACGGACGACCGCGTGGACAGCGTGCGTGTGCCCCTTCAGACCGTGACCTTGACAAGATCACGCGAAATATCACCAAATTTGATCCAGGACCTACGGGTTCACCTGATGCCAAAGTCTATTTACAGGACATTGATTACTACCTGCGTAAGCACCCTGATGCTACAATTGACGATCGCATCTATCTGATTAAACTAACATCTAACAGGTCAGTATCAAAATTCATAGACAGACAGGCAACAAACATCAAAACAGATTACATGCTGCTCCGCGAAGCCATCGAAAAGGAGTTCTCCGACGACTGCCTACAAGCAGGGCTAACCGCAGCCCTAGCTGTAAAGCAAGGACGCTCAGAGCCAACACAAGCCTACTACCAGAGACTCCTACTTGCATATTTTGGATCTCAAAATACACCAGGGATGGAAGAAGACCACAATTTCAAGACCCTCTTCATCCAAAACCTCCATCCCACTGTGAGCCATTACCTAGGAGTTACAGCTAACCCAAGGTCAAACTCAATAAGTCAGCTGAGAGAGTTTGCACACTATGCGTTCCAAAAACAGCAACAAAGTTGCAACAAGCACGCTGAGCCTGCCACAGTGCTAGCTATTAGCGATGCATCTAACACCTTGGAGTTGGAAGGAGCCCCTCGCTCTACTCCACCTCTTACACCGCGAGTACATCAACAGCCGAAGCATTTTCCCAAGCGACCTCATCAAGGTCAAAACCACACTAGGTCCTCTGGATACCACTTTGGACCAACTCTGCGAAAACTCGACTACCGTCGTAGACCATATCCACGGGATAGGTCACGAGAACGCGATACGGACTACCATGATGACAGATACCGATACAAAGACACGCGTAACCGCGACAAATGGTCTGCATCCCATCACAGAAGCTCAGAAGCAGAGACCTATCACAAACCTTGGAAGGAAGAAGAAATTCCTACATTCGGTAGAGAAGCTATTGAAATTGTCCAACACCTACTAGCAGAGATTCAAAGCAACAAAGAGAATAAAACTGCTAACATTCTAGCTATATCAGCTGTGCCAACTCAAAACAAGCGTTCCAAACGAAGGAAACGCAAGAAGAAAATCCCTCATGCAAATGAGGAAGGACCAAAGGACTCAACGCAGTCCAGTGCTGTTATGGCAGCCCAACCACAGGTCACAGACCACTCCTCTAACATGTCGCAACTCTGTGTCGAACCACCAGTTCCACAATTCCTATGCGATTTAAACGAGAGGGGGTGGCACGGAAATTCTACCTTCCACTGACCCTTGAAGACATGGTGTGCCAGGACGCTGTTTTAGACACCGCTGCTGACATCACGCTCATGTCACACACCCTTTTTGACAAACTACGTGTAGCCGCGAACCGCGCTAACAAACATTTGAAACTGGAACCCTGTTCATTAGCTGTGCGACCATATGCGCTCACTAAAACAACCCTGTTGGGCGTATCACTACTAAACATGTCCATTGGACCCATGACCTTGACACATCCGGTCTACGTGTCCAAACTTGACGCCATTCCATTACTTGTTGGCAAAGACCTACTGAACCGTTTTGAGCCACTGATTGATTTCAAGAACCTCAAACTATGGGCTCAAACGCAACACCCTCACCCATTTGACCCAACAAGAACAACTGAATCACAGTGCTTTGTTCTGAACACTTTGGACACCCCAAGTCTCACACAACTAACACTGTTGGAACAACTGCAACCGAGTGAAAGCGGCCGCCAAGACCAAGGTGAGTACTGTCCATGAGAAGTCAAAAGTCACCTTCAAATACAAGGTCAAGCCAAACACTCAAATGATCTTGAAAACTCAATGGCCGAGCAGAAAACCCCAAACGGCCCTCTTGAAACCCTTGATACCCATGATTCAATGGTGGTGTCACATTTTGAAACCCACCCACCCACCCATGAGGCCTGCATGGTCACAAGAGCCACACCAACCGGCTATCTGGACCCTCTGAAACCTCAACTTTTTGCGACAAAGAACCCAACTTTTGCAAACGCAAGGTGCACAGTCACTCAACCTTGCAACCAAATGATCCATAAAACCGTCAAACACCGGTCGGATAAAACGGTACATGCGCTGCTGGCGTCTAAACCCTATGACATACCAAACGTGAAACCACTTCATGTAACACAATCTTCTCTGCAGCTATACAATGGCATTCCTGTTCATGCTTCCGACGAACCATCATCGCCACCGCTCAGAGTTCCTCGAAACCAGAGGGGGGTGATGACTGCCAATGCCTATAACATTCCAGCTGCAGAACACAAAAACGTCAAAACGACATACAAAGCTCCCAAGGCTGTATTTCAAAACCATTCGGACCGATTCGCTAAACGACATAAAGCGTACAACGACCAAAAACTCTCGCATGACAAACTGCGAAGGGGGGACAAGATCTCCCACCCCACATTTGTACCACAGACACCTGAAGTAAATTTACAGGAAAGGAAAATCACTCCTAAATTCCTGCCCAAGTGGATGAATCCACACATTGTCAACAACAATCTTTGGCCACTCAAGAGCCAAACCCAGGACCCCATTTTCATATGGGCTCACCAAAATCAGAGTAACCTTTACCAAAACCCCATGGGACTTGTCGGGTACAACACTGTCAAAGTAAGTCCATAAATAAGATTAAAATCAAACCTACGTCTGAGAAATAACTGTAGCTAACTACTAGCCTCAGGTACACTCAGTCAAATTTCTCCAATCAGTTAACTGCATCAAAACTTCCAGAAAGGAAAGGGTATATTAAAACCAAATTAGCCCTTAAACTAAGTTCAAAGACCTCTGTAAAATCTAATAAACTTCAATCAGCTTACTATTACCAAATAGTATACACAAGACATTCAACACCATTAGCTTGAGCTAATAATCTTAAAACTCACATCAAAGGTGAGAAAAACAAGCACAAGGTTTAGAGTTCAATCTCTTAAGCTCTATTCTGTAATTTCCCAGTTTTGGGATCAATAAAGTACATCCATCTAAAAGAAATCATTCCACCTCTAAGAGGAATTTTCATTTGCCAACCAGGTATCTAAAGAAAGATCAACAAGAAGATTAAGATCCAAAACCACTCACTTTTATGTTTGCCAAGATGATGGCCCTCCTGTTTATCAGTTTAGCCATCTGCCTAGCAACCACACCCACTGTTACCCAGTCAGAATTGGGCCAAGCCAAAACGAAAGGTCAAAGATCCTCGGATGGACTCTTAATAACAGCCTCATTGTTAGAGCCTCTTGTTAACCTTAGCATGCCCACTGTTAACTCTGTCAACACCGCTAAACCGAAACGCCAGGTTGTCAAACCACAAATGGTTACCAAAATCTTACAAGACACTGTGTTGGTTTTGAATGCTTGCTCCGAAACTTCAATCAAACTCAACAAGGTCTTGAACTCTTTGCTCTTTGTGTTAAAGGTTGACTATACTCACACACAGCCAATGTCTATGTTACTCTCAGAAGTAGCTAGAAACATTAGCTTTTCAGTTAACGCTTTAGCAATGAATATGCTCTCTCATCATATCCTTTTTGCAGTAAATACAAATTTACTTCTCATTGCCATCCAAAGAATGATACCGACATCCTATGCCCACTCAGTTTTTCTGAACAAAAGCCTCAAACACCCTATGATTTGGACATCTGTGGAACCATGGTTTAGTCTAACTAAACAAGTTCAATTTGAACCTCCTTGAGTCACCTCAATATTGATTAGTCTGAATCTACCTCAAATATGAAAAAAAATTATTTTTGCTTTTGACTAAGATTTTTGGATACATGCTTGTGTATATACAAATAATCATTTATACTTTATTTAGATTTTATGCACATTTAAAGTGTTTTTGAAATTTTGACTAGATATTTTTCAGCAAACCCAAAACATTTAATCAAGTATGTCAAAATCCACATACTTCTAGTTCACTTTTTTTTTGTACCCAGAATTTTTAAGTCTTTACAGGCTTATACAGAACTTTAGTATATCCTAGACAATTATACAATGTTTATATTTGGTCATGCCAAAATTATTTTTGAAATTTCCAGAAGTTTTTCAGAAAACCAAATTTAAGGACCTACACTTTGGAATAGATACTGTTTACAAGCTTAAGACTTATCGACATCAGAACTTTAGTTCAGCATTTGGATCAAGCCTCGCCAAATTGGGATTTGATACCTAGGATTGCTATCAACGCTGAATCAACGTCACCATTGATACCAGAGGGGGGACTGTAGCATCATCTCACTTTGGCTCAGCAACAATTATTTTTCTGCTTAAAGACATTTTTGTTCACCCAGGAATAACGCAAAGAAATGGATTTTCTTCCCCCAGGCCACAGCTGAAATCCCCTTTCTTTTGTTAAAACCAGCCTAAGGAATTTCCCCAATCTCCGGCTTCACTTTTATTGCCCCCATAAACATGCAACAGACCTGGCCACACAGACCCACAAATTTCCTTAAATTCTGGGAAACGCTGGATTTAACCAGTGAACTTTAAAAGTACATTATTACAAACTCAATTCTAAACCTTCATTCTTTTCAGAACTATGAAAATGCAGATGGACTCTGATGTTTTTGATGTGGAAAATATGTGTGAAATGCATTAATCTGTGATTTTATATATATGCATGCTAATGTTTATATGAATGTTTATTCCTGCATGTTGATTTAGAAGCACTGCTTATAATTTATACTAATCACTAAAGTTATCTTAGTTTAATACATAGAGGGAAATATTAACTTCCAGTATGTATCAAAGTTTTGCCTCTAAAACCATGTGACTCCCACAGCCAATCTCTGCATGACAACTCTTCATTCCAAAGGACTCCGAACAATAGACTGTTTGTTCATTGGACTAAAAGTTCATCGAGCCCGCCCACGAAGGACGCTCATTGGCTGAGATTCCGGTCAGGCTGGAATCCCGCGAAACTCAACAGAGCTTATATAAAGGAGAGAGACCCCGGCGTCAGCTTTTTTTTCATCGTCTCTTTTTCATCCTCTCTTTTCGCCACCGCTTTTCGGCTGCTCCATTGTCTACACACAGCAAGGAAGAACAAAAGGACTTCGACCACATGTCGTTTTTCTGAACACAGAGCAGATAACTCGTAATTTATGTAACTTTGTATTTTCTTTTTCTCTTAAATACCTAGGAATTCCTATTTCTTTGAGCTCAATTCTTAATCGGAGTTAAACTCCAATTTTTATCCATCACTTTTTCTTTGTTAAACTTTCTGTAAAACCACCGTTTGTTTAATTTTAATGTAAACTTTAATCTTGACTTTATTTTTATATTTTTCTTGACCAAGCACCCACCAGAAGCTACTATTTTTATCTAAAGTCCGAAAGTTTTCTTTTCTAATTTGAAATCGGATTAGATATCTTTTAATTATTATCGAAGACCTCTGCAGCCGTTTGTCTACCAGGAAGAAAAGACGCAGCTGAGGAATCAACGCGCAGCTGTTCATCCCACGCTGAAGAAGCATCGTCACCATCTGGCTAGAACTCAGTTTCAACTCTGGGTCATACAGTCCAGAATCCAGCCCCTTTCGACCGCTTGAATCTAAAGGTCAAACTGTGGACCCTGAAATATCTGCGGGCGGATATTTCCCCTAACCTCCACGAAATCTTGGGCTGAGGACGGACGACAGAACTATCATCGACCGAGGAACACGTGAGCTGCAAACTTTAATTCCACTGCTGAATTAACTTCTGGCGTTTGGTAATAATTTGTATATCTAATCAGATGCAAATTAAGAAGCCCTTAATATAACTCTTCTTTTCATTAAAATTCCGTTTTTATTTTCTTAAGATTAATTTAGGACTTTTCATAATTAATAAACTTTCTCCATAAATTTGCGTTGTTTTTAATAATCTGTTAACTCAAACTGATAGAAATTCATCTCTCAGTTTAACCCTGGTTTCGAAAATATTGACATTGTTAATCTATCATTTACAAGATTGATTTTATGATTAATGAAATTATTTCAATGTCTATTAATCATTTCGTTTAATAAATATTTAAAAATGAGAAGTTGTTGGGAATTTATTTCATTCTGAGTCTGTTTCAAGCCCAGGTATCGAATTCACGGAAAATTTTTGCGACTGATTATTGATTAATTTATTGAGTGATCAAACAGGTATAAAGGGAAATTAAAGATCAAATTGCTTCTTAAAGATAGAAGCTGGTGCCCCTTACGAGTGTTAACTTTTCTGATGTATATGAAATGAGATTTGAGCTCAGATTCCAATACATCAATATAAATTAAATAATTCATACCTGATCATATTTATTATTTATTAAATATTCCCATTTTCCGTTACAACAGTTACCGGTTTTAAGCCACCGCTCAACTGGCGTAGAGCGTGGCGCCAGGGGTTGTTCCTGACGGTGGGAGGGATCATTTGATCTCACTGGACAGCTACCGCCCGCCTTAAGCTGGGCAGCCCCCAGCCAATAAGGTGTTGTCCTGCCACAGCCTGCTTTCCTCATTGGGTGCATGGGAATGAGGTGAAGTCCGAACGGCAGGCTGAGAACCTTTGCACCAGGCAAGCCAAAAAAACAAAAGAGACCAACTCTAAAACTGGGAACTTGGAACGTCCGCACTATGATGACAGGACTAGCTGCTAACCTCAAGGACATCAGCGACACCAGGAAGACTGTCGTCATCAATAATGAGCTGAAGAGACTGGAAGTGGATATCGCCACTCTCCAGGAAACACGGTTGGCTGACGCAGGCACGCTGAGAGAGAAGGACTACACATTCTACTGGAAGGGAAAGGGCAACGACGAACACAGGGAAAACGGAGTGGGTTTTGCAGTGAAGAACTCCTTGCTGAAGATGGTGGAACCAGGCAGCAATGGCTCTGCACGGCTCCTCACCCTCCACCTTAACACCACTCAAGGCCCAGTCACCCTCGTCAGTGTGTATGCCCCAACACTGACAGCTACACCAGAGGCAAAAGATGAGTTCTACGAGAATCTCGCAACAACTGTCAGGTTCATCCCCAACTCTGAACAACTCATTCTCCTTGGAGACTTCAATGCCAGAGTGGGTGCTGACCACGACTCCTGGCCCTCCTGTCTTTGACCATTTGGCATGGGCAGAATGAACTACAACGGACAGCGGCTGCTCGAGTTCTTCACACATCATGATCTGTATATCACAAACTCGTTCTTCAAGACCAAACCCCAACACAAGGTTTCCTGGCGACATCCGCACTCAAAGCACTGGCACCAGCTGGACTTGATCCTGACCAGGCACACCTCACTGAAGAACGTGCTAATCACCCGCTCATTCCGGAGTGCAGATTGCGACACAGACCATTCATTGGTGTGTTGCAAGGTCAAGCTGCAGCTGAAGAAATTCCACCGCGCCAGACAGCCTGGAAAGGCACGGATTGACACCAGCAAGATGGCCCAACCAGAACTTGTCGAGCAGTTTGTCTCCACCTTTGTGAAGGAACTTGGTGAACCACAAGAAGGAGAGGCCGCAAAGCAGAAGTGGGAAGAGCTGCAAAACATCATCCACCGCACAGCCTTGGCTATCTTTGGGAGGAAGACCTCAAAGTCACAGGACTGGTTTGATGCCAAGTCAATCGTGATGACCCCCGTCATTGAAGCCAAGCGCTCAGCACTTGCTGAGTACAAGAAGTACCCAAATGAGAAGAATCTCCAGATCCTCAGGGCTGCGAGAAGCAAAGTTCAGCAGACTGCTCGGCGCTGCGCCAATGAGTACTGGACTCAGCTCAGCCAAGACATTCAAACCGCTGCCATAACAGGAACATCCGTGGTATATACGATGGCATCAAGAAAGCACTTGGTCCAGCTCAGAGCAAGACGGCCCCCCTCAAATCCTCCACTGGGGAGATGATCACAGAAAAGAACAAGCAGATGGAGAGATGTGTGGAGCACTACTCCGACCTCATCTCCAGACGGAACACCGTGACACCGTCAGCCCTTGATGCCATTGATTGCCTGCCATCCATGGATGAACTTGACGCCGAGCCAACCATCGACGAACTCAGCAAGGCCATTGATAGCTTGGCCACTGGCAAGGCACCTGGTAACGACGGCATACCCCCCGACCTGATCAAGCACTGCAAGACCGCCCTACTGCTGCCGTTGCATGACGTCCTCTGCCAGTGCTGGAAGGAAGGTGCCGTACCACAGGACATGAGGGACTCCAAGATCATCACCCTCTACAAAAATAAAGGGGAGAGAAGCGACTGCAACAACTACAGGGGCATCTTCCTCCTCAGCATTGTTGGCAAAGTCTACGCACGAGTTGTCCTCGTTCACCTACAGAAGCTTGCCGAACGTGTCTACCCCGAGTCTCAGTGTGGCTTCCGTGCTGAGCGATCGACGGTGGACATGATATTCTCCATCCGCTAACTCCAGGAGAAGTGCAGAGAACAGAACATGCCCCTGGTACGTCGCCTTCATCGACCTCACCAAAGCATTCCATCTGGTCAGCAGAGAGGGTCTTTTCAAAATCCTGCCAAAGATAGGATGCCCACCAAAGTTGCAAAGCCTCATCAAATCGTTTCACACCAACATGCAGGGGATGGTGCAGTACGACGGCAATGTCTCAGAGCCATTCAATATACACAGCAGAGTGAAACAGGACTGTATACTTGTGCCAACCCTCTTTGGGATTTTCTTTGCTATGCTCCTGAGGCTCCTGAAGAGGTTCCAAGGTTGTCATAGCCAGGAGCGGCACTGGGGTTAAGCTCCCAGTGCTCATAAAATGCTCCTTACGGCATGCGTCTCAAAAAGCCTCTGACAACTAAGTCCAACTCCTAGCCTGCCCATGTGGTTTAGTCTCTAAGCCCGGCGGAACTGCTTTTACTAATAGGAGAAGGGGCGAGGGCGGATCTCTGGAACCTTAAAACAAGATGCTTCGGGTAGATGGTGGCTCGTCAACCTGGGAAGGTAGCCCATGGAAGGTAAACCCTGATTTCAAACCTCTGCTGCCTTACGGCACACCCAGTCACGGGAAAGGCTTCGGGAGTCAACCCTGAGGAAAAATCCGGAGTCAGAGCCCCTAAGGCAGTTCTCTGTTGTGCTCAACATCGTTCTGGCAGCTCCTGTGACGGCACTGGTGCCAAACTGTAGCAGCCCTGCTGTTCCTTTGGATTCATCAGTGACGTGGAGGGGGGGGGGACATGCTGCATGGGCAACATCTTGTCTTCCATATCTTTCTGCCCAGGCTTGAATCCTACCAACGCCCAACGCTGGAAGGTAGAACACCGGATCACTGGAGAGGACACTCCAGCTTTGCCTTTGGCGTAGACAAAACACGGGGAATGACAGTTACCGATTATAAGCCACCACTCAATTGACGTAGAGCGCGGCGCCAGGGGTTGTTCCCGACGGTGGGAGGGATCATCGGATCTCACTGGACAGCTACCGCCCGCCTCAAGCTGGGCAGCCCCCAGCCAATAAGGTGTTGTTCCGCCACAGCTTGCTTTCCTCATTGGGTGCATGGGGATGAGGAGAAGTCCGAACAGCAGGCTGAGAACCTTCGCACCAGGCAAGACAAAAAAAACAAAAGAGACCAACTCTAAAACTGGGAACTTGGAACGTCCACACTATGATGACAGGACTCGCTGCTAACCTCAAGGACATCAACGACACCAGGAAGACTGCCATCATCAATAATGAGCTGAAGAGACTGGGAGTGGATATCGCCACTCTCCAGGAAACACAGTTGGCTGACGCAGGCACACTGAGAGAGAAGGACTACACGTTCTACTGGCAGGGAAATGGCAGTGACGAACACAGGGAACACGGAGTGGGCTTCACAGTGAAGAACACCTTGCTGAAGATGGTGGAACCGGGCAGCAATGGCTCTGTATGATTCAATTCAGTTCAATTCAACTTTATTTATATAGAGCCATTTCACAACAACAGTCATCTCATAGCACTTTCAACTGTAGGGGGAACCCCCACAGTTGCAGAAAGACCCCAGCAATCAGGCGATCCCCTGTGAGCAAGCACTTGGCGACGGTGGAGAGGAAAAACTCCCTTTTAACAGGAAGAAACCTCCAGCAGAACCAGGCTCAGGGAGGGGCAGTCATCTGCTGCGACTGGCTGGGGGGTGAGGGGACAGAGAAGATGAAAAGAACAGACATGTAGAGAGCAAACAGCACGATGGGGACTCAATCTATGGGAGAGAACAAACAAATGTTAATGACCAGCAAAAAAAATATTTCATTGAGAGTGAGTAAAGGAGTGAGGCCCAGTGCATTACTGGAGGTCCCCCGGCTGACTAAGCCTATTAGCAGCATAACTAAGGGAGGGTTCAGAAACACATGATCCCTCCCTAATTGTAGGCTATATCAAAAAGGTAGGTTTTAGCCCTATTCTTAAAAACAGAGATCGAGTCTGACTCCCGAATCCAGATTGGCAGCTGGTTCCACAGGAGAGGAGCTTGACAACTGAAGGCTCTGCCTCCCATTGTACTTTTGGAGATTCTAGGTATTACAAGTAATCCTGCATTTTGGGAGCGTAGTGCTCTGTTAGGATAATACGGTAGTATCAGATCTTTTAAATAAAAAGGAGCCTGATTGTTTAGAGCTTTGTAAGTAAGAAGAAGGATTTTAAACTTAATTCTAAACTCTATGGGAAGCCAATGAAGGGAGGCCAGAACCGGAGAGATATGATCTCTCTTTCTAGTACCTGTTAAAACTCTTGCTGCAGCATTTTGGATCAGCTGAAGACTTTTTAAAGATGTTTTAGGACAGCCTGATAATAAAGAATTACAATAATCTAATCTTGAGCTAACAAAAGCGTGGATCAGTTTCTCAGCATCACTCTGAGACAAGATACTCCTAATCTTGGCAATATTATGCAAATGATAGAAGGCAGTCTTAGAAACAAATTTAATATGTGAATTGAAGGACAGATCCTGATCAAAAATAATTCCAAGGTTCCTCACAGAGCTATTAAGAGAAAGAGTAACCACATCCAAACTGAAAGTTTGATTTGGAAAGGAATTTCTAAGGTTTTTTGGACCAACAAGAATGACTTCAGTCTTATCTGAATTTAATAGCAGGAAATTACAAGTCATCTAAGCTTTGATTTCCTTAAGACAGGCTTCTAACTTGGCTAATTGATTACTATCATCTGGCTTCATTGACAGGTATAATTGTGTGTCATCTGCATAACAATAAAAATGCATACAGTGCTTTCTAATAATGTTGCCTAACGGAAGCATATATAAACTAAAAAGAGTAGGGCCTAGCACAGATCCCTGTGGAACTCCATGACTAAGCTTTGAGTTGAAAGAAAACTCATTATTTACATGAACAAACTGGAATCTATCAGATAAATAAGATCTAAACCACTGCAACAAAGTTCCATTAAGTCCAACATAGTGTTCTAATCTATCAAGTAAAATATTATGATCGATAGTATCAAAAGCTGCACTAAGGTCTAAAAGGACAAGTACAGAAACCAGTCCATTATCAGATGCGATGAGGAGGTCGTTAGTGACCTTCGCTAAGGCTGTTTCAGTACTATGATGGATTCTAAACCCAGATTGAAACTCTTCAAGTAAACCATTTCCCTGCAGGTGGTCAAATAATTGCGTAGCAACAACTCTTTCTAAGATTTTTGAAATGAAAGGGAGATTAGAGATTGGTCTATAGTTAGCTAAAGCTCCTGGATCTAGCGTTGGCTTTTTGAGTAAGGGTTTAATTACAGCCGCTTTAAAAGCCTGCGGTCCATGGCCTAAAGTTAATGAAGAATTGATTATATGAAGAATAAAGCTACCAATAAGTGAGAAGACTTCTTTAAATAACCTGGTAGGAATAGGGTCTAAAAGACAAGTTGAAGGTTTGGATGAGGAAACTATTTTGTCTAACTCACAAAGGTCGATTTGAGTAAACTCATCAAGACAGACATCAATAGAAGGAGTTGTAGTAGTTACAGTATTTAAGTTAACTGTGGGAAGAATCTGATTGATTTTATCTCTGATGAATGAAATTTTATTATTGAAAAAGTTCATAAAGTCTCTGGCTTTCAGAGAGAGCAGACGCATTTCTTCTCCTCTCCTCCTCCACTCCTCCCTTCACTGATCCCAG
Source organism: Pholidichthys leucotaenia (assembly GCA_020510985.1). Lineage (NCBI taxonomy): Eukaryota > Metazoa > Chordata > Actinopteri > Cichliformes > Pholidichthyidae > Pholidichthys > Pholidichthys leucotaenia. The sequence goes on along the minus strand of CM035847.1, from coordinate 43,203,735 downwards.
CTTGCTGTGTCCTGTCTGTGTCTCGCTCTTCTTCTCGCTGCATCTCGATCCAAACGGGAAATTATGGAATTGGTAAGCTGTGCTTTAAATGCAATTGACACCACTTATTCAAACAGAAAATTGGGCCCGGGGGAGCCCAAGTGTGTGAGAGACTCATGGGACAATTTTAAACTCATGTGTCTGTTTTTGATTGAAGATGAGGAAGACATCCACCTGTTTGGCTTCATGATCACAGGATTTCTGCTGTTTGGCTTTGGAGTTTTCCTGGTGTATCGGAAACTAAAGAAGTTGGAAGGAACCAGTCAAAATGCGGACCCGGCGAAGCTCCTTCAACAATTCGACCAGTTGGGGAGGGCACTGATAGTGGCTAATGGCGAACTGAATCGGAAGGTGGGAAACATCTCGGAGTCGCTGGGTGCTCTCCAGGGAATGATTTTTAAGCCTGTGAATGTAATGTAAATTGCGATGCACAGAATCACATGAGAGATGAAAATTCTATGCTCTAAGTGAACTGTGCTTATCTGGCCTTGATTCGGCATCCTTGGGAGAACTCATTCCTCCAGGAGAAAAGATAAGGCAGAAGGGGGTTTTGGCTTCTAACCCAAACATTCTGATGTGCAGCAATCTGAACTCTCTATGGACAGCATCATCATGTGACTAGCATGGAATTTTACCATCTGACATGCACTGAAGAGAGATGAACTCTGTGGACATGTTATCTATGTTTAGGATACCATGGACATAACATCTAGTCGTTGCCTAGGAGAGGAATTTTGTTGTTCACCAGTAACTGATACTTCACACTGCATTCACTCTGCATCCATGAATATCACATGACTGACATACATACACTGGTCTCTCTCAACTTGCTTTGTTATGTGTGGAACTGTATCTTGTCTGCTAAGTGTGCATTAGAGGGTTTTTTTCTATGTGATCACAATCTTGCTCATTTGAGCTCTATTTTGATAACTATGCTTTTTTTCTCTCTGCCCAATGTGTCACCCCCTCCCCCTCCCCCTCTTTACCCCACTGTATGAGGCGCCTGTGGCTTCCGCGTCATTAGGGAGCGATTGACATGAGTGCACCTTAATGATAAGTAAAATTCCTTGTATGTGTAAACATGCTTGGCAATAAAGTTCATTCTGATTCTGATTCTGATTCTGATTCTGACTAGTAAGCTCTAAGGGAATGCTAGGATTGACAGAGTCCTGACTCTTTGTCAACCTGGCTACAGTACTGAAAAGAAACCTGGGATTATTCTTGTTTTCTTCTATTAATGCAGAGTAATAACTCGTTCTATCTTTTCTAAGAGATTTTTTTATAAATTAAAAGATGATTTCTCCAAGCTAAATAGATTTCATCTAAATTAGTGGAGCACCATTTTCTTTCTAATTGACAAGTCTTCTGTTTTAAGCTACGAGTTTCTGTGTTGAACCAAGGAGTTAGAAATCTCTGATTAGACTTTTTCTTTTTTAAGGGGGCCACCAAGTCTAGAGTCTGATGCAGAGAAGCTGTAACACTATCCACCATGTTATCAATTACAGAAGGAGCAAGCTGTCTATAGCTTATTTCCGTTGTGTTGACACATGGCATAGAGGAAACAATCTGCATAAATTTGGTAACAGCATCATCTGAGAGGCATCTACTGTAATAATATTTTTCTTTGGAGCCAAATAGTCGGAAATAGTAAAATCAAAGGTTAACAGAAAATGGTCTGACAGTACAGGTGTAGCATCATCGTCTCCTCAAACCAAGACAGAAGATCACTTCTCTTCATTTAATAGGAATTTCACTTTATTCATTACACAGGAATACCACTTTTCTGCCTTTTCAGGAATATCACTGGCTTTTATGTCGACTCATGCAGGCTTCTTCCAGGCCTGACCAAAGATGCTTGCTTTCCCAGGACCCCAATGTAAACAGTTGCCTCTTGCAGAGATTGTAAGGATCAGAATTTGCTTTAAAAGGCTCAAAGGAACATAAAACTCAAGAGACCAGACCTCCAACGTGAACACTGCATTTGGATAACGTATCTTTTCACAGGAAACCAATGTCTTAAAAAGAGAGTCATAAACCGCTTAATCTGACGGGTTTATAGCCCACGATACTATCCAGGTTTTCTCCCAGATACTAAAGGAAATCATCTACAGCTCAACAGTACCTCCTAGCGGATACCTACGGAATGTGTTTTCAGTATGTAGGATGACTTTTAATTTGTTCTAAACATTAAGTTTCTTTCAGCTTATCCTCTGGATCCTAAGGACACTGAAAAACATCCCTCTTTTATCACCAACCATGGTTTGCTGCATGGTTTGCTGCATTTTGATCTAAATGTGAATGCATGTATTATAATTATGTATAAGAAATGTTATATTCATGAGTGTTATTCAAACAAATGTAATATTGGAGTAATGGTATAAATGCATGATCACCAAATATTAAGATAAGATAAGATAAGATAAGCCTTTATTAGTCCCACAACGGGGAAATTCCAGGATTGCAACAGCACAGGGATAGCAACACTCAGAGCAACAATCAGAAGGCAAGAAAAAAAACAAGCAAGCAAGAGCAGCTAATATACATATGTACATATTACTATAAAATATATATATACACACACACACACACAGACACACAGTGCAGAGCATTGTAGCTGGATGGAATAAATATATGAATATATGAACACACAGTGCAGAGCATTGTAGCTAGATGGAATAAATATGTAAATATATAAACACCCACAGTACGGAGCATTGCAGCTAGGTGGAATAAATATGCAAGTATATAAACACACACAGTGCGGAGCAATGTAGCTAGAAGGAATAATATGTAGATATATAAAAACACAGTGCGGAGCATTGTAGCTAGATGGAATAAATATATAGATATATAAATATAAACACACCCAGTGCTGAGCATTGTAGCTAGAGGGAATAAATATGTAAATATATAAACACACACAGTGCAGAGCATTGTTGCTAGGTGGGATGAAACAGCATAACCGTCTATTTAGTTATCCTACATGGTATGATTATGTGCCCATACATATTCTCACCCTCCATAGTGACCGAGCCAAGTCATTTAATTTAGTTAGATTTTATATTGAGCACCTAATTTCATAAGAACTCACTGAGTGTTGATTTTTCCTCTGCAATTTCATGGGATGGTGTCTTCGTTTGATTGGCTGCTCTCAAACAAAGAAATGTTCTCACATTGGATAGCAGCCATTTCAAACTGCTTCTGAAAAAGTCGATTGGTCAGTCTTGCGATCGACATCATCAGTTTTACGACCCGGCGAGGTAACTTTAAAAGAGAGAAGCTAGATTTGAGTTTAGTAAGAAAAAAAGATCAGACAAAAAGACAGACAAAGAGAAGTAAGGGCAAGATTAGCAAGAAGTAAAGTAAAGATTAGTAACAAGAACAGCAAGATAGAGAATGGTGATAGAATTAAGAATTAGAAACACAGAAAGAAGAAAGAAAGGGATTTTGAGAAAGATTAGGAACTAAATTAAGATTAAAGAAGCAGAATAGTAATCTAGATCTCAGAAGAAGATTTCATTCCACCGTTTCAAGGCCCTGTGAAGTTTTATTCTGTTCTTTGTGAAGTTTGTCAAGTCTTTCGTTATATTCTGGTCACTGAGGAGAAACCATTTTTCTTTAGAGCTCGATCCTTTTAGAGAATCAAATTCTCAAACTTTTTCCCTCACCTCAGAAGCCATTCTTATCCTAGTAAATGTTTTTCTCATTTTTTTCATGACTTTTGACGCCATTAGAGTGGACCTTTAATTTGCCTAATTTAAAGTGAACAGAGACTGAGAAGTTTCTCCTTCAGTTTTTTTGGTCTATCCCGCTACAAGAAACCTCAAATTTGGACTCTTTTTCAAAGGACTTTTCACGCCGCCCTGAGACAAACCATCCACGGCTGCCACGGTCTCCTTGAAGGGCCCCCCAGCTGAGTTATCACCTCCACGGCTGTGAGGACAGCAGCCGCTTCCTCCGATGTCCTAACTTCAAAACCCAGCGGTACCGACCCACGGAAACGTGGACCTACAGCTGTTGTGTGAGTGAAGCTCCTACTTTTCTTATCTGCTGGGTTAAAACGTGATGTCCTAACAATTAAATTACAATTGAATATGGCCCATATTTCAGGGCTCAATTAGTCTCTCAGCCACAGGATAGAGCTGTAAACTGAAGGAAAACTCGTAGTTATTTTTAAGTAACTGCCCTTGAATTTTGGTAGATTAATTCAGAATTCATTTTTTTAGATAATTAGCTTCTGAATTTTCCCCATAAAATTGCGTTGTTTGGTTAAAACATTTCAGCCTCATTTACCGTTGAAACATAAGTCTGGTTCCTCCTTGGTTCTACAGAGGTGTAACGCTGGATGTTATGTTCAGGAATCCAATATCAGTTAATGTGATATATTACGCTGTTATCATTTAAATCTGTTTATTCATCATTTGAATGCCATGCCATGTAACCTGAATGAGTTTAATAAAAGGGTGAATGAGAGAAGGTGAAGCATTTTTCTTTTGCATATACATGTTTCCTAATCACGGCAGGACAATAACTCACTGAAACTTTGAGACTGATTCAGTAAGTAATTGAAGGTACAAAATTATATAAAATTAAAGCTAATATTATTGTCCGTTAGGACTGGTGCCCCTTTTACGAGTGCTTTTATTTAATTTAGCAGGTGTAGAAGTGACGGTTTAACTCCGCCCCCTTTCACACCCACTATTAAATAAAATTAATAATTCCTGTACCTTATGACAAATATTTTTATAGGCAATTCACGTGACACAGGGTTATGAGGAGGCACTACAAGATTTTCTATTTCTATGCCATATGTCAGAACAAGGTCCAATGTATGGTGGAGGTAATGAGTAGAATTTCCTACTTTCTGAGAAAACCCAATCGAGTCTAATACTGAATTAAATGCCACATTAAGGCAGTCACTATCTACATCCACATGTATATTAAAGTCCCCTACTATAATTATTCTATCAGATTTCAGCACTAAATCAGCTAAGAAATCAGCAGATTCGGATAAAAATTCTGAGTAGGTTGATGGGGGACGATAAACTATGGCAAATAAAATTGGGTTTAACCTAAAATTGCTAAAGTGCCCAATACTGAGGACCAGGCCCTCAAAGGAATTATAACATGTTTTTTGCTTTACATTAACTAGTAATTTGGAATGGTAAATTGTTGCTCCTCCTCCTCCATGACCAGAACTTCTGGGATTTTGACAGTTTAAATAACCAGAGGGAGTTGATTCATTTAAACCAACATAATCCTCTTGTCCTAACCAAGTCTCTGTAAGGGAAATTAAATCAATCTGATGATCAATTAACAGATCATGGACTAACAGAGACTTGGGAGTTAGAGACCTAATATTTAATAAACCACATTTAATTTTTAAATTATGAGGAGGAACAGAGGCCAAATCATTCAATTTAGAGGCTTTATGTTTAATTTGAGTTTTACCAATATTTTGCTTAATCACTTTGGGATGCTTATACATTATATTTTTATTCACTTTGGACGGAGCAGACAACGATTCACTGATGGGGAAGACAGGGGCAAAGTTGAGGGGTGGCGGATGAAGAGGACCTGCAGAGAGGCGTGTAAGACTGCGACTCCGCTTCCTGGTCCCAACTCTGAGTAGTCAGGGTTTTGGAAATTTGGATAAAAAAGATGCCAGATTGTTAGATAAATGAGAAGCACCATCCAAAATGGGATGAATGCTGTCTCGTCTCATAAGACCAGGTTTTCCCCCAAAAGAGCTCCGATTGTCAATGTAGCCCACGTTATTTGCAGGACACCACACAGACAGCCAGCGGTTCAAGGATGATGAGCGGCTAAACATGTCATCACTGGTCAGATTGGGGAGGGGCCCAGAGAATACTACAGTGGCAGACATCGTTTTTGCAAACTCACACACCGATTCTACATTAAGTTTCGTGACTTCTGACTGCCGGAGACAGATGTCATTAATGCCGGCGTGAATAACAATTGTGGAGTATTTACAGTTACTTTTAGCCAGCATTTTCAAATTTGACTCGATGTTGCCTGCTCTGGCCCCAGGAATGCATTTGACTATGGCCGCTGGAGTCTCTAGGTTCACGTTTCTGACTACAGAATCGCAAATGATCAGAGTTTTTTCCTCAGCGGGTGTGTCGCTGAGCGGGGAAAAACGATTAGAAACGTGAACAGGTTGGTGGTCTACTGGGGCTTTGCGACTAGGCTTCCTTCTCACCGTCACCCACCCAGTCTCCTCGCTGCTGAGGAGAGCCGGGGGACTGCTAACAGGGGTGCCTAAGCTAGCTAGCTCCGCTGCAGCTAAGGGGCGTCCGTCAAGAGTAACTGGCGCAGACGGTGTTTCAATGCAGCAGAGCCGGGATTCCAAATCAGACAACCTCGCCTCGAGCGCCTCAAAAGACATTACATTTACCATTATCACTAAAAGAGGCAGAGGTGTAGCTAAACATCTGACAGAGAGAGCACACCAGAGGAGGAGAGGAAGGAGAGCTAGTAGCCATAGCTAGTGGCTAACCCAAAGATCAGAATAGTAAGGAGAGCAAACCACACAGGCAGACAGCAAAATAGGAAGTGACGATACGTTACCACAAGGAAGTGACGATCTGTCAGAATCTACGACTCCTCACCCTCCGCCTCAACACCACTCAAGGCCCAGTCACCCTCGTCAGTGTGTATGCCCCAACACTGACAGCCACACCAGAGGCAAAAGACGAGTTCTACGAGAATCTCGCAACAACTGTCAGGATCATCCCCAACTCTAAACAACTCATTCTCCTTGGAGACTTCAATGCCAGAGTGGGTGCTGACCATGACTCCTGGCCCTCCTGTCTTGGACCATTTGGCGTGGGCAGAATGAACGACAACGGACAGCGGCTGCTCGAGTTCTGCACATATCACGATCTGTGCATCACAAACTCGTTCTTCAAGACCAAGCCCCAACACAAGGTTTCCTGGCGACATCCACGCTCAAAGCACTGGCACCAGCTGGACTTGATCCTGACCAGGCGCACCTCACTGAAGAACGTGCTAATCACCCGTTCGTTCCAGAGTGCAAATTGCAACACAGACCATTCATTGGTGTGTTGCAAGGCCAAGCTGCAGCTGAAGAAATTCCATTGTGCTAGACAGCCTGGAAAGGCATGGATTGACACCAGCAAGATGGCCCAACAAGAACTTGTCGAGCAGTTTGCCTCCACCTTTGAGAAGGAACTTGGTGTACCACAAGGAGGAGAATCTGCAAAGCAGAAGTGGGAAGAGCTGCAAAACATCATCCACCGCACAGCCTTGGCTACCTTTGGGAGGAAGACCTCAAAGTCACAGGACTGGTTTGATGCCAAGTTGACCGAGATGACCCCCGTTCATTGAAGCCAAGCGCTCAGCACTTGCTGAGTACAAGAAGTACCCAAACGAGAAGAATCTCCAGATCTTCAGGGCTGCGAGAAGCAAAGTTCAGCAGACTGCTCGGCACTGTGCCAACGAGTACTGGACTCAGCTCAGCCAAGACATTCAAACCGCTGCCATAACAGGGAACATCCGTGGTATGTACGATGGCATCAAGAAAGCACTTGGTCCGGCTCAGAACAAGACGGCCCCCCTCAAATCCTCCACTGGGGAGATGATCACAGAAAAGAACAAGCAGATGGAGAGATGGGTGGAACACTACTCTGACCTCTACTCCAGACAGAACACCATGACACCGTCAGCCCTTGATGCCATCGACTGCCTGCCAGCCATGGACGAACTTGACGCCGAGCCAACCATCGATGAACTCAGCAAGGCCATTGATAGCTTGGCCGCTGGCAAGGCACCCGGCAACGACGGCATACCCCCCGACCTGATCAAGCACTGCAAGACCGCCCTACTGCTGCCATTGCATGACGTCCTCTGCCAGTGCTGGAAGGAAGGTGCCATACCACAGGACATGAGGGATGCCAAGATCATCACCCTCTACAAAAACAAAGGGGAGAGAAGCGACTGCAACAACTACAGGGGCAGCTCCCTCCTTAGCGTTGTTGGCAAAGTGTACGCACGAATTGTTCTCGTTCGTCTACAGAAGCTTGCTGAACGTGTCTACCCCGAGTCTCAGTGTGGCTTCCGCGCTGAGCGATCGACGGTAGACATGATATTCTCCATCCGCCAACTCCAGGAGAAATGCAGAGAACAGAACATGCCCCTGTACGTCGCCTTCATCGACCTCACCAAAGCGTTCGATCTGGTCAGCAGAGAGGGCCTTTTCAAGATCCTGCCAAAGATAGGATGCCCACCAAAGTTGCAAAGCCTCATCAAATCGTTTCACACCAATATGCAGGGGATGGTGCAGCATGACGGCAACGTCTCAGAGCCATTCAACATACGCAGTGGAGTGAAACAGGGCTGTGTACTTGCGCCAACCATCTTTGGGATTTTCTTTGCTATGCTCCTGAGGCATGCCTTCAGCACAGCAACAGAGGGAATCTACCTGCGCACAAGATCTGACTGCAGGCTTTTCAACCTCGCCCGCCTGAAAGCCAGAACCAAAGTACGTGAGGCTCTAATCAGAGACATGCTGTTTGCAGACGACGCTGCAGTCGCAACCCACACACAGCAGGAGCTTCAGACCCTGTTGGACCGCTTCTCCCAGGCATGCAAGGACTTCGGGCTTACCATCAGCCTGAAGAAGACTAACGTCTTGGCGCAAGGCACGGAAGCACCACCAACCATCCCCATCGACGACTACAAGCTGGAGGTCGTGAATCAGTTCACGTACCTGGGGTCCACGATCAGCAACAACCTCTCCCTTGATACAGAGATCGACAAGAGGATTGGAAAATCAGACTTCACACTCGCTCGCCTCACCACACGAGTGTGGGAGAATCCCAAACTCTCTGTCAAGACGAAGATGGCAGTGTACAACGCCTGCGTCATCAGCACACTGCTCTATGGGAGTGAGACGTGGACAACATACGCCCGGCAGGAAAAGAGACTGAACTCCTTCCACTTGAGCTGCATTCGCAACATCCTGGACATATCCTGGCAGGACAAAGTGCCCAGCACAGAAGTTCTGTCCTGCGCCGGCCTTCCCTCCATGTTCACTCTACTCAGGCAGCGCAGGCTCCGCTGGCTAGGCCATGTTCACCGTATGGAGGATGGCAGAATCCCCAAAGATGTCCTCTATGGAGAACTGGCGACTGGCAGGAGAGACGTTGGCCGTCCACAGCTGCGCTTTAGAGATGTCTGCAAGAGAGACATGAAGTCCCTGGAGATCAACACAGAGCGCTGGGAGGACCTTACAACGGACCGCTCCAAATGGAGAGGCACCCTGACCAGACAGCTCAAGGCGGGTGAAGAGAGACTGACTGCTGCAGCAGATGAAAAAAGGACCCGCAGGAAGAACCACCACATACCCAGCAACACAGAGACCACCCACAAGTGCGACCTGTGTGACAGGGACTGCCATTCGCGCATCGGCCTGTTTAGCCACAGGCGGTGCTGTTCCAGCAGAGTAGACGTTTAGGATTCTCTTCCATGGTCATCATAGACCGACGGAGGCCGACGATGTATGCTCCTGAGGCATGCCTTCAGCACAGCAACAGAGGGAATCTACCTGCATACAAGATCTGACGGCAGGCTTTTCAACCTCGCCCGCCTGAAAGCCAGAACCAAAGTACGTGAGGCTCTAATCAGAGGTATGCTGTTTGCAGACGACGCTGCAGTCATGACCCACACACAGCAGGAGCTTCAGACCCTGATGGACCGCTTCTCCCAGGCATGCATGGACTTCGGGCTTACCATCAGCCTGAAGAAGACTAACGTCTTGGCGCAAGGCACGGAAGCACCACCAACCATCACCATCGACGACTACGAGCTGGAGGTCGTGAATCAGTTCACGTACCTGGGATCCATGATCATCAGCAACCTCTCCCTTGATACAGAGATCGATAAGAGGATTGGAAAATCAGCCTCCACACTCGCTTGCCTCACCACACGAGTGTGGGAGAATCCCAAACTCTCTGTCAAGACGAAGATGGCAGTGTACAACGCCTGCGTCATCAGCACACTGCTCTATGGAAGTGAGACGTGGACAACATACGCCCGGCAGGAAAAGAGACTGAACTCCTTCCACTTGCGCTGCATTCGCCGCATCCTGGAAATATCCTGGCAGGACAAAGTGCCCAACACAGAAGTCCTGTCCTGCACCGGCCTTCCCTCCATGTTCACTCTACTCAGGCAGCGCAGGCTCTGCTGGCTAGGCCATGTTCACCGTATGGAGGATGGCAGAATCCCCAAAGACATCCACTATGGAGAACCGGTGACTGGCAGGAGAGACGCTAGCCGCCCTCAGCTGCGTTTCAGAGACATCTGCAAGAGAGACATGAAGGCCCTGGAGATCAACACAGAGTGCTTGGAGGACCTCGCAACGGACCGCTCCAAATGGAGAGGCACCCTGACCAGACAGCTCAAGGCGGGTGAAGAGAAACTGACTGCTGCAGCAGATGAAAAAAGGACCCGCAGTTAGAAGCGCCACAGACCCAGCAGCACGGAGACCATTCACAAGTGCGACCTGTGTGACAGGGACTGCCATTCGTGCATCGGCCTGTTCAGCCACAGGCAGTGCTGTTCCAGCAGAGTAGACATCTAGTATTCTCTTCCATGGTCATCATAGACCGACGAAGGCCGACGACGAAACCCTTCCAATGCACCTTGACTCTGAGCGTGGTATGCGGAAGCCTGATTATGCCGTACATGAAGCTGTTTTAAAACTTGTGCAAACAATTTGAAAATGATGAAAAATTTGTACCCTAATCACTCTGAATGATCTTTGGAATGCCAAAAACCGATATGAAATGTGTTAATGCTTTCACCACCAACTTAACAGTAATGGTGCGCAATGGATAAGCTGTAGGATATCTCGTTTTCAAACACATTGCTGTGAGTAAGTAGTTATGGCCAGATTTTGAATGTGGCGGTGGACCAACACAGTCTATAATAAGATTTTCAAACGGCTGAACCAGAGCAGGAATTGGAGCAAGAGGAGCTGGTTTAATTACCTGATTAGGCTTACCCATTTACCTGACAGGTGTGACATGTTTTAATGTAAGTGGATACATCCTTTCTTAAACAAGGCCAAAAAAAAATACCTAAAGATTTAATTCAATGTTTTACAAACTCTCAAATGTCCAAATACATCATGGGCAGTCCGCAACACCTCCTCCCGGAACTGTAATGGCACTACCACCCGATACACTGGCAAGCCAATTAAATCACTGTGTGGCATCTACTTACAAACCAACAACCCATCTTGAAGGAAATAGCCATGAACTGCACTCTCAATGTCTGCATCTGTAAGAACAGCATCAAACATCACACTCAATCATGGCTCAGCACGTTGTTCTGTTATTAAATCAGTGCAAGACACAGACAGGAGGGAATCAGGTATTTTTTTCCAATATTATTTAAACCACCATTATCAGTTTCCACCTGCCTCAGACTTATGGCGCGTGTCACTGCACATGCTGGAAACAATTCAGAAATTTGCTGATCATGCCATCTCTGAAACAGAGGGAACAGACGTCACAATGGGAGGCAGAGGCAATTCTGCCCAAACTCAATCACCTGCAAAATCATTCCCCAAAATCACATGCACACCAGGAACAGGCAACACAGGATGCAGAGCCATGGCCATGTCTCTCTGAACCAAACCATAGTTCAGCTGAAACTTATGCATCAGAGCACAAAACACTGACAGCTTCATACCCCTCACCATGACATAATCACTCGAAGCTTTAATATCAGAAAAGGGCAAAACAGACTCCAAAATAAATGAATTTGGTGCACCGGTATCCCTTAAAATTTTTACATGTACTTTAACAGCACCGCCTAGAGATACACAGCCGTCAAAGATGAAGGCAGGAAATTCCGACTGCTCCAACGGGCAGTTTGACATGAAGACAATTCACCTGGCACATTAATTGGCATTAGTGGCACATCACAGACAGACTGTACAGGAGGAGGTTCAACACACAGGTTTTTAGAGTTACCGCATTTAATCAGAGCTGCCAATGCCACAGGTTTAACCTGCGCATTATCAAATCTGCCCTTAGGTTCCATCACACATTCTGCTTTCCAATGTCCTTTATTTTTACAATAATTGCAGATTTTATTTAGATCAAAATGCAAACTCTGCTGAAAATTTTGCTGTCCCACTTTCTTACCTGGTGACAAAACCTCTCCTCTGTACCCAGAAAAATTAGGCTCCACATAGTCGTGTCTACCACCATGAATTAACACATATTCATCCGCCAGAGTGGCTGCTTCACTGACAGTTTTTACCTTATGTTCATTAATATACGTTGCAATGTGGGCAGGAACAGAGTTTTTAAATTGCTCCATAATTACAAGCTCACACAAAGCTTCATATGAATGAACTTGCAATGAATTACACCACTGATTAAAATGAATAACAAGTTCTCTGGTGAATTCCATATGTGTCTGCTTAAACGATTTTCTCCATGAGCGAAACCTCTGACGATATGCCTCCAGTACCAGCTAATATGCCCTCAATACATTGGCCTTCACAGAAGCATAGACCTGACTTTCTTCCACAATAAGTGCAGTATAAGCTTCCTGCACTTTACCAGTTAACTTACACTGCAACAGTAACGTGCGTTCCGAGTCAGACCAGGCTCGACTATTGGCAACCCGCTCAAACAACGAAAAAAAAAAAATGTGTCAGGATCCTGTTCAGAAAACTGGGGAACTAGATGCAAATTGGGCGAGAAATCAAATCAGTGTGCACGACAGAAGCATCGTCTAAACCTAGACCAGCACCTCCAGCTGCACCAGTACTCAATCTAAAATCCTCCATCTACATCCGTTTTTCTCTGTATTCCTCCAATTCCAATTCCAGCAACAACAACCTTTCACGCTGTTCAGAAGTTAGGCAGGCAACATCTCCGGTTAAACATGACACAGACGTGCCATCAGGGTGGTGAGTAGAAGTCTCGGCTTGAGCTGCAGATGTGAGGACACCCCTGGCCAACAGATTTGCTCTTATAATCTGTTTCATGGTCTCTTTTGACCATTTGTCCCCCACATCCAACTCAAACTGCTCCGCTATTCTGACCAATTGCTCCAGTGAACTACATTCCAAACCCTCCTCAGAAGGAAACTGTAGAAAATCCTCCACAGCTGACATCATGCCCTCGTTTTACACCATTCTTAACACTTCAAACAATCCAGACTGATGTATAATACTAATTCACAAGTGCTGCACTCTGCCTAACAACTCAAAACAAGTCACTCCTGCTCCAAATCAAACACCACAAACTAGATTTACAAATTAACTGACACTCACCTTCGTGTCTCCCCAAGAGGTGTGCGCTTCTTGGCAAATGCTACACAATAATGAGCGTTGATGTCACCCAGACACCACAGCCACTTGCTCATTCACAAAAACTGCCACACCTCCACTCACACACATGAGCAGATTGCACAACCAGAACAAACCAAACTGGGTCACAAACACAAGAAAGTGTTTTCATTGAAAAAATGATACACAGGCAATTCTCCTCCCTGACTAACTAGTCACAAAAACCTATCCACCTAACGTAGACCCTAGTCTTCAGGCAGCTACTAGCAGGAGGATCTTTAATCACGATTCCACTGGGCTGCCAAGCAACTGCTATGCGGCGACTCACAGGGAATCCCGTGGAAGTGGCTCCAGACCACGTTCACGCCTCTCTAAACCAAAGACAGACAGTCAGTGAACCCCCTAACTGAATTCACTGTTAACCCTGAAAGGATTAACAGTTTAATTAATTAACAGATTGTTCCTCAGCTGTCTGACCTTTTTCAACAAGTGGATCGTCACTTCCTTGTGGTAACGTATCGTCACTTCCTGTTTTGCTGTCTGCCTGTGTGGTTTGCTTTGTGGTTTGCTCTCTAGCCACTAGCTATGGCTACTAGCTCTCTTTCCTCTCCTCTGGTGTGCTCTCTCTGTCAGATGTTTAGCTACACCTCTGCCTCTTTTAGTGATAACGGTAAATGTAATAAATGTTGTCTTTTTGAGGCGCTCGAGGCGAGGTTGTCTGATTTGGAATCCCGGCTCCGCTGCATTGAAACACCGTCTGCGCCAGTTAATCTTGATGGACGCCCATTAGCTGCAGCGGAGCTAGCTAGCTTAGGCGCCCCTGTCAGCGGTCCCTCGGCTCTCCTCAGCAGCAAGGAGACTGGGTGGGTGACGGTGAGAAGGAAGCCTAGTCGCAAAGCCCCAGTACACCACCAACCTGTTCACGTTTCTAATCGTTTTTCCCCGCTCAGCGACACACCCGCTGAGGAAAAAACTCTGATCATTGGCGACTCTGTAGTCAGAAACGTGAACCTAGAGACTCCAGCGGCCATAGTCAAATGTATTCCTGGGGCCAGAGCAGGCGACATCGAGTCAAATTTGAAAATGCTGGCTAAAAGTAACTGTAAATATTCCACAATTGTTATTCACGCCGGCATTAATGACATCTGTCTCCGGCAGTCGGAAGTCACGAAACTTAATGTGGAATCGGTGTGTGAGTTTGCAAAAACGATGTCTGCCACTGTAGTATTCTCTGGGCCCCTCCCCAATCTGACCAGTGATGACATGTTTAGCCGCTCGTCATCCTTGAACCACTGGCTGTCTGTGTGGTGTCCTAAAAATGACGTGGGCTACATTGACAATTGGAGCTCTTTTTGGGGAAAACCTGGTCTTATGAGACGAGACAGCATTCATCCCACTTTGGATGGTGCTTCTCATTTATCTAACAATCTGGCATCTTTTTTATCCAAATTTCCAAAACCATGACTACTCAGAGTTGGGACCAGGAAGCGGAGTCGCAGTCTTACACGCCTCTCTGCAGGTCCTCTTCATCCGCCACCCCTCAGCTTAGCCCCTGTCTTCCCCATCAGAGAATCATTGTCTGCTCCCTCCAAAGTGAATAAAAATATAATGTATAAGCATCCCAAAGTGATTAAGCAAAATATTGGTAAAACTCAAATTTAACATAAAGCCTCTAAATTGAATGATTTGGCCTCTGTTCCTCCTCATAATTTAAAAATTAAATGTGGTTTATTAAATATTAGGTCTCTAACTCCCAAGTCTCTGTTAGTCCATGATCTGTTAATTGATCATCAGATTGATTTAATTTCCCTTACAGAGACTTGGTTAGGACAAGAGGATTATGTTGGTTTAAATGAATCAACTCCCTCTGGTTATTTAAACTGTCAAAATCCCAGAAGTTCTGGTCGTGGAGGAGGAGGAGCAACAATTTACCATTCCAAATTACTAGTTAATGTAAAGCAAAAAACATGTTATAATTCCTTTGAGGGCCTGGTCCTCAGTATTGGGCACTTTAGCAATTTTAGGTTAAGCCCAATTTTATTTGCCATAGTTTATCGTCCCCCATCAACCTACTCAGAATTTTTATCCGAATTTGCTGATTTCTTAGCTGATTTAGTGCTGAAATCTGATAGAATAATTATAGTAGGGGACTTTAATATACATGTGGATGTAGATAGTGACTGCCTTAATGTGGCATTCAATTCAATATTAGATTCGATTGGGTTTTCTCAGAAAGTAGGAAATTCTACTCATTACCTCCTCCATACATTGGACCTTGTTTTGACATATGGCATAGAAATAGAAAATCTTGTAGTGTCTCCTCATAACCCTGTACTGTCAGACCATTGTCTGTTAACCTTTGATTTTACTATTTCTGACTATTTGGCTCCTAAAGAAAAATATTATTACAGTAGATGCCTCTCAGATGATGCTTTTTCCAAATTTATGCAGATTGTTTCCTCTATGCCATGTGTCAACACAACGGAAATAAGCTATAGACAGCTTGCTCCTTCTGTAATTGATAACATGGTGGATAGTGTTACAGCTTCTCTGCATCAGACTCTAGACTTGGTGGCCCCCTTAAAAAAGAAAAAGTCTAATCAGAGATTTCTAACTCCTTGGTTCAACACAGAAACTCGTACCTTAAAACAGAAGACTCGTCAATTAGAAAGAAAATGGCGCTCTACTAATTTAGATGAAATCTATTTAGTTTGGAGAAATCATCTTTTAATTTATAAAAAATCTCTTAGAAAAGCTAGAATGAGTTATTATTCTGCATTAATAGAAGAGAACAAGAATAATCCCAGGTTTCTTTTTAGTACTGTAGCCAGGTTGACAAAGAGTCAGGACTCTGTCAATCCTAGCATTCCCTTAGAGCTTACTAGTCAGGACCTTATGAACTTTTTCAATAATAAAATTTCATCCATCAGAGATAAAATCAATCAGATTCTTCCCACAGTTAACTTAAATACTGTAACTACTACAACTCCTTCTATTGATGTCTGTCTTGATGAGTTTACTCCAATCGACCTTTGTGAGTTAGACAAAATAGTTTCCTCATCCAAACCTTCAACTTGTCTTTTAGACCCTATTCCTACCAGGTTATTTAAAGAAGTCTTCCCACTTATTGGTAGCTTTATTCTTCATATAATCAATTCTTCATTAACTTTAGGCCATGTACCGCAGGCTTTTAAAACGGCTGTAATTAAACCCTTACTCAAAAAGCCAACGTTAGATCCAGGAGCTTTAGCTAACTATAGACCAATCTCTAATCTCCCTTTTATTTCAAAAATCTTAGAAAGAGTTGTTGCTGCGCAATTATTTGACCACCTGCAGGGAAATGGTTTACTTGAAGAGTTTCAATCTGGGTTTAGAATCCATCATAGTACTGAAACAGCCTTAGCGAAGGTCACTAACGACCTCCTCATTGCATCTGATAATGGACTAGTTTCTGTACTTGTCCTTTTAGACCTTAGTGCAGCTTTTGATACTATCGATCATAATATTCTACTTGATAGATTAGAACACTATGTTGGACTTAATGGAAATTCGTTGCAATGGTTTAGATCTTATTTATCTGATAGGTTCCAGTTTGTTCATGTAAATAATGAGTTTTCTTTCAACTCAAAGCTTAGTCATGGAGTTCCACAGGGATCTGTGCTAGGCCCTACTCTTTTTAGTTTATATATGCTTCCGTTAGGCAACATTATTAGAAAGCACTGTATACATTTTCATTGTTATGCAGATGACACACAATTATACCTGTCAATGAAGCCAGATGATAGTAATCAATTAGCCAAGTTAGAAGCCTGTCTTAAGGAAATCAAAGCTTGGATGACTTGTAATTTCCTGCTATTAAATTCAGATAAGAGTGAAGTCATTCTTGTTGGTCCAAAAAACCTTAGAAATTCCTTTCCAAATCAAACTTTCAGTTTGGATGCGGTTACTCTTTCTCTTAATAGCTCTGTGAGGAACCTTGGAGTTATTTTTGATCAGGATTTGTCCTTCAATTCACATATTAAATTTGTTTCTAAGACTGCCTTCTATCATTTGCGTAATATTGCCAAGATTAGGAGCATCTTGTCTCAGAGTGATGCTGAGAAACTGATCCACGCTTTTGTTAGCTCGAGATTAGATTATTGTAATTCTTTATTATCAGGCTGTCCTTAAACATCTTTAAAAAGTCTTCAGCTGATCCAAAATGCTGCAGCAAGAGTTTTAACAGGTACTAGAAAGAGAGATCATATCTCTCCGGTTCTGGCCTCCCTTCATTGGCTTCCCATAGAGTTTAGAATTAAGTTTAAAATCCTTCTTCTTACTTACAAAGCTCTAAACAATCAGGCTCCTTTTTATTTAAAAGATCTGATACTACCGTATTATCCTAACAGAGCACTACGCTCCCAAAATGCAGGATTACTTGTAATACCTAGAATCTCCAAAAGTACAATGGGAGGCAGAGCCTTCAGCTATCAAGCTCCTCTCCTGTGGAATCAGCTGCCAATCTGGATTCGGGAGTCAGACTCGATCTCTGTTTTTAAGAATAGGGCTAAAACCTACCTTTTTGATATAGCCTACAATTAGGGAGGGATCATGTGTTTCTGAACCCTCCCTTAGTTATGCTGCTAATAGGTTTAGTCAGCCGGGGGACCTCCAGTAATGCATTGGGCCTCACTCCTTTCCTCACTCTCTATGAAATATTTTTTTTTTGCTGGTCATTAACATCTGTTTGTTCTCTCCCATAGATTGAGTCCCCATCGTGCTGTTTGCTCTCTACATGTCTGTTCTTTTCTTCTTCTCTATCCCCTCACCCCCCAGCCAGTCGCAGCAGATGACTGCCCCTCCCTGAGCCTGGTTCTGCTGGAGGTTTCTTCCTGTTAAAAGGGAGTTTTTCCTCTCCACCGTCGCCAAGTGCTTGCTCACAGGGGATCGCCTGATTGCTGGGGTCTTTCTGCAACTGTGGGGGTTCCCCCCTACAGTTGATAGTGCTATGAGATGACTGTTGTTGTGAAATGGCGCTATATAAATAAAGTTGAATTGAATTGATTACATTTGATTATATGATCTGCCTCTCCTATGGCTGGTGTCGCAGATCTTCGCCTGTCACATGATAGGTAAAAAAAAAAAACCTAAATAAACCAAGATGTACCAAGCATTTCACATCACTAGATGGCAGACACATATAGCTTGCTGGTTTACACTGGAGGACTCAGTTCAGCAAACTGAACCCTGTCAAATCTGATATCACTTCCGGGGTGCAGAAGAGGAGATGTATAAACAATTGCGCAATATATATTTCCACAGGGACGAAGGATTTACTCGAAATTTTGCCAACTATGATTCTAAAAAGGAGTATTTAGCTTCTGAAGGGAAATATTTACCTTCTGGACAGCACAAGATGGAGCAGAGCAGAACAATTTTCGTCCGCCATTGACGAAGCTGCATGTGACAAGAGAGGACAATCCTGCTGGTTCCATGGGGTAAACTAACCAAAATCGAGGTGGAATAAATCAGAAGATAAATGTAATTTTTTCTGGATGTGGGAGAGAAAGTGAAAATGACCGACAGAAGACAAAACTGGAAAAGCACTCGGAGAGCGCAGACCTCCGCCAAGCGCCACAGTTCCCCCCATACAGTGTTTGTGTGTACGTTTTCAGATTCCTTGACCATGAAAACATATGACTAGCAATTGGATTCAGAATGATAGGATTAGTGGTTCAGTAGTTATTGACGAAAATGTCATTTTCTGTAATGGCGGTTTTCTTCTGGACGGTGATCCGGATCACCACCAAAATGTAATCATCTGTAGGATACCCTATTTCTGACAATCTGTGAAATTTTCATGAAAATTCGTCTATAACTTTTTGAGTTATCTTGCTAACAAACAAACAGACAGACAAACAGACAGACAAACAAACAGACAAACCAACACCGATGAAAACACAACCTCCTTGGCGGAGGTAATAAGGACCGGGGTGAGCACATGGACGGATGGCGACACATGACAAGCTGATGGTACTGATGTTTTCTTCCAGTTTGTTTACATTCTACTGATTTTCTGGTTCATATATTTTGAAGATAACAAAAAATAAAAAATGAAGACAAAAAACCAAAACCATCCTTTGTGTAAATATGTCCAAAGTCCACTTTTGACCAAAAGTTACATAATCTGATGTTGGCTGCCATCACATTATGCAAATTAGATGCATAAATTTACTCCTATCATAAACTTTGGATCATATTCTACATCTTTCTCATTGACAGTAAGCCATTATCTCTTACCACGTTAAAGTTACAGCCTTTACAATTTGTGATATCTAAACTGAATATTTTCTTGAAAAAAATCTCAGCCACCAGAAGGTGCATGCAGATGGTGTGGTTCTGCGACCAAAAACCTCAAGAAGCCATTAACGAGTTTGCCTAACAGGAGAAATTACCAGTGATATCAAAACCATGCATGGAACACACGTGCCTGCTTTAACCCAGTGACTCAAAAAAATGGACAAATCCATCAAACAAACAAATGAGCTCCTATTTCCACAAATAGGTTCACTCAAAACAACTGAATGAGCAAACAGACAGACTGGAATCTGACAGACAGACAGGTTCAAACAAACGGATAAGATAAGATAAGCCTTTATTAGTCCCACAATGGGGAAATTCCAGGATTGCAACAGCACAGGGATAGCAACACTCAGAGCAATAATTTAGAAGATAAGAAAATAAGAGCAGTGAATATACATATGTACACATAAATATATAAATATATATACACACAGTGCGGAGCATTGTAGCTAGATGGAATAAACAGCTTAACCGTCTATTTAGTTATCCTACATGGTATGAATATATACCCATACATATTGTCACCCTCCATAGCGACTGATATTGTCCTAGTTGTATACTGGAGGGGACCATTTGTGTAAGTCTGTTGCATCTTTTGCATTGAATACTATTAGGTCGTCACATTTGTTTTCTATTTCTGCGAGCAGCCCTGCTTAGGTTATACAGTCTGACAGCCATAGGTAGGAAGGACCTGCGAAACCTCTCGGTCCTGCACCTAGGATGATGTAGTGTACTGCTAAATGAGCTCCTCAGTGCGTTTAGTATGTCCTGCATGGGGTGGGATTCGGACTCCAGCAGAGATGACAGTTTAGCCACCATCCTTCTCTCCCCCATCTCCTCCACTGGGTCAAGGCGTTGCCCCAGGACAGAGCTAGCTTTCTTGATTAGTTTGTTCAGTCTCTTCCTATCGGCTGCTGTAATGCTGTTGCCCCAGCAGACCACTCCAAAAGTGATGGCTGATGCCACCACCGTGTCATAGAATGTCTTCAAGAGCACCCCTTTTACACCAGAAGACCAGAGCCTCCTCAGTAGGAACAGCCTGCGCTGTCCCTTCATGTAGAGTGCATTGGTATTGTGTGACCAGTCTAGTTTATTGTTCAGATGAACACCCAGGTACTTGTAGGATGTCACCATCTCAATGTCAGTTCCCTGTATGTTTACTGGTTCTGTGAGGGTATGTCCTTGCCTGCGGCAATCCACCACCAGCTCCTTAGTTTTCCTCGCGTTGATCTGGAGGCAGTTCCGATGGCACCAGTCCACTAAGTCCTGGATGAGTCCTCTGCACTCAGCTTCATCTCCGTTGGCGATGAGGCCGATGATCGCAGAGTCGTCAGAGAACTTCTGTAGATGGCAGTGTGTTGTGTTGTGTGAGAAGTCCGCATTATAAAGGGTGAACAGGAAGGGAGCCAAAACCATTCCCTGGGGGGCCCCCGTGCTACCGATGATCGTGTAGGACACACAGTCCCGGATTCTCACAAACTGTGGCCGGTTTGTGAGGTAGTCCAGGATCCATGATGACAGGTGCTGGTCCACCCCTGCGCACAGCAGCTTGTCCTTCAGGATCATCGGTTGGATGGTGTTGAAAGCACTGGAGAAGTCAAAGACCATGACCCTCACCGCATTTCCGGGCTTCTCCAGGTGGGACAGGGAACGGTGAAGGAGGAAGATCACTGCATCCTCCACCCCAATGCCATGCTGGTAGACAAACTGGAGTGGATCCATCGCTGGTCCCACCAGGGGGTGGAGGTGAGCAAGGAGCAGTCTCTCCAGGGTCTTCATCATGTGAGACGTCAGGGCCACTGGTCTGTAGCTGTTCAGGTCTTTGGGGTGGGAAGTCTTTGAGGGGTACCACACAAGATATTTTCCACAACTGTGGCACCCTCCCCAGCTTCAGGCTCAGGTTGAAGATGTGCTCCACAATCCCGCACAGCTGGTCTGCGCAGAACTTGAGGAGCTTCGCGCTGATGCCGTCCGGTCCCAAGGCCTTCCTCGCCTTGATCTTCCTCAGCTCCGTTCTCACCTGGGTCTTAGTGAGGGTCAGGTTGGGGGGCTGTGTGCTGGGAGTGGGGGGGGGGGCGTGTTGGCGGAGTGGGGTGTGGACAGCAGGTCTTGATGACTTTAGAGGCAGCAGTGGTTGGTGTGCAGTCGGGGGGGAGGGCGGTTGGTCAAACCTATTAAAAACAGGTTCAGATTGTTCGCCCATTCCTTGCCCCCCGTGGCCTGGGAGGAGGTATTCTGCAGCCCAGAGATGGTTTTAAGGTTTCTCCAGACCCCACCGATGTCGCTCTGTTGCAGCTTGTTCTCCATCTTCTTCCTGAAGCTGTCCTTGCCTTCTCTGATCTTCTTCCTCAGCTCCCTCTGTACGGACTTCAGCATCTCCCTGTTTCCCGACCTGAAGATCCTCTTCTTCTCTCTCAGAAGTGTTTTAATCTCAGGGTTGATCCAGGGTTTGTTTTTTGAGCAACACCATATGGTCTTGGTGGGAATGGTGTTGTCCACACATAAGTTGATGTAGTTCGTGATGGTGTGAGTGAGGCCATCGATGTCCTCACCATGTGGATCACAGAGCTGCTCCCAGGCAGTGGTTTCAAAACAGTCCTTTAGAGCGTCCATTGCCTCCTCAGACCATAACTCCACTGTGCACATGGCCGGAGGTTGTCTGTGTACTAGGGGTTTGTACACCGGCAGGAGATGAACCAAGTTGTGATCCGATCTCCCGAGTGGGGGGGAGTGGTGATGAAGTGTACACCTCCTTAGTGTTTTCATAGAATAAGTCCAGTGTTTTACTGTCTCTAGTGTGGCATTCAATATACTGGGTGAACGTGGGCAGAATGGGGGACAGTGAAATATGGTTGAAATCACCTGAGATGAGGAGAAGAGCATCTGGGTGTTCTGTCAGCAGGCTGCCAGTTACTGAGTGAATGGCGTCATGCACTGTCCCCGCGTTCGCCGTCGGATTTGCATAAATAACAATGCAGATCACTTGTGAGTATTCCCTCGGGAGATAGGTAGGCCGCATGCTAACAGCTAGCAACTCAATGTCTTTGTTGGAGTATTGTTGTTTAACTGTGATATGTCCCGGTCTGCACCAGCTGTTATTGACATAATTATCACTCCTCCTTCCTTGCCTTCCCACTGTCTGGTGTCTGGTCTGCCCGTATTGCGTGGAAACCCTCCAGTTCGATGTTAATGATGAGCCCCCATTTGTCACAAGTCCGGCTCACTGACTTGGACAAAAAAGGCAGACCACACGGAAGTGCCAATTTAAACACCAGTTTATTGTTTAAAAGAAAACAAAATAAAAATATGTCTGTTAAAATCAGTAGTGTGTGTGTGTGTGTGTGTGTGTATTGGATGTGTGAACAAACAAAGAAACAAACCAGGCACTGGCCAATCCAGGGACCACATGCCTCTGTCAGGGCTGTAATTATGCCCAGCGGCAAACCCAGAACCAGAAAGCCCACAGGCTACAAACATACAAACGGGGGCCACCTGCATAAGCCCGACCAAGTGCTTGTAACAAGCAGTAACAACAAGAAGTATGCAGAGCATGAACACCAGGATGGTGACCAGCCTCCAATGGGAGCAGAAGTGCTACAGACAGGTGCACAGAGATGTCTTTTATAGCGCACCTCTCAGCCAGGGGTGGTCCTTCACAGCTCCACCTACAACAAAAGAAAAACACACAGAGGTCCCACTCCAGAGAAGAGCGGGACTGTAACAACTACTCTTGTTTGGGGTCACCCAGACAATTATTTTGTGTTTTCCATGAAAAGTCACACTTATTTACCACCATGAGTTGTAAAATGAATAGAAAATATAGTCAAGACATTGACAAGGTTAGAAATAATGATTTGTATTTGAAATAATAATTTTTTCCTCCAAACATTGCTTTCGTCAAAGAATCCTCCATTTGCAGCAATTACAGCATTGCAGACCTAACATGATTGCACAAGGGTTTTCTAATCATCCATTAGCCTTCTGACGCAATGAGCAAACACATTGCACCATTAGAACACTGGAGTGATAGTTGCTGGAAATGGGCCTCTATACACCTATGTAGATATTGCACCAAAAACCAGACATTTGCAGCTAGAATAGTCATTTACCACATTAGCAATGTATAGAGTGTATTTCTGATTAGTTTAAAGTTATCTTCATTGAAAAAAAGTGCTTTTCTTTCAAAAATAAGGAAATTTCTAAGTGACCCCAAACTTTTGAACGGTAGTGTATATCCAACTGTGCCTGCAATGACTTTGCCTTTTTCTTTAATGAGAAAATTCAGAAAAATAGACAGTCAGTCAATGCTCCTATGCCAGGTGCTGGACATGTGCTTCCTCTGTGTCCACGTAAAGAAGATGTAAACACCATGGCAAAATTTTTTCCAGTCAATCATAAAATCTTGGATGACATCATCCACCACCTGAAATCCATTACCTGCTGCCTTGATACTCTCCCAACAGGGTTTTAAAAAAAATGTTTCATATTGTATAGACTCAGATCTACTACAGATCACAAATATGTCTCCGTATTCAGGTGTCTTCCCTCAGTGCTTTAAAACAGCTGTTATCAAGCCACTCTAAAAAAGATCAACCTAGACACCTCACTCATGAACAGCTATAGGCCCATATCAAACCCCCCCCCCCCCTTGATAGTAAAACAATAGAAAAGGCTGTTTTTCAACAATTGTACAACTTCCTGACATTAAATCACTGTTTTGATGTCTTTCAGTCAGGTTTTCGGCCAGACCAAAGCACTGAGACAGCTCTAGTTAAGGTCCTTAATGACATCCACTCCAATACAGATAATGGCAACATTTCAGTCTTGGTTCTACTGGACCTCAATACTGCATTCGACACGGTCAACCATAACATCTTATTAGACGGGCTAAAAAACTGGGTGGGACTTTCTGGTACAGCACTTAGCTGGTTTGAGTTCTATTTAAAAGACAGGGACTATTTTGTGTCTCTAGGTAACTACAAATCTGAGCGAACAAAAATAACCTGTGGAGTTCCCTAAGGTTCCATTTTGCGACCTTTGCTTTTCAACATCTTGTATATGCTCCCACTAGCTCAACTCATAAAAAAACAACAAAATATATTACCATAATTATGCGGATGATACACAAATCTACATAATCGTCTCACCAGAAGACTCTGGTCCTGTTAAAACCCTGATCAAATGCATTGGTCAAATTAAAGAGTGGATGTGCCAGAATTTTCTTCAGTTAAATGAAGACAAAACCGAAATAATAGTTTTAGGAGCCAAAGAAAGACTCAAAGTTAGTACTCAGCTTCAATCAATGATGCTAAAAACAAACAGCCAAGCCAGAAATCTGGGTGTGGTTCTGGACTCAGACCTGAATTTTAACAGCCACATTAAGACAGTAGTGAAGTCACCCTATTATAACTTAGCGAGGATTAAAGATCTGGTGTCTCAGCATGGATCTAGAAAAACTTGTCCATGCATTTATTTTCAGTAAACTGGACTACTGTAGCGCTGTCCTCACAGGTCTCCCTAAAAAGTCCATCAGACAGCTGCAGTTGGTTCAGAACACTGCAGCTCGAGTCCTCACTAAGAATAAGAAAG
Source organism: Pholidichthys leucotaenia (assembly GCA_020510985.1). Classification (NCBI taxonomy): domain Eukaryota; kingdom Metazoa; phylum Chordata; class Actinopteri; order Cichliformes; family Pholidichthyidae; genus Pholidichthys; species Pholidichthys leucotaenia. The sequence goes on along the minus strand of CM035847.1, from coordinate 43,178,411 downwards.
TGGACCATATAACTCCAGTCCTCAGATCTTTACACTGGCTTACTATCCATCAAAGAATAGATTTCAAAAATAATGCTGTTGGTTTATAAAGCTCTGAATGGTTTAGGGCCAAAATACATTTCAGATCTGCTAGTCCATTATGAACCACCCACAGCTCTCAGATCATTAGGGTCAGGCCTACTATCTGTACCCAGAGTTAGAACCAAACATGGTGAGGCAGCATTTAGTTTTTATGCCCTTCACATATGGAACAAACTCCCAGAAAGCGTCAGGGCTGCTGAAGCTCTCAGCTGCTTTAAATCAAGGTTAAAAACTCTCCTATTTTCTTCGGCCTTTCAGTAGCCTGCAATGTACTGTAAGTTTTATTTCTGTTGTATTTTATTTTAGTTTGTTTTTGTTTCTCTTTAATTTACTTTATACTTTGCTTTTAAATTCTTATCTATTCCTTTTGCAACTTGCTGTAATGCTTTAATGTTTTTATGTAAAGCACTTTGAATTGTCTTGTACACGAAATGTGCTATACAAATAACCTTGCCTTGCCTTCTCATCTCCCTGCATTATGTATATGGCAAACAGCTTGAATGATAATTCAATTCAATTTAATTCAACTTTATTTATATAGCGCCATTTCACAACAACAGTCATCTCATAGCACTATCAACTGTAGGGGGAACACCCACAGTTGCAGAAAGACCCCAGCAATCAGGCGATCCCCTGTGAGCAAGCACTTGGCGACGGTGGAGAGGAAAAACTCCCTTTTAACAGGAAGAAACCTCCAGCAGAACCAGGCTCAGGGAGGGGCAGTCATCTGCTGCGACTGGCTGGGGGGTGAGGGGATAGAGAAGAAGAAAAGAACAGACATGTAGAGAGCAAACAGCACGATGGGGACTCAATCTAGATATGATACAGGCAAACCTGATACAGGCAAACCTTTCAGAATCATGGCAATTAATAGTTCGTCACTTAATGTTTCTTCTGCATTTCTTAGTGCAGTAATAGGAGTCTCTGCACGGATAATCTAGTCTGTGATACTTTCATCAGCGGCTTCCTGGAGGGACGTTGGCTCTGTGTAGAGGCTAATCACATGTGGCTCTCCATTACCAGCATAATGGTCCCACAGTATCTTCAATGCTTTTCTCCCGCCATTGGCTGCATCTCTCATGATGAGGGAAAGGCTTTTGTCATCCAAAAACTGTATTAATTTGACGCATCCCTCTTCATTTTTCATAGTATCTCTGCAGTTTTCTTCGCCATCACTGGAGGTTGGCTCGTTCAGTATCGTCTCGAGGCTTAGCAACTTCAGGTGCTCCAAAAACTTTGTTTCCCACAGCTCATAATTCTTCTCATCTCCATCAAAACATAATCTCTGCCATCGGCCTCCAAGCTCTCTTCTGGGCCCATAACCTGTTGGTGCAGTCATCTTGGAAGAAGAGGAGGAAAACTGGTTCATTTGACAGAGGAAATAACAAACACACGCATTCTGTTTGGGGTGCGGCCATCAACAAGAACATGGACCCCCGTTTATTTTGTGCATGCTCAGAATATGATACGTTCAGGGTACATTCAGTATAAGGGCATATTATGAATTTCAAGATTTAATCCAACAATCATGATTAATTAAGGATCACTGGGGGTTTGAGTGCCCGAGTGATCCCAGGAGCTATGTTGTCCGGGGCAATTTGCCTCTGATAGGGTCACCCAAGACAAACTAGACTAGATCAAGGATTCAGTGTACCCCGCCCGGTATGGGGTTATCGGGGTCCCACCCTGGAGCCAGGCCTGGAGGAGGGGGCTCGTTGGCTAGTGTCTGGTGGCCGGGTTTCCACCCATGGGAGCCGGCCGGGCTCAGCCCGAAGGAGTTACATGGGCCCGCTCTCCAGTGGGCTCACCACCTGCAGGCGGGATCATGGGGGTCCAGTGCTATGTGGATTAGGTGGCGGTCAAAGGCGGAGACCTTGGCAGACTGATCCCAAGCTTTCTAAACTGGCTTTTGGTACGTGGAATGTCACCTCTCTGGTGGGGAAGGAGCCTGAGCTGGTGTATGAGGTTGAGAGATACTGGCTAGATATAGTCGGCCTCACCTCAACACACAGCTCCGGTTCCGGAACCAGTCTCCTGGAGAGAGGCTGGAGCTTGGCCTTTTCTGGAGTTGCCCCAGGTGAGAGGCGATGAGCAAGGGTGGGTATTCTTGTATCCCCCCACCTTGCTGCCTCTATTTTGGAGTTTTCCCTGGTGGACGAAAGGGTTGCTTCCCTGCGCCTTCGGGTTGGGAAACGGGTCCTGACCATCATTTGTGCCTATGCACCAAATGATGTTTCAGAGTACCCACCTTTTTTGGAGTCTCTGACTGGGGTGCTGGAGGGTGCTTCTCTTGGAGACTCCATTGTCCTACTGGGGGACTTCAATGCACATGTGGGCAATGACAGTGAAACCTGGAGGGGGGTGATTGAGAGGAACGACCTGCCCGATCTGAACCCGAGTGGTATTCAGTTATTGGACTTCTGTGGTAACCACAGTTTGTCCATAACGAACACCATGTTCAAGCATAAGGGTGTCCATATGTGCACCTGGCGCCAGGACACCCTAGGTCGCAGGTCGATGATCGATTTTGTTATTGTGTCATCAGACCTGTGACTGTATGTCTTGGACATTCGGGTAAAGAGAAGTGCAGAGCTGTCAACTCATCACCACCTGGTGGTGAGTTGGATCTGATGGCAGGGGAGGATGCCATTCAGAACTGGTAGACCCAAACGTATAGTGAGGGTGTGCTGGGAATGCCTGGCTGAGGCCACTGTCTGGGAGGTCTTCAACTTCCACCTCCGGAAGAACTTTGACCACATTCCGAGGGTGTCTGGAGACATGGAGTCTGAATGGGCCATGTTCTTCACCTCTATTGTTGAAGCGGCGGCCCAGAGCTGCGGCTGCAAGGTGGTCGGTGCATCTCGTGGTGGCAACCCCCGAACCAAGTGGTAAACACCAGTGGTGAGGGGTGCCATTAAGCTGAAGAAGGAGTCCTATCAGGCTTGGTTGGCTTGTGGGACTCCTGAAGCAGCTGAGGTGTACCGGCAGGCCAAGCGGAGTGCAGCTCGGGTGTTTGGTGAAGAAAAAACCCGGGTATGGGAGGAGTTCGGTGAGGCCATGGAACAAGACTTTCAGTCAGCCTTGAAGAGATTCTGGCAAACTGTCCGGCGGCTCAGGAGGGGAAAGCAGCTCCCTGTCCACACTGTGTATGGTGCGGATGGGGCGCTGCTTACTTCGACTGGGGATATTGTCGGGCGGTGGAAGGAATACTTTGAGGATCTCCTCAATCCCACTGATACGCCTTCCACAGAGGAAGCAGGGCTTGTGGACGAGGGGGATGACTCACCTATCACAGGGGCTGAGGTCGCCAAGGTGGTTAAAAATCCCCTTGGTGGCTGGGCCCCGGGGGTGGACGAGATTCCCCCTGAGTACCTCAAGGCCCTGGATGTTGTGGGGCTGTCATGGTTGACACGACTCTGCAAGATTGCGTGGAGGTCGGGGGCAGTGCCTTTGGCATGGCAAACCGGGGTGGTGGTTTCTCTCTTCAAAAAAGGGAACCGGAAGGTGTGCTCCAACTTTAGAGGGATCACACTCCTCAGCCTCCCTGGGAAGGTCTATGCCAAGGTACTGGAGAGGAGAGTCCAGCCGCTGGTCGAACCTCGGATTCAGGAGGAGCAATGTGGTTTTCGTCCTGGCCGTGGCACATCGGACCAGCTCTTTACCCTCTCAAGAATTCTTGAGGATTCGTGGGAGTTTGCCCAACCAGTTTACATGTGTTTTGTGGACTTGGAGAAGGCATTCGACCGTGTCCCTCATGTTTTTTTCTGGGGGGTACTTCGGGAGTATGGGGTATCGGGCTTGTTGTTACGAGCTATTCGGTCTCTTTACGACTGTTGTGAGAGCTTGGTTCGTATTGCCAACACTTGGTCAGACTTATTCCCAGTGAGAGTTGGACTCCGCCAGGGCTGCCCTTTGTCACCAATCCTGTTCATAATTTTTATGGACAGGATTTCTAGGTGCAGCCAGGGAACGGAGGGTGTCATGCTTGGTGACCACAGGATCTTATCCCTGTTGTTTGCAGATGATGTTGTCCTGTTGGCTTCATCCAACAATGACCTACAGTTCTTGCTGGGATGGTTTATCGCTGAGTGTGAAGCGGCTGGGATGAGAATCAGCACCTCCAAGTCCGAGTCCATGGTCTTCAGCCAGAAAAAGGTGGATTGTCCTCTCTGGGTTAGGGACAGGCCCCTGCCCCAAGTGGAGGAGTTTAAGTGTCTTGGGGTCTTATTCACGAGTGAGGGGAGAATGGAGCGAGAGATTGACAGACGGATCAGAGCAGCATCTGTGGTGATGCTGACGTTGTACTGGTCTGTTGTGGTGAAGAGGGAGCTTGGTTCTAAGGCAAAGCTGTCGATTTACCAGTCAATCTACATTCCTACTCTCACCTATGGTCATGAGCTTTGGGTAATGACTGAAAGAACGAGATAGCGGATACAAGCGGCTGAAATGAGCTTTCTCCGTAGGATTGCTGGACTCACCATCAGAGACAGGGTGAGGAGCTCAGTCATCCGGAAGAGGCTTAGAGTAGAACCGCTGCTCCTCCACAATGAAAGGGGTCAGTTGAGGTGGTATGGGCATCTGCATAGGATGCATCCTGGATGCCTCCCACTTGAGGTGTTTCGGGCACGTCCCACTGGGAGGAGACCCTGGGGCGGACCCAGGACTCGGTGGAGAGACTATAGGGCCTTTTCCACTAGCACGCTTTAGCGCGACACGGGACTGTTCAGCACGCTTTGTACGCTTTTCCACAAGCCCCAACACGGTTTAACAGCCGCGATTCTCAGCCCCGCTCCAGGACAGGGTACAGCAGTGCTGAGCTGTGCCGTGTTGTGACGTTAACAGACTGGTTGCCGCTGATTGGTCAGGTCGTAACCGGCGCTGATTGGTCAGGTTGTAACCGCCCCTCTCCTCCTCCTCATCTACCAAATCTTCACGACCTTCTCAATAAAGTTTTTGGAAAAAAAAAAAAAAAAAGAATCTTCACGACCGCCTTTACTCAGCACGCAACCACTGTTGGCGGTTTCTTTTCAGTGTATTGCTGTGCTATTTTCATTTATTCTCTATCAAAAATGGCTTCGCGTAATAAGGGTGTTCCATGGACCAATAAGGAGGTGCAGTGTCTGCTCACTGCATTGTCAGACGAACGTATCCAGCGCGAGTTAGACGGAGCCGCCCGGAATGAAAAAATATACCGGGAGGTCTCGACATCGGAGTCCTTTAACGGTGAGTTTTAATTTTTTTTTTATTGTGCGTTTTTTCACAAATATATTCGGTAAGACGCTCAGTTTATTTATGCAATAAAAAAGCTGTTCATTTGTGGATGGATCGCTGCTTTATTGCAGCACACTGCGGACTAAAGCTTTTATTTTAATTATTCATGTGAACAATATGCTGAAATAAGCTTATGTATTCTTGTTAAAAACTATTGTCTTTTCTGTATATATTGCACTTTCGTGCTGTATTTTATTGTGTGCATTTTCCTTGTAGAATCATCCCACGCGTCCGCCGTGACAGCCCGCACGGATTAATTCAACCGAGCCTTCCTGACCCACAGCTGGCAGAGACGGCTTCATTCAACCGAGTCTTCGTGACCCAGTTTGGGAAGCTGGTGTAGACACTCAGTGGTCGGCGTGTATAAAATGTTGATTAACCTTCATGTTGTGTTGCAAAGTTTTTTTTTTATTTTAATATTTTGTATATAATAAAATGGAATTGTTTTGGAAAGTGTGGTTTGTCTGTTATAACACTGAATTATAAAACAGTATAATTACATAGAAATTCCATTGCCTACTCTGATCAAAATGATGCTGATCATCCTGTCAGGGGTCAACCATTGTAAAGGTAATGTAATTTTTAACTAGACCAAAAAAGAAATCTTTTTGTAAGCTTTCTGTTCTTTTTATTGAAATATCATAAAAAATTAGCACCAAGTCAAAGTAGGTACAAGTATATGTAAATTGAATGTTCTATCGGCATTCCAAATTCAGAGATTTACAATACTTTAGGAGTGTAGCATCATCTAAACGGAAAATAATAATACTGTTGTTCCAAATGTTGACCTGAAGGTGAAAAACATGAATTTTTTTAATTCAGTACATCCAAAATGCCCTAGGATGTAAAAAATAATACAATTTGGTCTTGGCCAGTGTGCCACCGTCTCATTATTTAATACGAATAAAAACAAGTTTCAGCTCATTATTTCTAGGTCATTTGGCAGTTAATTCAAAACAAAAGTGACTTGTGTTGTTGCAGCTTAAGTATGAGATAAAATTAATTGTGAGATAAAACCACAGAGCGAGCAAGGCAATAATCCTTGGATCCTCCATTTTTTGTCTCGTGTAAATAAGGACTCAGTCAGGTGCGTAACGTCACGGGAGTGTGGCCCCGCCTCGCTGAGAATCTGCCACTGCCCCGCTTCTAAAACCTCCTAACACAAACCATCACAGCACAAGCACAACACTGTGCTAATGGAGACAGAAGCATTCCGAGCCGTACTGAAGTGAATCGAGCCGTACCGAGGTGTACTGGGCTAGTGGAAAACAGGCTTATGTCTCCCAGCTGGTCTGGGAACACCTTGGTATCCTCTCTGAAGAGCTGGAGCAGGTGGCTGGGGGAGGGAAGTCTGGGCTTCTCTGCTTGAACTGCTGCCTCCGTGACCCGGACCTCCGAAAAAGCGGTAGAAGATGGATGGATGGATAGATGGATTCTTACTTTTATTGTAGGGTCTGTTTCCAAATCAGACTGGAGCAGCATTTGGCTTGGCTGTCATCCACCCACATACAATTTATGATACTTAACTCATAATGTGAAGTTGAAGCAATCCAACAGAACACCTTTGGGATGAATTAGAGTGGAGACTACAGGTCAGGTGTTTTCATCCAACATCAGTGCCTGACCTCACAAATGCACTTCTGGAAAAATGGTGAAAAATTCTCAAACACACTCCTAAACCTTGTGGAAAGTAACTCTTTGCAGCGATAACAGCTTCAATTCTTTATGGAAGGCTTTCCACAAGGACTCGGAGTATGTTTATGAAAATTTTTGACCATACTTCCAGAGGCACATTTGTGAGGAATATGAAAGACATCAGTCACAGTTGATGCCCAGTTAAGTATTTTAGAAAGAACAAACGGGGAAGAATACTGGGCTGAAAAATCAGCTGAATGGTTTAATGTAGTGTCACACCCATCTTAGCTTCACTCCACTGGCTGCCCGTGTATTTTAGAGTTCATTTTAAAATTCTTTTGTTTTTAAATCCTTGAATGGTCTTGCTCCACCTTACCTCTCTGAGCTCCTGCATCCCTACGCTCCCACCCGGTCCCTTAGGTCAGCTGAACAGCTGCTTTTAGAGGTACCAAAGGTGAGGCGCAAGCTCAGAGGGGACAGAGCCTTTTTGAACATGGCCCCCAGGTTATGGAATGATTTACCCCTGGACATCAGACAAGCATCTTCACTGTCTATTTTAAAACACGTCTTAAAACACATTTTTACTCCCTGGCCTTCGACCCAGTATGAGACATTGATTTTATTGAATGAAATGGATTTTTATTTATTTTACTTTTTATTTTATTTATGAATTTATTTATTTATTTTTTACCATGGTTCTTGTGTTAGCGCCCTTTGTGTTAGTGCCCTGCTTTTATGTTCTCTTGCTGTACAGCACTTTGTGTAGCGAGTGTTGCTTTTAAAGTGCTTTATAAATAAAGTTGATTGATTGATTGATAGCGTGCACGGGTGGAATACACAGACATGAATGGGTTTGAAACTTCAGGAACAGAGGATGATGCCTGTGTAAACTTTCATAAACTTTCATTAACAATAGCGTGGAAGTTGTTTCTGGCAATGGGGAGATGGAGTACTCCCTCTCCTGTTTTTTGCCGACCGAGGGTCTCCAAGGGTCTCCCCCGTCTTGTGTGGGATTCAGCCGAGGTTTGCGGCTTTCTGTCCCAGTCCTTCCTGGGTGGAAGGCAAAGGCATCTGGCACAGCTTCTCGTCCACTGTCGCCCCCTGCCACGAAGCAAGCTCCTTCAGCAGCCTCTGCTGGGGGTTGACCGGTGGCAGTCGGGGAGCTTCCTGGGGGAGAACTGTCACTCTAGGCGCAGTGCGGGTGGCCTTGGCCCAGCTTGAAACCCGGTATGCGTGGCTGAGGCAGATGTGGATGCATTTCCTGTCTCTCTGGGAGTTACAGTGAAAAACAAAATGCTGCACATTCCTTGTTCATTCATTTATTCCCCTAAAATAAACACATTAATGCCTAATAAGTCTGTGATTAAAAAAAATGTGGATGGAATAAAAATCTTCAGACTGACATGCCTCCCTGTGTACACACGCACACATCCTCCCTGTTCATTCATTCATTCATTCATTCATTCATTCATTCCCCTAAACAAATCTTACATTAATGCGTAATCTATAGAGTCCAATGGTAAGTCCGCAATTAAAATGAGAGTGTGAATGGAAAAAAAACAACCAAACAAAACAACTAGTACGTGATTATCATATCATTAAAATGCTGGGTGATTATGTGATGACTGTTACAACTCTCTCTATTAAAATAAAAGAAGATCCCAGCGCTGATGTTTCCTCATGAGCTCCGGAGCAGCAAAATGTCAAAACATGCCACTGAAATATCATTAAACAATGCGCTTCTGACAATAGACCTCCTTTTTCCTGATCAAAAGCAGATTCTCATGGAATGCACTACAATAGTAATTTGCATTAGACTGTGTGCCACCACACCTCTTTGGAATGAGCCTCCACCTCCCAGCACATAATGAGTACACCGTCTACTGGTAATTAGATGGTGTGATGCAAAGCATAAAAAACAGACAATGCGCTGACAGAAACTAACCAAAACACTGGTGTATGGTGGAAAGTCTGGCGGAAAAGTCCACTGACAATCGTCCTAATAGGGCCCACTGTCTTTCTCCACTTGTAGTCTTGATTGAAGCCAGTGGGCTCTCTGAGTTTCCTGGGTCTGTGGGGAGGAATTCATCCTTGAGGGCTACAAGTCTGTCTGGAAGGGTGCAGGGCTGAGGAACTTGTTCTCTCCTTTTTGGTCCAGATGGAGCAGTTCACTGTCTAGGCAGTGATCGGAGTTGTGGCCTGTGTTGGTTGCAGTGGTTAAAGTGGAACCAAGCATTTTTACCTGTAACTTAGAGGGCTATTGTGATGGTTAAAAAATGTTTTGCGCAGACCTTCTCACCTCATTTCAGCTGGTCCCGAAAAGCTTTACAGAAGACAAAGTAAACGAGTGGGTCTAGGCAGATGTTGAGAACTGACAACAAAGTGGTGAACTCCATAACGTAAGAGACCACTTGGTAGACAGAGCAACTCTTCCAGAAAAAAATGTAGGGAAGGATAAACAGATGGTAGGGGACAAAGCAAACACAGAAGACGCTGACCAACACCAACATGTTCCTGCGAGACTTCAAGAGTATCTTGGTGTTGGAGGAGGAGTGCTTTTTTTGCTGTGCCTGCAGCACCTTACGGGAGATGTGGTAGTAAAAAAAGATGAAGGAAATGAGGACACACAAGAAGATGACAGTAGACATGGTGCGCATCATGATGTAGATCAGACTGATTGGTCCGTGGCGCAGCATACCACAGTGAGTTGGGGCAGAGGTGTCATATTTTTGGGAAACGGTCAGCACAGTGCTGTAGGTTAATGTCGGAACCAGCAGAGAACCCCATGTTACCAGGGAGATGACGCGGGCTGCTTTTTTGGTCTGAAGAACACGAGTTCCTGATGGATGGACAATCTTCAGATATCTAAAGGAAGGAAAGGAGAATAGTGTTTACATTTAAATATTCAATCTAATGAGGCTTTCTACAAACATTAGTTTAGTATGATCAAGGTTTCACGAGAAATCTTAAACCCAAACAATGCCCCCCTAACACATGCCATCACTGTTCAGAACCCTTTTTGCCTGCCATCCCTAACCTGTGTGAGTGGGTCTCCTTTCTGGCCTCCACTAGTGCCACGATGGCTTGCTTCCTCCTCCAGCTTTCTCTCAGAGCTTGCTTCCTCTTCTCTTTGCTTCACTCCTCCAGTGAGTGAGCAACTTGGGAAGGGCTTCACAGTCTCACTGTTGTTGGGCTGTAGAGTGAGAGACCAAGTCTTGCTTGGACTGCAGAAGGAGTGGGAAGAGCAATTTTGTGGTTAGCATCGCTCTTCCGCAGTTATCTTTGGTCCTCCATTAGTAGCTTTGTTCCGAGCCCTTCAGTGCCTTGCCAAGAATGAGGTGCTCACCTGGGGCCTCTACTCATGAAGTTTTTGGGTCACAAAAGGACTCACCTAGAGCTTTCAGCACCTCACTGAAAGGCCTGGATTGAAGCTAACTGTGGTGGAGTTAAGCACTTTGGCATAAGTGAGCTCTCTTCTTCACTCAGGAAGGGCTCACTCCCTCTTGGCAGCCCACTGACAGTGTCTCATCATCAGCCTCTGCCCTTCCCAAACTGCTCATTCATTGGAGAAGGGAAGCTAACTGTGCTAACAGGAAGAACTGAGGAATGCTGGGCACATAAGTTAATAATAAAATAAACCAGATAACAACCGGCAGTAAAATATATTGTTGTGATTCATAGCTTCATTAGGGTTCACGCATTTGGAATGCGCTGTATTCACCTTGAGATGTGCTGAGCCACACAATACGGTGACTTGCTCCTGTCAGCCTCTGCAGCACAATGAGACCTTATGTCACATTAATCCCAGTTTCATGGTCACCACTAAACCGATTACTGAAGTAAACCGATACAGGTAATAAACGGCTTATGGTGTTTACATGTACCAAGTAAACGGTTTATTGGGCAAATAAACTAGGTGTTGTTAATCCATTTTCTCATAAACTGATAAGATAAGCCTTTATTAGTCCCACAATGGGGAAATTCCAGGATTGCAACAGCACAGGGATAGCAACACTCAGAGCAATAATTTAGAAGATAAGAAAAAAAAGAGTAGTGAATATACATATGTACACCTAAATATATAAATATATATACACAGTGCAGAGCACTGTAGCTAGATGGAATAAACAGCATAACAGTCTATTTAGTTACCCCACATAGTATGAATATGTACCCATACATAGTGTCACCCTCCATAGCGATTGCTATTGTCCTAGTTGTATACTGGAGAGGCCCATTATGTGTAAGTCTGTTGCGTCTTTTGCATTCAATACTATTAGGTCGTAACACTTTTTTTGCTATCTCCGCGAGCAGCCCTGCTTAGGTTATAAAGTCTGACAGCCGTAGGTAGGAAGGACCTGCAAAACCTCTCGGTCATGCACCTAGGATGATGTAGCCTACTGCTAAATGAGCTCCTCAGTGCGTTCAGTATGTCCTGCATAGGGTGGGACTCAGACTCCAGCAGAGATGACAGCTTGGCCACCGTCCTTCTCTCTCCTATCTCCTCCACTGGGTCAAGGCACTGCCCCAGGATAGAGCTAGCTTTCTTGATCAGTTTGTTCAGTCTCTTCCTATAAGCTACTGTGATGCCACTGCCCCAGCAGACCACTCCAAAAGTGATAGCTGATGCCACCCCCAAATCGTAGGTCTTCAGGAGTACCTGTTGTACACAAAAAGACCTGAGCCTCCTCAGTAGGAACAGCCTGCGCTGTCCCTTCTTGTAGAGTGCGTCGGTATTGTGTGACCAGTCTAGTTTATTGTTCAAATGAACACCCAGGTACTTGTAGGATGTCACCATCTCAATGTCAGTTCCCTGGATGTTTATTGGTGCTGTGAGGGGTTGCCCTTTCCTGAGGCAGTCCACCACCAGCTCCTTAGTTTTTCTTGCATTAATGGCCTTTAACTGATAAAGATAATTGGATTACTCTGTTTACATGATAGTTTGAATAATCAGGTAACTCCAGAAAACTGATTATAATCGGTTTGCTCATGACCATGTAAACAGGGTCACTGATCAAGGCACAACCATAAAATGATACACCCACAAAGCACACTGTACATTCTTTAGGCTCCGTGTCCACAGAAAGCATTTTTTTCTTCAAAGAAAGCATAGAACTAATTCTCAGGGTGCTTCATAGGCACTCCTATGTGGTCAGAAGTTGCCTCTTCCCTGTATCCTAGCAACAGCTTGAGCTTTCACACACAGCTTGGTATTGGCATTTCACACTGAAACGCTACTTATTACATCATACAGCAACAGACTGGTAAGCAAACACATATCCCTCGAATCCTTTGTTTTTAAACATTGATCATGGTATAATTTTAGCCTAATTCCCATTGGTTGGTTAGAGAGGTTTGCTGCTGACAGAGGGATGTGTCATGATTAATAGGCTGACAGCTCACATGCAGAATGCAACAACAAAGGAACACCAGAAAACACGTTTGAGAATCTTTATTAAATCTCAAAGGTCATGGGAAACAGCTACAGAAAACGTCACTCACCAGAGGAAATGGCCTGTGGAGAGAGAAACGAGAGATGTGAGAGGAGGAACAGAGAACTTAGAGATGGCTAGCCAAAATACCACTTATGTGAGCTGAACAAGAGAACCAGCAGGGACCCCAGTGGGGAGAGATGAACCAGCAGGATGAAGTGGGTCATGAGAGGGAATGGAATTGAGTCGATGGTGCCTGACTGGGTGGAGAACAGTTGCTGTTGAGTGTAGATGGAGGGGCAGGTGAGTGCACGCAGTCCCCGAAGATGCACCCGCACTGATGGCAGCAACCCGAGAACAAAGAGACACAAGGAAAAACAGGTGAGTGCATAAACTTCACCGAAAACTCAAACAATACTTGCTACGTTATCACTGCCAGGCAGTATACCCAAACGAGCCAACGCTGAGGCACCAAAGAGATGGTCCTAATAAGTGCTGGCAGAGCAGAGGCAGCAGGTGCGTCCAATCTCCCAGGTGCGTTGATTACCTGAGGAGGAGAGAAATGGGAGCGAGGGGGTGTGCGCTAATCAGACCATGACAGTGCCCCCCCCCCCCCAGGAGTGCCTCCTGGTGGTTCACAAGACTTCTCTGGGTGGGCTCGATAGTAGGCCCAGACCATCCCCTTGTTGTGGAAGTGCAACTTGTGGATTCACGAGTGTTCTTCCACACCGTAGCCCTCCCAGTGGACCAGGTACTGCAGGCCCTGACCCCGATGGCAAACATCCAGGATCCATTGGACAGTGAAGGTGGTGTGGCCGTCGAGCGTCCAGGGAGGAGGAGGTGGCTTTGGGGGAGGACAAAGAGGACTGACGGAGACAGGCTTGATGTTGGAGACGTGAAAGGTCGGGTGCACTCGCAGGGTCCATTGGAGCTTTAATTGGACCGTGGCGTCATTAATCACCCTGGTGATGGGGTAGGGACCCAAAAAGCGGGCGGTGGGGGGATAGCTTCTTAGAGTCTGTCTTCAGAGTGATCTGGTCTGCCGCTAACCACACTTGTTGCCCCACGGCGTACTTGGGGGCGGGGACCCACTTCCGGTGGGCAACCTGGTGATTACAGTCAGATGAGTGGGTGAGGGCTGCACGGGTGGACCTCCAGATGCGGCGACAGCGGCGAGCATGGGTCCCCATGGACGGCACCGCGACCTCCCTCTCGGTCATAGGCAACAGATGAGGGATGTAATCCATTGAGGCCTCAAAAGGGGTAAGCCCCGTGGCAGTGGAGATGGCCGAGTTAAGGGTGTACTCCACCCAGGTCTGGTGCATGCTCCAGGTCGAGGAGTTCTCGGCTGCTACACACCGAAGAGTGGCCTCCAAGGACTGGTTGACGCGCTCAGCCTGCCCGTTGCTCTGTGGGTGGTGTCCTGAGATGAGGCTGACAGTGGTCCCAATTCATGTGACAAAAGGATTTCCAGACTTGGGATGTGAACTGGGGACCCCAGTCAGACACGATGTCGCAGGGAATGCCGTGCAGTGGATAACATGAGAAGCAAGTAGCTCGGCAGTCTCTGAGGCGGAGGGAAGTTTGGGCAAGGCAACCAGGTGAACGGCCTTGGAGAAGCTGTTGATGATGGTGAGAATGACCGATTTCCCATGGGAGTGGGGGAGTCCAGTAACAAAGTCGAGGGTGATGTGGGACCAAGGGCGGCCAGGGACAGGTAAGGGATGCAGGAGACCAGAAGGGGGCGATGAGTCAGCCTTGCCTCGGACACAGGTTTGGCAAGCCTTTACGTATTCCTGCATGTCTCCACAGCGTGGGCGACCAGAATGCCTGCCGGACTAGACTGATGGTACGGGTGATCCCAGGGTGGCAGGCGAAGCGGCTAGTGTGGCTCCAATGGATGATGTCACTGTGGAGCACGGCAGGAACAAACAGGCGGTTATGGAGGCATTCTGCTGGTTTGGGCTCCCGAGACTGGGCCTGTCGGACCCTCTGCTCAATGTCCCACGTAAGGGCTCCGAGGATACGGGAAGGAGGAACAATTGGCTGGGGAAGGGACAGGGGGGCTACCTGCTCGGAATGAAACTGGAGGGAGAGCGCGTCCGGTTTGGTATTCCGAGAGCCAGGCAGATAGGTGATCGTGAAATTAAACCTATTGAAAAACAAGGCCCAGCAGGCCTGCCTGGCATTGAGTTGGTGGGCCGACCGAAGATATTCTAAGTTTTTGTGGTCGGTCCGCACGACTATGGGGTTAATAGCCTGTAATTCCCTGGTGGAGAGACAAGAGGTGGCTCATGATGTTCCCCTGACTCTCCATATGATCAAAAGCATGGGTGAACTCGACCACAAATTGCTCAAACGTGTAAGCAGCCCCCTCCAGGCTGTCGAGAATGGAGCATGCCCAACTAAAGGCCCGGTCCCAAAGCAAGAGGGTCATGAAATGGATTTTAGCAGAGTCGCTCGGGTACCCCCCCCCCACCACCTGCTCCAGATATAGCCGCACCTGACACAAAAACTGCTTATATTTCCCCACCTCCCCCGCATACAGGGCAGGTGCGGGAACGGAAGTAATACAGTGGATAGTGGTTTGAACAACAGGAGCAGGAGGAACAGGAAGACCTGGAGGAGCCAAATTAGCCAAACGTTAGGCAACTGTGCCCCACTGCTGCATAAAAGTCTGCATCTGCTGAGTGAGCATGGCCACCTGCCTTTCAGTCACGTCTAAGCGATCCAGAGCGGAATGTTCTGATGCTGCTGCACTCGCTGAGCCGAGGTTCTGGCTGGCTGGCTCTGTTATGATTAATAGGCTGACAGCTCACATGCAGAATGCAACAACAAAGGAACACCAGAAAACACATTTAAGAATCTTTATTAAATCTCAAAGAGCATGGGAAACAGCTACAGAAAACGTCACTCGCCAGAGGAAATGGCCTGTGGAGAGAGAAACAAGAGCTGTGAGAGGAGGAACAGAGAATGGGGAGATGGCTAGCCAAAATACCACTTATGTGAGCTGAACAAGAGAACCAGCAGGGCCCCCAGCGGGGAGAGATGAACCAGCAGGATGGAGCGGGTTGTGAGAGGGAATGGAATGGAGCCGATGGTGCCTGACTGGGTGGAGAACAGTTACTGTTGAGTGTGGATGGAGGGGCAGGTGAGCGCACGCAGTCCCCGAAGATGCACCCGCACTGATGGCAGCAACCTGAGAACAAAGAGACACAAGGAAAAACAGGTGAGTGTATAAACTTCACATAAAACTTGAACAATATTTGCTACGTTATCACTGCGAGGCAGTATACCCAAACGAGCCAACACTGAGGCACCGAAGAGATGGTCCTAATAAGCGCTGGCAGAGCAGAGGCAGTAGGTGCGTCCAGTCTTCCAGGTGCATTGATTACCTGAGGAGAAGAGGAACAGGACGGAGGGGGCGCGCGCTCACCAGATCATGACAGGATGCAGTGGTACTCTGGATGCAGTGGCAAAAAAATGATCATCCAGAGCGTTTTTTTGCACATTAAATGCCTGACTACATAGAACATGAGCAGAAAATAGACAGTCCCAGTGGGCACCCAGCTTTTCACCCACTGGCGTAATGCTGACATCTAGCTAATGTTTTGTCATTGTGCAAACAGCCTCTACAAGATGCATTCCTGATGTAAAATTGCTGTTGTGCGCTAGGGGTGGGAATCGTGAGGGACCTCGCAATTCGATTTGGATCGAAATACTGCGGTCTCAATACGATGTGATCATAATTCAACAATAATCATGAGATTGCGATCTTGAGGTATCTCGATAAGATAATATTGTGGAGAAAGGAAACAGGTGAGGCAGAATGCTGGACGACACAGGAACTTTATTCTTTCCCCAACATCAAGTACAGTAAAAGAGCTCTCGGGTCTCTGTGCATTCCTCTTTTATACCTTTAATTCCATGTATTGAGACCCGGAACTACCTGCGTGGCACATTAACATGACACAACGACGGCACCGCTCTCACACCCTTTCCTTTTCCAGCAGCTCCGGCAGTCCCTCCTCTCCCCGGGGGGGCGCATAGTCCTTAGTGTCCTGGTGACACTTCCTCCTTTGGTCCATTGTTCCCCACTTCCCCAGCTGTCTTCTCTGGGTGGAGAATCCCCCACCCGTACCACCACACATCCTCCCCCCCCTTCCTCAACACCCAGAAGGGGCACTAACTCCCCCGTCCTTTGGGCTTGAGCCGGCGCCCATAGAGGTTGTAGTGGGGGGGTCGCCGATCCAGTAGAAACACCCTGCTGGTGAGGTGTACAGGAGGGCACCTCAGTCTGTGGAGGGAAGAGATCGTCACTTCCTTGTGGTAACGTATCGTCACTTCCTGTTTTGCTGTCTGCCTGTGTGGTTTGCTCTCCAGCTCTCGAGCCACTAGCTATGGCTACTAGCTCTCTTTCCTCTCCTCCTCTGGTGTGCTCTCTCTGTCAGATGTTTAGCTACACCTCTGCCTCTTTTAGTGATAACGGTAAATGTAATAAATGTTGTCTTTTTGAGGCGCTCGAGGCGAGGTTGTCTGATTTGGAATCCCGGCTCCGCTGCATTGAAACACCGTCTGTGCCAGTTAATCTCGACGGACGCCCATTAGCTGCAGCGGAGCTAGCTAGCTTAGGTCCCACTGTCAGCGGTCCCTCGGCTCTCCTCAGCAGCGAGGAGACTGGGTGGGTGACGGTGAGAAGGAAGCCTAGTCGCAAAGCCCCGGTTCACCACCAACCTGTTCACGTTTCTAATCGTTTTTCCCCGCTCAGCGACACACCCGCTGAGGAAAAAACTCTGATCATTGGCGACTCTGTAGTCAGAAACGTGAACCTAGAGACTCCAGCGGCCATAGTCACATGTATTCCTGGGGCCAGAGTAGGCGACATCGAGTCAAATTTGAAAATGCTGGCTAAAAGTAACTGTAAATATTCCACAATTGTTATTCACGCCGGCATTAATGACATCCGTCTCCGGCAGTCGGAAGTCACGAAACTTAATGTAGAATCGGTGTGTGACTTTGCAAAAACGATGTCAGCCACTGTAGTATTCTCTGGGCCCCTCCCCAATCTGACCAGTGATGACATGTTTAGTCGCTCGTCATCCTTGAACCGCTGGCTGTCTGTGTGGTGTCCTAAAAATGACGTGGGCTACATTGACAATTGGAGCTCTTTTTGGGGAAAACCTGGTCTTATGAGACGAGACAGCATTCATCCCACTTTGGATGGTGCTTCTCATTTATCTAACAATCTGGCATCTTTTTTATCCAAATTTCCAAAACCCTGACTACTCAGAGTTGGGACCAGGAAGCAGAGTCACAGTCTTACACGCCTCTCTGCAGCTCCTCTTCATCCGCCACCCCTCAGCTTAGCCCCTGTCTTCCCCATCAGAGAATCGTTGTCTGCTCCCTCCAAAGTAAATAAAAATATAATGTATAAGCATCCCAAAGTGATAAAGCAAAATATTGGTAAAACTCAAATTAAACATAAAGCCTCTAAATTGAATGATTTGGCCTCTGTTCCTCCTCATAATTTAAAAATTAAATGTGGTTTATTAAATATTAGGTCTCTAACTCCCAAGTCTCTGTTAGTCCATGATCTGTTAATTGATCATCAGATTGATTTAATTTCCCTTACAGAGACTTGGTTAGGACAAGAGGATTATGTTGGTTTAAATGAATCAACTCCCTCTGGTTATTTAAACTGTCAAAATCCCAGAAGTTCTGGTCGTGGAGGAGGAGTAGCATCAATTTACCATTCCAAATTACTAGTTAATGTAAAGCAAAAAACATGTTATAATTCCTTTGAGGGCCTGGTCCTCAGTATTGGGCACTTTAGCAATTCCAGGTTAAACCCAATTTTATTTGCCATAGTTTATCGTCCCCCATCAACCTATTCAGAATTTTTATCCGAATTTGCTGATTTCTTAGCTGATTTAGTGCTGAAATCTGATAGAATAATTATAGTAGGGGACTTTAATATACATGTGGATGTAGATAGTGACTGCCTTAATGTGGCTTTTAATTCAATATTAGACTCGATTGGGTTTTCTCAGAAAGTAGGAAATTCTACTCATTACCTCCACCATACATTGGACCTTGTTCTGACATATGGCATAGAAATAGAAAATCTTGTAGTGTCTCCTCATAACCCTGTACTGTCAGACCATTGTCTGTTAACCTTTGATTTTACTATTTCTGACTATTTGGCTCCTAAAGAAAAATATTATCACAGCAGATGCCTCTCAGATGATGCTGTTTCCAAATTTATGCAGATTGTTTCCTCTATGCCATGTGTCAACACAACGGAAATAAGCTATAGACAGCTTGCTCCTTCTGTAATTGATAACATGGTGGATAGTGTTTCAGCTTCTCTGCATCAGGCTCTAGACTTGGTGGCCCCCTTAAAAAAGAAAAAGTCTAATCAGAGATTTTTAACTCCTTGGTTCAACACAGAAACTCGTAGCTTAAAACAGAAGACTCGTCAATTAGAAAGAAAATGGCGCTCTACTAATTTAGATGAAATCTATTTAGCTTGGAGAAATCATCTTTTAATTTATAAAAAATCTCTTAGAAAAGCTAGAACGAGTTATTACTCTGCATTAATAGAAGAGAACAAGAATAATCCCAGGTTTCTTTTCAGTACTGTAGCCAGGTTGACAAAGAGTCAGGACTCTGTCAATCCTAGCATCCCCTTAGAGCTTACTAGTCAGGACTTTATGAACTTTTTCAATAATAAAATTTCATCCATCAGAGATAAAATCAATCAGATTCTTCCCACAGTTAACTTAAATACTGTAACTACTACAACTCCTTCTATTGATGTCTGTCTTGATGAGTTTACTCCAATCGACCTTTGTGAGTTAGACAAAATAGTTTCCTCATCCAAACCTTCAACTTGTCTTTTAGACCCTATTCCTACCAGGTTATTTAAAGAAGTCTTCCCACTTATTGGTAGCTTTATTCTTCATATAATCAATTCTTCATTCTCTTTAGGCCATGTACCGCAGGCTTTTAAAACGGCTGTAATTAAACCCTTACTCAAAAAGCCAACGCTAGATCCAGGAGCTTTAGCTAACTATAGACCAATCTCTAATCTCCCTTTCATTTCAAAAATCTTAGAAAGAGTTGTTGCTATGCAATTATTTGACCACCTGCAGGGAAATGGTTTATTTGAGGAGTTTCAATCTGGGTTTAGAATCCATCATAGCACTGAAACAGCCTTAGCGAAGGTCACTAACGACCTCCTCATTGCATCTGATAATGGACTAGTTTCTGTACTTGTCCTTTTAGATCTTAGTGCAGCTTTTGATACTATTGATCATAATATTCTACTTGATAGATTAGAACACTATGTTGGACTTCGTTGCAGTGGTTTAGATCTTATTTATCTGATAGGTTCCAGTTTGTTCATGTAAATGATGAGTTTTCTCTCAGCTCAAAGCTTAGTCATGGAGTTCCACAGGGATCTGTGCTTGGCCCTACTCTTTTTAGTTTATATATGCTTCCGTTAGGCAACATTATTAGAAAGCACTGTATACATTTTCACTGTTATGCAGATGACACACAATTATACCTGTCAATGAAGCCAGATGATACTAATCAATTAGCCAAGTTAGAAGCCTGTCTTAAGGAAATCAAAGTTTGGATGACTTGTAATTTCCTGCTATTAAATTCAGATAAGACTGAAGTCATTCTTGTTGGTCCAAAAAACCTTAGAAATTCCTTTCCAAATCAAACTTTCAGTTTGGATGCAGTTACTCTTTCTCTTAATAGCTCTGTGAGGAACCTTGGAGTTATTTTTGATCAGGATTTGTCCTTCAATTCACATATTAAATTTGTTTCTAAGACTGCCTTCTATCATTTGCGTAATATTGCCAAGATTAGGAGCATCTTGTCTCAGAGTGATGCTGAGAAGCTGATCCACGCTTTTGTTAGCTCGAGATTAGATTATTGTAATTCTTTATTATCAGGTTGTCCTAAAACATCTTTAAAAAGTCTTCAGCTGATCCAAAATGCTGCAGCAAGAGTTTTAACAGGTACTAGAAAGAGAGATCATATCTCTCCGGTTCTGGCCTCCCTTCATTGGCTTCCCATAGAGTTTAGAATTAAGTTTAAAATCCTTCTTCTTACTTACAAAGCTCTAAACAATCAGGCTCCTTTTTATTTAAAAGATCTGATACTACCGTATCATCCTAACAGAGCACTACGCTCCCAAAATGCAGGTTTACTTGTAATACCTAGAATCTCCAAAAGTACAATGGGAGGCAGAGCCTTCAGTTATCAAGCTCCTCTCCTGTGGAATCAGCTGCCAATCTGGATTCGGGAGTCAGACTCGATCTCTGTTTTTAAGAATAGGGCTAAAACCTACCTTTTTGATATAGCCTACAATTAGGGAGGGATCATGTGTTTTCTGAACCCTCCCTTAGTTATGCTGCTAATAGGTTTAGTCAGCCGGGGGACCTCCAGTAATGCACTGGGCCTCACTCCTTTCCTCACTCTCTATGAAATATTTTTTTTTTGCTGGTCATTAACATTTGTTTGTTCTCTCCCATAGATTGAGTCCCCATCGTGCTGTTTGCTCTCTACATGTCTGTTCTTTTCTTCTTCTCTATCCCCTCACCCCCCAGCCAGTCGCAGCAGATGACTGCCCCTCCCTGAGCCTGGTTCTGCTGGAGGTTTCTTCCTGTTAAAAGGGAGTTTTTCCTCTCCACCGTCGCCAAGTGCTTGCTCACAGGGGATCGCCTGATTGCTGGGGTCTTTCTGCAACTGTGGGGGTCCTCCCTACAGTTGATAGTGCTATGAGATGACTGTTGTTGTGAAATGGCGCTATATAAATAAAGTTGAATTGAATTGAATTGAAGAGAGGGGGCGAAAAGACATCAGCTTCGCGGGCACAGGTCCCTACCGAGGGAACACCAACTTGCAGGGCCGCCAACAGCAGGCGTCCACGCTGGGGAGCGTGGGCCAACACCACCTGCTCATCTGCCAACACAAAAGTGGGCTTCAGCCTGTCAGTGCAGATGGTCTTCTTACCTCCTCCCCTCAAGTCTAACACAAATTGCTTCGCCCCAGGTTCCAACACCCTGAACGGTCCGTCGTACGGTGGGAGCAACGGGGTTCGGTGTGCATCGTGCCTGACAAAAACAAAGCTGGCATTATATAAACTCTTGGGGACGAAAGTGCGGGGGAAACAATAGTGGGCCGGGCCCAGTACGTTAAACGCCTCCGTACTGTGCAAAAATTGCACGGGCGGATCGGCCTTGGGTGTGGGGTTTTCCAGTAAAAACTCACAAGGGATCCGCAGCACCTGAGAAAAAAATGAGTTCTGCTGGGAAGGCTGCCAAATCCTCCTTAGGCACAGAAGGCAACCCTAAAAGAACCCAGGGCAGGTGGTCAGCCCAATTTGTGTCCATGAGCAAAGCTCTGAGTGCTGCTTTAAGCGACCTATGAAAACTCTCGCATAACCTGTTAGCCTGGGGGTTGTACGCAGTAGTGCAGTGAATTTTGACCCCCAGGCTCTGGACCATCGCAGACCAGAGTTCTGAAATGAACTGTGGACCCCTGTCAGAAGTGATGTCTGACAGGGATCCAAACCGTGCGACACAAGCCGACAAAGAAGCCCGAGCTACTTCCGCAGACACAGTAGAAGCCAGCGGGACTACTTCAGGCCAGTACGTTGTGCGGTCCAAGATTGTCAAAAGGTGCATGAAACCTTGCGGCGACGGGAGGGATTCCACCAAATCCATGTGGACGTGGTCGAACCTCCTGACCTGGATTTGGAAGGGCTCGAGGGGGGCTCTGGTGTGCTTGTGCACTTTGGCCCGATGGCACACAACGCAAGCTGCAGCCCACTCTTTCACGTCTTTGCGCAAGCGCGGCCAGATGAATTTCACCCCCACTAGCTTCACCGAAGCGTGCACTCCCGAATGTGAAAGGGAGTGAACTGACTCAAAAATACAGTGGCACCAAGAGCTCGGAACCACTGGGTGCAGGAGGCTGGTGGAGATGTCGCAGAGCAAGGGAGGGCACCCTTCTTGCACCACCGTGCTCTCCAGCGTTAACTCAGTAGGCGCCGACTGGAGCGCGCAAATGTCCACGTCCCTGGCTTGCTCCGTGGCCATGGCAGGGAACTCTATTCCCATGTAGACCAGGGAGACTAACGCACATGACAGACAATCGGCCATGACATTGAACTTACTGGCAACGTGTTGAATGTTGGTTGTAAACTCCCAGATCGTGGCCAAATGCCGTTGCTGCTGAGCCGACCACGGTTCTGAGACCTTGGACATCGCATACGTCAGCGGCTTATGGCCCAGGAATGTGGTGAACTCGCACCCTTCTAGCCAAAACTGGAAATGGCGTGTTGCCAGGTGTAGAGCCAACAACTCTCTGTCGAATGTGCTGTATTTGGGTTCGTTGTCACGCAAAGTTCGACTAAAAAAATGTGAGCAGCTGCCATGAACCGGAGACGTACTGCTCCACCACTGCTCCTATGGCTAGCAAATGCTAGCAATGTGGCATCCGCCAGCACTGTTTTGGCGTCCGTGAAAGCCTGGTCTCGCTCGGGAGTCCAGTCGATGTTTTCCGCGGGCTTCTTTTTTTCAGTGCAGCACACAATGGCTGCATCAGCTGGGCTGCCCGGGGAAGGAAACAGTTATTAAAATTAACCATTCCCAAAAACTCCTGCAGGGCTCTCACGGTCTGCAGATGCGGACAATCTGACACGGTATGCACCTTATCCGGTAGCGGAATCGTGCCCTCCGGCGAATTGCGGTGGCCTAAAAAAAATCAGTTCAAGCTCTTCACTCCCAAGCTGCGCAGGGGAGTGAAGAAAAAGAGACAGCATACACTAATTGCCTATCAGCAACATTGACAAACAACCCATTAGCACATAGAAAGTCTGCACCTAAAATGGGGGCAGCACATGCAGCTATCACAAAGTTCCACTGGAAATTGCATCCTTGCAAGCGTATCGTCAGTGTCCGTTCGCCAAACATCCTGATGGTGGATCTGTTGGCGGCCGTGAGTTCAGGACCGCTGCCTCCTGCCAACCTGTCTGTGTTGACTGGCAGGATGAGGCTCTTCTGGGAGCCAGAGTCGACCAAAAACCGTCTCCCTAAAGGTGTGTCCGTGACATAAAGCAGTTTGTTCCTGTTGCCAGTGGTTGCAGCTGCAACTGAATACCAAACGTGCCATCTTCATGGCTTCTTGAATTGGCATGGCGACAGGCAGCATTAGGCATTTGAGCTGAAACGGCGTTGATAAAAACAGATCACCCCGTTCCTTCGTCTCCTGGTGTCCAACCCGGCTACCACCCATGGTTTCTCGACCTCGTTGGAGTCCCTCATGGATGCCGGTGCCACTTCCTGCATGCTGAGAATTCTGGTCGCCAAAATGATGTGGTCCACTTCCTGTGCCAGGGCGCGGTAGTCCTTGGCTACCAGCTGCGGCGAGTTGGCCAGGATCGCCCTCTTCGTAGCTGGTAGGTTCCTGAGGAACAAATGGGCCAACAGGAAAAATTCATCGTCCTTCCCCCTCAGCATCAATATGCTCTCCGTGAGTTCCACGGCTGATCTGGCACCTAACTCCGAACACATTAGGAGTCTCTCTGCCCTCTCACTGTCAGAAAGGGTATAGCGCTGGAGTAGCATCCTCTTGAGTGGTTCATATTTCCCCTGGGCCAGCAGCTCCTTGAACAGGCTTGTCATCTGTTGCATAGCGTATGGCGACCACGTAGTAATACTTGGTATCATCTGTTGTTATCCTGCGGAGTGCAAACTGAACTTTTATTTGCAAGAACCACGCGGTCAGGTTGTGAAGCCAGAAGTCGGGGAGCTTGACTGAGACAGTGCATGCGGCGCTGGTGCTGTCCCTCCAGGTAGTCTCCGGGGCGGTGCTCAGCTCGCTTTCCATGGCACGTCTTGGGGTCACCAATGTGGAGAAAGGAAACAGGTGAGGCAGCAAGCTAGATGACACACAAACTTTATTCTTTCTCCAACATCAAGTAGAGTAAAAGATCTCCCTGGTCTCTGCGCATTCCTCTTTAAAGATAAGATAAGATAAGCCTTTATTAGTCCCACAAGGGAAATTCCAGGATTGCAACAGCACAGGGACAGCAACACTCAGAGCAACAATCAGAAGGCAAGAGAAAACAAGAACATCTAGTAAACATATGTACATATTACTAATATATATATATATATATATATATACACAGTATATACACACACACAGTGCGGAGCATTATGGTTGTGCAGCAGAAAGTCTAAGCTCTCTCTCCGCGGATGCGGCGGGCCAGCTGGAAGTCTTTGGGCATGATGGTGACCCTCTTAGCGAAGAAGAGACCCACCAGGTAGGCCTCGCTGGCCTCCTGCAGAGCCATGACGGCGGAGCTCTGGAAGCGCAGGTCGGTCTTGAAGTCCTGAGCGATCTCCCTCACCAGGCGCTGGATGGGCAGCTTATGGATGAGCAGCTCCGTGGATTTCTGGTAGCGACGGATCTCTCTCAGAGCCACGGGCCTGTAACGGTGAGGCTTCTTCACTCCGCCGGTGGCCGGAGCGCTTTTCCGAGCAGCCTTGGTGGCTAGCTGCTTCCTGGGGGGCTTTTTCCTCCAGTAGATTTTACAGGCGGTCTGCTTGGTTCTTGCCATCGCTCTTTATTATTCTGTCTTATATTTCTTGCACGCCGCCTAAACTCCAGCCCGGCACCCGCGTCGTTTTCGCTACAGCTCCCGGTATGTCGAGTTTCCCCATTAGTACCGGGCGGTGGCCGAGTGCTAGCTAGCACCAGCTCCTCCCTGCTGTAACGTCTCCCGCTGTAAACAGTGGCTCCGTCCGCCGACTCGGGAGACCTTTGGGGCGATCTGTGTGTCCTTGATATATATAGAAGAAGGAAGATAAAAAAAAAGGCTGTTGCAATGGGCAGCCAACTCGTGTGGCGCCGCCGGTCCGGCGGAACCGGAACCGGAAAAAAGGTTTTTTTATATGTTTAATTCCATGTATTGAGACCTGGAACTTCCGACCAGAATACAATATTTGGAACAAAGACCTGTGTGGCACATTAACATGACATAACGCCAGCACTGCTCTCACACCCTTTCATCTTCCAGCGGCTCTGGCAGTTCTTCCTCTCCCTTGGCGGGGGGGGGGGGGGGGGGTGCATAGGCCTTACTGTCCCGTCTGATACTCCCCCGGTGACACTTCCTCCTTCGGTCCATTGTTCCCCCCTTCCCCAGCTGCCTTCTCTGGGTGGAGAATTCCCCCACCCATACCACCACAATATCAGCCTTTATTAGTCCCACAATGGGGGAAATTCCAGGATTGCAGCAGCGCAGGGATAGCAGCACTCAGAGCAATAGTTAATAAGATACTAGGATAAGAATAGGTTAGCCCAAACAGTAAATGAATATACATAGGTACACAGTTATATACACAGCGCAGGAGCATTGCAGCTAGAAGGTATCAACAGCATTACAGTTAGTTAAATTACCCGGCAAAAATATAAATATGGACCCAGACAGTATATTTCACATTTGAATGAACAGTGTTGATGCCACCCTCGATAATTGTAATTGTCTTAGTTGTGTATTGGAGGGGACGATCGCTATTGTGCAAAGTTGTTACGTTTAATACGGCCTCTATGCACCAGTTAGGTTACGAAGTTTGACAGCCGTAGGTAGGAAGGACCTGCGGAACCTCTCTCTCAAGCACTTTTGGCATAGCCTACCACTAAATGATCTCTCCAGTGCATTCAGCGTATCCCGCATGGGGTGAGACTCGGATTCCAGCAGAGAATTGTGTTTTTAAAATTATTTTTATCTATCAAATTCCTTTTATTCTATTTTATTGTACAGCACGTTGTGACTATATGTCTCTGAAAGTGCTTCATAAATAAACATTACTTACTTTTTCTCTGAGCGCTGCTTGCAAGCTGCATGCCAGTGTGTTTTTAGCTTAGTCATTGCTAACGCTGCTCCGAGACATGTACTGGGCAATGTATTTTTTTGTCTGCAGTGCTTCTTGCGGGTTGTGTGTCATGTTAAGGTCTTTCCTTCCATCTTCTATCTATATCTCTGTACCGGAGTGGTGGCTCAGTTGGTAGAGCATCCGTCCCACACCTGGGAGGCAGGGGTTCAAATCCCGACTGGATCATGCCGAAGACCATATAAAAAAGTGGAACTTCCTGCCGTCCAGCTTGGTGCTCAGCAATAATGGAATGGAGGAGGGAAATCTGTGGCGACGCCTTGCATGGCAGCGGCCCTTCTGATTCTACACATGGGGTGTGTGTGATTGACATTGTAGATAGGATAAAGCACAATTTCGTTCTACTGTACATGATTGGTTGTATGGTTGAATGACAATAAAGGGTGATTTAATTTAAATGCACCAAATCTCTGTGTGTGTGTTCCCCAGATATCTCCCAAACCATTTGTCAGACTGCCCTCAGATTTTATACGTGCTTTGCTGAGGTTACGAGGGTGTGCTTTCCAGAGTATGAAGTTGCTCAGTCAAAATATGTAATTTTTATCAATAAAAGTTTAGCCACCGCTCTGTCACCACTCTATCTCCTCATGCCCTGGCTTCTTCTTCTTCTTCTTCTTCTTCTTCTTCTATTAGATTTGATTGGTGGTTGGCAGCCATCTTACAGGTGCATTACCGCCACTGAGTTGGTTATCATCACTCTATATCTTTGTATAAGGAGTTCTTATAAGGAGTTCTGAACAACTCCTTATGTGTGAAAAAATTATCTGTCCTTAGACTGGACGTCAATGTTCTCAACTAGGAATTGTGGGCGGAGTTTCGGATTGACTCCGTGCTGTTGCAGCATCATGGCCATGCTGATTGGATAATACACGGCATCGTGACCATGCTGATTGGATAATAACGTGGCATCACGACAAGTCAGTTACCACATTGCTCACAAAACAAGGAAGTGAAAAATGACAAATTTGACTAGAAAAAGATAACACTGAAGATTTAGACTGTGTGTCCATCAAATGTGTGTTTTGTCACCCGACCGCCCTGAACGTCTGTTTTTCAGCGTTTGTACGCTGTGCTCTGGATGAAAAAAAGTCTGTGCCCTGTATCGCAGCAACAGCTTGTCAGTCACAGCTCAGCTCTTCTGCTTTTCCTATGGTCAGACTTTCTACTTATTTTTTAATAACAGTCACTAAATAACAATGGACAGGAAACATATTCTAGCATTGGTAGCAGCTCTGGATGCAAAATATGATTACACGGAAAGCATGAGTCTGAGTATGATTGTACCGGCATCCTATGTCGCACCCTTCCTTATTCTGATTGGCTGCTTAGAAAGGTCTGACATTGATGAGCTCAGCTGCAGTCTGAAAAGTTGAACTTTTTCAACTCTGAGTGCCCTGAGTGCCGCGACACAAAGGGGCCACCGCCCAGAGCGTTTCAGCGGCAAGGGTGCTTATCGCTGTAAACGCTGGACTACACAGAGAATGAATGGAAACTAGTCGCCCACAGCTGAAAAAACGCATTTGGTGTACACATAGCCTTAATGCTTAAAAAAATTATACTATAAAGTTGCCGTGACTGCGTAGGTCTAAAGGATAATTTGGCATATGTGGAGAACATGAGGTGTGCCAGTGGGGACTTGGGGTCTGACAAAGAACACTGGTGTATCCAAAATAGGACACACCGAGAGAAGCAGCGGCCCAACCGGTGGTCTGTCGATTTGTGCTGCCCTATCAAAAAATGATACCAGTAGCACCGATCGACAGCAGAGCCCATCGATTTATGCTACTTTGTCAAAAACTGCTACCGTTGCTTATTGGAACAACTTGTGTCCATAATTGACTTCTTTGCTCTGTCTGATTGCTGAATTGATCATAAACTTTAAAAATTCCCATTTCTGTATGTGAAATATTATTTTCCCTAACTACAAACAGTATCATTTATTTAATGTTTAATTTCCAATACCCACTTATCATAAATTACTTTTCTGCCGATTTGTTTAAAAAATGCACAAATGTGTACAAGTCAGAAGAATTCGAAGACATTGCATTCTTCATATATATACACAGTATCTATATGTGTGCAGGTCAGAAGACAGACAGACAGACACACGCAAATAGTACTTTATACAGCATGAGGCTACAGATCACTCATAAGCTTGAGGCTCCTTTGTTTCAAAAATGCACATAAATGTTTACGGTAGCATGAAATGACGGAGCTTACGTACACTATTCTGATAGCTGTAGAGAGAAAGGGCAACTTTACAACACAATTTTACCTCTTGTACAGGAACTCCATCACTGAACAGTGATATAAACTAAAATAATTATAATGGCGACTGAACAACTCCCGTTCCCCAAAGTGCAAGATACACTATTATGAATATAAGTGATAAAAGATCACACAAATAAGTGATCTGACAAACAAATAAAGGGATCCGAAACAGTCGCTAATATTGGATGTCCCATTTGTTTTCAATAATTAGGTATTCTGTAATTAATATTCACACAATCAAATAAAGGTTAGTGGCGTTCAGTCCCTTTCATATTTGTCAAAGTCTAACGTGCGTGATTGCCTACATATAGGTTACAATTTTTTGTATTCCACTTTCAAACACAGCCTGCATTTGGGCCTGTAAAGCTTAATTAGGATACCTTCAGACAGGAATACTTGCATTCTATGGGCAACGCACTAGTTCTTATAAAATCCAAAAAAGGCCCGACATTTGAGCTAACTGCTTCCTAACTTTCAAAGCTGGCTGCAAATCTCACCTGACAACCTATAACTTCACTTAACTAGATGCTTGATTTGCGCCATCTAGTGAACTGAAAATGCAACTGGTTGAATACCCACGAGAGTATGCAACATTGACATGAATATACATAAAAAAAGATTGATCCATGGATTGCCGTTAATGTCAAGTATCGTGATTCATTACTGAATCCATCTTTTGTCCCACCCTTAATGTTGGCCCGACATATGTGTGCTGTTGGGGTATTGTCCACCATATACAGTAGTAACTCCTGGAATGCCTATTGTTCAATCAAACTTGTTGGTAGAAACCAACAGTTCTTTACAATGAAAGTTACCTACCTGTTAGCAGCGATGTAACCCATGAACAGGATGCTAGCATACATGTTAAGGTAGAGTATCGATGCTCCAAAGCTGCAGTAAATCAGGTGAATGGTGAAGGAGCTGGTAGCATAGTTGGTGATTCGGAGTGGCAGACTGAGGCAGAGCAGGAAGTCTGCAGCTGCCAGGTTCTTCAGGTAGATCATCAAACTGCTGCACACCTGTGTCTGACTGCTGCAGAAGTAAAGCTTCATGACAAGGCCATTCAGGATCAAACCCACCTGAAAAGGATATTGAAGATGACTCAGATCAAGATGCAAGTTTGCAAGTTTGTTTTTTTTCCCTTGCTAATACTGAACAATGATTTGAAAGAAGATTCAAATTATATGGGGGATAGATAGATAGATAGATAGATAGATAGATAGATAGATAGATGTACTTTATTGATCCCAAACTGGGAATTTACAGTGTAACAGCAGCATAACAGTAGATGACCAAAATGACAGAAACACACAGAGAATAATAGACAAAGGAATTACTCATGGAAAGTAAAAATGCCTAAATAACTTACAGTGGTGTAAAAACATGTTTACTCCCTTCCTGATTTCTCATTTTTTTTGAATGTTTGTCACACTTAAATGTTTTAGATCATCAAACAATATTAGAGAAAGATAACACAAGTAAACACAAAATGCAGTTTTGAAATGAAGCTGTTTATTTTTAAGGGTAAAAAAAAATCCAAATCTACATGGCCTTGTGTGAAAAAGTCATTGCCCCCCCCCCCCATTAAAACATAAATTAACTGTGGTTTATTACACCTTTGGAAAACTGAGTTCAATTTCTCTAGTCACACCCAGGTCTGATTACTGCCACACCTGTTCTCAATCAAGGAATCACTTAAATAGGACCTGCCTGACAAAGTGAAGTAGACCAAAAGATCCTCAAAAGCTAGATATCATGCTGTGATCAAAATAAATTCAGGAACAAAGGAGAAACAAAGTAATTCAGATCTATCAGTCTGGAAAAGGTTGTAAAGCCATTTCTAAAGCTTTAGGTCTCCAGTGAACCACAGTGAGAGCCATTATCCACAAATGGTGAAAATAGGGAACGGTGGTGAACCTTCCCAGGAGTGGCTGACTGACCAAAATTACCCCAAGAGTGCAGCGACGACTCATTCAAGAGGTCACAAAAGACCCCACAACAACATCCAAGGAACTGCAGGCCTCACTTGCCTCAGTTAAGGTCAGTGTTCATGACTCCACCATAAGAAAAAGACTGGGCAAAAATGGCCTGTATGGCAGAGTTCCAAGACGGAAACCATTGCTAAGTAAAACTAATATAAAGGCTCATCTCAGTTTTGCCAGAAAACATCTTGATAATCCCCATGACTTTGGGGAAAATCCTCTGTGGACAAATGAGACAAAAGTTGAACTTTTTGGAAGGTGTGTGTCCCATTACGTTTGGTGTAAAAATAACACAGCATTTCAGAAAAGAAACATCATACCAACAGTAAACTAGAAAAGCACTCGGAGAGCGCAGACCTCCGCCAAGTGCCACAGTTCCCCCCATACAGTGTTTGTGTGTACGTTTTCAGATTCCTTGACCATGAAAACATATGACTAGCAATTGGATTGACAATGATAGGATTAGTGGTTCAGTAGTTATTGACGAAAATGGCATTTTCCGTAATGGCGGTTTTCTTCTGGACGGTGATCCAGATCACCACCAAAATGTAATCATCTGTAGGATACCCCATTTCTGACAATCTGTGAAAATTTCATGAAAATCTGTCCATAACTTTTTGAGTTATCTTGCTAAAAAACAACCAAACAGACAACCAAACAGACAAACAGACAGACAAACAAACAGACAAACAGACAGACAAACCAACGCCGATGATCACATAACCTCCTTGGCGGAGGTAAATATGGTGGTGGTAGTGTGATGGTCTGGGGCTGTTTTTCTGCTTCAGGACCTGGAAGACTTGCTGTGGTAAATGGAACCATGAATTCTACTGTCTACCAAAATATCCTGAAGGAGAAAGTCCGACCATCTGTTTGTGACCTCAAGCTGAAGTGCACTTGGGTTCTGCAGCAGGACAGTGATCCAAAACACACCAGCAAGTCCACCTCTGAATGGCTTAAGAAAAACAAAATGAAGATTTTGGAGTGGCCTAGTCAAAGACCTGACCTGAATCTGATTGAGATGCTGTGACATGACCTTAAAAAGGCAGTTCATGCTTGAAAACCCTCCAATGTGGCTGAATTACAACAATTCTGCAAAGGTGAGTGGGCCAGAATTCCTCCACAGCGCTGTAAAAGTCTCATTGCCAGTTATTGCTAACACTTGATTGCAGTTGTTGCTGCTAAGGGTGGCCCAACCAGTTATTAGATTTAGGGGGCAATCACTTTTTCACACAGGGCCATGAAGGTTTGGATTTTTTTTTATCCTCAATAATAAACAACTTAATTTAAAAACTGCATTTTGTTTTTACTTGCGTTTTCTTTGTCTAATATTTAAATTTGTTTGATGATGTGAAACATTTAAGTGTGACAAACATACAAAAAAAAAAGAAATCAAGAAAGGGGCAAACACTTTTTCACACCACTGTATATACATCGTAAATGAATAGATGATGACCCGTATAGATACATGAATTGTACTCACTGTACAATGCAGGACTATCAGGTGCAGGGTGCAAAGTTTGTTACCAATTAGACTGTAAGGTGCAGTATGGCAGTATAGTTATGACCAGAATATAGCATCAAAGTCAGTTATTGTACATTGAAATGGCATGTGGCAGGAAAGATTTCCTGTACCTAACTGTTTGGCAGTGAACCTGTAGCAGTCTGCTGGAAAAAATCCTCCGTTGTCTGTCCAGTGTGTGGTGGAGGGGGTGATCAGTCTTGTAGATGATGGATCACAGTTTGTTCAGCGTTCTCCTCTCCACCACAGTCTCAAAGGTCTCCGGCCTGAGACCAGTTACAGAGCCTGCCCTCTTGGGGCCTACATTTATGAATTATCTGTGTAATCTTTTTTTGTCTTCTAGCAATTCAGTTCCATTTTATTTATATAGCACCAAATCACAACACAGGCTGTCTCAAGGTACTTTACAGAAAGGAGTGGGTTTAGGCCACACTCTGAGTTTACAGAACCCAGCAAAGACCCCTAAGAGCAAGCACTGCGGCAACACAGGGGATAAAAAACTTCCCTTTAACGGGCAAAAACCTCGGGCGGAACCATAGCTCACAGAGGACGACCATTCGCCTCTACTGGCTGGGTTGAGCAGCTACATTCAAAACAAACATACAAATACAACATTCAAAACCTTGTTTGGGCTGCACGGTGGCGCAGTGGTTAGCACTGCAGCAGCACAGTTTACCCTTGGCTGGGGGATCGCGGGGATCATGAGATCGTGGGTTCGATCCCTGCCCCCAGCCAACAGTGATCTGTGTGCAGTTTGCATGTTCTCCCCGTGTATGCGTGGGTTTACCCCGGGATTTCTCCGGTTTCCTCCCACATGCCAAAAACATGCAGGTTAGGTTAACTGGAGACTCTAAAGTGGCCCTTGGTGTGAATGTGTGTGTAAATGGTTAAAAGGGATGGCGCCGTATTGTGGCTGCTTCATCCATCCAGGTGGTGGATGACCCTTAATCTCTGTAAAGCGTCTTTGAGTGTCTATGATAAAGCGCTATATAAATCTGATGTATTGATTCATTGACTGAAAGCCAGACAGTCCAGTACCAAGCCTGGCCAGGCTGCACATGCGAGCGAAGGCCTGGCAGGGGCAGCATTTCTAACTAAAGGCCTTATCAAAGAGAAAAGATTTCAACTTGCTCTTGAATAAAGAGAAAGTGCCTGTCTCCCAAACTGAACTGCGAAGATTGTTCCACAGGAAGGGAGCTTGATAGCTGAAAGCTCTACCTCCCAATCTACTTCTAGACACCTTGGGGACCACTAGTAGTTTCTAGCAGTTACAGATTCAGTTTTGAAAGAGAACACCAACAACAAAAAAATAATTTGCTCAGAATCAAGAGCATGACCACAAAGGGCCGTCTAGTCCGAAATCAACTGTTGGAGGTGCAGGGTGCATTTGTGGGGGTGACCAAATCCATTTCACTATTAAATTAAATTAAATTAAATAGATTTTGTGCTGGGGCGCAAAGTGCAAAGAGGCCATCCTATTGCTCTTAATTATTCAGAGGTGTGTTTAGGGCATAACATGAAATAAACCAATCGCTGTCGTTGTGCTCATTCCCTTTAATAAAAACAAGGGCGCTAGATCAAAGGTGTCATACTAATATGACAGCGTTTAACTTTGAGGACAAATATATTTTGCACTGAGGGCAATGCGGGCTTGTTCACAAAGTGAAAATGCATTTAAGGTCAAGGAGTTTTTAGGGAGCCTTTTAACCTCCTCCACAGCCCTGTTCACACTGGGGAGACGACCAGAATAGATGAGAACTGTATAGTTTAGAGATTTTGTCAGTCGTTCTATCTTTCCATGATTTTGACAGTTTGTAAAAAAAAAAAAAATCAGTTATATTATCATAAATTTCATCTGAACAAGATGGTTGTCTCTTCTTGAGGTACTTTAATCTCCTGAAAGCAAAATCGTTGTGTTTTAACTCAAAACCACTGTAAGTGTGGGGAGACTTGAATAACGAAACCGAATTGTCTTTCATTCCAGTTTATTCAAGAAATCATTCCACTGTCTGCTCTCATTCTTGAGCAGCGAACAAAGAGAGTGAACACACCAAAGTTCTCTCATTTAAACATTCTGACATCAAACCATTTCCCTCGCGGGGGAAATCACACATTTCTCTCAAAATCTCTTTATTCACATTCATTAGCCTTTTATTTACATAACTCCCCCTTCTCTCTTCAGTGGTCAGGAAGTCTTCTGTCCCCTGTCCTCCGCAGGGGGTCCAGGCTCTGTGGCTCCGCACCGCAGGGGGCTGGCTCTCCTTCATCGTGGTTAAATCACATATGCAGTGTCCAACATATACATGTCTCACAACACAGCCATATAACCCCTCCCAAACGATGAAGAACAGACTAATTCCTAAAATTAAATAGCACCTTACTCACTACTGAATAATCAACACCAACATTCAGTCTGTGCGCCGCTTGGGCTTCAGCCGTCTGCCGAATCTGCTGTGCGTTGGCCCCGCCTTGCCTGCGGTGCGTTTCTGCTTCGGCTCTGTTGACTGAGGGAGAGAGTGGTTAATTGCCCTCTGCGGGGGCCTGCCTCGTCGAGGCGCCACTGCGACCGGTACAGACACGTCCTTCATGACAAAAGCAGGTTTTAGTCTGTCAATACTGACTGTCTCTTTTCTGTCTCCAAAATCTAGCACAAATTGCTTATCACCTGCCTCCAGTACTCGAAATGGCCCTTCGTAAGGTGGTTTGAGCGTTGCTTTTAGGGCTTCGCGCCTGACAAAAACGAAATCGGCATTTTTCAAAGCCTTGGGGACGAAAACTCGTGGAAAAGCGTGATGAACCGGACCCGGGAGCGTGTCTGCCCCCGTGCCGACTAACGGTCCCAGAGCCGAGAGAGGTGGGGGCTCTGGGTGCTCTGGTAAAAACTCGCCCGGCAGCCTCAGAGTTTGTGCGAATACCAGCTCCGCTGGGGAGGCGTCTAAGTCCTCTTTAGGCGCAGAACGCAACCCTAATAAAACCCATGGAAGTTTATTCACCCAATCTGCATCCGTGAGCGACGCTCTGAGTGCTGCCTTCAAAGACCTATGAAAACGCTCGCATAAACCATTGGCCTGAGAGTGGTAAGCCGTAGTGCGGTGAATTTTGGCTCCTAAGCCATTGGCTATCGCTGACCACAGCTCAGAGATGAATTGCGGTCCTCTATCGGACGTAATGTCCGACGGAACCCCGAAACGCGCCACCCAAGCCGTTAAAAAAACGCGAGCCATCTCCGCGGCCGTGGTCGTCGCAAGTGGGACCACTTCCGGCCAACGTGTGGTGCGGTCCACCATTGTCAAAAGATACGTGAACCCCTGTGATGCCGGTAGGGGGCCCACAAGGTCGACGTGCACATGGTCGAACCTTCTGGCCGGAATGCGGAACGGTTCTAACGGGGCTCTTGTGTGCCTGTGAATTTTGGCCCGTTGACAGGAAATGCAGGTTTTTGCCCATTCCTTCACGTGCTTGCGCAGGCACGGCCAAACAAACTTTTCCGCCACTAGTTTCACCGGACGCGCGCACCCCCGGGTGCGCCAGTGAGTGGACCGAGTCAAAAACACGGCGGCGCCACGTGGCCGGAACCACCGGACGCGGGCGCCCCGTCGACATGTCGCAGATCAGGGGGGGCATACCGGTTTGTAAACACTTGCTCTCCAGCCTCAACCCTGTTGGTCCAGACTGGAGCGCGCGCACGTCTGCGTCCGCCCCCTGGTCCGCTGCCATGGCTGCGTAATCTATACCCACGTGCACCGGGGCTGCGCGCGCCACCGTGCCGCTCTCCTGCGGCGCGGTCACGGTGGCCCGTTCTGCCTCTGCGCGTGTTGGGGTCGTGAACGCGCGTGAGAGACAATCCGCTACTACATTGAATTTGCCCGCGACGTGCCTAATGTCAGTGGTAAATTCCGAGATTGCGGCCAGCTGCCTCTGCTGCCTGCCGGACCACGGGTCTGAAATTTTGGCCATGGCGTATGTGAGCGGCTTGTGGTCCACATAAGCGGTGAAGCACTGTCCTTCCAGCCAGAACTGGAAATGACGAATAGCCAAATGCAGCGCCAACAGTTCTCTGTCAAACGTGCTGTATTTTCGTTCAGCCGCGCTTAAAGATTTGCTAAAGAAAGCCAAAGGCTGCCAAACTCCGGCTACCTGTTGCTCAATAACGGCCCCTATGGCTAAATCTGAAGCGTCTGTCGTCAGCGCGATACGTGTTGCAGGGTCTGGGTGGGCCAGGAGCGCAGCGTCAGCCAAGGCTTTTTTAACCTCTGTGAACGCGCGCTCCCGCTCCGGGGACCATTCGACCGCCTGGGTCGGTTTTTGTTTTTTGAGCGCGGCATATAACGGTTGCATGATTTGAGCTGCGTGGGGCAGGAATCGGTTATAAAAATTCACCATCCCCAAGAATTCCTGTAGTGATTTGACCGTTTGTGGACGGGGAAAATCCGCTACCGCGCGTACTTTCTCTGGTAACGGAACCGCTCCCTCCGGGGAGACGCGGTGACCCAAAAAATCGATCCGCTCGACGCCGAACTGGCACTTGGCTGGGTTAACTATTAAGCCGTGCTCTCCCAGCCTCCTAAAAACTGCTGTGAGGTGCGTTTCGTGTTCGTCCTCTGAAGTACTCGCGACCAAAATGTCGTCGAGGTACACAAACACGAAAGGGAGATCGCGTAACACGGCATCCATCATCCGCTGAAATGTTTGCGCCGCCCCTTTGAGACCAAACGGCATGCATAAAAATTCGAAAAGTCCGAACGGGGTTATTACCGCTGTTTTAGGAATGTCCTCCGGTTGGACCGGGACTTGGTGATAGCCGCGAACTAGATCAATCTTTGAAAAAATGCGCGCCCCCGCCAGGTGCACCGAAAAATCCTGAATGTGCGGGATGGGATAACGATCGTGCGCCGTAGCGTTGTTTAGCCTGCGGTAATCCCCGCACGGTCTCCAGGAGCCATCGGCTTTCGGTACCATGTGCAGCGGCGAAGCCCACGGGCTCTTCGACCTACGAACGATGCCCAGCCTCTCCAGGCTGGCGAACTCCTCGCGCGCAATGGCGAGCTTAACTGCATCCAAGCGCCGAGCTTTTGCAAACACGGGAGGACCAGAAGTGGGGATAAAGTGTTTCACCCCGTGCTTCGCGACCGTCGCTGAAAAAGTGGGCACAGTGAGCACTGGAAATTGGGTGAGGAGTGTGTGAAACTTACCACCTGCTGTAGCAACGTGGGTCTGTACTGGTGGCGGGGACACTCGAGCTGAACAGGGGAGAGAGTAAAAAGAGAGTGCATTTACCAGCCGTCTGTTAGCAAGATCAACTAACAGATTGTGTGAACACAAAAAATCCGCGCCCAACATGTTGAAACTCACCGCCGCTATCACAAAAGTCCATTCATATGTGCGGCCATGTAAGCATAAAGGCAAGGTCCTTCTCCCGTAGGTGTTGATGTTCGAGCCATTTGCCGCTGTAGCTCCGCTACCGTGGGGTCCAGCCACCCGGTCCGCGTATGTTGGGGTGATGAAGCTCACTTGTGCTCCGGTGTCGATGAGGAACTCTCGTCCGGAGCGCGCATCCGTGATGTAGAGCAGCTTGTTGCGTTCTCCGAGGGTCGAAGCTGCTAGCGACCCCCGGTCTTGCCGTTTCCCGAACTCCTGAAGATGCAGGGCGGCACACACCTGCGTGCCTTCTCTGCGAACCTCCGATGGTAAAAGCAGAGATCTTCTCCTCCGCTGTGTCGTGCCCGCGCCTCTGCCGCCGGGCTATTGGCTCCCCCTCGTCGCGGCCGTGTTGCCGCCGTCGTCGGCCAGTCTGGTTCTGCCGCCTCTGGCTCCCCGCTGTCTCGGGTCGCTGCTGTGGTTGCTTGCCCGCCGCAGGCGTCCAGGATCCCATCTGCCTCCTGGGCCAGCTCCCGGAACTCCTCCAGGGTGTGACACTTTTTGCTGGCCAGCGTGCTTCTTGCATGCACCGGGAGGTTGGAGAGGAAGATGAACTGAAAAATGAAATCATCGTTGTCCAACCCTCTCAGCTGTATCATCTCCTCCATCAGGGCGCTCGGCCTGTGTCCACCTTGGTCTAGCAAAGACAGGATCCTCCTCGCCCTCACTTCAGCCGAGGGGGTGAAAAACTTGATGAGGGTGGATTTCAGCTTGCCGTACCTGTCGGTCGCGGGTGGCTGCTCCACCAAGCTTTGCACGCACCGAGCTGTGCTGTTGTCCAGTTTAGCGATGACATGGTGGAACTTAGTGTCATCCACCGTTACTCCTGCGAGCGCGAACTGCGACTCTGCTTGCAGAAACCACGACCGTGGGTTATCCTGCCAGAAATCAGGCAGCTTAACGGCCACTGCGCTCGCCAGCTCTGAGCGCTGTGAGTCCCGGACCCTGAGAATTTCTTCGTTCATTCTCAACGTCGTCAGTCACCAATGTGGGGAGACTTGAATAACGAAACCGAATTGTCTTTCATTCCAGTTTATTCAAGAAATCATTCCACTGTCTGCTCTCATTCTTGAGCAGCGAACAAAGAGAGTGAACACACCAAAGTTCTCTCATTTAAACATTCTGACATCAAACCATTTCCCTCGCGGGGGAAATCACACATCTCTCTCAAAATCTCTTTATTCACATTCATTAGCCTTTTATTTACATAACTCCCCCTTCTCTCTTCCCGAGCCTCAGTGGTCAGGAAGTCTTCTGTCCCCTGTCCTCCGCAGGGGGTCCAGGCTCTGTGGCTCCGCACCGCAGGGGGCTGGCTCTCCTTCATCGTGGTTAAATCACATATGCAGTGTCCAACATATACATGTCTCACAACACAGCCATAGTAAGGATATTTTCATTTTAAATCATTCTGTTAAAAGAATGACTGACTGTTGGTTTTAAGCGCACCTGTCAGCTCTTCTCTGGCCCCTAAATGACAGTTCTTCTTCTGATATAGGGCAGACTGGTCCCACTGCAGTACGGTAATTAAATTAAAAAAGGACAATCCACTGAATCACAAACCCACGCACCTTTTTTCTCTCTGTGCAGTGAAAAACTCTGTCTGTTGTGTGTTCAAATACAGTGCATCCGGAAAGTATTCACAGAGCTTCACTTTTTCCACATTTTGTTTCATTACAGCCTTATTCCAAAATGGATTAAATTAATTTTTTCCTCAAAATTCTAAACTGATCAATTCATCTTCATATAAGTCAGGGAGGAGGAGGGGGGTAGCAACATTGATCTCAACCAAAATTATATTTGAAAAAAAAAATCACAACACAAAGATAAAGAAGGGAGATTCAGCATGGCACTTGGTCGGCTAGAGGGAGAAGATATCACCCTGCTGAATGTATATGCACTTCCAGGGGCTAACTGGAAATTTTATAAAAATGTATTTGACCTAATGATAACTAAAGCCCAAGGTTTAGTGTTATGTG
Source organism: Pholidichthys leucotaenia (assembly GCA_020510985.1). Lineage (NCBI taxonomy): Eukaryota > Metazoa > Chordata > Actinopteri > Cichliformes > Pholidichthyidae > Pholidichthys > Pholidichthys leucotaenia. The sequence goes on along the minus strand of CM035847.1, from coordinate 43,138,844 downwards.
GTGGAGACTTCAATCTAAGACTGAATCCGTACTGGGATGCATCAGGTAATTCTCCACATAAAAATAACACTCAAAGTAGAAAAACTCGGATGCTACTAAAAGAAATGGGAATCTGTGACGTGTGGAGGGAACTCAACCCCAGTGTAAAAGATTATACATTTTACTCAGCACCACATTCATCATAGTCAAGGACTGACTATTTTTTTATGTTTAATAGAGACATTGGAAGAGTAAAAACATGTAAAATAGGACTGATGGATCTCTCTGACCACAGTCCGATCTATATGGACTTAAGTATCCAAAAATATACAAATAATACATTTTCTTGGAGGTTAAATTCAAATGTGCTGAAAGGACCACTGAAAGATGAATTGGAATCAGATATTCTCAGATATTTGGAAGAAAATGATAATGGAGAAGTATCCCCTTTAATACTGTGGGACGCATGCAATGCTGTAATAAGGGGAAAGATTATCGCAAAACTGGCAATCCAAAAGAAACTGAGACAAGAAAAACTAATCACATTAGAGTCAGAACTTAAGAAACTAGAAAAAGAGCACAAAGACAACACTCATTCTTATGACTCGCTCAAAATTAAGGAAATTAAAAAACAAATAAATGAGATCTACACAATAGAAATCCAGAAGAAACTTACATTTCTGAAACAAAAATACTATGAAACAGGTAGCAAATCGGCAAAATTGCTAGCCTATAAATTGAGGAAACAACAAACGGAGAGAGCAATCTACAAAATCAGAGACCCAGTATCAAAGGAAATAAAATTTAGAATTCAGGAAATTCTTAAAAGCTTCGAGAACTACTACAAGAACTTGTACTCCCTCAAAAAACATAAAAACGCATCCGAAGCCTTCCTAAATACATTAAACCTTCCCCAACTTACTGAGTCACAAAATAAAACACTATTGTCAGAAATACAACCTAAAGAATTAGAAAAAGCAATTATGAAACTTAAAGCTAATAAATCCCCAGGAGCAGACGGCTTTACAGCAGAGTGGTATGAAACCTTTAAACAGCAACTATCTCCTCTTCTCCTGAAAACATTTAACTATGTCCTCCATACAGGGGAAATCCCCCCCTCCTGGAGAGAAGGGGTCATTGCAGTCATACCTAAACCTGAAAAGGATAAACTAGACTGCTCCAACTACAGACCAATAAGTGTGTTAAATCAGGACTATAAGCTTTTTACCACTATCCTTGCCAAAAGGTTAGAAAATATACTGACAGACTTAATTCATTTAGACCAAACAGGTTTTATAAGACAAAGACAGACACAAGATAACATTAGACACACTTTACACATAATTCATCATATAAAAAAATATAATTTAAATGCAGCCATATTGGGATTAGATGCTGAAAAAGCATTTGATTCAGTTGACTGGTCTTTCCTATATCGAATCTTATCCAGTTTCAATTTTCATAACAACTTCATTAGAACTATCCAGGCATTATATAAAAAACCCCAACAGCTAAAATAAGGATTAACGATAAATTATCATCATCTTTTGAACTGGAAAGAGGATGTCGTCAGGGCTTCCCCTTGTCTCCACTGCTCTTTGCAATCTTCATAGAACCTCTAGCCAATGGATAAGACAGAATCAAAAAATTCAAGGTATTACACTTGGTCAGAAGGAACATAAAATAGCACTCTTTGTTGATGACATTTTAATATACCTGGGGCAGCCGGACACCTCTTTTCCAGAACTAATCTCAGTTTTTTCAGAGTATGGAGATTTATCGGGGTATGAATTAAACATGCATAAAACACAAATTTTAACATTCAACTATGACCCAAATCAATATTTACTAAGCAAACTCAAAACTAACTGGGAGATGGAATCTATGAAATATCTGGGGGTCAATATCCCGAAACAACTCAACAAAATTATAACACTAAACTATGATCCACTGATGGCAAAAATAAAATCTGATCTAGCAAGATGGAATATGATACCATTCTTGGGTACTTTTTTTTTTTCTGTTACTTATTTGTACCCGTAGGTAGATTTGGTTTGCAGTCTGGTGACAAGCCACCGGCTGCCGGTCGCTGCGTGCGCCCTAAACCTACATGTTTTTGGTATGCGGGAGGAAACCGGAGAAATCCCGGAGTAAACCCACGCAACACGGGGAGAACATGCAAACTCCACACAGCTCACTGTTGGTCGGGGGCTGGGATCGAACCCACAATCTCATGATCCCCGCGATCCCCCGGCCGAGGGTAAACTGTGCTGCCGCAGTGCTAAACCACTGCGCCACCGTGCAGCCCAAAGTACTGCACAAAGAATTGAAGCAGTCAAAATGAATATACTTCCACGTCTTCTATACCTTTTCCAAACAATACCGGTAGAACCTCCCAAAAAAACATGGCAAGAACTGGACAGAAGGATCTCAAGATTCATATGGCAGGGCAAGAGACCTAGAATCAGATATAGAACCCTACAGCTAAACAAAGACAAAGGTGGGCTCGCGCTGCCAAATATCAGGGACTATTTTAAAGCCGCACAAATTAAAACTTTAGTAGAGATATGTAACCCAGTCTACACTGCACAATGGAAGAAGATGGAATGCCAAATAACAAGTGACATTCCCCTACAGGCTATAATATGGAACAATGCCTTACCTAAACTTTTGAATAACACTAACCTGTGGATAGAGACCCCGCTAAAAATTTGGTTTAAGATAGTCAGAGAGAATCAAACTAAAGAACCCTATCGATTACTGCAATGGATTGCCTATGATCAAGACTTTACTCCTAATAAAACAGACACTAGATTTAAAAAGTGGAAAGAGAATGGACTAATAAAATATTATGATTTTTTTAAAGGGCAAACTTTAAGAAGTTTTGAAGATTTGAAAAAAACAAGGTCTAATAAATCAAGACCTTTACAGGTTCTTTCAGCTTAGACACCACATAAACAAAATACTTAAAAAGGAGGATTTGGAAAGGGCCCAGTCAGGTGTTCTGAAGGTCTTCTTAATGGCACATAAAGGGATCCCAGGGATCAGATACATTTCTAAAATATACCAAGGTCTTCAAGACTTAAAAGGAGACAACACATCATATATAAAAGAGAGATGGGAAAAAGAGGGGAATTTCACTTTGCAACTGGAAATATGGGAAAAGCTAAATAAACAACAATGGAAAAGTACCTCATCCCTGCAGTGGAGAGAATTTGGATGGAAAAATTTGGTAAGATTTTTCAGAACACCTGCACAAAACAAATTTTCTCGTAAAGGGTTGAATTGTTGACACTTGTGTGGTGAAGAGACTGCAAATCATTTTCATGTGTTTTGGTCATGCCCAGTTATCCACCAATATTGGACCAATGTACAGACAATATTGGGGGAAAATATTCAAAATAACAGTTCCCTTTTCTTTTGTAACTTTGTATTTGGGTTTACTACCGGAATCACTGGAAAGACGAGGAGAAAAATACTTATTCACTGTTTTAATATTGGCAAGTAAAAAAGCTCTAACAAAAAAAATGGATGTTGAAGGATTGTCCTACACCTGAAGATTGGATTAACGTGATTCGGGACATTTATTCGATGGAAAAGTTGACATTCGCACTGAGACAGAACATGGATGGGTTCTTGAACTTTTGGCAACCCTGGAACGCATATGTGTCTTCCATTAGATCTAATCTTTGACAAATACCATTTCAATAATGGCACTTCTCTTTGTTCCAACGCTACTCAGATACTCTTTTTTTTTTTTTGCTCTTTTTTTTTTGTTCTTTCTTTAATTTCTCTTTTTCTTTCACTTAAAAAAAGGGTGTTGTAATAATTATTTTTCCAATGTTGTCAAAAAACAAAAAAAGGGAACGTGATGAAAATGTAAACAATGCAATGCTGTAATGACATGTATACCCTTTACAAAAACTTAAATAAAAATTCTATACATAATACACCATAATGACAATGTGAAAAAATGTGTTTTTTTTTTTTAGATTTTAGCAAATTTATTAAAAATAAACTAAGAAATCACATGTACATATCTAAGTATTCACAGCCTTTGCCATGAAGCTCAGAATTGAGCTCAAGTGCATCCTGTTTCCACTGATCATCCTTGAGATGTTTCCACAGCTTAATTGGAGTCCACCTGTGGTAAATTCAGTTGTTTGGACATTATTTGAAAAGGCACACATCTGTCTATATAAGGTCCCACAGTTCAAAGATTCAAAGATTTCTATTTGTCAATACTTGTATATGTACAGGACATACAGGAGAATTGAAACACATTTTCTCTCTCTCTTAGTGGTGTCCACGATATATAAGAAAAAAAAGTAATAAGGATGAAAAACAACAACAGCAGTAGTAATTCTACCCATAGTGTCACACCGCGCCGCTCATCAGCGGCGCCACCTGCTCGCACACCTGTTCATCATCAGCGGCGAGGGATATAAGCCGCCTCGCCCTGAGCTTCGGCCTGAAGCAGTCAGACTTCATCCCCCTTCAACGTGAAGCAACCTACTCTTCAGCATGACGCTGTGTGGTAAGAAATCCTTACCTCATCTTTTCCAGTCTGCTCCCCTGTGCACAGGTGGATTCCTCGGCGGCGGACAACCCCGTTCCCTCGTCGTTCCTCGCTGCTGCACCGAGCCCTGCAGGTGGCTGTCTCCTGGGTTCCGTCCTTGTTGTGCCAGTCATCTGTCCCTAGCAAGTAAGCTTCTCCCTCGCCTATTCTCCTCCTGTGTTGGTGTGTGCCCGTCACCCTGTGTCTCTGTGTTCTCTCCCATAGGGTTGCCGGCTGTACGGTCTCCTGCCTCTGTGCCCGAAGCAGACGCCGCCACCAACACATTAACATTCCGCAGACACACATCCATTCACCCCTGTTGCTAATAAACTATTTGAACTACTCTGAGCCTGTGTGTGTGCGTCTCCTGAGCCGAACGTTATGTCAGTACGGCTTCAGCAGAGCGGCTCGGCAGACGGCGGGCTCGCACACCGGTTTTCCACTCTCGAGGCTCGAGTGGATCAAATAGCCTATCAGCAACAGGTAATTTTAAATCAATTATTGAATTTAACTAACTGGTTGGGCCGCTTGGATCCTCAACAGCCGTTCCCCCCGGCTCGTCAGGGTGGCGCGGCTCCTGCTGCTCCAGTGGCCGTCCAGCAGGCTCCGAATGCACCGGTTCGGCTCACACCCATTCCAACCCCCGCCCGCTTTAGCGGTAAGCTCGGCGGAGCGCGGGGGTTTATTATGCAGTGTGAGTCCGTCTTCCACCGCGTGCCCGGAGATTTTCCCTCAGATCATAGCCGAATTGGTTATATCGGGAATCTCCTGGAGGGGCGAGCATTAACGTGGGCCTACGCCGTTATGGCGAGGCCCAGTTATGCCGCCCTCACATATAACCAATTCGTGAGGCGCTTCCTGGAGGTCTTTGACCATTCTCTAACCGAGACGGTCCAGGTCGATCGGCTTCTCGCCCTCCAGCAGGGAAGCCGGTTGGCCGCGGACTACGCGGTCGACTTCCGGGTAGCGGCGGAGGAATTAGGCTGGGAGGAACGCTCCCTCTGCGGCCTTTTTCTCCGCAGCCTCAATGATGATCTGAGGGATGAACTGGCTGGACGGGATATTCCTGAGACGCTAGCGTAGCTGACATCCTTAGCGATTAGTTTGGACAACAGGCTGCGCGAGCGCTCCTCGGGGTGGAAGTCGTCTTCTTCTCGCCCTCCGCCGCCAGCATCGTGCCCCGAGGAGTCGGAGCCGATGGTGACGGGCTGGACAAAGCTTCCCCCTGCAGAGAAACAACGCCGCCGTGAGTTGGATCTCTGCATGTATTGCGGAGATGACCAACACACTGTGGAGCTTTGCCCACGGAAAGCCAGTCGGCGGGGTCCGCGAGTCGCTGTAGGGGGCCTCGCGGATCTCAATCGGTTAAACACTCATACTCAATTAAAGCTGCCCATCCGTTTCTGCCACAACCCCACTGGGCACCTCACCCACGCACTGGTGGATTCGGGCGCAGAGGGCAGCTTCATTTCACAAAGCCTGGCAACCCGGTTGGGCATCCGCTGCCAGGCGCTCAAGGACCCCATCTCCCTGGTCAACCTCTCCTGTGCTTCCCTTGGGAGAGTCACCCACCAGACCATCCCGGTCCCGGTGATCATCTCTGGAAACCACCGGGAGGAGATAACCTTTCTCGTCCTGCCCAACTCTGTGTCGCCCGTCATCCTGGGGTATCCCTGGCTACGCCTACACAACCCTGTCCTGGATTGGAAGTCAGCTGAGGTATCGGCATGGAGCACGTTCTGCATGGGCACCTGCCTTCAGTCCGCTGCCTGCTCTCCGTCCGCTTCTCCCCCTGCTACGGACGCTGCACCCCCGGACCTGTCTCTGGTGCCTCCGGAATTTCACGACCTGGGCATGGTGTTTAACAAGACTAAAGCTATGTCTCTCCCCCCTCATCGGCCCTATGACTGCGCCATCAACCTCCGCCAGGGGGCTCCCTTACCTTCTGGTCGGCTCTACAGCCTGTCAGCGCCGGAGAAGGAGACGATGAACGCCTACCTAAAGGAATCACTGAGCACTGGGATAATTCGCCCATTGTCATCACCCGTGGGGGCAGGGTTCTTCTTCGTTGGGAAAAAGGACGGATCCCTCTGCCGTTGCATAGACTACCGGGCTCTCAACGACATCACTGAGAAGGACCGTTACATCCTGCCCCTCATGGACACTGCCTTCCACTCCCTCCAGGGGGCGACCTGGTTCACCAAGCTGGATCTACGCAGCGCATACCACCTCGTCCGGATCCGGGAGGGAGATGAGTGGAAGACAGCCTTCCGTACCCCGAACGGCCACTTTGAATACCTGGTAATGCCGTTCGGGTTGACCAATGCTCCTGCCGTCTTTCAGCGCCTCATTAATGACGTCCTCCGGGACTTCATCGGCCTCTTCGTGTTCGTCTACCTGGACGATATTCTCATCTTCTCCAAGTCCAGGGACGAGCACCAGGTCCATGTGAGGCGGGTCCTCCAAAGACTGCTGGAGAATCGGCTATACGTGAAGGCTGAAAAATGTGAATTTTACGCTAGGACTACATCCTTCCTGGGATTCATCATTGCACATGACCAGGTGCTCCCAGACCCAGAGAAGGTGAAGGCAGTGGTGGAATGGCCTACACCCGCATCGCGGAAGCAGGTGCAACAGTTCGTTGGTTTCGCCAATTTCTACCGCTGCTTTGTCCCCAACTTCAGCTCCATCGTCGGACCACTGACCCGCCTCACGTCCCCTAAGGTCCCGTTCCGGTGGACCGAAGAGGTCGCTGCTGCCTTTCAGGCACTGAAGGCGGAGTTCTCCTCCTCCCGGGTCCTTCGCCAGGTCGACCCCGCGCTGCAGTGCATCGTGGAGGTGGACGCCTCGGACACGGGAGTGGGGGTGGTGCTATCTCAGCGGTCGCCTGACGACGGCGCCAAACGGCCCTGCGCCTTCTTCTCCCGGCGCTTGTCCCCGGCGGAGAGGAACTACGATGTGGGGGACAGAGAGCTCCTGGCCATCAAACTTGCTCTGCAAGAGTGGCGCCACTGGCTAGAGGGGGCGGACCTGCCGTTCGTGGTCCTGACGGACCACAAGAACTTGGAATACCTACGATCTGCCAAGCGCCTGAACGCCCGCCAGGCGCGCTGGTCCTTGTTCTTCGCCAGGTTCCAGTTCTCCATCACCTTCAGGCCTGGCTCCAAGAACGGCCTGTCTGACGCCCTCTCTAGGCAGTTAACCCCCGTGGAGTCGGAGGAGACGCCCCACACCATCCTGCCCAGGTCGTGCGTCGTGGGAGCCATCTCCTGGGACATAGAGAGCAAGATCCGGAAGGCGCAGGAAGTGGAACCTGACCCTGGCAGCGGACCGGAGGGGAGGCTGTTCGTGCCATCCGCGGTCCGAGGAGAAGTCATCCACTTGCTGCACACCTCCAAGCTCACCTGTCACCCTGGCACCTCCCGGATGATAGACCTCCTCCAACGGTCCTTTTGGTGGCCAGGCCTGCGGAGGGACGCAGCCCGCTACGCCCGGGCTTGCCCAATCTGTGCCACCAGCAAGTCGGGAAATGCCCCTCCAGCGGGTCTGCTCCAGCCCCTGCCCGTCCCTGGCAGGCCCTGGTCGCACATCGCGTTGGATTTCGTCACCGGACTCCCCGTCTCCAACTCCTATGACACCATCCTGACCATCGTGGACTGTTTCTCCAAGGCTGTGCACTTCGTCCCCCTGCGAGGTCTCCCTACTGCCCTGGAGACGGCGGATCTCCTCGTCCAACACGTGGTCAGGCTGCACGGGATTCCGGTGGACGTGGTCTCGGACCGGGGCCCCCAATTTTCCTCTGAGGTTTGGAGGTCATTTTGTAACGCCATCAGAGCCAAGGTGAGCCTCTCCTCCGGCCATCACCCCCAATCCAACGGGCAGTGTGAGCGGACCAACCAGGAGCTGGAGGCTGCGCTCCGCTGTGTGACCGCATCCAAACCCACGTCCTGGAGCAACCATCTTGCCTGGGTTGAATACGCCCACAACACCGCTCGCTCTTCTGCTACAGGGATGCCCCCCTTCAAGGCGTCCCTGGGTTATGACCCCCCGCTGCTCCCGGTGCAGGAGAGTGAGGTAACTGTCCCCTCAGTTAGGGCGCATCTCAGGCAGTTCCGCTCCATCTGGGCTGCCGCGCGTAATGCGCTTTTACCCACAGCGGAGCGCAACAGAACTGTGGCGGACCGGCACAGAAGACCTGCCCCGGCATACAGAGTTGGGCAACGTGTCTACGTGTCAACCCAGGACGTAACTTTAAAAGGCGAGAGGAGGAAGCTGGCACAGCGATTCATGGGTCCCTACCCCATCACCCGGATCATCAACCCGGTGGCTGTGCGCGTGGCTATTCCCCCCTCCCTCCGCATCCATCCCACCTTCCACGTGTCTAAGGTGAAGCTGGCAGTCTCCGACCCCCTTTGCCCTCCTCCTGCTGCGCAACCCGCGCCCCGGATGATTGATGGCCATCCGGCCTGGTCCGTCGCCTCCATCCTGGACTCCCGGCGCCGGGGTCGTGGGTTGCAGTACTTGGCGGACTGGGAGGGCTATGGGCCCGAGCATCGACAGTGGGTACCCTCGTCGTTCGTGTTGGACCCATCGCTCATCGCCGACTTCCACCGAGCGCACCCTGAGAAGCCATCGCCAGGAGGCGCTGCTAGAGGGGGGAGTACTGTCACGCCGCGCCGCTCATCAGCGGCGCCACCTGCTCGCACACCTGTTCATCATCAGCGGCGAGGGATATAAGCCGCCTCGCCCTGAGCTTCGGCCTGAAGCCGTCAGACTTCATCCCCCTTCAACGTGAAGCAACCTACTCTTCAGCACGACGCTGTGTGGTAAGAAATCCTTACCTCATCTTTTCCAGTCTGCTCCCCTGTGCACAGGTGGATTCCTCGGCGGCGGACAACCCCGTTCCCTCGTCGTTCCTCGCTGCTGCACCGAGCCCTGCAGGTGGCTGTCTCCCGGGTTCCGTCCTTGTTGTGCCAGTCATCTGTCCCTAGCAAGTAAGCTTCTCCCTCGCCTATTCTCCTCCTGTGTTGGTGTGTGCCCGTCACCCTGTGTCTCTGTGTTCTCTCCCATAGGGTTGCCAGCTGTACGGTCTCCTGCCTCTGTGCCCGAAGCAGACGCCGCCACCAACACATTAACATTCCACAGACACACATCCATTCACCCCTGTTGCTAATAAACTATTTGAACTACTCTGAGCCTGTGTGTGTGCGTCTCCTGAGCCGAACGTTATGTCACATAGTACAAATAAAGATAAACAGTAACACCCAACAATCCTATATACAGAAAAAGTAGAGCCCTAATACCTGTAATTGCAAGTTCAATGCAGTAGTGTAGGTGCAGACAGTGACAGATTGGACTGTACATGATCAATATTTCAAAAACAGTCATACAGACAGCAGCAGGTATGGCATTTGTGCAAATGGTTGCAGTAACGTGCAGAGACATACAGCAGCAGATGTATTACTGCTGGTGTGTCAAGTCTTTCTGTGCAAGCAGCTGAGGTAGTTATTGTGCAGGTGAGTGTGTTACAGTCCAGGGGTGGGGGTGGGGTGGGGGTAGTGGGCAGAGTTCAGGGTCCTGATGGCCTGGTGAACAAAGCTGTTTAGCAGTCTTTTGGAGCAGGCCCGGAGACTCCTGTTCCTTTTTCCCGAGGGCAGGGGGCTGAAGAGGGAGTGTGAGTGGTGGGAGGTGTCACCTGCAATGTTGATGACTCTGCAGGTGAGATGGGTGTGGTAGATGTCTGAGAGGGGGGGTAGAGGGGCACCGATGATCTTGCCGGCTGCTTTCACTGTGCGTTGTAGTGTCTACTGACAGGAGGCAGTACAGCTTCCGTATTACACCATGATGCAGCTGGTGAGGATGCTCTCAATGGTGTCCTGATAGAATGAGCATATGATGGCCTCCAGGCCATCATCTACCACTGGTCAGTGGTAGATGGCAGTCCTGACTGCTGCTTCATTGTGAAGTGGAATGGCCAGATCAACTGCATATCATATACAGACATATATGTCCACACTTTCACTAAATGACAACAAGACGCAAAAATGCCCAAATAACAAAATAACAAAATAACATACTGCCTCCAGGAATGCTTTAACTGTACAGACTGGGAGATGTTCACACTGGCCTGCAGGAATGATTTGGACTCTCTGGTGGATGTCACATGCTCATACATGGCTTTCTGTAAAAATACGATCGTTCCACGTAAACGTGTCAAAATATATCCCAACAACAAGCCATGGGTTACAAAATCAGTTAAATCCTGCTTACAGAGGAAAGCACTTGCCTTTAAATAGGGGTCTGTTTCTGAGCTACAGGTTTCCACGAAAGAGCTGAAGGCCGAAATTTTTTTTGTAACTTAGATTTTTATTCATTTTTCATCATATATAATGCATTCAGATCACATTCTACATTTAAAAAACAAAGGGGTTAGGGTAGGGAAAAAGAAAAAAAAAATAATAAAAAAAAAAAAAAATAAAAAATAAAAAATCAAAGGGGGGGGGGGGGGGGACAAATGTTGGAGCATCAAGTTTTTAGTTTCCATCTCTTAATTCTTCTGGTTTTTTCAGTGTCTTTGGTTATTCTTTCAATTTCTGCCTCGTTGTTGCACTTTGTAGTGTGTCCATTTCCGCCATTTTTTCTCCCATATTCCTTCTTGCATTCTTCGTCGATATGTTAGTTTTTCCATCATACGTATGTCCTCAACAATGTCAGTCCATTGTTCTTGGTCAGGAAGAACTTCTGATCGCCATTTTTTTGTGATAGTTTTTTTACATGCAATCAACAAGATTTTAACTAGATATCTGTCCTCAGCCTGTATAACATTGTCTTTTTTAAGATCACATAAGTACATCAGGTTACAGTTTATTGGTATATTATATCCTAATATCCTCTGTATTGTCACATGTATAGATTTCCAAAATGATGATATTTTGTAGCATTTCCAAAACATATGTGAGTGGTCTGCATTTTGAGCCCCACATCCCCTCCAGCATAAAGATTGGGTATTTGTATATTTTCCTTGAATCTGTGGTGTAATGAAAAAGCGAATCAGGTTTTTCCATCCAAATTCCCTCCATGTCCTTGAATTTGTTGATGTGTGTTGTGTTTTCCATATTTCCTGCCAGCTTTCTTCTGTTATGTTTAAATTGAGCTCTTTCTCCCATTTCTCCTTTATATAGTTACTTGTATGATTGTTTGTCATAAGTTTCTGATATAGTTTTGAAATAATTCTTATTTTATTTCCTGCATATGAGCTTAAAATAAGTTGTATAATCTCGTTCACATCTGTTTGGAGGTTATGCCTAATCTTCTTCATATAGTAATCTCTCATCTGCAGATATCTGAAAAAATCCGATCTTTCTAATTTAAATTTTCTCCTGATATTTACAAAGCTCCCGAGATCTTTTTTTCCGATATTGCCCCATGCTGTGATTCCCTTGTTCACCAGATTTTTGTATCCCCTATCTTGTTTTGCCGGTTCAAACTGACTGTCAAATGCTACCCATTTCAATAGTTTTATGTCTTCCCTTATATTATATTTTTGTACTATTTTATACCACAGTTCTAAAGTAAATTTAGTGATTGGGTCTATTTGTTTGATTTGCTTATATGCATCTTTATCTCCTATTATGCTTTGTACTGGGAGTCCCTCAATTTCCTTTTTCCTTTCTTTCCATTTTGCCTCATATCCCTCGTCGCACCAACATATGATATATCTTATTTGTGCTGAGTAGTAATATTCCTTTAGACTCGGTAGGCCCATGCCTCCTTTCTCTTTTGGTAATTGGAGGGTTTTATATTTCACTCTTGGTTTTTTACCTCCCCAAACAAATCTCGATATCATCCTGTCCCACTTTGAGAATTGGGCATCTGGAATCTCTGTTGGTATGGCCTGGAAGAGGTAAAGTAATCTAGGTTGTATGCTGATTTTGACTGTCTCAATTTTTGAATTCAGATCCATATTTAAGATTGACCATCTATCAATATCTTTTTTTATTTCTTGTTCCAACCTATCATAGTTTGCTTTATATATTTTGCTTAGGTCTTTGGGTATGTTCACTCCAAGGTATTTTATTTCTTTTTGGTTCCAGTTTAGTTTGATCTTATCAGTTATCTGGTTTAGAGGGTTATAGTGGAATGTCAGTATTTGTGTTTTTGTTATGTTTATCTTGTATCCTGATAATTTTCCAAAATTTTCTATCAAGTTCATCATTTCCATTATTGATTTATCTGGTTGTTCGAGGTAAACTATAATATCGTCTGCAAATAGTCCAATCTTGTGTTCTGCCCCCTTTATTGTTACACCTTTTAATTTCTTATTTTGTCGTATCGCTTGAGCCAATGGTTCTATGAACAGAGCAAACAAGGTGGGCGATAAGCAGCATCCCTGCCTAGTTGATCTTTGTATATTTACTTTGTCTGTTAAGCTACCGTTTATCTTGATTCTTGCCACAGGTTCTTGATATAGCGTCCTTATGCATTGTACTGATTTTTCGTTAAATCCAAAGCGCTCCAGTACACTATATAGGAATTTCCAGTTAACCCTGTCAAATGCTTTTTCTGCGTCTAAACTCATTATTACTGCGCTTTTCTTTTCTTTATGTATTTGGTTAATTATATGTATTGTTCTCCTGATATTGTCATGTGTTTGGCGTCCCTCTATGAATCCAGTTTGATCATCTTCTATCAATTCCGTCAAGAATGTCTTTATTCGTTTACATATAATTGTTGTGTATATTTTATAATCTACATTTAGTAAAGAGATTGGTCTATAGTTTCCGCATTGTTCTTTATCTTTCCCTGGTTTTAAAATAACTGAAATGATTGCTTCGTTCCATGATGGAGGTATTTTGTTGTTGTTCAACGTCCAATTAAATGACTTTAGGAGTTGTGGCGTGAGTTCTTCTATAAACAGTTTATAAAACTCAGAGGGGTATCCATCACTACCTGGTGATTTACCGTTTTTAAGTGACTTAATCACATCTCTGATCTCTTGTGTTGTTATTTCTGCTGTTAGTTTTTCATTTTGTTGATTTCCTATTGATGGCAAGTCCAATGTGTCTAGAAATTTTTTGATATCTTTAGTATTTGTTTCTTCAGGTTGCGAGTATAGTTCTTGGTAGAAATTATGGAAAATTTCTTCGATGTTTTCTGGGTTAACTGTGGTTTTATTTGTGGTGGGGTCTTTAATCTTGTATACATTATTCATTGTTTGTTGTTTTCTTAACCGTTTTGCCAGCAGTTTTGTGGCTTTTGGCCCCATTTCATAATATTTTTGCTTTAGATATCTATTTTTCCTTTCAATTTCATCCATTTGTGTTTCTTTTATCTTTGTTTTTTCTTCTTTAATTTCTTGATATATTTTTGGATCATTTGTGCTTTGATGTTTACGTTCTAATTCCCTCAGTCTCTCACATCTTTGTTCATACGCTTCCAGTTTAGTCTTATTTGCTTTTCCTGTTTCAACAATTAATTTACCCCTTAACACGGCTTTTAGTGCGTCCCATAGTATTGTTGGGTCCACTTCTTCATTGTCATTCTCTTGGATATATTCGTTTATGTTTATTTTTATTCTTTCTTTCATTTTCTCATCATTTAACAGTCCTACGTTAAGTTTCCATGTTGTTTGTCGTTTTCTATTGTTTAAATATATTTCCATGTATATAGGATTATGATCTGATATTTCTGCCCCTCCAATCCAACAATTTCTCACCCTGTGTCTGTCACCTTCATTCATAAGGAAGTAATCTATTCTAGAGTGTACTTTATGGACTGCTGAATAATGTGTATAGTCTTTTTCGAGTGGGTGTAGGTCCCTCCATATGTCTACCATACCCATTTCTGCCAGTGAGGTTCTTATGAACTTTGTTACATGTTTTTTTGTCTTCTTAACACTTGTTGTGTCAACTTCATGATCCATGACAGCATTTAAGTCTCCTCCACAAATTAGGACTCCTTCACTGTGTGTTGCTATGAGATCAAACAGATGTTGAAAAAAACCCTTGTCACTTTCTGGTGGGGCATAGATGTTCATTAATGTAATCTGCATACCATCTATTCTTCCCTTTATTATTACATACCTGCCTTCTTTATCCTGGATTTCCTGTTCACTTTCAAATTGTATTTTGTTTGAGATTAGTATCATCACCCCCCTTTTAGCTCCTCCCTTAAATGAACTGTAGTAGGAGTTCTTATAGCCAAATCTCTTTAGTTTCACATGTTCTGCCTTGCTCAAATGTGTCTCTTGCATAAATATAATTTCAGCTTTTTCCTTCTTGAATTTTCTTATTATTCTTTCCCTTTTAACAGGTGAGTTCAGACCATTCACGTTTAGTGTCATTATCTTAAGATTTTTACCCATATTCATGTTTTTCCATTTTTTTAACTTGTGCTCCTAGCCCCTTTAACAACAAAAATAACACATATTTATATAAAAACACATTAAAAAATCTCGACCTCCGTACTTTGGGCCTTTCTTCTGCCCACTGGTCCCTGTTGGTGGGTGGGGGGTTTGTCTTCACAGAGTGAAGGGCCCTCCCTAGACTTCTAATTACTATCAAAGTAATAGTCATAAGTCTAGAAATGTCCAACAAATATCACTTAAACCTCTCCTAGCCGTCTGTTTCTCTTTTACCTTGTCTTCTTGGCCTTCATTTCTTCTGTGCCTTTCTTAATCTTTGTTATGATCTAGGCTTTCAGTTGAAAGCCTTGTAGCTTGTCCTGGGCCCGCTGCTCTACGTCTCTCCCCTTTCTTCCGCCGCACGCTCGTCTCCACTCCGTCTGCCGTGGTGCGTTCAGGGCCGCCGCTGCTCCAGCCGTCTCCTTCGGCACGCTCACCTCAAGGCCCCGCTCCATCATATCCCGCGCTGCCTCTTCGGCCGTGTTGTAGGTTCTTGTGCCTTCCTCCCAATGAATCCTCATTTTCGTTAGCGGCGTTTGGAATCTAATTTTTTTCTCTTTCAGCGTTTTTTTAATGTTGGCATATTTCTTCCGCTGCTGCACGATTTCTGTCGGGTAGTCATGGTCAAAAAATACCTGTTTGTCGCCGATTCGTATCTTTTTTTTCCATGCTTGCGTCAGGATTCTTTCCTTTATGTCATATTTTACAAAGTTTACCACAACTGACCTGGGTGTAGCATTTGTTTTCGGGTTCTGTGCCGGTGTTCTGTGCGCCCGTTGAATCTGCAGATCCATTTCTCCGGGTATTTCCAGTTCTTTTTTTAAGAACTGATCCATGAATTTTGTCATCGAGTTGCCTTCAATGCCCTCCGGAATTCCAAAGATGCGCATATTGCTTCGTCTGGATCTGCTCTCCAAGTCGTTTATTTTCTCCTGCATCCTCTGCGTTTGCGTCGTCAGGGTCTGTAGTTGTTCGTTTGCCTCGCTTTTCCAATGTTCTAGTTCCGAAATTCGGGTCTGTGCTTCTGTCATACACGCCCGCTGGGAGCGCAGCTCCTCCATGTTTTCCGTTAATTTACGCTCCATTTCTCTTCGGAGGTCCATGATTTCCTCCTTAATTTCTTTTTTCAGTTCCTCCTTAAGAGCCGCTAAATCCTGTTGTAGCTGTCGCTTGAATTCACTTAACTCTTCACCCAAACTGGCGATGCCAGTGTTCATGTTGTCGAGTCTGGTGTCCTCCATTTTCTCTGCTGTGGACATCTCGTTTTTTTGGGCTTTGCGTACAGCGGTTTTTCCTGCGTTGTTGGAGAGGAATTCTTCAATTTTACCCTGTTTTTGTCCTTGTGCCCGGTTCCTTCGTGTTTTCATCCCTTAGTTTATTGATCCGTTTATGTCGAGTTGGCCATTTACCGATGATTTTTAATCCGGCTAGGGAGAGCTCTTTGTTTAAGTGTTATGTCTCTCCGCCATCTTCCCGGAAGTCCGAAGGCCGAAATTTTAAGAGCAAAACAGTATTATAAATCAGAATTGGAAAGCAAGATGGCAACAAAGAAACTTGGTTCAGCCTGGGCCAGTATGGAAACTATTGCAGGCATTCAGAGCACAGAGCACAGTAATCGTGTGTTTTTAGATGGTTTTAATTCAGACACAGAGCTGGCTAATGCTCTTAATTGTTTTTATGGTTGTTTTGACTCCTTTGATTTTAGCACTGAAACCCAAGATTTGAAACAGAAACTCAAAGACAATCAGCACTTTAATATTGAGGTGCAGGATATTAAAAGGGAGTTTTGCGCTGTAAAAGTGAACAAAAATCAGGGCCCTGATAATATATGTGGGCGCTTGGTAAAGTCCTGTGCACATGAACTAAGTCCTATATTTCATTACATTTTCAGTAAGTCCTTACAGACACATATGCCTAAGATCTGGAAAGAAGCCATGGTTGTTCCCGTTCCAAAATCCAGCTATCCTAAAATGGTAAACGACTTTAGACCAGTTGCTCTGACTTCAATTTTAATGAAAATTTTTGAAAAACTGGTCAGATGTGAGGTCCTAAAGCAGACTGAGCATGCATTGGATCCTCTGCAGTTTGCCTATAGGCCTCACAGAGGAGTGGAGGATGCCACTGTCACTCTGTTTAACATGCTTTTTAAACATCTGGATTATAATGGGACACACGCCAGGCTTTTATTTGTGGACTTTTCCTCTGCCTTTAATACAATCCAACCTCATATTTTAGTTGAAAGGCTCCTGCAACAATTTGATTTGAGCAATAATCTGGTGGGTTGGATTCTGGATTTCTTAACCAACAGGAAGCAGAGAGTAAGGGTCAATGGTGTCACGACGGCCCTCACGGACTGTCACAAGACGCCTCAGTCACCAGTGAGTTTGCAGTGGTAATTTATTGTAGAGAGGGATGAACACACACAGAACACATACAGTGGCTGGGTGAAGTCTGAGCCGGGGAACGCCCGATGCGCCAGACGGACAACGTTAACAATGATGAGCTAGGCGAACAGGAACATACCTGAGCATATGGAAGCACTATCAGAATGTAGGTGAACATAACCGATGATCATAACAGAGCATAACAGAGACTGCCGCGTTGGAGGACATTTAGCACCCGCTTATATCTCTGGCGGCTAATGACCAACGCGGCACAGCTGCTGCTAATGACAGCTGAGCAGCAGCTGACTTTGACAGCAGGGAGCTCCCCCGGGCGCCTTCACAATAAGAGCCCGAGGAGCTGGAAGGAATCCTCAGCTGCCAAAGCCAGGGAACAAAAAGATATGACACCCGAGTGTGGCCAGAACCGACACTCGGGTTATGACAGTACCTCCCCCACAAGGCCGAGCTCTGAGCGGCCTGAGTAACACCCAAGCCCCCCCCCCCCCACCCCCCTAGGGTGGGTGGACGGGGCGCTGGCAGGAGGGAGAGAGACAAACAACCAACAAGGCAAATAGAGTGACACAAGGTGGAAGGAAAAAAAAACAAAAACCACCAACTCAGAAACAACCTGGTGATCCACACAAAACAATCCCCCCTCCCCCCCCACACACCCCAACAGTCCCACAGACGAGATCAGGAACCCGGGAAGGGTGCAGTCCAGACCCGGAGGGATGGGGGCAAAAGGTTCGGGGAATCGTCCGGCCACAAGAGACCACAAAACAAGGAGGGGAAAAGAGGACAGTTCGGGCGGCCTACCCCAGTCCCACGCTCGGGAGAAGAGAGTTTCAGGCGGCCGGAGCAGGTCGCCGCACAGGAAGACAAATAGGTCGGGGGGCCGGCCCGGAGGACCAAACTGACGAGACAGTCCTTCAGGCGGCCGCCCCGCAACACCAGCCCACCAGAACCGCTGGGAAGAAGCAGCCGGCGGTCCCGCCGAGAAGGGGAGAGACGAGGGGGAACCGGGCGGAGCATTCGGGACCCCAACGGCCCCAGGTGGAGATGGGTAGCGCTCCTCAGGGAGATGAGGAGGATGACGGTGGAGATGAGGGTGACCAAGGAAACGAGCCTGTCCAGCATCCGGTGACCGGGGATCTGCAACTCCCTCACCGAACCTAGGACCTGCTGGTGCAGCACCCACGGTGGACCCCGATTGGGCCTCCAGAACCAAACCCACGGTGGACCCCGATTGGGCCTCCGGAGCACTCCCGGTGGACCCCATCTGGACCGGAACAGCACTCCCGGTGGACCCCAACTGGACCGGAACAGCACTCCCAGTGGACCCGGTCGGCGTGGCATCAGCCTCGACCTCCAACCCCGAAACCTCTGGCGCAGCAGGCGAGAGCAGCCCCTCGCCGGCGACCCTGGGAGAAGACTCACACAAGAGAGAAAACCCGGGATCAGGATCACCGGCAGCGCCAGAACCCGGTGAGATAAGCTCGGACACAACGGGCGGCTGCACCCGGCTCATCTCCCCTTGAGACAGGCAAAAGTGCTCTAAAAGGTGAAGAAGATAGATAAAACAGAGCACTTGCCTGAGCTCGGGTTCTGACGCCGTCCAGGACTGCGATGATCCGGGCTCAGAAGTCAGGAGGTCGTCTTCAGGCTCCCACTCAGCTGCGTTGGGCTCCGCAGCTGGCATGATGGTGCGTGCAGCTAGAGAGTCCTCCGGCACCGATGTCCACGCAGGTGGCCCGCACGGCGTGGTGGCAGGAGAATCTCGCCCTGCTGGACCGGACCGCTCCTCCATGGAACCCCGGGGATGCTTCTTCATCGGTGATGGCTCCACGCTGCAGTCCGCTCTCCTCCTCCGCCCATGGCGTGGCTGCGGAACCAGAACCAGGCTCTCCAGAACCGCAGGCCCCCTCCTCATCCAGCGACGTTGGCCTGACGTCGAGGACCGCTCAGCGGGGGGAGACACAGAGGAAGCAGGGTTAATACTTTCATCCACAGCGGGTGGAGGGAGCTCGGGGGGCTGCATACCCCGAACTCCACCCCCAGGAGTCAGACAAGGCAAAACAATGTCAAAAGGAGAGAAATTATCATGCACTTGCCTTTCCCCTAAGGGTAAGATGTTTCCCGCTGTGGGGGACGTCGGTCCTTCCTTCCCCCGCTGGATGGTGACAGAGGGCCCTCTGGGAAGACGAGATGAGGCCACTCGAGGCGGATCCGGGATGAGGCTCGCCGAAACGGAGCTGTCGTGACACACAGCGGCCAGGATAGGCGACAAGAAGGAGGGGGCGACAGCTGGGGTCAGTCGGGCATGGAGCGCTGACGGGACAGCAGGCGAGGGCCCGGGAGAAGACGAGACTGCGGGAATTCCCCTCTGACGAGGCGCAGGAGTGACAGCTGTGTGGGGGGTGGAGTCCTTGCGGCGACCCGGAACAGCATCCAGACGGGGTTCTAGCCGAGGTCGGAAGCCGGTGTGACGACGGTTCCTTGTAGGGGGTGAGGCGAAGGTGAGGTCCGGAAACCACCGTTCCTGAGCGGAAACAGCGGCAAGCAAGTCCGCGAACTCAGGAAACTCACGCAGCGCTGGATTCCTCTTCACGAGTCTAACCGCCGCCACCACATGCTTCATACACGCTGGAGGATTCTTAGCGGAGCAAGCAGCAGCCACCCGGTCCCAGATCTTGTCGGCTGTCAGCTGCAGCTTCTCTGGGGGAATCCCGAGTGACGACATGCCCGGTGGGAAAATACCTCCGGATGGAGCGAACTCCCGGGCCGGAACAGAGGCAGGAGCGGGATCCCGAAGCGAGGGGCGACGTCTCCTCCGCTTCGGCTCCCTGCCAGGATTTCCCTCCAGCCCTCGGAGTCTCTCACGCTGGGTGGCGATGTCATCTCTCCTCACGCTTACCTCTGGATGATCGGTGAAGCGGGGAAGAGAATCCAGAATCTCCTCGGCTAGGTCCAGGTATCTACGAACGTCACTGGGAGCGTCCAACAGCGTAGCGGTGAAGATGGTGTAGTCTACCTCCTTCAGAAGCTCCGCTTGCTGCCTGCCAAGGCGCCGACAACGGCCCCTGGATGACGACATACTCCCTGCTGCAGACACTCAGACAGGTAGGAATAAACAGTCCACTACTGCAAACTGCACGGTGAATGGCGTCTCAAACAACGCCTCCTCTCCGGGCGTTAGGCGGCAGTCTACTGTCACGACGGCCCTCACGGACCGTCACAAGACGCCTCAGTCACCAGTGAGTTTGCAGTGGTAATTTATTGTAGAGAGGGATGAACACACACAGAACACATACAGTGGCTGGGTGAAGTCTGAGCCGGGGAACGCCCGATGCGCCAGACGGACAACGTTAACAATGATGAGCTAGGCGAACAGGAACACACCTGAGCATATGGAAGCACCATCAGAACGCAGGTGAACATAACCGATGATCATAACAGAGCATAACAGAGACTGCCGCGTTGGAGGACATTTAGTACCCGCTTATATCTCTGGCGGCTAATGACCAACGCGGCACAGCTGCTGCTAATGACAGCTGAGCAGCAGCTGACTTTGACAGCAGGGAGCTCCCCCGGGCGCCTTCACAATAAGAGCCCGAGGAGCTGGAAGGAATCCTCAGCTGCCAAAGCCAGGGAACAAAAAGATATGACACCCGAGTGTGGCCAGAACCGACACTCGGGTTATGACAAATGGTACATTGTCTGACCTAAAGTGCTCTTCTACTGGCTCTCCTCAGGGGTGTGTATCGTCACCACTACTTTTCATCCTGTACACAAACATGTGTCGGAGCAGACATGACAACAGACACATTATAAAGTATGCTGATGACTCAGTTATTGTCAGTCTCCTCCAGGATGGTGAGATTGGCCACGGCCCAGTAGTTGATGATTTTGTTCACTGGTGTGAGGATTCCTACCTGCAGCTGAATACGACAAAAACTAAAGACATGATTATTGACTTTAGGAGGAAAACTCCCAGGCACAAAGTCACCGTACTAAAAGGCCAGACCACCGAATGTGTACAATCCTACAAATATCTTGGGACGATTATTAGATTAGATTAGATTAGATTAGATTCAACTTTATTGTCATTACACATGTATGAATACAAGGTAACGAAACACAGTTTAGCATCCAATCAGAAGTGCAAAGGACAGCAGTGCAGTATATACAGTAATTGACAGTATGTGCAATTTAAGCAAATATATGCAAATACAGTTAGGCCCAAAAATATTTGGACAGTAACACAAGTTTTGTTATTTTAGCTGTTTACGAAAACATATTCAGGATACAATTATATCATCAATATGGGCTTAAAGTGCAGACTCTCAGCTGTAATTTGAGAGTATTCACATCCAAATTGGAGCAAGGGTTTAGGAATTACAGCTCTTTAATACATAGCCGCCTCTTTTTCAAGGGACCAAAAGTAATTGGACAATTGACTCAGAAGGCTGCAAAAAAAAAAAAATAACAAGGCTGCATGGGTTCATCCCTCGTTAACCTGTCATCAATTAAGCAGTTAAAAGGTCTGGAGTTGATTCCAGGTGTGGCGTTTGCATTTGGAAGCTGTTGCTGCGAACACACAACATGCGGTCAAAGGAGCTCTCAATGGAGGTGAAACAGACCATCCTGAGGCTGAAAAAAAAGAAGAAATCCATCAGAGAGATAGCAGAAATGTTAGGAGTGGCCAAATCAACAATTTGGTACATTCTGAGAGAAAAAGAGTGCACTGGTGAGCTTGGGAACTCAAAAAGGCCTGGACGTCCATGGAAGACAACAGTGGTGGATGATCACAGAATCCTTTCCATGGTGAAGAACAACCCTTCACAACATCCACTCAAGTGAAGAACACTCTCCAGGAAGTAGGTGTATCAGTATCTAAGTCTACCATAAAGAGAAGACTTCATGAGAGGAAATACAGATGATTCACCACAAGGTGCAAACCATGAATCAGCCTCAAAAATAGAAAGGCCAGAATTGACTCTGCCAAAAAACACCTGAAGAAGCCAGCCCAGTTCTGGAACAGCATTCTTTGGACAGATGAGACTAAGATCAACCTGTACCAGAATGATAGGAAGAAGAAAGTTTGGAGAAGAATTGGAACAGCTCATGATCCAAAGCACTACATCTTCTGTAAAACATGGTGGAGGCAGTGTGATGGCATGGACATGCATGGCTTCCAATGGCACTGGATCACTTGTGTTTATTGATGATGTGACAAAAGACAGAAGCAGCCGGATGAATTCTGAAGTGTATAGGGACATACTTTCTGCTCAGATTCAGCCAAATGCAGCAAAGTTGATTGGATGGTGCTTCACCAATGATCCAAAACATACTGCAAAAGCAACCCAGGAGTTTTTTAAAGCAACGAAGTGGAATATTCTGCAATGGCCGAGTCAGTCACCAGATCTCAACCCAATTGAGCATGGATTTCACTTGCTCAAGACAAAACTTAAGGCAGAAAGACCCACAAACAAGCAACAACTGAAGACAGCTGCAGTAAAGGCCTGGCAAAGCATCACAAAGGAGGAAACCCAGCGTTTGGTGATGTCCATGGGTTCCAGACTTCAGGCAGTCATTGCCTGCAAAGGATTCTCAACAAAATATTGAAACGTAACATTTTACTTAGGGTTATGTTTATTTGTCCAATTACTTTTGAGCCCCTGAAATGAGGAGCGTTTGTATAAAAATAGTTACAATTCCTACATGTTTAATCATATATTTTTGTTCAACCCCTTGAATTAAACCTTAAAGTCTGCACTTCAATTCCGTTGTAGTTGTTTCATTTCAAATCCAATGTGGTAGCATGCAGAGCCCAAATCATGAAGATTGTGTCACTGTCCAAATACTTCTGGGCCTAACTGTATATGCAGCAGTGCAGAAAGTTAAGAGTACCGTTATGTGCAAATAATGTACAATAAGTTAGGTGGGCAGTTATGTACAGGTGAGGATGGTAAGAGATGATGGTAAGAGAGTCAGTGGGGAACTAAGTTCAATAACGTGACAGCTGTTGGAAAGAAACTGTTCCTAACCCTGCTGGTTCTAGTCTGAAGGCTTCTGAAACGCCTTCCGGAGGGGAGAAGCTGGAACAGTCCATGAGCAGGATGGTTGGAGTCCCTAAGAATGCTGCGTGCCCGGCGCAGACATCTTTTCCTGTAGACGTCCTCTATAACTGGAAGCGGAGTCCCTGTGATGCGTTGGGCGGTTTTCACCACCTGCTGCAGCGCCTTACGGTCAGCGACAGAGCAGCTCCCATTCCAGACTGTGACACAGTTGGTCAGGGTGCTCTCTATCACACAGCGGTAGAAGTTGCCCAGGATGTCAGTTGACAGATGGTTCTTCTTCAGTGTACTCAAGAAGAAGAGGCGATGATGGGCCTTCTTGATCAGGCTGGTGGTGTTAACTGACCAGGACAGGTCCTCCGAGATGTGGGTCCCCAGGAATTTGAAGCTGGGGACACGTTCAACAGCTATACCATTGATATGGATGGGGTCATGTGTCTCTCCCCTCTCCTTCCTGTAGACCACTATGAGCTCCTTGGTTTTGCTGGTGTTAAGGAGCAGGTTATTATCAGCGCACCAAGTAGCCAAGTGCTCAACCTCTGCCCTGTAATCTGACTCATCGTTGTCCTTGATGAGTCCGATCACCGTGGTGTCATCTGCGAACTTTATGATGGAATTGGATCCATACATAGGCCTGCAGTCATAGGTGAAGCGGGAGTAGAGGAATGGGCTGAGCACACAGCCCTGTGGTACACCAGTGTTGAGTGTGATGATGGAAGAACGGTTAGGGCCTGACCTAACATGCTGGGGTCTGTTGGTCAGAAAATCCATGATTCAGTTGCAGGTGGAGGTACTGATTCCCAGGTCCCCAAGTTTAGTGATCAACTTGGAGGGGATAACTGTGTTGAATGCTGAGCTGAAGTCAACAAACAGCATTCTTGCATAGGTGTTCTTGTCATCCAGATGTGAGAGTACACAGTGCAGCGCTGTAGAAATTGCATCCTCTGTACTCCTGTTGCTCCGGTAGGCAAACTGGTGAGGGTCCAGTGTAGGGGGCAGGCATTTTTTGAGCTGTGCCAAGACCAGTCGCTCAAAGCACTTCATGACTATGGTCGTCAGTGCCACAGGGCGATAGTCATTTAGGCACGATGGTGTTGAATGTTTCGGCACTGGTACTATAGAAGTGGCCTTGAAGCACGCTGGTACCACCGCCTGGGCCAGGGGCAGGTTGAAGATGTCCGTGAAGACCCCTGCCAGCTGCTCAGCGCATGCCCTCAGCACACGCCCAGGAATGCCGTCAGGGCCAGCAGCCTTACGTACGTTGATATGACTCAGTGCGTTACGGATGTCGGTGTGGGTGAGTGTGAGGTGGTGGAGGTCGTCAGAGGGTGGGAAATTGATATTCTTTTCGTTATTGTCCTTGTCAAAATGAGCATAGAAGTCATTTAGCTCATTGAGAAAGGACACAGTCATGGCTATAGGTATGGAGTTGCTGGGCTTATAATCAGAGATAGCTTGAATACCCTGCCACATGTGTCGGGGGTCAGAGTCCACAAAGTGTTCCTCCACCTTCAGCTTGTAGCTGTGCTTAGCCTTCTTGATGGCCCTCTTCAGATCTGCCCTGGATGAACTGTAGGCCTGTGCGTCACCAGATCTAAAGGCATTGTTACGTGCCTTTAGCAGAAGCCGCACTTCTCTGTTCATCCACGGCTTCTGATTTGGGTACGTGGTGATCTGTCTTTCCATGGTGACACTGTCAATAGTGGTGTTGATATGGTCCAGGACTGAGTGGGTGTAAGAGTCGATGTTTATGTGGGAGCCACAGGTAGCCTGAGAGGTGAACATACTCCAGTCTGTGTTCCTAAACTTTTCCTGGAGTACAGAGTCAACCCCCTCTGGCCACACTTTGATGGTCCTCAC
Organism: Pholidichthys leucotaenia; assembly: GCA_020510985.1. NCBI lineage: Eukaryota > Metazoa > Chordata > Actinopteri > Cichliformes > Pholidichthyidae > Pholidichthys > Pholidichthys leucotaenia. Next base: position 43,113,584 of record CM035847.1, on the reverse strand, counting down.
TGATGGCTTCACCCGGTTGATGAGCAGTACATACTTGGGGGTAAGGAACAAAGATAAGTGATCAGACTGACCTAGGTGGGGGAGGGGAGTTGCTGTGTAGGCTCCCACAATATTGGTGTAAACGTGGTCCAATGTTTTGTCCCCTCTTGTGTGACAGGAGACATGCTGGTAGAATTTAGGAAGCACTGTCTTGAGGTTAGAGTCGTTAAAATCACCCGCCACAGTAAATGCTGCCTCTGGGTTTGCAGTTTGTTGTTTGCTAATAGCTGCATGTAGTTCTGTCATAGCAAGCTTAGAATTAGCATCCGGAGAGATATAAGCAGCTGCTGTGATGGTATAAGTGAACTCGCGTGGCAGATAGAAAGGTCTACATTTAACCATGAGAAACTCCAGGTTAGCTGAGCAGTGTCTCCCAACAGTAACAGAGTTCGTGCACCAAGCCTTGTTAATATAAATGCACACTCCCCCACCTCTGGTCTTACCGGAGTCATCAGCTGCTCTGTCTGCCCGGAGAGTGTGTAGGCCGGCTAGCTCAATAGCATTGTCGGGTATTCCACTGTGTAACCATGTTTCCATGAAAATCATGATATTGCAGTTCATAAGTCTCTTATTGTTGGTGATCCGAAGCCGTAGCTCATCCATTTTGTTTGCCAGTGACTGTACATTAGCGAGGAAAATACTGGGTAGATAAAGCCGGTGCGGTGTTAGCTTTAGCTTAGCTCTTAGCCCTCCGCGCTCCCCCCCGCCTTTGTTTACGGTCTCTACGCCGCCTGCAAGCACTTCCGGTCAGCCGGGAAGCTTGCCAAGTGTCGAGTGTTCTCCGGAGCTCAAGGATGAGACGTAGGTTGCTGATAAAAAGATTGTTATCGTTATTTTGTAATCCAGTGTCCAAAAGCTCATTTTGTGTGTAAGATGTGAAAGTGAAGCTGTTCTGAACGAACAGACCCGAAATGAGCAGAAATATCACTGCTAATCCGCAAAATCTGAGAAGACGCTGAGCCTCGCGTTGTGCACGCGCTGCCGTCTTACATCACTACATATTGATAGTAATTTAAACTTTGAAGAGAACCGTGAAAGGGTGTGCAAAAAGGGTCAGCAACATTTGCATTGCTTGAGAAAACTTGCACACTTCCAAATTGACCGAACCATAATGACAATGTTTTATCGGGCTTTTATTGAATCTGTTTTATCCTTTTCTTTAGTGTCATGGTTTGGTGAGATAAAACTGAAACAGAGGAAATCCTTGGATCAGGTAGTTAGATGGTTCAGTCGTTTGCTTGGTGAGTCACAGCTGAGCCTGACATCCCTGTACACCAGACAAGTACAGAGGATGGCTACCTCCATTTTAAATGATGACTCCCACCCTTTGCACTGCAACTTTCAGCTTCTTCCCTCAAGACGGAGGTTTGCTGTCCCAAAAAGTAAAACCCAGCAAACAGCTTTGTTCCTGCTGCTGTCAAAGAGTTGAACAAGTTGTAACAATATATTGCACATAATTTAGGTACCTATTTATTAACTCCATTTTATATTTACTTATTTTTGTAGGATGTTATTTGAGTTCTAAATATTTTATTGGGTTTTAAATCTTTGAGTTTTTAACGTCTTTGACTAGTTTTTAACTTTTTAATATGACCCTTCTCTCTTACTTCTGGTTTTTCTCTCATTGATGGAGCCTTGAGTATTTTTATCATGTTTATAGTCAGCTTCATGTGTGCCTGTGTTTGTGTCTATGTTGAATGTAATTGTGGCTTGTAAATATGGATGTCACCAGACTGCAAAACAAATCTACCTACGGGTACAAATAAAGTTACCTGAACCTGAACCTGAACCTGGGGGTGGGACTCGTGCTCTCCTCAGTTTGTGGAGGAAACTGAGGCGAGTTTGAGCCTTCTTGGCCAGTGATATGGTGTTGTTGGACCAGGAGAGGTCCTCAGAGATGTGCACCCCCAGGGACTTGGTGCTGCTCACCCTCTCCACAGCTGCTCCATCGATGATCACAGGGGACTGCTGTGTGTGTCCTCTCCTGAAGTCGACCACAGTCTCCTTGGTTTTTCCCATGTTCAGGAAGAGATTATTGTCTTTACACCACTGGACCAGTTGGCTCACCTCATTTCTGTAGTTGGTCTCTTCATTGTTGGTGATGTCACCCACCACCACTGTGTCGTCCGCAAACTTGATGATGTGGTTGGTGATGTGAGCTGGTACGCAGTCATGGGTCAACATGGTGAAGAGCAGTGGGCTGAGCATGCACCCTTGCGGGGCCCCTGTGCTCAGTGTGATGGCTTTGGAGGTCTTGCTGCCAACCCGCACGTTCTGTGGCCTCCCTGTGAGAAAGTCCAGCACCCAGTTACAGAGAGAGGTTTTGAGTCCCAAGTGTCTTGAGTTTTTTTATTAGTTGCTGGGGGATGATTGTGTTGAATGCTGAACTGAAGTCCAGGAAAAGCATTTGCAAAATGGGAGGCTTTAGGCCTTTTTTAAGGGGTGCTGTAGCACACTTAAATTTGTACTCAGCCCCCCTTAAAAACTGGAGTCAGAAAAGTTGTAATTATAAAATTTTATTTTGTCTTTGACAAGCTGAAATAACATCTAAAACATATTTAGTAGTTTGTTGTTTAAACTTCCTCTCACACTCCCCTGTACCTGCAGCGCTGGAGTCCTGGCACGCGCACACAGAGAGGTCCCACCCTATCCCAACTGCGGGAGGCTCCTGCAGCTTTTCTACAAGTAACAAACTTCATAATGATGTATGATGCCAGCGTCAGCTGGAATATTCTGCAATGTTAAGAATAGTTTTTGGATCTGTCTCAATTTATTTGGTAATGGCGGCAGCAGCACGTTCACACTTTGCGGCTAGATGCTCTGGACTACTACGCTTATTTTTGTGTTTTTTCTGCCTTTTTTGTGCTCCTTCTGTGACTGACTACCTACAGTTGCAAGGAACTTCTAGGCATTGGTCGCCAACTTACCTCCGACATCTCCAGCTCTTATTCCAACAATCACCACCACATCCCTGAGGAGATCGCCAGACCGCCAGGCACCCCATGATTTGTTATCGGGCTCCACAAATGGCGTTGACAATGAGAGAGAAAGCAGAAACGAGGCTGCAGGGCTGGCCTCCATGCCCAGCTGCACAAACTATGCACCAAACTACCATTACTTTCAATTTTTCTCGCCAATGCCAGATCCCTTGCCAACAAAATGGATAAGCTGTGATTGGAGATCACCTACAATCGCTATGTCCAGGACTGTTATATTCTGATTATGATCGAGTCATGGCTGCGCCCATGTATTCCTGATGCTGCTGTGGAATTACTTGGCCGAACTACACACCGTTTCACTTGCAATGTTGATTCTGGTAAGGGCATGGGTGGTAGGCTCTGTGTTTTTATGCTTCAGACTTGGTGTAATAACAGCAGAATAATTCAAAGTCACTGTTGACTGGACTTAAAGGCCATGTCCTTCTTGTGCAGGCCTTTTTATCTTCCCCATGAGCTAACTGCAGTAATTGTAACAGCTGTTCACGTTCCTCCAGATGCTAATGTTAGCTTAGCACACAATCACCTCCAGCACATTGTCAGCAGGCAGCAAAGAGATCACCCCCATGCAATCCACATTATTGCAGAGGATTTTAGCAAATTTTAACAAAGACTGTACTTCCCAATTTCCACCAACACGTTAAGTGTCCCACAAGAGGGGAAAGAACACTGGATCATGTTTACAGCAACATTGAGCACGCCTACAGCACCACACCCTCCCCCACCTTGGACAATCAGACCATCTCTCCCTGCTTCTAATACCTGTATACACCTCCCTCAGGAAGAGTTCCCCCAACCAAAGAAATAATTAAAACCTGGCCTGAAAATGATCTCCTCAAGCTACAAGATTGGTTTGCCTGTCATGATGTGGGGCATGGTTGGGAAACCATGCTCACACTCCATTTATTAGTCTGGTTATTTTCTGTATTTCCCCTTTAGTTTAGCATTTATTCTGGTTGGTTTTGGGTGTCTTATGTTATTTGAGTTTGCTATTTGTTTCTGCTTATGAAAGTTTCTGTTCTTAGTTCTGTGCCTATTAGCTTGTTGTTTATATAACGCATCCACATCCATCCAGTTTCATATTATAATTTCCTGTTTAGACATGAGCCTACCGGAGTGGTGGCCTAGTTGGCAGAGCATCCACCCCACAACTGGGAGGTTGTGGGTTCATATCCTGGCCAGGTTATACCAAAGACCATATTAAACAATAGTACTTTCTGCCTTCTAGCTTGGTGCTCAGCATAATAGAATGGGGAAAGGAAAGTTAACGCACAGGGCTACAAGAGGTCTGACCCCCCCACTGGAGCTTTCACTACTCACAGTAGCTGTGTGGCCTAGGGTCAGTGAAACGGAGATAGGTGCCGCCCCATACACCACCTGGTGTTGAAGGGATTAACTAACTTAGACATGAGCCTACCCTCACCATTACCCTCGATTCTCCTTCTGTATTTTGATATTAGTATTCTAGTATTGTATATTTATTTCCCTGTTAGTTTTCCCTGTATGTTCTTTATTCATTCTTTGTATCATGATTCATTATTTATTCTTGGTCTGTACTTTTATTTTGACAGCCGCCTGTGTTTACTTCTCCCCTTAGTTCAAGTTTGTGGGCTGTCAAATCTGACACTGGTTTGGTCTGATTATTCCTCGCTCATGTTGCCCATGCCTGTCATTAGTTGTTATTGATTCCTTTTTTCTTATTTAAAGGGCATTGCAAACGCAGTTTGTTGCAGCATCCTTAACACTCTATTCCCAGACGTGAGTTCACGGTAGGACGGTGGTGCAGTGGTTAGCACTGTTGCCTTACATCTAGAAGGTTCCTGGTTCGAATCCCCAGGCTGGCAGGGGTTGGAACCTTTCTGTGTGGAGTTTGCATGTTCTCCCTGTGCTGCGTGGGTTTACTCCGGGGGCTCCGGTTTCCTCCCACAATCCAAAGACATGCATGTTAGGTTAAATGGCTGTTCTAAATTGTCCCTTGATATCTGTTTCCTATAGGCCCTTAGAATAGAGGGTTAGTACTAGTGAAAGCGTTTTGAGTGGTGTTTGTGACTAGAAAAGCGCTATATACAGTGGGGCAAAAAAGTATTTAGTCAGCCACCAATTGTGCAAGTTCTCCCACTTAAAAAATGAGAGAGGTCTCCAATTTTCATCATAGGTATACATCAACTATGAGAGACAAAATGAGAAAAAAAAATTCCAGAAATCACATTGTCTGATTTTTAAAGAATTTATTTGCAAATTATGTTGGAAAATAAGTATTTGGTCACCTACAAACAAGCAAGATTTCTGGCTCTCACAGACCTGTAACTTCTTCTTTAAGAGGCTCCTCTGTCCCCCACTCGTTACTTGTATTAATGGCACCTGTTTGAACTCGTTATCAGTATAAAAGACACCTGTCCACAACCTCAAACAGTCAGACTCCAAACTCTACTATGGCCAAGACCAAAGAGCTGTCAAAGGACACCAGAAACAAAATTGTAGACCTGCACCAGGCTGGGAAGACTGAATCTGCAATAAGTAAGCAGCTTCGTGTGAAGAAATCAACTGTGGGAGCAATTATTAGAAAATGGAAGACATACAAGATCACTGATAATCTCCCTCGATCTGGGGCTCCACGCAAGAACTCAGCCCGTGGGGTCAAAATGATCACGAGAAAGGTGAGCAAAAATCCCAGAACCACATGGGGGGACCTAGTGAATGACCTGCAGAGAGCTGGGACCAAAGCAACAAAGGCTACCATCAGTAACGCACTACGCCGCCAGGGACTCAAATCCTGCAGTGCCAGACGTGTCCCCCTGCTTAAGCCAGGCCATTTCCAGGCCTGTCTGAAGTTTGCTAGAGAGCATTTGGATGATCCAGAAGAGGATTGGGAGAATGTCATATGGTCAGATGAAACCAAAATAGAACTTTTTGGTAAAAACTCAACTTGTCGTGTTTGGAGGAGAAAGAATGCTAAGTTGTATCCAAAGAACACCATACCTACTGTGAAGCATGGGGGTGGAAACATCATGCTCTGGGGCTGTTTATCTGCAAAGGGACCAGGATGACTGATCCGTGTAAAGGAAAGAATGAATGGGGCCATGTATCGTGAGATTTTGAGTGAAAACCTCCTTCCATCAGCAAGGGCATTGAAGATGAAATGTGGCTGGGTCTTTCAGCAAGACAATGATACCAAACACACCGCCCGGGCAATGAAGGAGTGGCTTTGTAAGAAGCATTTAAAGGTCCTGGAGTGGCCTAGCCAGTCTCCAGATCTCAACCCCATAGAAAATCTTTGGAGGGAGTTGAAAGTCCGTGTTGCCCAGCAATAGCCCCAAAACATCACTGCTGTAGAGGAGATCTGCATGGAGGAATGGGCCAAAATACCAGCAACAGTGTGTGAAAACCTTGTGAAGACTTACAGAAAATGTTTGACCTCTGTCATTGCCAACAAAGTGTATATAACAAAGTATTGAGATGAACTTTTGTTATTGACCAAATACTTATTTTCCAACATAATTTGCAAATAAATTCTTTAAAAATCAGACAATGTGATTTTCTGGATTTTTTTTCCTCATTTTGTCTCTCATAATTGAGGTATACCTATGATGAAAATTGGAGACCTCTCTCATCTTTTAAGTGGGAGAACTTGCGCAATTGGTGGCTGACTAAATACTTTTTTGCCCCACTGTAAGTGCAGGTTAGTTAGTTAGTTAGTTAATTAGCATCTTCTCCCCCACCAACCCCCTTGTCCTGGGTGGAATGCCATGTGTATTGTGTCCACCACACAGCCCCCCCCCCGCCCTCCCCGAAGAACACCTAGAAGGGGCTCTAACCTTCTGGCACCTTGGGCTTGAGCCAGTGCCCGTAATGGCTGTAATGTGGACCAGCCAGTGTTTTGCTGTTGAGGAGGGCAGGAGACAAACTTGGTCTCCGGCATACAGTCCTGTGGAGGGGGAAAGGGTGGGGAGGGGAACGACCTAGTCTGCTGCCAACAGTTCTCTGCAGGGAGAACACCAACTTGCGGAGCCACTGTAGGTGGGCATCTGCGCCGGGGAACTTGAGCCAACACCACCTGTTCGTTTGCCATCACATAAGCGGGCTTAAGCCTGTCAATGCAGACGGTTTCCTTACGTCCCCCCCCCAAGTCTAACACAAAATGCTTTGCCCCGCTTTCCAGCACTCTGAATTGTCCGTCATATGGTGGGCGCAGCGGGGTTCTGTGTGTGTCGTGCTTAACAAAAATGAACTTGGCACTCTGTAAGCTCTTTGGGACAAAGGTGTGGGAAAACAATGGTGCAGCAGACCCAGAACGTTAGTGGCCCTATACTGTAAAATAATTGCGTGGGCAGGTTGGTCCCGGGTGCAAGGTTTTCCGGTAAAAATTCCCCTGGAATCTGCAGCGGCTGAGAAAAAACGAGTTCTGCCGGAAAGCTGCCACATCTTCCTTAGGTGCAGAGCGCAACCCCAACAGGACCCAGGGCAGGCAATTGACCCAATTTTCATCCGGGAGCGAGGCTCTGAGCACTGCTTTAAGCGACCTATGAAAGCATTCGCATAACCCATTAGCCTGGGGGTTGTACGCGGTGGGGCAGTGGATTTTGACCCCCAGGCTCTTGTCCATTGCAGACCAGAGTTCTGAAATGAATTGCGGACCCCTGTCGGAAGTGATGTCCGATGGGGATCCAAACTGTGCAACCCAAGCCGACAAAAAAGTGCGAGCCACTTCCACGGACGTGGTGGAAGCCAGCGGGACCACTCCAGGTGGTGCGGTCCATGATTGTCAAAAAGTGCGTGAACCCTTGCAATGGTGGGAGGGGGTCCACCAAATCCATGTGGGTGTGGTCAAACCTCCTGGCTGGAATTTGAAATGGCTCGAGGGGGGCTTTGGTGTGCTTGTGCACTTTGGCCCACTGGCACACGACACACATTGCAGCCCACTCTTTCACATCCCTGCGTAAGTGAGGCCAGACAAATTTCGTCCACACCAGTTTAACCGAGGCTTGCATGCCAGGATGTGAAAGGGAGTGGACTGACTCAAAAATACAGTGGTGCCAAGAGCTCGGAACCACTGGGCGTGGGCAACCGGAGAGACATCGCAGAGCAAGGGGGGGCACCTTTCTTGCACCACCCTGCTCTCCAATTTTAACCCAGTAGGCGTGGACTGGAGCGTGCAAATGTCCATGTCCCTGGTTTGCTCTGCGGCCATGGCGGGGAAATCTATTCCTATGTAGACCAAGGAGACTAACGTGCATGGCAGGCAGTTGGCCATGACATTAAGCTTATCGGCTACATGTTGAATGTCGGTCATGAACTTCGAAATCACGGTCAATTGTTGCTGCTGCCGGGCCGATCACGGTTCCGAGACTTTGGACATTGCGTACGTTAGCAGCTTATGATCAGTGAACCCGGTGAACTCGTGCCCTTCCAGCCAAAACTGGAAAATGGCGCATCGCCAGGTGGAGGGCCAACAACTCTCTGTCAAACATACTGTATTTGCTTTCGTTGTCGCCCAAAGTGCGGCTGAAAAATGCAAGCGGCTGCCACGCGCCGGAAACGTACTGTTCCACCACTGCCCCTATGGCAACGTCAGATGTGTCGGTGGTGAGTGCTATCTGTGCTGATGAGACAGGGTTGGCTAGCAAAGCAGTGTTAGCAAGCGTTGTTTTGGCATTTGTGAAAGCCTGGACTCACTCGGGGGTCCAGTCAATGTTTTCCGCGGGCTTCTTTTTCTTGAGTGCAACGTACAACGGCTGCAGCAGCTGGGCTGCTCGGGGGAGGAAACGGTTGTAAAAGTTGACCATGCCAAAACATTCCTACAGGCCTTCATGGTCTGTGGGTGCAAAAAATCCGACATGGCACGCACCTTAACAGGCAGCGGAATTATGCCCTCTGGCAAAATGCGGTGACCCAAAAAATCAATCACTGGCACATTGAACTGGCACTTTGGCGGGTTCACGATAAGCCCGTGCAATTCCAACCTCTGGAAAACTAGTCTGAGATGGGCGAGGTGCTCCTCCTCGGACGTGCTAGCCACCAGAATGTCATTTAAGTAGACAAAAACAAAGGGCATGTCATGGAGCACTGCACCCATCATTCTTTGGAAAGGTTGCGCTGCGCCCTTTGTCCTGAACGGCATGCGTAAAAACTTGAAAAGGCCAAAAGGAGTTATTACTGCTGTTTTGGGAATGTCCTCCGTCTTGCCACAATACATTTGCACCCCTGCGTCCTCAGGTGTCAGCCTGGCGCGGCAGGGGGCGAATGGCACATCTTTGTTTGGTTGGCTCCTCTCAGCTTTCCCCATTAGCATCTCTAACTATCTTCTTCCCCACCAACCCCCTTGTCCTGAGTGGAGTGCCATGTGTATTGTGTCCACCACACTTGTTATATTTTGTGTTTTCATTTAACGTTTGTTGCAACTCACAGTCCAGAATTTGGGTCTTCGTGCCTCCCTGAGGGGTGATTTATTACATTGCCTGCACAGATTGGAGCATCTTTGAACAGCAGGACCTGGACTCCTACACAGAGTCTGTCCTTTTCTAGATTAAATGCTGTGTAGAAAATGTGATGCTCACCAAACACATCTGGGTCTTTCCAAACTGCAAACCCTGGATGACCAGTGAAGTCCAGGCTCTGATCAGAGCCAGCAACTCAACCTTCAGACAGAGGGACAGCTCTCTGTACAGCTCTGCCAGAGCCAACCTGAGGAGAGGCAGAAAGCTCGCTAGGAATGCCTATAGGAGGAAAGTGGAGGGCTTCCTCAAGCCTTATTCATACTGCATTTCCTCTCTAGTCCGCTTTGGTCCGCGTGCACTTTGGACAAGCCTGGCACACACGTGGCACTGTTCATGCTCACTTTTTTCATCTACCCAGGCCAAGCGGTTGACACATGTGCACAACCATCATTTGTAGTTTCAATCCCCCCGCCCCCGATAGGTAGCACCAATGCACTGACGTGCCAGGATTTTCACCAACAAAGAAATGCTGCTTGCTTTCTGCTGCTTGACTTCCCAGCTTTCACTCCTTTTCCACAAAGATGCTGCTACTGCTGCTGCTCAAGTATTTATGTATGATTCATATATGTTGATTCTCATCTTCCGCTTCCTTGATGTCTTCTTCGTCTACTTTGTGTTGGTATGCTGTGCTGACATCGCCACCTCATGAATGGAACGTTCAGTCTTGCGCATGCTCTTTTCAACACGTTCAGGTCGTGGGCAGGCAGCGCAGTCACAAAATTTGGGCTGCACGAGGTCGTCCGCGGTCGAGCACTGCAGACACTAGCGGAGTGGAGATGATGGTGTAAATTTTGTCACACGAGGTTTCCAGTTACACATACACGGACAGCAGAAGTGCAGCATGAATCCAGCTTTACAGACAACAACCCCCAACAGATGTGGAGAGGCATCCAGGCCCTCACCAACTACAGGGGCTAGGGCCCCCCAACATCAGACAGCAGCCTCACTCTGGCTGAGGAGCTTAACAGCTTCTTTGCCTGGTTTGAGCACACCTCCTCCCAAACTAATCCCCCCACTCCTCCCCTCTCTCCCCCTTCTCCCCTCTCTCTCTCCCTACTCTCCCCTCTCTCTCTACAGGTGCACGAGGTGAAGAGGCAACTGAGAGCAGTGAACCCCCGCAGAGCTGCTGGTCCAGGCGGCATCCCAGGAGTGGTGGTCAAAGCATGTGCAGACCAGCTGGCAGGGATCCTCATCAAGCTGTTCAACCTCTCCCTGATGCATGCCACTGTCCCCTCCTGCCTCAAGACCTCCACCATCATCCCCTTCTCCCAAAAGTCCACAATTGACAGCCTGAATGTCTACAGACCCGTTAGCACTCATGTCTGTAGTCACAAAGTGTTTTGAGCAACTGGTGTCCCAGCCCATCAAGGACTGTCTTTCCCCCTCCTTCGACTCCCATCAATTCGCCTACAAGGAGAACCTCTACTGTATCCCCTGTACACCTTTGACTGTATTCCAACCAACCCAACCACCATCATTGTGAAGTACATGGACAACGCCACCTTGGTTGGGCTCATCACCGATGATGCTTAGAAGGCATATAGGGCGGAGGTAGAGAACCTGCTGCTGTGGTACCAAGCAAACAATCTGAAGCTGAATGTTCAAAAAAACAAAGAACTCATACTGGACTTCAGGAAGAACAGGAAGGACCACCCCTCCCTCCTCATAAATGGTGACTATGTGGAAAACGTCCCTGCCTTCAGGTTTCTGGGCACCCACATCTCCTTGGACCTCTCCTGGACTGTCAACACCAAGACCCTGGTGAAGAAAGCCCAGTAGTGGCTGCACTTCCTCCATGTCCTGAGGAAGAACAACCTGAACCAGAAGCTGCTGCTGGCCTTCTATCACTGCTCAGTGGAGAGCGTGCTCACCAACTGTCTGGGTGTGTGGTACACCGGCTCCAGGGCCGAGAACAGGAAGGCTGTGCAGAGGGTCATCAACACCGTCCAAAAAATTATCGGTGGCTGTCTTCCCTACCTGGAAGACATATCCAGATCCTCCTGTCTCAGAATGATCAAGGCCCTCACAGGAGACCCCTCACATCTTGCCCACCACCTATTTTATCTGCTTCCCTCTGGACAATGGTTCAGATCAATCAAGTCCCACACCTCCAGACTGACAGTTTCTTCCTCTTGGCCATCTGAACTGCAAACAGTCAAAGACCCCACCCTTCCCTCCGAACGCTCACATGCACAAAACTGAGGACCTTTTTGGTTGTTACAATACCACACCTGTCCTTGCACTCCGTACTTTCATGTGTATTGACCCATCCGTGAAACTACTACTATTATTATTATTATATTATCATTACTATTTATATTATTATTATGATTATTACTATTTTCCATAATCCTTAGGCCATTTTACTCAGTTGTGTTTTCAATTGTGTGTTCTGCAGCCCAGATACTTATGTACATAGTTCCACCTCATGTAGCCACTACCATCCCTGTGTATATTTCAATTATCCTGGGCTATTTTATTTTCAGTTGGGTGTTTAATTGTGTGTTCTGTAACCGTGTTTTATCTAATCCTTCTCTCATACTTAATTGTGCAGTAGCCTAGTGGAGCACCCACAATTTCATTGGACTGTAAAGCTGTATAATGACAATGACATTGGGGTGTATGGCGTGTTAGGGAGGGATAGTACCTCTGACCGGGCAACAGTTGCACCTCTGGGTGGTCGGTCCACTTTGGTTCCCACTTGGCACTCAACTCTCACCTGTGGCTCCAAGTAGCTGTTTGCATGCAACAGCGACCACACCCCAGCAAACCACTTCCACTGGTGGGCAAAACCAGTTGAGCGTAGCAGACGGGTTTGAAACTTTTGGTGAGGTAGTGCTTGTCTACTTACACATGTGTAGACTGGACCTGGCGGACTGCACAGAGGAAAGCACCAGATTGGCTCAACAGGCAGGAAGGCAGACCCAGCAAAGCGTTGTGGAATGCAATTAGGGCACAGTGAGACACGTAGGACACTGCTGGCCATCCACTGCATCCTAACCTATCTCCAGCTGTCTTGACTACGTCTTGCCACTGGATTCAGATAGGCTGGGACAAGCGAGTGAGGCTGACGACCCTACGCAACTCTCCCTTACTTAAATCAAATTCACGCGCAAGTCAAGACCCCCCCCCCCAAATTTCATTCTCACCCCCCCCCCCACCCTCCAAGTTCTGTGGCAATAGGCAAGTGATGAAGCAGCAGGTGTGGATACACTGGAACCTGTAGCCACAATCCCGCACACAGACGTTCCAGGGCATAGGGTCGCTCTCTACTGGACCAAAGCAGCAGTAGAGTTCGGCAGCCCCCTGGCTGTCTGAGCAGCCCTCTTTAGGATTCACTCTGCTCACCTTCATGACCTGAGGAAGGGGCTAGAAAAGGTGTCCTAAACATAGCCTGCTTCGCTACACCCTGGCCAGCAAGCCATGGCTGGCGGGGATCCCACCCTAGCGGTTGAAATTCTCAGAAGAAATCAATTAAGGTAACATCACTCACCATTTGCACTTGGAATGTATGACATTTGGACAGCTCCAAAGCGGACAGACCTGAGAGATGGACAGCACTTGTCGCAAGAGAACTCAGTAGGTACAACATCCACGTCGCAGCTCTGAGCGAGACCAGGTTTGCAGACGAAGGTCAGCTGACAGAAGTCAAAGCCGGCTACTGTCATATCCGGAGCGCTATTTTGTCCGCGCTCGGGCTATACATCATGCCTGTCAGGCTTTGACAGCGGTGTTGTCATTCTCGCTCCCCGGGCTCTGGTTGGTCAAACGCCCGGGAGTTCCCTGCTGTCAGAGCCTGAGCAGCTGTGCTGCATTTGCAGTCGTTAGGAGCCGGCTTTAAATGCCGGCGCCAGCGGCTGCATCTTGCGGTTGCCTTGTCAACATTTCCGTCAACATTCTCCTAATGTTCATCCACGATTCTCCTCTAATGTAAGTGTGTTTATTGTTGAGGTTATCACTCGTATTCCTTGCCCTTTTCCTTTGTCTGACGGTGAGCGAGCGTTCCTCGTCTCAGCCGTCATTGATCGTTGTTATGTTAATGGATAATCTTGCTGCTCAGCCCATGTGGCTAGTTATCTTGTCCTACCCTTGCCTTGAACTGTGAATAAACCTCTATGCAACTTTACTGATCTGTGGCGTCTTATGCTGGCTCGTGAGGGCCAGCCGTGACAGTAGGCAACCGCCAGAAGGAGACGCCGTTCTTGGTGAAGTTGTATGCAGGAGAACTCTGCTCTTTCCTGTCTGGGTATGGTGAACTGGAATTATGCCGTCGTGGAGGAGTCGCACTCGGGGTTCCAGCCACCAGCTGACCGAGGTGCTGGAGGAAGTTGATGAAATCCTCATCGCCACCTCCGACCTCGACTTTAGTTCTGAGATCCACTGTTACCTGGACTGCGCTGAGAGGGTTCTTAGCCAACTGCCCCCCGCTATGTCGACCACCCAGAAGTCGACGCGAGGAGGCCAGACATCGCCGCCCAACGTGTGATTTTCCAGTTGGATGAGGAAGAAGACGACCTGAGGTGGGGGAGACGGCACCCCCGCTGCCCGCTTTGGGATCCCGACCCCTTCCTCGATCCAGTCCAGGAGTTCGCACCACCTGTGCCCCGTCGAAGACATCGGCGTCGCGGCCAGAGACATTCTCTGCAAGAGTCCCGTCCGGATCCTGCTCCGGGTCGCTGGACTGACCCCTGCAACCCGACAGCTGTCTCTTCAGCGTCTCACCAGGAGGGAACCCCCGCAGCCTCTCTCCCCAGGCCGTCTCCCCCCGCTGTCCCGTCAGCGCGTCATGCCCGGCCCGTCTCGGCTGTCGCCCCCTCCTCTCCGATGCCTTCTCCAGCTGCTGGGTGTATGAGGAGTTCTGCTCCGGCAAGCCCCGCGTCGATTCCTTCTCGAGTGGCCCCCCCTCTTCCTTCCAGGGAGCCCTCTGCCACCATCCGACAGGGAGAGGAAGGAGCAACGTTCCCTGCAGCAGGCACCATCCTTCCTCTGGGAGACAGGCGAGTACAAGTTCACTCTTTTCCCCCTAGTAGTGATTTGTCTTGTCTGACTCCTGGGGGTGAGGTTCGGGGTTCGCAGCCCCCCGAGCCTCCACCACCTGCTGAGGTAATTACTAAACCCCCTGCCTCTGTGTCTCCCCCGCTGAGCGTTCCTCGATGTCAGCTGAGCGTCATCAGATGAGGAGGGGGCCTGTTGTCCTGGAGCAGAAGATTCCAGCCCCGCAGCCACATCAAGGACGGAGGAGGGGATCGGACTACTGTTTGGAGCCTGCGCCGATGATGGAGCGTCCCCGGGTCTCCACAGATGGGCAGTCCGACACAGCGGGCCAGGGGCCCCCTGCCACCACCCCGTATGGGTTGCCAGCGTGGACAATGGCGTTGGAGGGTCCTCAGGCTGCGGAAGCCTTTTTGACAGAGGCAGATTACGACATGGCTGAATGGGAGCCAGAAGACGACCTCCTCCCATCAGAGCCTGGATCGTGGAAGTCCTGGATGGCGTCCGAACTTGAGATCAGGCAAGTGCTCAGTGTTGTTTTTGTCTTTTCTGTTATTGAGCATTTTTGCCTGTCTCTTGGGGAGGCGAGCCAGGTGCAGCCATCCACTGCATCCGAACTTGCCTCGCCGGGTTCTGGCGCTACCGGTGTCCCTGATCCCGGTTCTACTTTTTCTTCTTTTTCTGAGCCTTTGCCCAAGGTCGCTGGTGCAGAACAGATGTCAATCACTGTGCCGGAGGTTCCGGGTTCAGAGTTGGAGGTCAGTACTGGTGCGGCCCAGACCCAATCGGGGTCCGATGTGGGTGCAGCTTCCGCTCAGTCGGAGTTCGTCACCGAAGTGGTTCAGACCCAATCGGGGTCCAACGCGGGTTCAGCGTCCGCTCAGTCGGAGTTTGTCTCCGAAGTGGTTCAGACCCAATCGGGGTCCGATGCGGGTGCAGCTTCCGCTCAGTCGGAGTTCGTCACCGAAGTGGTTCAGACCCAGTCAGGGTCCGACGCGGGTGCAGCGTCGACCCAATCAGAATTCATCATCGAAGTGGTTCAGACCCAATCGGGGTCCGACGCGGGTGCAGCGTTGGCTGAATCAGAGTTCGTCACCGGGGTGGTTCAGACCCAATCAGGGTCCGACGCGGGTGCAGCGTCGGCTGAATCAGAGTTCGTCACCTGGGTGGTTCAGACCCAATCGGGGTCCGACGCGGGTGCAGCGTCGACTGAATCAGAGTTTGTCACTGGGGTGGTTCTGACCCAATCGGGGTCCGACGCGGCTGTAGCATCGGCTCAGTCAGAGTTCGTCCCCTGAGGGGCTCTGGCCCAATCCAGGCCCACCGTGGGTGCAGTGTCGGTCCAGTCAGGATTCCCTACCGGATTGGTTCTGGTCCTGCCAGCGTCTGTTTGGGTGGGATCCGGAGATGGTGCTGCAGATCCACCGCCGATCAATCCCAAACTAATTCCCCACCTTCGTCACGTTTCTCCCTCTCCCGCATCTGGAACCGCAGGGATTAACCATAGTTGGCCCGGTTCTCCCTGGCTTTCCCCTGCCGTTGGAAGACCGTTGCCGATCTCTCTCCAGTCGTCTGGTTGGCAGGTTGATGCGGGTCGACCACCTGGAAGCCTGTTCTTCTCGTTTGGCTTCCGGGTCCGACCTCCCGATAAGCAGAACTGTACATTTGGCACCCTGGTCCGGCCGCCAGAGGCATGGTCATCCTTGGCCCGGGATTCGGGTAGGCCGCCAGAACACGTCCCGCTGCCCCTGTTAGCGGTCTGGATGCTGGGGGCTGGGAGGCCTCCTGAACTGTATATTATGACTGTCATCCTGGTGTGCTTTTTTCCCTTCCTTTGTCCCTCCTTTCTGTGTTTTTGGGTTTTTTGGACTGAAATACTCCACAGACAGGATCTTATGTGGTACTCCTCTTTTTTTTTTTTTCCCCCATTCAGTCTTGTTTATTTACTGAGTCTTTTTTCTCTTGTTTGACCTTTTGACTTAGAAGACAACCGAGTTTATTTAATTTCGTTAGCACTTTCCTTCAATTTTTGGGTCTACTTTAGTTATTTTGAACATTGTTTATATTACCCCTATTTTGTGTTTTATGAGTGTGTGTGTACCCTTGTCTTGGCAATTCATACGTTTTTGAGTTACTGTTTAGTTGAATGTTGTCTGTCTATTGTGTCTCTGATCAAGGAATCCTTAGAGGAGATTTTTTTTTCCCTCTTTAGACATAATAGACATAATACCATTATGGTGGTTTTCTTGCTAGCCATTGCTAGACACTTGCTGCACCATCTACAATTGATCTTTATTCTGCCAAATATGGTCTAGTTGACCTGATTCTAACACCAAGAAGATGAACCTGTTCTAATTCAGATTTTTTTTTTCTTCCATGTGTTTTTTTTCTTTCCCGAATCACTCTTAATATTGGAATTAGAAGTGCAGCCTTTGGAATTCTCATCCGTTAATTTGTGGTAGAACTTTTGCACTCTGCCTGTTTTAAGGTAAGAACTCTCCTGAACCATTTTTTGTAATATTTTCTTTTTTTTTCTTTTCCATGTGTCTAAGCTCAGAACAGAATCATCAGCATTATCAACTGGCCTTCTGAAGTAAGAACTACTGACAGGGACTCTAGTGGAAACCTTATGTTTGGATATACTCCTAACGTTTGTTCTGACATTCTGGTATCCAAGGTGAATTACTTTATGGGTCTTTTGCTTATGTCATTTTCCCATTTTTGTTCATGTGCACTCAAGGCCACTGTTCAGCTACATCAGTGTTTAGTTCAGAACTATTGAGGGTCTTTCCGTTGGTTTGCTGCCAATTCTGAAGTTGAGGTTTTTTTTCTCTTCCTCTGTAATGGTCCGGTAATCCAGTTTTTGTTACAACATTTGTACATTGTTAAGCTGTTTTTTCTTTGTGATATGCGTTCTTGTACAGTTTCTTCTTTGTTTTTTTTTGTTCCTCTTTCTCTCTCCCCCGCCCCTGTGTATTTAGCCCCTGTTTGTTTTTCTGCCCCTGCCTTGTCGTCATTATGATTTGTGTGGTAATTTTTCGTATCTTCTTTTTCTGTGTGGTTGATCCTGTCCCCCCTCTGCCTGCTTCCCCATCCACCCGCCATGGGGTGGGGTGTGGGGGTGTGGATGTTTATAGGCGACCGGGAGTTCGCCTTGAGGGGGGGGGGGTCCTGTCATATCCCGAGCGCTATTTTGTCCGCGCTCGGGCTATACATCATGCCTGTCAGGCTTTGACAGCGGTGTTGTCATTCTGGCTCCCCGGGCTCTGGTTGGTCAAACGCCCGGGAGTTCCCTGCTGTCAGAGCCTGAGCAGCTGTGCTGCATTTGCGGTTGTTAGGAGCCGGCTTTAAATGCTGGCGCCAGCGGCTGTATCTTGCGGTTGCCTTGTCAACATTCCCGTCAACATTCTTCTAATGTTCATCCACGATTCTCCTCTAATGTAAGTGTGTTTATTGTTGAGGTTATCGCTCGTATTCCTTGCCCTTTTCCATTGTCTGACGGTGAGCGAGTGTTCCTCGTCTCAGCCGTCATTGATCGTTGTTATGTTAATGGATAATCTTGCTGCTCAGCCCACGCGGCTAGTTATCTTGTCCTACCCTTGCCTTGAACTGTGAATAAACCTCTGTGCAACTTTACTGGTCTGTGGCGTCTTATGCTGGCTCATCAGGGCCAGCCGTGACAGCTACACCTTTTTCTGGAGTGGCCGAGGCAGCGAAGAATGTCGTGAAGCAGGAGTAGGTTTCGCAATCAGATCCAATCTGATCAGCAAGCTTACCAGCCTCCCCAAAGGAACTAACGACTGCCTCATGACCCTGCGGCTCCCCCTCTAAGGAAAACGCCATGCCACATTCATCAGTGAATATGCCCCCACCATGATGAACCCAGATGAGATCAAAGACAAGTTTTACAAGGACATAGAGACTCTCGTTAAAGGCATACCAAAGAAGGACAAACTCATTGTTCTTGGAGACTTTAATGCCAGAGTTGGTCCAGACTACCAGACATAGGAGGGAGTCCTTGGGAGAAATAGAGTTGGAAAGTGCAACAGCAATAGTCTTCTCCTGTTGAAGACGTAGGCCTTTCATGACCTTCTGATCAGTAATACCATCTACCACTTGCCAAATTGCAACAAGACCTCCTCGATGCATCCACGCAGCAAGTATTGATATCTGATTGATTACATCATTGTGAGAAGGAGAGACAGGCAGGATGTTAGACTGACAAAGGCGATGTGTGGTGCAGACTGCTGGACGGATCACAGACTCATTCTCTCAAAGCTTAACATGCACATCCAGCCCTAATGACGTCCACAGGGGAAAAAGGCAAACAGGCGACTCAATGTCAGCAAGCTGGAACAGCACTCTGTGTGACAGAACCTCAGTGAGGACCTTGACAGCAAGCTTAGTCAGCTCAACCTCGGGGTGTACGGAGCAGAAGAAGACTGGGAAGCTTTCAGAGACATGGCGTACGACACCTCACTCACTCATCTGGGCCAGAACATGCACAAACACCAAGACTGGTTCGATGAAAACAATGAGGACATCCAAAAGCTGCTTGATGAGAAGTATGAAGCCCACAGAGCGTACCAGCAAGACAGCAGATCTGCCTCTAAGAAGATAACCTTCAACTCCATCAAAGGAAAGGTGCAGGCAAAGTTCAGAGAGATACAGGACTTCTGGCTCAGCAAAAAGGCAGATGAAATACAGCAGTACGCTGACCGCAACAACTCCAAATGCTTCTATGATGCCCTTAAGACCATCTACAGGCCTCAATCTGCTGGAACATCACCACTGCTCGGTGCTGACGGGTCCACTCTTCTCACTGACAAGAATGCAGTTCCTGGAAAGATGGGCAGAATATTTCATCAGCGTCCTGAACAGACCTTCATCAATCAATGCAGAAGCCATCACTCGAATGCCCCAAGTAGAGGCGACCACGTCTCTGGCAGAACCTCCAACAGAATCAGAAGTCCAAAAAGCCATCAAACTCCTTTCAAACAGCAAAGCACCAGGCTTTGACTCCATTCACGCTGGAATCTACAAGGCAGGAGGACCAGTTCTAATACAGAAACTCACTGAGCTCTTCCAGACCATGTGGCAGCGGAAGTTATTCCCCAGGAGCTCAAGGATGCCTCCATTGTCCATCTCTACAAGAGACAATGAAACAGGCAGTCCTGTGACAATCACCGTGGGATCTCTCTCCTCGCCATCGCCGGTAAGATCCACCTAAGAGTCCTTCTCAACTGCCTCATTCAGCACATTGAAGGCAGTCACCTGCCGGAGAGCCAGTGTGGTTTCAGAAAGGGTCATGGAACTGCTGACATGATCTTCGCCACACGTCAACTTCAGGAGAAGTGTCAAGAGCAGAACAGGGACCTCTGCACAACATTTGTAGATCTGACCAAAGCTTTTGATACCATCAGTCGTGAGGGGGTGTGGAAGATCACGACGAAGTTCATCAGCATGGTGTGCCAGTTCCACGACGGCATGCTTGCTTGAGTACTGGACGATGGAGACTCCTCCAAAACTTTCATAGTCACCAATGGGGTCAAGCAGGGCTGTATACTTGCACCTACACTTTTCAGCATGATGTTCACAGCCATGCTGTCTGATGCCTTCTGTGACGATGAAGAAAGCACCATCAGGATCAGGTACAGGATGGACGGCAGGCTCTTCAACCTGGGGAGGCTCCAAGCCAAAACCAAGGTGGAAGGGCACTCAGTGCGCGACTTCCTGTTTGTAGACAATTGCGCACTCAACACCGCTACAGAGGCCCAGATGCAGCAGAGCATGAACTGCTTCTCCACTGCTTGCGACAACTTTGGTCTCACAATCAGTATGAAGAAAACCGAGGTCCTGCACTAACCTGCACTGCAGAAGACTTACGTGGAACCAACCACCACTCTCAACAGGGAGACCCTCAAGGCTGTCAACAAGTTCATGTACCTCGGCAGCACACTCTCCAGGTCTGTCAACATTGATGACGAGGTCGATTTGCGCATTGCCAAGGCAAGCTCAGCATTCGGACGGCTACGTGCAACAGTGTGGGAAAGGAGAGGCATCAGGCTGACCACAAAACTGAAGGTGTACAAGGCAGTTGTCCTGCCTTCCCTACTGTATGCCTGTGAGACCTGGACAGTCTACGAGCACCATGCCAGAAAGCTAAACCACTTTCACCTGAACTGCCTCAGAAAGCTCCTGAAGATCACCTGGCAGGACAAAATCCCTGACACAGAGGTCCTTTCCCGAGCTGAGCTGCCTAGCATCCACACCCTGCTCAAGAGAGCCCAGATTAGGTGGGCTGGCAACCTTGTTCATTTGCCTGACTCACGCCTCCCAAAGAGACTGTTCTACGGCGAACTAGCAGAGGGCAAGCGCTCACAAGATGGTCAGAAGAAGCGTTACAAAGACACTCTTAAAGCCTCCCTGAAGAGCTTTGACATCAGTCCTGACAACTGGGAGACCCTAGCGCTAGACCCACCAGACTGGCGTAGCTGTACTAGCAAAGGTGCTGCCTCCTTTGAGCTGAACAGGATTGCCAAGGCCCAGAGAAAACATGAGCTTTGAAAGTCCAGAGCCACCCCTATATCTTCTGCCCATGTAGACCTCTTGTGCCCGACCTACAGCAGAGCCTTCCGTGCCCACATCAGACTGATCAGCCACAGCCGGACACACCGCACCCAGTCCTCTTCCCTGTGACGTCTTTGGTCATTGTTGAGAACAACAGACGAACAACAACAACAACAACAACAACGACAACGACAACAAGGCCTATTCAATTCAATTCAAGTCTATTCTATTCTGATCTATTCTATTCTACGAGTGTGATGCATACCTGCCAATATTTAAGTTTCAAAGTACGTGAGGTTTTCACCTGGGGGTGGGGGTTAGAAAATAGGCTATTAATTAAGAACAAGCGCATGACGTCAGCCGACAAAAACCGCAAGGAACTGTGGGAAAAGTGTTCTGCCTGTCTGTGCTTAGTAGTGAGCAACGAATGCCATTAAGCTTAAGTTTTTGAGAGGGTTATTTCAGTCTGTTATTTATTTATTTGAATTATTTATTTAGCGAATGCAAAGTCCTTAAGCCAAGCAGTTGCCTCCTGGTTTGCTGTATGGAGGGTGTGTAATCCTCCTTCCAGTCTTTGGAGCGGGCAAGCCTCTATGATGTGTTCCATTGTTTGCTCCTCTCCACATGCGCACAGTGGGCTAGGGCTACTGCCCCATCTGTAAAGGCTGGCCAAGCAGGGGCCATGTCCAGTCCTGAAGCGATTGAGTGTAGACCACTGTCTCCTTGGGAGGTTGGTGCCCGGGACCTGTTGGTTGGGGTTTATCACCAGCTGTTTGTTTGGGACCTCCTTGGTCTCCCATTCCTCTTGCCAAGCTGTCTGGATGGTAAAGTCAGCTGGGGGAGGGTTTTTCCAAATCGGCCGTCTGGATGAAAGTCGGGCAGTGGGTGGAGTGTAGATATCTGCATGGATTGGTAAGTGAGGAGAATCTTTAACTTTTTGGAGCATCCTTTGAGTTAATGCTGCTCGCCGGATGTGTGGAGGGGCTATGTTTGACAGTACAGAGAGCCAGGGGAGTGGTGTTGAGCGGATTGTTCCAGTTATAGTTCTCATGGTTGTGTTGAGCTGGGTGTCTACATGGTGTGTGTAAGATGACCTGGACCAGACAGGGGCACAATATTCTGCTACAGAGTATGAAAGGGCCAGTGCTGAGGTGCGCAGGGTGGAGACTGCCGCCCCCCATTTTGCACCAGCGAGCTTGCAGAGCAGGTTGTTTCGTACCTTCACCTTAGCAGCCGTCCCCTTTAGATATTTATTTGAATAAAAATGACACTGGATACAGTATTCAAACATAGGAAATGTAAATATACATATAAAACATCATACAAAATCCAGGATGACACAACAAAGTGAAAACACTTATTTCCAATGTGGTCCTTTCAATCACATTGTTATTCATCCGAATACCATGCAAAATTAGAACGGGGAAGTTTTGCTGCGTTATCAAATGCAACAACTACGCTCAATGATTGGCGTGGAAAAAGATTGATAACGGCGTACGATTTTTTTAACTTCCCGACCTGGAAGAAAAGTGGAGAGAATGGGTCTCTGAGCTAACAAAAGAGGTATGGGATGGAATGGATTGCAGCGGTCAGAAGGAAGGACATCAGCTTTGACCATATTCCTGCACACATGGTCATGTGTTCACTGTATTTTCACCAAGGTAAGTTGTGATTTAAAAAATATTTACAAGTGCAGAAAGACGTCCCCACTCCAGAGCAGCTGTCTTGCGTGCCATGCACTTTGGCTGCACCTCAGCCACGGCTCTCTATCATCTTTCAATAATGTATAAAAATCCACGGGCAAATCAAATTATTTCCCCACATCATCTTTGCTATTCCCAATTTCTCTTTTTTTTTTTTAATGGGAGTTTTTCGGTGTTGCTGATTTTCTTTGATTTTTTTTTTTTTTGAAGTTGTGATTACTTGTTGCCTTCATTACACTTGGATTTAATATCAGCTGGGGACTGAAGTCCTTAGAATGTTTGGTATTGTTAAATTAAGCAGATTCTTCTCTTTCAGATGGCTGTAAAAATGTCACTGTCCTGATTTAGTATGTTTTTATAGCAGATAATTATACTGGTAATTCTTTTTGGTACACCAGTGCGGGCATGGGGCTTATCACATTACTGGATTAGTATTTAATGTCCTGTTGATAATAATGTGTGTATACTTATCAATTCTCCTGTATGCCCTATACGTATAGTAGTATTGACAAATGAAACCTTGGAATCTTTGAATCTTGAAAGCATCATATGACAAATTTGAACATAAATCCAACATTTCACCACTTGGACTTAGAAATGTCTGTAGTTGCAGAGACACATGCTAGTGCAGAAAACTGTGTAGAAACAATGACTGCTTACCTTTGTGTTAAACAACAATTCTCTGGTCATTCATCCGCAAGATTTGAGGCAGCTGGACCTGTTACATAGTTATGTTGTGATGGGGATGCTCTTATTTTTGAGGTACAGTGTAGTGGTGACCACTTCCTTCCGCCACTGCACGGCCCGTATAAATACCTGGGGGCATCAGGGTTTGGCCCCTCGGCCGATGTCCCTGCCTGGTGGCTGTGTATTGTGTGTTGCCAATCCCCATAATAAAGCTGAGTTCGACTGTGCATCTGGCCTCATCATTGTAAGGTATTTACAGACATAACATTTTGGTGATGAGAATAAAAATGGAGGCTTGTGTTTCACCCCTCCAGCCCTTCCTGGAGCTCCCGGGCGAGCCACCTGTGCCTTGGCGAAGATGGTTTGTCGCCTTTCAAAACTACATCGCATCACTTGACCTGGGTGAGCTAGATAGGCAGAGGGCACGTGTGCTTCTGGTACATAATTTGGGGTTCGAGGGCCAGCACATCTTGCGTACACTCAGAGTTACCGACTCGTATGAGGATGTGGTCGAGTTCCTGGCGTGCCATGTCCACACCCTGGACAACGTCACCGTCCGGAGGATTCGGTTCCGACAATGACACCAGCATGTGGGTGAGCCTGTCTGCCAGTTTGTTGCTGACCTGCAGCAGCTGGCTAGCGAGTGTTGTTTCGGGACATTGGAGGAGGGAATGGCACGTGACCAGCTGGTGGAACACACAACCAGCAATGCTTTGCAAGCTAGGCTGCTTTCGGCGCCTAGTGAACTGACGCTAGCTGAGGCTGTCAAGCTAGCTCTCGAGGTGGAGAATGTGGATGAGCTAATTTTGGAGCTAAAGTGGCGCCAATCACAACG
This sequence comes from Pholidichthys leucotaenia, assembly GCA_020510985.1. NCBI lineage: Eukaryota > Metazoa > Chordata > Actinopteri > Cichliformes > Pholidichthyidae > Pholidichthys > Pholidichthys leucotaenia. Next base: position 43,089,268 of record CM035847.1, on the reverse strand, counting down.
ACAGCTGGGACCTGCCGCCGCAGCATTAGTAGCGGACCCAGACAGCGAGGATAGCGCGGCGGTTGACAGTGTGGAATCCTACGACATCAACCTGAGGTCTGCCCCGAGAAAGCCCATGTGCATGGGCTGTGGGTCCGTGAAGCACCGATACAAGGCTAAGGAATGCCCGGCTAGAGGGAAGCACTGTGGCATGTGTGGATGTTTGAACCATTTTGCCAGGATGTGCAGTGTGTCCAAGCTGGAGAGCCCACGGAGAACAACACCTGCTCCCGCCCCGGTAGCTGTCCATGCGGTGTCCCCGACGACCAACAGGTTCAAGCACTGTATGGTGACGCTGGATGACGTGGAGGTGCCGCTGCTGATTGACACGGGGGCAGAGAGATCATTATTGAATTGGGCCACGGTGAGTGAATTTTTCCCCTACTACCGAATAAGAGATTACCCTGCGCCGGTCTATGGTTATGGAGGTGGCAGAATGTGCACAGCTGGAACACTGTAGCTGACGGCTCGGTACAAGTTGGCGGTGATGCCTAACTGCACTTTCCCCATGACGGACCGAGGCGACAACATTATGGGCTGCAACCTGTTTTATGGACTGGGGTTCGCCATTAGAAATGATGCTGGGAAGGAGTGGCTTGGTTGTGGTTGGCAGAACTGGCCAGTTCTGGTAGTGAAGGATGACATGGTGTGGGGGAAAGATTTGTCTTGCACCATGGTGGCCAAGCAGGACCAGCCCTGCTCAGGTTTGACACAGGAGGGTCTCAGTGCCGGTGCTCAGGATACCTTGGATGAAGGTTCTGGGCGTGATGGTGAGGCGCCTGTGTCACTGATGAGCAAGCCTCAGTTTCCCCTGTAGCTCGGCCACAGTGGGCTAGAGCAGTGATTCTCAACTGGTGGGTCGCGACCCAAAAGTGGGTCGTGGACCTTTGCCTGGGCAAATAAAATATCAAGAAATAAATCAACATAGTGTCATCGATCCACACTCCTTAACAGTAGATGGCAGTAGGTGGCGGGCGACACCATATTTCGCACCATAGAAGAAGACTCGCAACGTTTGTTTGTATATACTAATTGAGCATGGCGAAACGCAGATACGACACGGACTATATGAGATATGGATTTTTTTATATTGAGGACAAAGGAGTACAGAAACCTCAGTGTGTTTTGTGCAGCAAGGTGTTGGCATGTGCCAAGCAATGCTGCCAAGCAACGAAGAGAGTCAGCTGGTGGAGCTATCATGTGACCGCACGCTGAAAAAGAGGTTCACGGAGATAAGCCTCTCGCAGTTCTGGTGCAGCACTGTGATGAGCGAGTATCCTTCTCTTGCCATTCGAGCAGTAAAAACCCTCCTACCTTTCAGCACTACCTATCTTTGTGAGTGTGGCTTCTCAGCTCTGGTTCAGTTGAAGACAAAACAGAGAAACAGACTGGACATTGAGCATGACCTCAGAGTCGCTTTGTCTAAAATAACTCCAGACATTGAGACTCTTGTCAAGAGCAAAAAACATCCCCAGTTCTCCCATTAATTCCTTCAGACTCAGGTCTATGATGTCACTGTTACAGGTTTTAGTGAGTGTTCCTTCATTTTCTTCAAAGCACATAACCTTATCAGTAGGTAAATACTGAAAAAACAATCAGAAGAAAAGTCAATTTTGAGACTTGAATTCTTTTGAATTGCACTTTTTGTTTAATTATTAATTTAAAATGCAGCTAATTCAGCATTAAAGGGAATTGTTCCCTCTGTTGTATTGCCACTTACTGGTCATTTTGGTTAATCATTAAATTTGTTTTGTGTTTGTATACGGTGATATTCTGTTCTTCTACCTCAGGTTCAAAATGCACAATCTTTACATTCAATAAATTTGAGAATTTGAAAATCTTTGATTTGGGTCGCGGCTTGTCATTGAGGGGTGATGGTGGGTCCCGAAGCCAGACCAGTTGAGAACCACTGGGCTAGAGAATCTGGAGCTTCAATGGCGACTGTTGCAGCAGCTTTACAAGGAGTTGGGGCCAGACCAACAGGCACTGAGCCAGGTGCCGAGCAGCAACACTGTAGGTTGAGTAAAGCTCCCCTGAGAATTATGGACCGGGTTCAATGGGGGGGGGGGGGGGGGGCACCCATGGCGAATCCGGGCCAAACGACAGCCTGAGGATCATCAGGGACGGCTGCATATCATGGCTACATGGGGCGCAGCCTACTTTCAACTGTCGGATGGCTCGTGGAGGCACGCCAATGAGTTACGGCGTGCCTGGGAGGAGGCTTCGGAGGGTGGGCCCGAACAAGAGGAGCGGCCGATGGCGCAGAAGAGGAGGTGCACCATCGTTTACGCGACCAGCTGCGGCCACAGAGGCATGCCGCCTCCAGGGGCGGACTTACTGAGAGACGGTCCGGGGCTGCCACAGGCCAGTTCTACCTTTTACCTCGCCAAACGGGAGTCGTGTGGGTTTGTAAAAAAACAAAAAAACAAAAAACAAAACAAAACAACCTGCGAGTGTGTAGTGTGTAAATTTAGTTCAGTGTGGTTTTGAAGTAATAATATTGAAAAAAAAAGAAGTTCTAATGTTTATGTGTTTGCATGTGTTTTAGAAAAAAACATAATTATTAATCTGTTGTTGTTCTGGGATTATTTTGTGTATTTTTGTTAGTTTAGGAACATGGCAATATTTTAGTTTATGAATGGACTTTATTTGTTTGTTTCTCTCCAGGTGGAAGAATAACCCACCTTGCCATGTGGGGTAGGACGGTAGTCCACCAGTCCTCCCTAGTTTTAGGTTTTGTTGTATGAATGATAGGCCCTTTAGTGTTTTCAGTTTTAGTTTTATTAGTGCGTGATTTGGGTTTGAAATTGAGGAGGGTCTTGATTGTGTGTTTTTTTGGACTTTACTAAAGGGCGCGGGGGGGGGGCAGGGTTGCTATATAGTTTTGTTGTGATAGGGATGCTCTTATTTGTGAGGTGCGGTGTAGTGGTGGCCACTTCCTTCCGCCACTGCACTGCCCCTATAAATACCAGCGGGCATCAGGGTTCGGCCTCTTGGCCGATGTCCCGCCTGGCGGCTGTGTGTTGGGTGTTGCCAACCCCCATAATAAAGCTGAGTTCGACTGTGCACATGGCCTCATCATTGTAAGGTATTTACAGACATAACATTTTGGTGACGAGAATAAAAATGGAGGCTTGTGTTTCACCCCTCCAGCCCTTCCTGGAGCTCCCGGGCGAGCCACCTGTGCCTCGTAGGGTATTTACACACATAAGCATTTCCAGTTCCGGTTCTGCCGGACCGGTGGCGCCACACGAGTCGGCTGCCCATTGCAACAGCCTTTTTTTTTATCTTCCTTCTTCTTTCTACACCTTTCACTCTGTATATATATCACGGACGCACGGATCGCCCCGGGGGTCTCCCGGGTCGGCGGACGGAGCCACGGTGTGCAGCAGGAGACGTTACAGCGGGGAGGAGCTAGTGCTAGCTAGCACTTGGCCGCCGCCCGGTGCTAATGGGAAACTCGACATACCGGGAGCTGTAGCGAAAACGATGCGGGTGCCGGGCTGGAGTTTAGGCGGCGTGCAAGAAATATAAGACAGAATAATAAAGAGCGATGGCAAGAACCAAGCAGACCGCCCGTAAAATCTACTGGAGGAAGAAGCCCCCCAGGAGACAGCTAGCCACCAGGGCTGCTCGGAGAGGCGCTCCGGCCACCGGCAGAGTGAAGAGGCCTCGCCGTCACAGGCCCGTGGCTCTGAGAGAGATCCGTCGCTACCAGAAATCCACGGAGCTGCTCATCCGTAAGCTGCTCGTCCAGCGCCTGGTGAGGGAGATCGCTCAGGACCTCAAGACCGTCCTGCGTTTCCTGAGCTTCGCCGTCATGGCTCTGCAGGAGACCAGCGAGGCCCACCTGGTGGGTCTCTCCTTCGCTAAGGGGGTCACCATCATGCTCAAAGACTTCCAGCTGGCCCGCCGCATCCGCGGAGAGAGAGCTTAGACTTTCTGCTGCACATTCACCAACCAACCATAATGCTCTGCACTGTGTGTCTATATATATACATTTATAGTAATATGGACATATGTTTACTAGATGTTGTTTTTTCTTGCCTTCTGATTGTTGCTCTGAGTGTTGCTATCCCTGTGCTGTTGCAATCCTGGAATTTCCCCATTGTGGGACTAATAAAGGCTTATCTTATCTTATCTTATAACAGGTCCATCCATTGGTGAATTAAACATGAACCTCTAATGATTTATAGTTTTTAAATTGCTCATGGGTTTATGCGTTCACTCCACAAACCAGGCAGACAAATACATCTGACAGTGTGACTCCAGACAGTTGGTTGAGATCCGTGGTCCATTTCTTGTGCTCATATCGATTGATTCCATTTATTTCTTAAATTTTCTTAGAGGTAGTGCTCCTTTGCTTCCTTATTCAGCTTCTCTGAATAGTTAGTTAGTTAATCCCTTCACACCTGAAGGTGTATATGGGCGGCGCCTATCTCCGTTTCTCTGACCCTAGGCCACACAGCTACTGTAAGTAGTGAAAGCTACAGCGGGGGGTCAGTCCTCTGGTAGCTCTGTGTGTAACTTTACTTTCCCCATTCCATTATGCGGAGCACCACGCTAGAAGGCAGAAAGCACCATTTTTATATGGTCTTTGGTATGACCCGGCCGGGATTTGAACCCCTGCCTCCCGGGTGTGGGGCGGATGCTCTACCAACTGAGCCACCACTCCGGTGGTATGACCCGGCCGGGATTTGAACCCCTGCCTCCCGGGTGTGGGGCGGATGCTCTACCAACTGAGCCACCACTCCGGTGGTATGACCCGGCCGGGATTTGAACCCCTGCCTCCCGGGTGTGGGGCGGATGCTCTACCAACTGAGCCACCACTCCGGTGCTTCTCTGAATAAGGAATTTTAATTTTCTGTTTGCTCCGTTCCATTGCACGTATATCTCTTCACGTTAGCAGTTGCTTTGACTACAGGTAAACAAAGAAGACAGAACATTACAATGGCAACAACGGCCCAGAATGCAGCATGGCATAACGTCAATGCCCATTCTCTATAGGCTATAAATATCCAATAATATAACAGAAAATACTGCATCGTTGCTAATTTTTTTTGTATACTTTATTAATCCCACGTGAGGGATCGTCACTTCCTTGTGGTAACGTATCGTCACCTCCTGTTTTGCTGTCTGCCTGTGTGGTTTGCTCTCCAGCTCTCTAGCCACTAGCTATGGCTACTACCTCTCTTTCCTCTCCTCTGGTGTGCTCTCTCTGTCAGATGTTTAGCTACACCTCTGCCTCTTTTAGTGATAACGGTAAATGTAATAAATGTTGTCTTTTTGAGGCGCTCGAGGCGAGGTTGTCTGATTTGGAATCCCGGCTCCGCTGCATTGAAACACCGTCTGCGCCAGTTAATCTCGACGGACGCCCATTAGCTGCAGCGGAGCTAGCTAGCTTAGGCCCCCCAATCAGTGGTTCCCCGGCTCTCCTCAGCAGCGAGGAGACTGGGTGGGTGACGGTGAGAAGGAAGCCTAGTCACAAAGCCCCGGTACACCACCAACCTGTTCACGTTTCTAATCGTTTTTCCCCGCTCAGCGACACACCCGCTGAGGAAAAAACTCTGATCATTGGCGACTCTGTAGTCAGAAACGTGAACCTAGAGACTCCAGCGGTCATAGTCCAATGTATTCCTGGGGCCAGAGCAGGCGACATCGAGTCAAATTTGAAAATGCTGGCTAAAAGTAACTGTAAATATTCCACAATTGTTATTCACGCCGGCATTAATGACATCCGTCTCCGGCAGTCGGAAGTCACGAAACTTAATATAGAATCGGTGTGTGACTTTGCAAAAACGATGTCTGCCACTGTAGTATTCTCTGGGCCCCTCCCCAATCTGACCAGTGATGACATGTTTAGTCGCTCGTCATCCTTGAACCGCTGGCTGTCTGTGTGGTGTCCTAAAAATGACGTGGGCTACATTGACAATTGGAGCTCTTTTTGGGGAAAACCTGGTCTTATGAGACGAGACAGCATTCATCCCACTTTGGATGGTGCTTCTCATTTATCTAACAATCTGGCATCTTTTTTATCCAAATTTCCAAAACCATGACTACTCAGAGTTGGGACCAGGAAGCAGAGTCTCAGTCTTACATGCCTCTCTGCAGCTCCTCTTCATCCGCCACCCCTCAACTTAGCCCCTGTCTTCCCCATCAGAGAATCGTTGTCTGCTCCCTCCAAAGTGAATTATTTATTTAGCGAATGCAAAGTCCTTAAGCCAAGCAGTTGCCTCCTGGTTTGCTGTATGGAGGGTGTGTAATCCTCCTTCCAGTCTTTGGAGCGGGCAAGCCTCTATGATGTGTTCCATAGTTTGCTCCTCTCCACATGCGCACAGTGGGCTAGGGCTACTGCCCCATCTGTGAAGGCTGGCCAAGCAGGGGCCATGTCCAGTCCTGAAGCGATTGAGTGTAGACCACTGTCTCCTTGGGAGGTTGGTGCCCGGGACCTGTTGGTTGGGGTTTATCACCAGCTGTTTGTTTGGGACCTCCTTGGTTTCCCATTCCTCTTGCCAAGCTGTCTGGATGGTAAAGTCAGCTGGGGAGGGTTTTTCCAAATCGGCCGTCTGGATGAAAGTCGGGCAGTGGGTGGGGTGTAGATATCTGCATGGATTGGTAAGTGAGGAAAATCTTTAACTTTTTGGAGCATCCTTTGAGTTAATGCTGCTCGCCGGATGTGTGGAGGGGCTATGTTTGACAGTACAGAGAGCCAGGGGAGTGGTGTTGAGCGGATTGTTCCAGTTATAGTTCTCATGGTTGAGTTGAGCTGGGTGTCTACATGGTGTGTGTAAGATGACCTGGACCAGACAGGGGCCCCTGTCTGGTCCAAAGTGAATAAAAATATAATGTATAAGCATCCCAAAGTGATAAAGCAAAATATTGGTAAAACTCAAATTTAACATAAAGCCTCTAAATTGAATGATTTGGCCTCTGTTCCTCCTCATAATTTAAAAATTAAATGTGGTTTGTTAAATATTAGGTCTCTAACTCCCAAGTCTCTGTTAGTCCATGATCTGTTAATTGATCATCAGATTGATTTAATTTCCCTTACAGAGACTTGGTTAGGACAAGAGGATTATGTTGGTTTAAATGAATCAACCCCCTCTGGTTATTTAAACTGTCAAAATCCCAGAAGTTCTGGTCGTGGAGGAGGAGTAGCAACAATTTACCATTCCAAATTACTAGTTAATGTAAAGCAAAAAACACGTTATAATTCCTTTGAGGGCCTGGTCCTCAGTATTGGGCACTTTAGCAATTTTAGGTTAAACCCAATTTTATTTGCCATAGTTTATCGTCCCCCATCAACCTATTCAGAATTTTTATCCGAATTTGCTGATTTCTTAGCTGATTTAGTGTTGAAATCTGATAGAATAATTATAGTAGGGGACTTTAATATACATGTGGATGTAGATAGTGACTGCCTTAATGTGGCTTTTAATTCAATATTAGACTCGATTGGGTTTTCTCAGAAAGTAGGAAATTCTACTCATTACCTCCACCATACATTGGACCTTGTTCTGACATATGGCATAGAAATAGAAAATCTTGTAGTGTCTCCTCATAACCCTGTACTGTCAGACCATTGTCTGTTAACCTTTGATTTTACTATTTCTGACTATTTGGCTCCTAAAGAAAAATATTATCACAGTAGATGCCTCTCAGATGATGCTGTTTCCAAATTTATGCAGATTGTTTCCTCTATGCCATGTGTCAACACAACGGAAATAAGCTATAGACAGCTTGCTCCTTCTGTAATTGATAACATGGTGGATAGTGTTTCAGCTTCTCTGCATCAGGCTCTAGACTTGGTGGCCCCCTTAAAAAAGAAAAAGTCTAATCAGAGATTTTTAACTCCTTGGTTCAACACAGAAACTCGTAGCTTAAAACAGAAGACTCGTCAATTAGAAAGAAAATGGCGCTCTACTAATTTAGATGAAATCTATTTAGCTTGGAGAAATCATCTTTTAATTTATAAAAAATCTCTTAGAAAAGCTAGAACGAGTTATTACTCTGCATTAATAGAAGAGAACAAGAATAATCCCAGGTTTCTTTTCAGTACTATAGCCAGGTTGACAAAGAGTCAGGACTCTGTCAATCCTAGCATCCCCTTAGAGCTTACTAGTCAGGACTTTATGAACTTTTTCAATAATAAAATTTCATCCATCAGAGATAAAATCAATCAGATTCTTCCCACAGTTAACTTAAATACTGTAACTACTACAACTCCTTCTATTGATGTCTGTCTTGATGAGTTTACTCCAATCGACCTTTGTGAGTTAGACAAAGTAGTTTCCTCATCCAAACCTTCAACTTGTCTTTTAGATCCTATTCCTACCAGGTTATTTAAAGAAGTCTTCCCACTTATTGGTAGCTTTATTCTTCATATAATCAATTCTTCATTAACTTTAGGCCATGTACCGCAGGCTTTTAAAACGGCTGTAATTAAACCCTTACTCAAAAAGCCAACGCTAGATCCAGGAGCTTTAGCTAACTATAGACCAATCTCTAATCTCCCTTTCATTTCAAAAATCTTAGAAAGAGTTGTTGCTACGCAATTATTTGACCACCTGCAGGGAAATGGTTTACTTGAAGAGTTTCAATCTGGGTTTAGAATCCATCATAGTACTGAAACAGCCTTAGCGAAGGTCACTAATGACCTCCTCATTGCATCTGATAATGGACTAGTTTCTGTACTTGTCCTTTTAGATCTTAGTGCAGCTTTTGATACTATTGATCATAATATTCTACTTGATAGATTAGAACACTATGTTGGACTTAATGGAACTTCGTTGCAGTGGTTTAGATCTTATTTATCTGATAGGTTCCAGTTTGTTCATGTAAATGATGAGTTTTCTTTCAGCTCAAAGCTTAGTCATGGAGTTCCACAGGGATCTGTGCTAGGCCCTACTCTTTTTAGTTTATATATGCTTCCGTTAGGCAACATTATTAGAAAGCACTGTATACATTTTCATTGTTATGCAGATGACACACAATTATACCTGTCAATGAAGCTAGATGATACTAATCAATTAGCCAAGTTAGAAGCCTGTCTTAAGGAAATCAAAGCTTGGATGACTTGTAATTTCCTGCTATTAAATTCAGATAAGACTGAAGTCATTCTTGTTGGTCCAAAAAACCTTAGAAATTCCTTTCCAAATCAAACTTTCAGTTTGGACGCAGTTACTCTTTCTCTTAATAGCTCTGTGAGGAACCTTGGAGTTATTTTTGATCAGGATTTGTCCTTCAATTCACATATTAAATTTGTTTCTAAGACTGCCTTCTATCATTTGCGTAATATTGCCAAGATTAGGAGCATCTTGTCTCAGAGTGATGCTGAGAAGCTGATCCACGCTTTTGTTAGCTCGAGATTAGTTTATTGTAATTCTTTATTATCAGGCTGTCCTAAAACATCTTTAAAAAGTCTTCAGCTGATCCAAAATGCTGCAGCAAGAGTTTTAACAGGTACTAGAAAGAGAGATCATATCTCTCCGGTTCTGGCCTCCCTTCATTGGCTTCCCATAGAGTTTAGAATTAAGTTTAAAATCCTTCTTCTCACTTACAAAGCTCTAAACAATCAGGCTCCTTTTTATTTAAAAGATCTGATACTACCGTATTATCCTAACAGAGCACTACGCTCTCAAAATGCAGGATTACTTGTAATACCTAGAATCTCCAAAAGTACAATGGGAGGCAGAGCCTTCAGTTATCAAGCTCCTCTCCTGTGGAATCAGCTGCCAATCTGGATTCGGGAGTCAGACTCGATCTCTGTTTTTAAGAATAGGGCTAAAACCTACCTTTTTGATCTAGCCTACAATTAGGGAGGGATCATGTGTTTCTGAACCCTCCCTTAGTTATGCTGCTAATAGGTTTAGTCAGCCGGGGGACCTCCAGTAATGCACTGGGCCTCACTCCTTTCCTCACTCTCTATGAAATATTTTTTTTTTGCTGGTCATTAACATTTGTTTGTTCTCTCCCATAGATTGAGTCCCCATCGTGCTGTTTGCTCTCTACATGTCTGTTCTTTTCTTCTTCTCTATCCCCTCACCCCCCAGCCAGTCGCAGCAGATGACTGCCCCTCCCTGAGCCTGGTTCTGCTGGAGATTTCTTCCTGTTAAAAGGGAGTTTTTCCTCTCCACCGTCGCCAAGTGCTTGCTCACAGGGGATCGCCTGATTGCTGGGGTCTTTCTGCAACTGTGGGGGTCCCCCCTACAGTTGATAGTGCTATGAGATGACTGTTGTTGTGAAATGGCGCTATATAAATAAAGTTGAATTGAATTGAATTGAATCCCAGAGGAAATTTCAGGGCATCCACAGTACAGCACCAATCCCTTCACCATTCACACCCAGGGCCACTTTAGAGTCTCCAATTAACCTAACCTGCACGTTTTTGGCCTGTGGGAGGAAACCGGAGTACCCGGGGAAAACCCAAGCAGACACGGGGAGAACATACAATCTCCACACAGAAGGGTCACTGATGGTCAGGGGGTGGGATCGAACCCATGACTTTCTTACTGTGCTGCCACAGGGCTAACCACTGCTCCACTGAGCTGCCCTTCTTTAATTTTTGTGTTTTGTGTTTTGTATACTTTATTAATCTCAGAGAGAAAAAAATATTTTTGATTTTTTATTTATGAGGAAAAATCTCACAAATTTATGAGAGTAAAGTCTCAAATGTACAAGAAAAAAGCCCTAAATTATCAGTAAACACAAATTATGAGGAAAACGCTGACTTAAGCGGGAAAAAAACTTTCAAATTTACAAGGAAAAAGTAGTAAATTTAGAATAAAACTACCATAAATTTAGGAGAAAAAACAAACTGTCCACAATAAAGTCACATCTCAGTAACATCTTTAACTATTTTGAGGGAACTACTCTTATGCATATTTTAATAATGATATACAGAGATAACCTACATTTACTTGTGTACAGTTTCATGCAACTCTATCACGTAAATTAGAGATTATTTCAATTGAAAATGTGGAAACTTTTATGTGAATTTGGAGAGTTCTCATAAATTACCTACTTTTTCTAATGATTATTTTAATTCTTTTTTAATTATACACTTTTACAAAACTTCATGAAATTTGAAACTTCGTGAAAAATTTTTGCTCATGAATTTGAGTTTTGCTTCATAAACTGACATCTTTTTTACTTCTCTCTTTGCATGTTTGCCTCAATAATTTACCTCATCTTTCCATTGATTTTTTTCCTTAATTTTTTTAACTGCAAATGAGCTACATTTCTCTTGTGACTTTCTGACCTTTGTCTCAACAACTAATTAATTTTCTTTTTTAAATGAATTTATTAAATCTTTTAAATAACGTCCTGTGTTTACATTGTCAATGACTGTAATTGTACATATGTGAATTTTTTACTCATAAAACTGTAACTTTTGCCAAGGCTTTTAATTTTTATCTTTTAAATTCAAGTTTATTTTTCTTATAATTTTGCATTTTTTTCTCTCATGAATTTAGTACATTATTTTAAATAAATTTGCTTTTGCCCCTATAAATTTGTTATGTTATTCTAGTAAATTTGTAGCTTTTATTATATATACTGTACTGTTGTACCCAATGTGACTCGTGTCGTATACAGTGGTACCTCTACTTACGAAATTAATTCGTTCCGGAAGTATTCTCGTAACGTCAAAATTCCGTAAGTAGAGGCGCGTTTTACATGTAAATGCCGTAATCCGTTCCAAGCCCCCCAAAATGTATGTATGTATGTAGAGACGTTCGTAAGTAGAGGTACCACTGTATTGAGATTCACAGCCAGCTAAACTCTCTCTTGCATCACTTCCTCCAAGGAACAGGCAGGTGTCGTTTTGGACTAGGATTTAATGCAAAAAAGTGTGAAACTGAAAAGATACAGACACAAAGAAATATTTAGAAACTAGAAAATAAAGACAATATCTACAAACGGTACATTTAAAAGTCAACACTAGCTAAACAGCGTCATCACACGGACTCGGATACGGTTTCGCTATGACAAACACATCGCCGATTAGCGTCTACAAAACTCATCAAACTTATTCTAATAATCAATTATACTTTACCTACTCATCACAATAAACTACTAAACTTACTCATATTGCCACTCAAAGGGCTGGAAGTGAGCGTATGGCTTTAGAAGGAACAGTGACGCAGACTCGTGCTCCTATTGACATTCAGTATGCTAAGGTCTCTTCTTCTCGTCACCTACTGGCAAGCTTAAAGCTACTACAGAACCTAGCGCCCTCTAGAGGACTGGACAAACAAATATATTTAAACTGTAACAACACATATACAGTGTGGAGTGTGTAAACAAAGAGGCAGATTCATGGCAGACGGTTTATTACACACTTCACATCTCACAAGCACAGAACAGAATGAATCATTTCCACAAGCTCTCTGCTTTTACCCCAATCACTCTTCACAAGTTTCATGGCACTTCTGAACACACAGCATGACATTTACATTACACTGCATTCAACCGCCTATGTCCTTGACTCCTTCCTGCCATCTCGCCAGGAACTCCCTGGGCATTGTTCTCCTATGCTTATTCACTGTCTCTGTCTGAGATGCTAAATAATCTGACTCCCCCAAGGTCCCATAACAGTATGTTTATGATGGTGTGGAAATGTGAAAATGACAAGGCAGAGTTTATCTCACAAGTCAGGTTTATTCACATCTTCCAACATCAGCAAGCAGAAAGAGAGAAAACACAGACATTCGTCCTCTATATATCCAGGACCTTCAAAGCTCACAGTCACATTGCATTTAATCACAAGTAAGATAAGATAAGATAAGCCTTTATTAGTCCCACAACGGGGAAATTCCAGGATTGCAACAGCACAGGGATAGCAACACTCAGAGCAACAATCAGAAGGCAAGAAAAAAACAAGCAAGCAAGAGCAGCTAATATACATAGTGTAACGTCGGGGCCATTTTAAGGGAGCCAAGGATTTCCCAGCATGCTTTGCCAGTTTGAAACGTTACTGTGTGTGTTAAATGTGTTATTTCTGAGTTATACTGCTGTGTCATTATAACTGCATTATAATGACCCAGCAGTGTTTAGCAGGATTAGGGCAAGATGTATCTGTGTGTGTAACCATGACTCAAACAGGGGTCTGGGGGAATGACCTCCACTCCACTCTGTAGCACAGAAGCAGGTTGGGGGTTGGGGTGTGTGAAAAATAAATCAGGTTGATCACAGCCATCTGCTCCATTGTCTTTGTGTGAACCCTGCAAACGTCACACTGGTGTCAGGAGTGGGATATGGAGCAAGATGAGGATCCAGGCGGAGGTACAGCGGCCGGAGCAATTCATCGCTCAGCCGGGAACGGAGTATAGAGCTGAGACGCCGGCCCCTGGAGAGCTTCGCTGCGATGGACGGAGCAGAGCAAACCAGCCCCGTTTCCTGCCCTTTTCAGGGCAGGACGGGCTGGCGATTCCAGAGCAATTAGGAGCGGCAATCGACCGGGAGATGACGGTCCCATCCATCCAGCAGCGGGCCAAGATTCCCCGCTACAACGGCGAGAACCTGTCGGATGACCGCCTGGCCCAGGTCGAGTTGGCTGCCGCGCTGAGAGCGAGTGGAGGAGGAGCTACGGCAGATCACAGCAGCGCGTGCACGAAGGAAACAGCCGTGGCGAAGCAAGGAAGGACGGCTTCCGCTGCACAGAGCCAGGGTACATGGCATGGTACTGCCCCGAACACAACGCACGACAAACTGTCCCCTCGCTGACGTTAAATTAGAGCGAGGTGGCATGGACGGGGAAAAAGCCGCCTCCTGCAGATGCTTCCCCCGGCAGGTGACGTCACAGAGGCCTTTGGAGCGCAGCAGCAGTGGAGCGAGCAGGACGGATCCGGTCTTTTCTCGGGATTGGCAGGGGCTGGGCGCCTGGACGCGGGCCAGCGGCCGACTGGGAGGTCCTGGCAGCGGTAGGAGTCATGGGACTCCCGCTGCCAGAGGAGGAACTGTGCGTGTCCTACCGCTACCCGATGCTTTTCCTTTCGGTGACGTCACGGAGGCCCTCGGCGCAGGAGCGACGCAGCGGAGCGAGCAGGACGAAGATGCGGCCACTTTCCAGGCGCGGCAAGGGCTGGACGCATGGACGCGTGCCAGCGGCCGCCTGGGAGAACTGGCAGCGGTGGGAGTCGGCCGGAGCGGGCCTGGGACTCCCGCTGCCAGGGAGGGGACTGTGCGTGGTCCTACAGAGGCTGTCAGATGTGTCCATCCGCCCGCTGATGGCCAAACCGGAACCCTACCCCAACCAGATACTCTGACCGAGACTCAGATGGCCCGTGCATGCCGCCCTGGCACCGGGCTGACTCGCGTTGGATTTCTGAAAGTGGACTTTGAATTTTCTGGGGACAGAAACCAGTCCAGGGGGGGGCAGTGTAACGTCGGGGCCATTTTAAGGGAGCCAAGGATTTCCCAGCATGCTTTGCCAGTTTGAAACGTTACTGTGTGTGTTAAATGTGTTATTTCTGAGTTATACTGCTGTGTCATTATAACTGCATTATAATGACCCAGCAGTGTTTAGCAGGATTAGGGCAAGATGTATCTGTGTGTGTAACCATGACTCAAACAGGGGTCTGGGGGAATGACCTCCACTCCACTCTGTAGCACAGAAGCAGGTTGGGGGTTGGGGTGTGTGAAAAATAAATCAGGTTGATCACAGCCATCTGCTCCATTGTCTTTGTGTGAACCCTGCAAACGTCACAATATGTACATATTACTATAAAATATATATATACACACACACAGACACACAGTGCAGAGCATTGTAGCTGGATGGAATAAATATATGAATATGTAAACACACAGTGCGGAGCATTGTAGCTAGATGGAATAAATATATAGATATATTGTAACGTTGGGGCCATGTTAAGTGAATTTCCCAGCATGCTTTGCCAGTTTGAAACGTTACTGTGTGTGTTAAATGTGTTATTTCTGAGTTATACTGCTGGGTCATTATAACTGCATTATAATGACCCACCAGTGTTTAGCAGGATTAGGGCAAGATGTATCTGTGTGTGTAACCATGATTCAAACAGGGGTCTGTGAGAATGACCTCCCCTGCTCTGTGTACTAAGTGGCAAGTTGGGGTTGGGGTGTGTGTAAAATAAATCTGGTTGATCACAGCCATCTGCTCCATTTTCTTTGTGTGAACCTTGCAGACGTCACAATATAAATATAAACACACCCAGTGCGGAGCAATGTAGCTAGATGGAATAAATATGTAAATATATAAACACACACAATGCAGAGCATTGTTGCTAGATGGGATGAAACAGCATAACCGTCTACTTAGTTATCCTACATGGTATGATTATGTGCCCATACATATTCTCACTCTCCATAGCGACCGGTATTTTCCTAGTTGTATTTTTCCTAGTTCCAAGTAACAATGCATCTTCTCTTAAATCCTATAACATCCTCCTCATAGTCTCTGGCAGACCAGGAAATCCCCCAAGGCCGTCTCTTGCATACCAAAGACTAAATTTTCACATCCTCCTGTTATCTCCAAGGAGACCCAGTTCTTTGTTCTACTCTGAGATGTGAAGCTTAAAGTGATACATATGTGTCCCACAATGGTTTCTTTCCTTGTAATTGTGTGGCTTTTTCTCAAAGTTTTGCACCTTTGGAAAATATTGTAACGTTGGGGCCATGTTAAGTGAATTTCCCAGCATGCTTTGCCAGATGAAAACGTTATGTGTGTGCAACCGTGATGTAAACAGAGGTCTGTGAGAATAACCTCCCCTGCTCTGTGTACTAAGTTGCAAGTTGGGGTTGGGGTGTACAAAATAAATCTGGTTGATCACAGCCATCTGCTCCATTTTCTTTGTGTGAACCTTGCAAACGTCACACTGGTGTCAGAAGTGGGGTATGGAGCAAATGGAAGCGATCAGAAAGGAGATCCGGCAGCTGGAGCAGGCCATTGCTCAGCTGATGATGGATGATGAGACCGAGACACCACCACCGGGAGCCCGGAGCCGGGACGAACGAAGCGGCGGACCTGACGGGGCCAGCGCACCCCGCCTCCTGTCTTTTTCAAGACAGAGCGGGCAGAACAGAGCAAACGCCCCACCCTTCTCAGGACAGCACGGGCTGGCGACCCCACGGCGATCAAGGGTGGCGATCGATCAGGAAACGACCACCCCACCTGTTCGACAGTGGGCCAAGATTCCCCGTTTCAACGGCGAAGCCACATTAGATGACTACCTGACACAGGTTGAGCTGACTGTGGCGCTGAACGGCTGGTCACCAGAGGAAACCGCCGTACAGGTCGCGCTGGCCTTGGAAGGGAAAGCCCTCTGCACGCTCTCTGATCTCCGGCCCGAGGAGCACCACAGCTGGCCAGCACTACAAGGGGCGCTCCAGAGACGATTTGGGAGAATAGCGGACGCTGAGCACGCCCAAGAACAACTGACCCACCGCCGCCGGAACCACCAGGAGAAACTAGGAGCCTATGCTGCAGACATATGGCTGTTAACCCGGCGCAGCTACCCAGATTTCGCGCCGGAGGCAGTAGAGAAGCTCGCCCTCCGGAGCTTCATCCAAGGTCTCCGCCCGGCCCAGCTCCAGAGCCATGTACGGCTCCACGCCGCGAGCGACTGGAAGACTGCAGTGGCAGAAGCAGAGCGGGCAGAGCCGCTAATAAATTGCACCGCTGAAGCAGCAACGCACAGCCGAAGAACCTACCAGGCTACGATGGAGAGCGAGGGGGAGGAGGAGGAATTACGGCAGACCACGGCGGCGCGTCCACGGAGAAGATGGCCTCGGCGGCGTGAGGAAGGGTGCTTCTGCTGCGGAGAGATGGGACACATCGCGCGATACTGCCCCGCACCCACCCCACGACAAACCGGCCCCTCGCCGGCGTTAAACTAGAGCGAGGTGGCGTGAACGGGGACAGGCCACCTCCAGCAGATGTTTCCCCCGAGGAGCCGGCACCGCGCGTGGGCCGAGTTGGACACTCTCCAGGGATCTATCTACAGTGCAGCTTGGGGAAGACGTCGATCCGGGCCCTGATTGACACCGGCTCTACAATCTCCTTGGTTCGACCGGGCGTACTGCCGGGCACGAGCCAGACGGCTCCGCGGGGGTGGGAACCCACCGAGCGCTGCGTCACCACAGCTACCGGTGAGCGCGCCCGACTGAAGGGGCGGAGAGTGCTGGTGGTGGGGGTGGCCGGTCAGAACATAAGACACCCGTTCTGGCTGGCTGACATCCAAGACCCCTGTATTATTGGATTAGACCTGCTCACAGCCTGGCGTGCCAAGATCGACACCGCCGGACCTTCCCTCCAGCTGGGAAACCGGACCATCATGCTCCACAGCAGAACCCAGAGAAGGGACATGGGGGCACGCACAATCGAGGGATCGCCAAGACAGACCGGACCAGGCAGGCCACCGTGAGGACTGGACACGATGACGTCACCAGCGCGGACAGAGGGAGCATGAGCACACACAGGGACAGCAAGGGGAGGGGCCAACGTGTCAGCAGAGACGCAGCAGGTGGTGGAGGAATTATTTCAGCGGAGTTGCAGCGGGCTGGACCCGGAACAGAGACGCCAGCTGCGGGAGCTATTGGACTATTATGTGGGTGTTTTCGCTGCGAAGGATGAGGAATGCGGCCGGACCGGGTTGGTGCAGCACGAGATCGACACCGGTGAGGCCAGGCCGATTCGACTCCATCCACGCCGGCTGCCCTTTTCAAGGTGGGCAGCGGCGGAACAAAAAGTGCGAGAAATGCTGGAGGCAGATGTTATTGAGCCCTCCAGCAGCCCCTGGGCAGCGCCTGTGGTGCTGGTCAAGAAGAAGGACGGGTCGTGGCGGTTCTGTGTGGATTACCGATGCCTGAACGATGCCACCAGGAAAGATTCCTACCCCCTGCCCCGCATCGATGACGCGCTGGACCACATCGCAGGCTCCAGCTGGTTCAGCTCGCTGGATCTACGCAGCGGCTATTGGCAGGTAGAGCTGTCACCCGAGGCCCGCCAAAAAACAGCCTTCTCCATCGGGCAGGGACTGTACCAGTTTAAAGTGATGCCGTTTGGACTCTGCAACGCTCCGGCCACCTTTGAGCGCTTGATGGAGCGAGTGCTGGCTCACGTGCCCAGGAGCCGCTGCATTGTTTACCTGGATGACCTGCTGGTGCATGCAGCTGATTTTGACAGCGCCCTGTCAAATCTCCGAGAGGTGCTGGGAGCCATCCAGCAGGCGGGGCTATGGTTACACCCTAGGAAATGCCACCTGTTCCGGCGAGAGACCACCTTTTTGGGCCACGTCGTCAGCGCAGCGGGGGTCGCCACCGACCCGGAAAAGTGGCAACAGTGAGAGACTGGCCAGTGCCGCGGAACGTTGGAGAACTGAGGAGTTTTCTTGGATTGGCCTCCTATTATAGGAAGTTTGTGAAAGACTTCGCCACCATTGCCAGCCCGCTGCATCAGCTGACGCAGAAAGGACGCCCGTTCCAGTGGAGTGACAGCTGTGCTGCTGCTTTCTGCCAGCTTCGCGCAGCGCTCATCAGAGCCCCCATCCTGCGGTATCCTGACCCGAGCCGCCCTTTCATTGTAGACACGGACGCCAGCAACCAGGGCATCGGGGCGGTGCTATCCCAGGAGGGAGAGCATGGAGAGCAGGCAGTCGCTTACTTCAGCCGCACTCTCAGCAGAGCCGAGAGAAATTACTGTGTGACTCGCAGAGAGCTGCTGGCTGTCATTCAAGGACTGCGTCACTTCCGCCCGTATGTGTACGGTGGGAGGTTCCAGCTCAAGACGGACCACGCTTCCCTGACCTGGTTGTTAAATTTCAAAGAACCAGATGGACAGTTGGCGAGGTGGCTGGAGGCACTGCAGGATTATAATTTCCAGATTGTGCATCGGGCAGGCCGCCTCCATGCCAACGCTGACGCGCTGTCTCGGCGCCCCTGCGCGACAGAGGAGTGTCGTCACTGTCAACGGGCTGAAGATTGGGACCAAATCGCCCCACGGGCTGCCGCTCTCCGAGCTGCTGCGAGCAGGAATCACGCAGTGATGCACAGCCCTTCCTCAGATGATCAGGCAGTTCTCCCCAGCGATGACGTCACAGAGGTTCTTGGCACGCAGCAGCTGCAGAGCGAGCAGGACAGAGACCCGGTCATTTCGCGGGTTCGGCAGTGGCTGGACGCAGGACAGCGGCCCGCCTGGGAGGTTGTGTCACCGCTGGACCCAGAGACTAAGGCCCTACACTCCCAGTGGGCCAACCTCCGCTATCATGAGGGCGTGGTGTATCGGCAGTGGCAGACTCCAGCTGGGCAGGGGCACATTTGGCAGCTGCTGGTTCCTCGTCGACTCCGGCCCAAAGTACTCCAGCTGGTTCATGGGGCGGTAGGAGCGGGCCACTTCGGGGTGACAAAGACGCTGCAGCTCCTTCGGGCCCGGTTCTACTGGCCCGGCTGTCATCAGGACGTGGAGCTCCACGTTCATCGCTGCGACACATGCACAGCTCAGAAGGGACCAACTCAGCGATCCCACGCTCCCCTGCAGCAGTACCGGGTGGGAGCACCGATGGAGCGAGTGGGAGTGGACATCCTGGGCCCTTTCCCGACCACGGACCGGGGGAACCGCTACGTGCTGGTCGCGATGGATTATTTCACTAAGTGGCCAGAGGCGTACGCGGTCCCGGATCAGAGCGCCGCTACGACGGCATCAAAGCTGGTGGATGAAATGTTCTGTCGGTTTGGCGCACCGGAGGAGCTGCACAGCGATCAGGGTCGGAACTTCGAGGCGGAGGTCTTCGGAGAGGTCTGCAAACGGCTGGGCATCCGGAAGACCCGGACCACCCCACTGCATCCACAGAGCGACGGCCTGGTCGAACGATTCAACCGGACCCTCACCACCCAGCTCGCTATCCTAGTGGACCAGCGACAGCGAGACTGGGACCTGCATCTGCCTTTTGTTTTGTGGGCGTACCGGACGGCTGCTCAGGAATCTACTCGGTGCACCCCTGCGGCGCTCATGTTTGGACGCGAGCTGCGCACACCGGTGGATTTGGTATTCGGCTGCCCCCCTGAGCCGGAGGTGGAAGGAAAACCTGGATTGGATTATTTTTTTTGTTTGAAAGAACGTCTCCACACGGTGCACGAGCTGGCTCGAGAGGCCCTGGCAGCGGCAGGGGGTCGGCAGAAGCGAGCGTATGACTCCCGCTGCCAGGGGAGGGACTTTGCACCGGGAGATCGAGTCTGGGTTTTCTGCCCTGAGAGGAAGAGAGGACAATCACCGAAGCTGGCGAGCCAGTGGTCGGGGCCATGCGTGGTCCTGGAGAGACTGTCAGATGTGGTGTACAGGGTGAGGCTTAGAAAAAGGGACCGGGTTGTGGTCCTTCATCGTGACCGTCTCGCCCCGTATCGGCCATCTGCACCGCTGGTGGACGAACCGGAGCTTCCATCCCGGCCCGATACCCCGACTGAGACCCAGATGGACACTAGGGGGCCTGTACGTGTTGGCCACCGGCGCCGAAGACCGCCCCGACACCTGGATGAGTTTGTATTGGACTTTTAAATTGGACTTTAATTTTTCTGGGGACAGAAACCAGTCCGGGGGGGAAGGGGCAGTGTAACGTTGGGGCCATGTTAAGTGAATTTCCCAGCATGCTTTGCCAGATGAAAATGTTATGTGTGTGCAACCGTGATGTAAACAGAGGTCTGTGAGAATGACCTCCCCTGCTCTGTGTACTAAGTTGCAAGTTGGGGTTGGGGTGTACAAAATAAATCTGGTTGATCACAGCCATCTGCTCCATTTTCTTTGTGTGAACCTTGCAAACGTCACAATATTAACACTTTAAAATTATGACAAAGTATTTATGCAAAATAGATAATAAAATATTTTTTTTCTTTCTTTCTTTTCTCGTTTTTCTTTGCGTCTTTCCCTTGTCCGTCAAATTGATTTCCGTTACCTGACTTCCGCTCATGAGGAAGTTACCAAAATAAAAGCATATCTTTGCACCATAATTACTATACATATAAATAGAGCTAACCTTACTTTGTCTACCTTTACACTAGCCATGTGGGGGGTGAAACAATAGTCCACCTGTTTCCTCCTAGCTTTAGTTGTGTTTATGTGTCATAGGTCTTATAATATTTCTGTTTAGTTTTAGTGCATGATTTGGGTTCCAAATTGGGGAGGGTCTCGATTGTATGTGTGTATTTTGGACCATTTTTGAAGGGGGGGGTTGTGTTGTTAATGGGACATATTATTGTGTGACACGGGTGGTGGCTCCACTTTTCCAGTTCCGCCGCCACCCAGGGTATAAGGGGGCTGTGAGGGAGAGGGACGGTCTCTTGACCTCCTCTCAGCTTGATGGGAGCACCATGTATATTATCAGTGAGTCCACAATAAATCCGTGTTCAGTTCACTATTTGGTCTCGTCCTTGGTTTACATTTTACCGACATAACACTTTCTTTCTTTCTTTCTCTTTCTTTCTTTCTTTCTTTCTTTCTTTCTTTCTTTCTTTCTTTCTTTCTTTCTTTAAAATCAGAGGGATTCACTTGTTAAGTGCACAAGTGGGATAAGTCTAACTAGGGATGAGCCAATACCACTTTTTCAAGTCCGATACCGATAACTGTGACGTTGCGTATCAGCCGATACCGATCCAAACCCGATACTGTCTCTCTTATTTAAAACAACAAAAGTACAGAACATACTTTGGTAATGATTGGTTGCATTCTGCATACATATAAATCCATAAATCTAAAAGTCAAAGAATATATTACAAACTTGGCTCAGTTCAGCAACGCTGCTGCTTTTTCTCATTTCAAACTTTGCAACATTGACAGCATTTCACTGGTCAGCCCCATGTAAACGTGCATTCTGAAGTTTTAAGTGCAAGTTTACGCAAAACTTTGAAGCTGAGTATTTAAGTAAACATTCAGATGAAATTCAAAGTGTCACTTTATGCATGAGGTCAAAAATGCCGTAGATCTGAAAATAAAGGAACTAACCCTTTAAGTTGTATTTTTGACATTTATTATTATTATTATTATTATTATTATTATTATTATTATTATTATTATTCACCTGGTCCTCAGTTTCTTTTTTAGTAGTGATTCTGATATTATTCTGTCCATTCTTAGATTTTAGGCTTGCTCTTATTTTGAAGTCATTCCTGTTCCATTTCCTGTAGTCTTGTTCTAGTCCCGCTTCCAGTTCACTGTTTTAATTTGCCATTTATGTTTCGGTCACCTACCTCTCATTAACTGTAACTCTTTGTCGAAAGGTAAGCCCATGTAATGTCTTCATTTCCATACTTCAGTCTGGTTTTTACTTTCAGTTTTTTTCTTTTCCTTAGGTTTCACTTTTAGCGTCCAGCCTCTGAGCTGGAAAAGCACTTCCTTATGCTCGGTTCTTGACAGAATTCATCATACTCCTTTACCATGATACTTTTGCAAGAGTTTTACCAAGTTGCTGGTGTTGACGTTCCGATGAAGAAAGAAAGAAGACAATTGTAAACACTGGTACCACACAGCAACATACCGAGGCGAGTCCCACAGACAGACTCCAGTGAGGTGGCACTTGTTGCTGAGTATATAAGCCGCACGCAGCAGGGCTGAGAACATGACCACGCCTTTATTTTATTGTAATACTACCAATGTATCGGATCGGTAAATTACTTTTATTCCTTACTGATACCGATCCAGTCATTTTACCTGGATCGAACCCGATACCGATATGGCAGATCAGATCGGCTCATCCATAATTCTGGCCTCTGTTAGACCATTAAGTTCAATTCAATTCAATTCAATTCAATTCAACTTTATTTATATAGCGCCATTTCACAACAACAGTCATCTCATAGCACTAGCAACTGTGGGGAACCCCCACAGTTGCAGAAAGACCCCAGCAATCAGGTGATCCCCTGTGAGCAAGCACTTGGCGACGGTGGAGAGGAAAAACTCCATTTTAACAGGAAGAAACCTCCAGCAGAACCAGGCTCAGGGAGGGGCAGTCATCTGCTGCGACTGGCTGGGGGGTGAGGGGACAGAGAAGATGAAAAGAACAGACATGTAGAGAGCAAACAGCACGATGGGGACTCAATCTATGGGAGAGAACAAACAAATGTTAATGACCAACAAAAAAAAAAAATATTTCATAGAGAGTGAGGAAAGGAGTGAGGCCCAGTGCATTACTGGAGGTCCCCCGGCTGACTAAACCTATTAGCAGCATAACTAAGGAAGGGTTCAGAAACACATGATCCCTCCCTAATTGTAGGTTATATCAAAAAGGTAGGTTTTAACCCTAATCTTAAAAACAGAGATCGAGTCTGACTCCCGAATCCAGATTGGCAGCTGATTCCACAGGAGAGGAGCTTGATAACTGAAGGCTCTGCCTCCCATTGTACTTTTGGAGATTCTAGGTATTACAAGTAGTCCTGCATTTTGGGAGCGTAGTGCTCTGTTAGGATAATACGGTAGTATCAGATCTTTTAAATAAAAAGGAGCCTGATTGTTTAGAGCTTTGTAAGTAAGAAGAAGGATTTTAAACTTAATTCTAAACTCTATGGGAAGCCAATGAAGGGAGGCCAGAACCGGAGAGATATGATCTCTCTTTCTAGTACCTGTTAAAACTCTTGCTGCAGCATTTTGGATCAGCTGAAGACTTTTTAAAGATGTTTTAGGACAACCTGATAATAAAGAATTACAATAATCTAATCTCGAGCGAAAAAAAGCGTGGATCAGTTTCTCAGCATCACTCTGAGACAAGATGCTCCTAATCTTGGCAATATTACGCAAATGATAGAAGGCAGTCTTAGAAACAAATTTAATATGTGAACTGAAGGACAAATCCTGATCAAAAATAACTCCAAGGTTCCTCACAGAGCTATTAAGAGAAAGAGTAACTGCATCCAAACTGAAAGTTTGATTTGGAAAGGAATTTCTAAGGTTTTTTGGACCAACAAGAATGACTTCAGTCTTATCTGAATTTAATAGCAGGAAATTACAAGTCATCCAAGCTTTGATTTCCTTAAAACAGGCTTCTAACTTGGCTAATTGATTACTATCATCTGGCTTCATTGACAGGTATAATTGTGTGTCATCTGCATAACAATGAAAATGTATACAGTGCTTTCTAATAATGTTGCCTAACGGAAGCATATATAAACTAAAAAGAGTAGGGCCTAGCACAGATCCCTGTGGAACTCCATGACTAAGCTTTGAGTTGAAAGAAAACTCATTATTTACATGAACAAACTGGAACCTATCAGATAAATAAGATCTAAACCACTGCAACGAAGTTCCATTAAGTCCAACATAGTGTTCTAATCTATCAAGTAGAATATTATGATCGATAGTATCAAAAGCTGCACTAAGGTCTAAAAGGACAAGTACAGAAACTAGTCCATTATCAGATGCAATGAGGAGGTCGTTAGTGACCTTCGCTAAGGCTGTTTCAGTACTATGATGGATTCTAAACCCAGATTGAAACTCTTCAAGTAAACCATTTCCCTGCAGGTGGTCGAATAATTGCGTAGCAACAACTCTTTCTAAGATTTTTGAAATGAAAGGGAGATTAGAGATTGGTCTATAGTTAGCTAAAGCTCCTGGATCTAGCGTTGGCTTTTTGAGTAAGGGTTTAATTACAGCTGTTTTAAAAGCCTGCGGTACATGGCCTAAAGTTAATGAAGAATTGATTATATGAAGAATAAAGCTACCAATAAGTGGGAAGACTTCTTTAAATAACCTAATAGGAATAGGGTCTAAAAGACAAGTTGAAGGTTTGGATGAGGAAACTACTTTGTCTAACTCACAAAGGTCGATTGGAGTAAACTCATCAAGACAGACATCAAAAGAAGGAGTTGTAGTAGTTACAGTATTTAAGTTAACTGTGGGTAGAATCTGATTGATTTTATCTCTGATGGATAAAATTTTATTATTGAAAAAGTTCATAAAGTCCTGACTAGTAAGCTGTAAGGGAATGCTAGGATTGACAGAGTCCTGACTCTTTGTCAACCTGGCTACAGTACTGAAAAGAAACCTGGGATTATTCTTGTTCTCTTCTATTAATGCAGAGTAATAACTTGTTCTAGCTTTTCTAAGAGATTTTTTATAAATTAAAAGATGATTTCTCCAAGCTAAATAGATTTCATCTAAATTAGTAGAGCGCCATTTTCTTTCTAATTGACGAGTCTTCTGTTTTAAGCTACGAGTTTCTGTGTTGAACCAAGGAGTTAGAAATCTCTGATTAGACTTTTTCTTTTTTAAGGGGGCCACCAAGTCTAGAACCTGATGCAGAGAAGCTAAAACACTATCCACCATGTTATCAATTACAGAAGGAGCAAGCTGTCTATAGCTTATTTCCGTTGTGTTGACACATGGCATAGAGGAAACAATCTGCATAAATTTGGAAACAGCATCATCTGAGAGGCATCTACTGTAATAATATTTTTCTTTAGGAGCCAAATAGTCAGAAATGGTAAAATCAAAGGTTAACAGACAATGGTCTGACAGTACAGGGTTATGAGGAGACACTACAAGATTTTCTATTTCTATGCCATATGTCAGAACAAGGTCCAATGTATGGTGGAGGTAATGAGTAGAATTTCCTACTTTCTGAGAAAACCCAATCGAGTCTAATATTGAATTAAATGCCACATTAAGGCAGTCACTATCTACATCCACATGTATATTAAAGTCCCCTACTATAATTATTCTATCAGATTTCAGCACTAAATCAGCTAAGAAATCAGCAAATTCGGATAAAAATTCTGAGTAGGTTGATGGGGGACGATAAACTATGGCAAATAATATTGGGTTTAACCTAAAATTGCTAAAGTGCCCAATACTGAGGACCAGGCCCTCAAAGGAATTATAACATGTTTTTTGCTTTACATTAACTAGTAATTTGGAATGGTAAATTGTTGCTACTCCTCCTCCACGACCAGAACTTCTGGGATTTTGACAGTTTAAATAACCGCAGATTATCTCTGATCGTCACTTCCTTGTGGTAACGTATCGTCACTTCCTGTTTTGCTGTCTGCCTGTGTGGTTTGCTCTCCAGCTCTCCAGCCACTAGCTATGGCTACTACCTCTCTTTCCTCTCCTCCTCTGGTGTGCTCTCTCTGTCAGATGTTTAGCTACACCTCTGCCTCTTTTAGTGATAACGGTAAATGTAATAAATGTTGTCTTTTTGAGGCGCTCGAGGCGAGGTTGTCTGATTTGGAATCCCGGCTCCGCTGGATTGAAACACCGTCTGCGCCAGTTAATCTCGACGGACGCCCATTAGCTGCAGCGGAGCTAGCTAGCTCAGGTCCCACTGTCAGCGGTTCCCCGGCTCTCCTCAGCAGCGAGGAGACTGGGTGGGTGACGATGAGAAGGAAGCCTAGTCGCAAAGCCCCGGTTCACCACCAACCTGTTCACGTTTCTAATCGTTTTTCCCCGCTCAGCGACACACCCGCTGAGGAAAAAACTCTGATCATTGGCGACTCTGTAGTCAGAAACGTGAACCTAGAGACTCCAGCGGCCATAGTCACATGCATTCCTGGGGCCAGAGCAGGCGACATCGAGTCAAATCTGAAAATGCTGGCTAAAAGTAACTGTAAATATTCCACAATTGTTATTCACGCCGGCATTAATGACATCCGTCTCCGGTAGTCGGAAGTCACGAAACTTAATATAGAATCGGTGTGTGACTTTGCAAAAACGATGTCTGCCACTGTAGTATTCTCTGGGCCCCTCCCCAATCTGACCAGTGATGACATGTTTAGTCGCTCGTCATCCTTGAACCGTTGGCTGTCTGTGTGGTGTCCTAAAAATGACGTGGGCTACATTGACAATTGGAGCTCTTTTTGGGGAAAACCTGGTCTTATGAGACGAGACAGCATTCATCCCACTTTGGATGGTGCTTCTCTTTTATCTAACAATCTGGCATCTTTTTTATCCAAATTTCCAAAACCATGACTACTCAGAGTTGGGACCAGGAAGCAGAGTCACAGTCTTACACGCCTCTCTGCAGCTCCTCTTCATCCGCCACCCCTCAGCTTAGCCCCTGTCTTCCCCATCAGAGAATCGTTGTCTGCTCCCTCCAAAGTAAATAAAAATATAATGTATAAGCATACCAAAGTGATAAAGCAAAATATTGGTAAAACTCAAATTAAACATAAAGCCTCTAAATTGAATGATTTGGCCTCTGTTCCTCCTCATAATTTAAAAATTAAATGTGGTTTATTAAATATTAGGTCTCTAACTCCCAAGTCTCTGTTAGTCCATGATCTGTTAATTGATCATCAGATTGATTTAATTTCCCTTACAGAGACTTGGTTAGGACAAGAGGATTATGTTGGTTTAAATGAATCAACTCCCTCTGGTTATTTAAACTGTCAAAATCCCAGAAGTTCTGGTCGTGGAGGAGGAGTAGCAACAATTTACCATTCCAAATTACTAGTTAATGTAAAGCAAAAAACATGTTATAATTCCTTTGAGGGCCTGGTCCTCAGTATTGGGCACTTTAGCAATTTCAGGTTAAACCCAATTTTATTTGCCATAGTTTATCGTCCCCCATCAACCTATTCAGAATTTTTATCCGAATTTGCTGATTTCTTAGCTGATTTAGTGCTGAAATCTGATAGAATAATAATAGTAGGGGACTTTAATATACATGTGGATGTAGATAGTGACTGCCTTAATGTGGCTTTTAATTCAATATTAGACTCGATTGGGTTTTCTCAGAAAGTAGGAAATTCTACTCATTACCTCCACCATACATTGGACCTTGTTCTGACATATGGCATAGAAATAGAAAATCTTGTAGTGTCTCCTCATAACCCTGTACTGTCAGACCATTGTCTGTTAACCTTTGATTTTACTATTTCTGACTATTTGGCTCCTAAAGAAAAATATTATCACAGTAGATGCCTCTCAGATGATGCTGTCTCCAAATTTATGCAGATTGTTTCCTCTATGCCATGTGTCAACACAACAGAAATAAGCTATAGACAGCTTGCTCCTTCTGTAATTGATAACATGGTGGATAGTGTTTCAGCTTCTCTGCATCAGGCTCTAGACTTGGTGGCCCCCTTAAAAAAGAAAAAGTCTAATCAGAGATTTTTAACTCCTTGGTTCAACACAGAAACTTGTAGCTTAAAACAGAAGACTCGTCAATTAGAAAGAAAATGGCGCTCTACTAATTTAGATGAAATCTATTTAGCTTGGAGAAATCATCTTTTAATTTATAAAACATCTCTTAGAAAAGCTAGAACGAGTTATTACTCTGCATTAATAGAAGAGAACAAGAATAATCCCAGGTTTCTTTTCAGTACTGTAGCCAGGTTGACAAAGAGTCAGGACTCTGTCAATCCTAGCATCCCCTTAGAGCTTACTAGTCAGGACTTTATGAACTTTTTCAATAATAAAATTTCATCCATCAGAGATAAAATCAATCAGATTCTTCCCACAGTTGACTTAAATACTGTAACTACTACAACTCCTTCTATTGATGTCTGTCTTGATGAGTTTACTCCAATCGACCTTTGTGAGTTAGACAAAATAGTTTCCTCATCCAAACCTTCAACTTGTCTTTTAGACCCTATTCCTACCAGGTTATTTAAAGAAGTCTTCCCACTTATTGGGAGCTTTATTCTTCATATAATCAATTCTTCATTGACTTTAGGCCATGTACCGCAGGCTTTTAAAACGGCTGTAATTAAACCCTTACTCAAAAAGCCAACGCTAGATCCAGGAGCTTTAGCTAACTATAGACCAATCTCTAATCTCCCTTTCATTTCAAAAATCTTAGAAAGAGTTGTTGCTACGCAATTATTTGACCACCTGCAGGGAAATGGTTTACTTGAAGAGTTTCAATCTGGGTTTAGAATCCATCATAGTACTGAAACAGCCTTAGCGAAGGTCACTAACGACCTCCTCATTGCATCTGATAATGGACTAGTTTCTGTACTTGTCCTTTTAGATCTTAGTGCAGCTTTTGATACTATCGATCATAATATTCTACTTGATAGATTAGAACACTATGTTGGACTTAATGGAACTTCGTTGCAGTGGTTTAGATCTTATTTATCTGATAGGTTCCAGTTTGTTCATGTAAATGATGAGTTTTCTTTCAGCTCAAAGCTTAGTCATGGAGTTCCACAGGGATCTGTGCTAGGCCCTACTCTTTTTAGTTTATATATGCTTCCGTTAGGCAACATTATTAGAAAGCACTGTATACATTTTCATTGTTATGCAGATGACACACAATTATACCTGTCAATGAAGCCAGATGATACTAATCAATTAGCCAAGTTAGAAGCCTGTCTTAAGGAAAACAAAGCTTGGATGACTTGTAATTTCCTGCTATTAAATTCAGATAAGACTGAAGTCATTCTTGTTGGTCCAAAAAACCTTAGAAATTCCTTTCCAAATCAAACTTTCAGTTTGGATGCAGTTACTCTTTCTCTTAATAGCTCTGTGAGGAACCTTGGAGTTATTTTTGATCAGGATTTGTCCTTCAATTTACATATTAAATTTGTTTCTAAGACTGCCTTCTATCATTTGCGTAATATTGCCAAGATTAGGAGCATCTTGTCTCAGAGTGATGCTGAGAAGCTGATCCACGCTTTTGTTAGCTCGAGATTAGATTATTGTAATTCTTTATTATCAGGCTGTCCTAAAACATCTTTAAAAGTCTTCAGCTGATCCAAAATGCTGCAGCAAGAGTTTTAACAGGTACTAGAAAGAGAGATCATATCTCTCCGGTTCTGGCCTCCCTTCATTGGCTTCCCATAGAGTTTAGAATTAAGTTTAAAATCCTTCTTCTTACTTACAAAGCTCTAAACAATCAGGCTCCTTTTTATTTAAAAGATCTGATACTACCGTATCATCCTAACAGAGCACTACGCTCCCAAAATGCAGGATTACTTGTAATACCTAGAATCTCCAAAAGTACAATGGGTGGCAGAGCCTTCAGTTATCAAGCTCCTCTCCTGTGGAATCAGCTGCCAATCTGGATTCGGGAGTCAGACTCGATCTCTGTTTTTAAGAATAGGGCTAAAACCTACCTTTTTGATATAGCCTACAATTAGGGAGGGATCATGTGTTTCTGAACCCTCCCTTAGTTATGCTGCTAATAGGTTTAGTCAGCCGGGGGACCTCCAGTAATGCACTGGGCCTCACTCCTTTCCTCACTCTCTATGAAATATTTTTTTTTTTTTTTTTTTTGTTGGTCATTAACATTTGTTTGTTCTCTCCCATAGATTGAGTCCCCATCGTGCTGTTTGCTCTCTACATGTCTGTTCTTTTCTTCTTCTCTATCCCCTCACCCCCCAGCCAGTCGCAGTAGATGACTGCCCCTCCCTGAGCCTGGTTCTGCTGGAGGTTTCTTCCTGTTAATAGGGAGTTTTTCCTCTCCACCGTCGCCAAGTGCTTGCTCACAGGGGATCGCCTGATTGCTGGGGTCTTTCTGCAACTGTGGGGGTCCCCCCTACAGTTGATAGTGCTATGAGATGACTGTTGTTGTGAAATGGCGCTATATAAATAAAGTTGAATTGAATTGAATTGAATTGAACCAGAGGGAGTTGATTCATTTAAACCAACATAATCCTCTTGCCCTAACCAAGTCTCTGTAAGGGAAATTAAATCAATCTGATGATCAATTAACAGATCATGGACTAACAGAGACTTGGGAGTTAGAGACCTAATATTTAGTAAACCACATTTAATTTTTAAATTATAAGGAACAGAGGCCAAATCATTCAATTTAGAGGCTTTATGTTTAATTTGAGTTTTACCAGTATTTTGCTTTATCACTTTGGGATGCTTATGCATGATATTTTTATTTACTTTGGAGGGAGCAGACAACGATTCTCTGATGGGGAAGGCAGGGGCTAAGCTGAGGGGTGGCGGATGAAGAGGAGCTGCAGAGAGGCGTGTAAGACTGCGACTCTGCTTCCTGGTCCCAACTCTGAGTAGTCATGGTTTTGGAAATTTGGATAAAAAAGATGCCAGATTGTTAGATAAATGAGAAGCACCATCCAAAGTGGGATGAATGCTGTCTCGTCTCATAAGACCAGGTTTTCCCCAAAAAGAGCTCCAATTGTCAATGTAGCCCACGTCATTTTTAGGACACCACACAGACAGCCAGCGGTTCAAGGATGACGAGCGACTAAACATGTCATCACTGGTCAGATTGGGGAGGGGCCCAGAGAATACTACAGTGGCAGACATCGTTTTTGCAAAGTCACACACCGATTCTACATCAAGTTTGGTGACTTCCGACTGCCGGAGACGGATGTCATTAATGCCGGCGTGAATAACAATTGTGGAGTATTTACAGTTACTTTTAGCCAGCATTTTCAGATTTGACTCGATGTCGCCTGCTCTGGCCCCAGGAATGCATTTGACTATGACCGCTGGAGTCTCTAGGTTCACGTTTCTGACTACAGAGTCGCCAATGATCAGAGTTTTTTCCTCAGCGGGTGTGTCGCTGAGCGGGGAAAAACGATTAGAAACGTGAACAGGTTGGTGGTGAACCGGGGCTTTGCGACTAGGCTTCCTTCTCACCGTCACCCACCCAGTCTCCTCGCTGCTGAGGAGAGCCGGGGAACCGCTGACAGGGGGGCCTAAACTAGCTAGCTCCGCTGCAGCTAATGGGCGTCCGTCGAGATTAACTGGCGCAGACGGTGTTTCAATGCAGCGGAGCCGGGATTCCAAATCAGACAACCTCGCCTCGAGCGCCTCAAAAAGACAACATTTATTACATTTACCGTTATCACTAAAAGAGGCAGAGGTGTAGCTAAACATCTGACAGAGAGAGCACACCAGAGGAGAGGAAAGAGAGCTAGTAGCCATAGCTAATAGCTGGAGAGCAACCACACAGGCAGACAGCAAAAGAGGAAGTGACGATATGTTACGTTACCACAAGGAAGTGACGATCCTCCTGTCGATTCTAAGTGGGATGGCTGAATGTTGCTACTTAACAAATTGGACCAAAAATGCCAGGGCTGATTTTTTTTGTCCCAGTCCAGCCCTGGCTAAGACAGTTAGTAGCATGCATTTTTCTTTAATGGTTGCATTGTCAATCAACCACTGTGCGCTGTTTGAATTCGTGAGAAAGAAGATGTTGTCATTTTGGTATAAGCAAAATATTAAATCCAAGCTGTACCATGTTCACTAACCAGACACCAGGGAGGAGATGTATGAAAGATGATAACTCTAACAAAATAACGTGTGTGTGTGTGTGTGTGTGTGTGTGAGAGAGAGAGAGAGAGAGAGAGAGAGAGAGAGAGATAGATTGATTTTTAAAAGATCTTTAATAAACACACTTGTCCATCAGTCAATACAATTTCTATATCATGCTATGTTACACAGAAAATTAATCCCCCAAAAAACGCCCCAAAAAAAGCTGTCCATCATGAACTGAACAGAGGACATTCTCCAGGGACCAGAGGGTCCTGAAACCTTCCACATCCCCATTCCCCATAAAAAACTGAAAGTCCAGCCTGATTCTGGCTTTAAGTAGCCTCACAAATAAAATTTTGACATCAACATCATTCTCAACATTTTCAAGTTTTCTTCTCCGGCTTACATAGATAGCCAACTTTGCCTGCCCTAAAACAAAGTTCAGTAGTTGACACTTCTGCTTAAAACGACGATTGTACATAAAACCACAAATGAAAACCTGCTTCGAGAAAACTTCCTTAAAAATGTGAAAAAGTTCACCACACGCAAAACACCTCATGGTTTCAGATGTTGCAAACACCAAGTAGCTAAAGCCGTCAATCCTGAAGTTAAAAGACGCGTTCAGTTCAGCAGAGCTGTCTTTCAACACCATGAAACACTGCCTCCTGTGACATACAACATGCTTCAGCAGGGGTGATTTACTACCCAGAGAGACCATTCTGATAGGGGAAACAACCTGGCCAAAACGGGACAACTCTCTTATCAGCTGATCATTTTTAACAAAAGGAAGAGCGTTTGAGATGGTGATCCTCCTAGACGGGTTCGCCAGCGGTAAAACGGGAGTAAAAGTGTCATTTATGTCCACTCCCTGTGCCACCACCAGTTCCACCACTTGCCTCAGAGTGAGAACATTCCTGGAACACAGCCTATCAAGGAAGGTCCTTCCAACTCCCGGCAGGACACCAAGGCGACCACCAAAAACCAGCGGCTCCCTCAACAACCAGTGGAGGGAATCGCATGGCCCTCTTTGTTTTTTAAAAAGAGTCCATACTGAAAAAAGACTGTGATAAAAACTGGGCAAAGACAGTGCACTAGAGTTCTTAAAATCCATTAAAAACACAGGGAGGTCTAGCCCAAGCCCAAGGACTCTCTGTAAAATAACACAGGCCAAAGGCCTCCATACCAGGTCCTGGGGGCCCGTCAGCAGTCTCTGTATGAAAGCCAGTCTAAAGGCAGCACCTCTACTAGCTAAATGAACCACTCCTTGCCCCCCTTCCTCTTTGGGAAGAAATAACAGGGCTTGAGGGACCCAGTGGAGTCCACCCCCCCAAAAAAAGTCCACCAAAACAGACTGAATTTTTGACAACAAACCAGCAGGGGGGTCCATGCACATGAGGCGGTGCCACAGGGATGAGGAAACAAGATTATTTAAAATGAGCACTCTTTCTCTAAAAGATATTTTTGGCATTAGCCGCTTCCACTTGTTTAGTCTCCCGTTGATTTTCTCTATGACCCCATCCCAATTTTTTTGCTCAAACTGTTGATTCCCAATGAAGACACCAAGATACTTAAACCCTCCTTTTTTCCAAATCAGCCCACCAGGCAGCGTAAGCTGATTTTCTAGTTTCTCCCCCACCATCAGAGCCTCGCTTTTTCCCCAGTTTATTTTTGCAGAAGAAAGTTGGCGAAAAAGATTAACACTCCTAACCAAAACATCAATGTCACTCTGCTTGTTCAGCAGAATGACTACATCATCTGCATAGGCCGACAGCTTGAACGTGGTGTCAGAATCAGAATCAGAATCAGAATCAGATTTATTGCCATTGTTCATGTAGTACACAAACTAGGAATTTGTCTCGGTGCAATGCTGCAACATTAAACATGATAAAATAAAAGAAATAAACTATACATGCAATAAAGTGTAGAATAAGAATGAGTAATACTAGTCAGCAGTTTAAATATATTAGCGAGCAGCAGATAATGTGGAGAACTATATAGTGCAGTCGGTAATGCAGGAAGAAAACAGTGATGATTGACATGAGTCTGGCTGAGCTGTTGTACATAGTGCACGAGAGTCAATAAATCACTTAGTGTTCAGCAGTCTGATGGCAGAGGGGAAGAAGCTGTTCATGTGACGGGAGGTTTTAGTCTGGATGGACCGAAGTCTTCTACCTGAGGGGAGAGGGGCAAACAGTACGTGACCAGGGTGTGAGGGATCGGCTATGATCCGGCCAGCACGCCTCCGGGTCCTGGAGATGTACAGATCCTGGAGAGATGGGAGCTTGCAGCCGATCACCTTTTCAGCAGTGCGCACGACGCGCTGCAGCCTTAGTCTGTCCCTGGCAGTGGCTCCTGCGTACCACACGGTTATGGAGGTGGTGAGGATGGACTCGATGATGGCTGTGTAGAACTGCACTAACATCTTGGAGGGTAGCTTGAGCTTCCTCAGCTGCCGCAGGAAGAACATCCTCTGCTGGGCCTTTTTGATGAGGGAGCTGATGGTCGGCTCCCACTTGAGGTCCCTGGTGATGTGGTGCCTGGGAAGCGGAAGGAATCAGCAGTGGTGATGGGAGAGCCTGTGAGGGTGAGGGGGGGCAGAGGGGTTGTGACTTTCCTGAAGTCCACAATCATCTCCACTGTCTTCAGAGCGTTCAGCTGCAGGTTGTTGTTGCACCAGGACGCCAGCTGGGTCACCTCTCTCCTGTAGGCGGACTCGTCGCCGTTGGAGATGAGCCCGATGAGGGTGGTGTCGTCCGCAAACTTGATCAACTTGACAGACTGGTGGCTGGAGGTGCAGGAGTTGGTATAAAGGGAGAAGAATAGGGGGGAAAGTACACAGCCCTGGGGTGATCCGGTGCTGATGCTAGCAGAGTCTGAGACAGTCTTTCCCAGCCGCACATGCTGCCTCCGGTCCGTCAGGAAGTCAGTGATCCACCTGCAGAGGGAGTCAGGCACGTTGAGCAGGGACAGCTTGTCCCGGAACAGAGCGGGGCGGATGGTGTTGAATGCGGAGCTGAAGTCCACAAACAGGATCCTGGCGTAGGTTCCCGGGGAGTCCAGGTGCTGCAGGATGGAGTGGAGGGCCAGGTTGACTGCGTCGTCTACAGACCTGTTGGCTCGGTAGGCAAACTGCAGTGGGTCCAGGAGGGGAGTGGTGATGGACTTGAGGTGGGGCAGGACCAGGCGCTCAAAGGACTTCATGACTACAGAGGTGAGCGCTACAGGTCTGTAGTCGTTAAGTCCAGTGATCCGTAGCTTCTTGGGGACAGGGATGATGGTGGAGGATTTGAGACAGGTCGGCACATGGCATAGCTTAAGGGAGGTGTTAAAAATGTCTGTGAAGACAGGAGCCAGCTCTTTCGCACAGTGTCTCAGGGTGGAGGGAGACACGCCGTCCAGACCGGGGGCCTTGCGCGGGTTCAGTCTGGAGAACTGTTTGAGCACGTCCTGCTCACTGATGACAAGGGCATGGGGGGAGGAGGGGGGGCACCTTTGATGAAGTAGGGATCATGGAGGCTGTGGAGCTGGAGGGAGGGGGGGAGTTGGACACAGTTGACAAGGTGTCAAAACTGGCATAGTGTTGGGACAGTCTTTGACAAAGGGCTTTGTCATCCTGACCTTTAGGAGCCTGAGGCCAATAATTAGTGATTTGCCTCAGTCCTCTCCACACAGAAGCCGAGTCATTAGCAGTGAACTGCTGCTGGAGTCTCTCAGAATACACAGATTTAGCTCTCCTCAGCTCTCTGTTAAACCGGTATTTAACCTCCCTGTAGCAGCCCCTGTCTCCACTTTTCAGCGCTGCTTCCTTCTCCTTCCTGATCTGTCTGAGCTTAGCAGTGAACCAGGGCTTATCATTAGAGTACCTCACCCTGGTGCGCGATGGAAGGATGCTCTCCTCACAAAAGTGGATGTATGAGTTCACAGTGTCCGTGTACTCATCCAGATCACGCGTGGCTCCTTTAAACATGCCCCAATCAGTTATTTCCATGCACGTTTCCAGCTTCTCCTCAGCTTCACTGGTCCATTTCTTCGTAGTGCTCACAACAGGTTTCGTGAGCTTCAATCTCTGTATGTGGGAATGAGGTGGACCATCACGTGATCAGATAGTCCGAGCGCAGCGCGGGGAACAGCGCGATACGCGTCCTTTACTGTGGTGTAACAATGATCCAGCGTGTTTATTCCTCTGGTGGGGCATTTAATAAACTGTTTGTAGCGGGGGAGATCATGGCTCAGATTGCTCTGGTTAAAGTCGCCAACCTCAATAACCAGAGAGTCTGGAAAAGTCCGCTCCGTGTGTTGGATGTGATCCGCGAGCGCGCGCTGAGCTTCGCGCGCGTCCGCGTCGGGAGGGATGTACACAGCGACGAGGATGAATGAAGCAAACTCCCGCGGGGAATAAAATGGCTTGCAGTTAATAAAAAGAAATTCCAGGGCGGGAGAACAGTGTTTGGAAATTACCGTTACATCAGAGCACCAGCTGCTGTTGATGTAGAAGCAGACTCCTCCTCCTGAGGATTTACCGGAGAGCTCTGTGTCACGATCAGCACGAAACAGCTGAAATCCCTTGAGGCGCAGCGCGCTGTCCGGTGTATTTTCCCTGAGCCAGGTCTCGGTAAAACAGAGGGCAGCCGAGGAAGAGAGGTCCTTAAAACGCATCAGCAGTCTCAGTTCATCTACCTTGTTAGAGAGAGAATTGGCATTGGACAGAAATATGCCAGGCAAAGCCGTGCGCGTGCCTTTCCTGCGGAGCCGGACGAGAGCGCCCGCTCGTCTTCCTCTCTTTCGCCGTCTCACTTTTCGAGCCAAGCAATGAACCAGATCGGCGGCAGGAGCTAAAAAAACTGGGAGTAGGTCCGTGGGAGTGAAAGTCCTGATATTTAGAAGCTCTTCACGGGTATAAGAGCAGGCAGACACACAATTGACAAACAAAAACAAACAAAGGGCACAGCGAAGCACCATGGCGACCACTGTGGGCACCATCTTGTGCAATTCATCTTGCGTCACAGCCAGGAAAAGTGACTCCTGACAGGTTCCTTCTCAAGCAGTGAAGCAAAGTCTCTATGGCGAGGGAGTACAGCATCCCTGACAGAGGGCAGCCCTGCCAAACCCCCCTCTGGACTTTTAAAGGGGCAGACAGGCCCCCATTTATCTTCAGCACACTCTCAATGTCACTGTACAAGGCCCGTATCCTGGCTATGAAGCCTGGGCTGAACCCAAAAGTTGCTAAAACTGTCCATAAATATTGGTGTTCAACCCGGTCAAATGCCTTTTCCTGGTCAATTGAAATCAAACCAGTTTCCACCGCCAATGAACCAGAGACCTCCAAAACATCCCGAATTAAAGTGACGTTGTCACTAATCAGCCTGCCAGGCACACAGTAAGTCTTTTCTACATGAATGAGCTCGATCATCACCTTTCTCAGTCTTCGGGCCAGAGCTTTTGAAAGAATCTTATAGTCCGTGCAGAGCAGAGAGACTGGCCTCCAGTTCTTTAGGCTCTGTAGGTCCCCTTTTTTCGGCAACAGTGTGATGATGGCCCTCCTGCAGGTCGTGGGTAGGGTCCCCCTTTTCAAGCAATCTTGGAGAAACTCCAGCAGGTCTGGACCAAGCAGGGGCCAGAATTCCTTAAAAAAGTCCACAGAGAGACCATCTATGCCTGGTGATTTTCCATTCTGGAGGCTCATTAGCGCCGTATGCAGCTCAGACAGAGACAGTGGAGCATCCAAGCCGGCAACAAGGTCCTCTGAGAGCACTGGAAGACCATCAAGGAAAACCTGGCCCAGTGACGTGTCCTCCCTCCACTCTGCTCTAAACAATTCACTGTAGAAACTAGCAGCATATTTCCTGATCTCTGCTGCTGTGGAGATTGTTCTCCCGTCATCGTCCAACAAGGAGTGAATGAGTTTTCTCTGTCCATTCTTCCCCTCCAGTCCAAAAAAGTACTGGGAGGGCGAGT
This sequence comes from Pholidichthys leucotaenia, assembly GCA_020510985.1. Lineage (NCBI taxonomy): Eukaryota > Metazoa > Chordata > Actinopteri > Cichliformes > Pholidichthyidae > Pholidichthys > Pholidichthys leucotaenia. Next base: position 43,051,143 of record CM035847.1, on the reverse strand, counting down.
CCATCAGAGCTACATCCATGTAGCGCGAGCGGACCAGAGCACCTTGTGCGGTGACCCCTAGCAAGCTAGTCAAGGCTGACCTTTTTGACTTAAGACCCTCTAAGTGCTCTTGTTTTCCTGTAGAACTGAGCAACTCCTCTAGCTCTACTACCTCAGTCTCCAGAACTTTCAAGGATTGGGTCAAGCTACGAGTGACATTTCGAGTGGACTGTTGGCAGAGTTGTTTTATCTGTGCCTTACCAAAATCCCACCACATTTGGAGAGAACTAAAAGAGGGTTTTTGTTCCCTGTGCGACTTCCATACATCATGAAAAACTCTTTTAAAAAACACATCATTTAAAAGTGTATTATTAAAATGCCAAAAAGCACTCTTACACTACATTTTCAATGAACACAGAACAAAACAGCAGGCAGTGATCAGTGAAACCTACAGGACAGATACAACTATTTTTAAAAACACTCATTTGATGTTTAAACCCATAAAAATGGTCTAACCTTGCCATAGATAAAAGGTTATCTTTAGCATGGCTCCAGGTGTACTGCCTCTGGTCCCCATGATGTGATCTCCACACATCGGCCATTTCATGTGTTTTCACCAGTTCCCTCAGCCTATTGGCAGAAGCAGGGTGAGGCTCCTGATGGTTCCTGTCTTGTCTGTGGTTTAATGTACAGTTAAAATCACCCCCCAGAAATAAAAAAAACTACTTGGATTACAGAATCTAACCGTATCTGATAGCACATCAAAGACCCTGATCCTCTCTGCTCTCTGTGTTGGCACATACACGTTTATAAAAACCAAGTTCACGTTTTCAAACTGTACCTTTAGTAAGAGTACATGTCCTTTAACCACCTCTTCTACCTCATAAGAGACAGGCACACAACCCCGAGAGAAAAGTACAGCCACCCCTCCACTGTTATTGGATTTGTGGCTAAAAAAAAATGCAGCCATCCCACTCTTTTCTCCACTGGCTCTCAATATCTACAGTGCTGTGAGTCTCCTGGAGCATCAGCACATCAAGTTTCTTTAAATTAAAAAGCTTGTATAAAGAGGCCCTTTTTATATCATCCCTGGCCCCATTTATATTAAGAGTGCCAATTCTAAGGTGGGGCATTAAAAAGGATAAAAATAAGGTACAGTAAAAAAACACACACATAGCATAAAAGGGAAGAAACAAACTAAGAGTCAACATGACTGTTAGTAATTTGTGATTTCAGTTTAACAACCAGTTTCTTTAAACAATATATTTCCTGATCAGTGAAAGTCTCATTCCCATCATTCAGTTTCATAAACTTGCGAGCTGATGCCACGAATAACTCCAGATCTGGAAAGTAATTTTCCACTTTCACAGCTCTGCTCCCCTTAGTCACCTGGAGAAATTTCCTAATCTTGGTAAAACAATAGGAGCTTTGCTCCTCCTGCGTCTGCATCAGTTCAGACTCAGCTCCACTTTCCTCAGAAGCGCTCTCATCCAGTATTTCCAAATTCCCAACCCTACTAGATTTAGCAGAGCTCTGCAAGTTTTCAGCACTTTTTCTTTTTTGTGCAGCTTTAAAAGGATCCTCCTCAACAAAATTGCATTCCTGCATTTCTTCCTCAACTGCAACGTTTGTCATGCAGTGTTTACTCTGAGTGTCCGTCACAGCCTCAATCCGCTCCTCCCCTGCCTGCAAAGTCTGTTCATTCACGTTCTGTCGTTTAACTGCACTCATTTCGCCCTTCACCTCTTTATTCCAGGTGACAGGCTCGTCACAATGATCAGAGCTGCCACCAGACAGAAATTCCCCACCATCACTGTTTGGGGGGGCAACTACCGCGCCCGCCGCGGCCGCCCCAGCACAAGCGGACGCGGACGCAACCGCCCCAGCAGAAGCGGACACGGACGCAGCCGCCCCAGCAGAAGCGGACGCCGCAGTGGCATCCGCCGCACCACATGTAGCGCTACCCTCCGGACCACCAGAAACAGCGGCGTCACCTTTCTTACTGCCACTGTTCTTTGTGTTCACCTTTTCAGGACATGATCTAATGAGATGGCCTTCTGCACCACACGCAAAACACTTCATGGTTTCAGATGTTGCAAAGACTAAGTAGCTAAAGCCGTCAATCCTGAAGTTAAAAGACACGTTCAGTTCAGCAGAGCTGTCTTTTAACACCATAAAACACTGCCTCCTGTTACACACGATATGCTTCAGCAGGGGTGATTTGCTACCAAGAGAGACCATTCTGATGGGGGAAACAACTTGGCCAAAACGGGACAACTCTCTTATCAGCTGCTCATTTTTAATGAAAGGAGGAGCGTTTGAGATGGTGATCCTCCTAGAAGGGTTCGCCAGTGGTAGAACAGGAGTAAAAGTGTCATTTATGACCACTCCCTGTTCCACCACCTGATCAGCTTTTTCAGTGGAATCCAGAAAGATGACAATTGCACTGTTCATCTTCGATGCTGATTTTATGCTGTCATGCCCAACCACCTGTCCTACAGTGAGACCAGCCTCCTCCACAGAACAGGGAACTGTCGGGAGGATTCTCACGCCATGCCGCCGGGTCAAGCGCTCGAACTCCACACCACCGTCAAACACACGGCATGATGCCGGCCGGGAAAAACGGGCAGCAGAAGCTACCGTTCCCCGACACACTCACTCCAACACTCACACCCCAGCACACACACACTCAAACCACTATATACTAAACACACACACCTCAACACACACAATAGAGAAAAGTTAGAAAAAAACAAAGTTTAGAGTACTCACTCAACGCCACTCCACACCCCTGCTCCCACAAACGCTCACGCATGCGCACAAGAGAGAGAGAGAGAGAGAGAGAGAGAGAGAGAGAGAGAGAGAGAGAGAGAGAGAGAGAGAGACTTTTGACTTTTAAATAAGGCTTTATTGCACATTCCGAAATTGCAAAAAGACCAATATCACTTGTCCAAGTGTGTCACATCTCAAAAGTGCAAACATAACTCATCCCCCTGACCCACTGAACACAAAACATTCCCTACAGCCCATCTATTGATGAATGCCTCCAAATTGTCCACCATTTGATAGTAAGAGAACTCCACCCGGAGTCTGACTTTCAACAAGACCTTGAAAGTGGACACAGGATCCACATTGCCAGCATTGCTTGCCCGATTTTTCCTCGTCAGCCAGATGGCAAGCTTAGCAGTACCAGATAGGAAGTTCATCAAAGTGTGGGCAGCCTTCCTTGCCACTTTATACTTCGGACCGTAAATGAACAGGCCAAAAGAGAAACGTTCACCCAAAGCCCGAAACCACTCGCGCAAAACCTCAAAAAGTCCAGATAAACGAAAACAGTGGACAAACAAATGGTCGAGGGTCTCAACATGGGAACAAAACAAACATTCCCCCCCCCCCCACAGTCGGATCAAGGTGTGCCCTGTATTTATTCGTGGCTATTGCCCCATGCACAATCCTCCACTGGAGATCTGCTGTGCGTTTCTCAATAGGTTGCTTGTACATGCACCGCCAGCTGCCTTTTGGGGAGACCCCTGGCCCCAAACAACCCGCCCACCTCGACTCCGTGACATCCTTCAGAGAGCGCAGATTCAGAACCTTCACACAGATGTGATACACCGCCCTTGTCCCGACAAACTGGAACTTGCCCAGGCGAGGAATCCTGAAGGTCAGTAGGTGATCCTCTCCTCCCTGCCACTCCCCCACAGCTGGAGTTATGGAAATTGCAGGAAAGGTGGACGCAGTGTCGTCATCCCATTGATTGGAAAGAGTGCGGTTCGTCGCAAACGCTCGAAGCGGTTGTGGCAGGGCGGCGCACACGTCCTCCACCACCCTTTGCAGCAGTCTGACAGATGTAATTTTGGCACTCCGCCTCAGTGTATCCATCGATGTGATCGACATCCTCATAAGATGACCAAGCTTGGTACAGCGTGCCTCCCGCAAACAACTCCGCAGACTGACAGACTGCAGCACCTCAGCTTCGATAAATCGATTGAAAAACAGTGGTTCGTCGAACAGCCACATGCCTGGCATCTCGTCACGGAAACGGACCACGTTGAAGACTCGCCATGCATGCAAAATGGACGTGTAAAAAGCAGATAGTCCTGTAAGGTCCACCTCCCCAGATGTCACGAGGAAGAGCTGCTTATCATAGCCCAAGCGACCAACTCTCCTCAAAAGCAGCTTAGCAGTTTCCATCCAGCAGGGTCCGCATCCATAAAGGAGTCATTGTACAGTTCAAAGCCTGAAGCTGACGATCTTGGAATGTATGTCCACCAGGCCCTGTCCCCCCTCGGCCACAGGCAGGTAGAGAACTGGCGCACGGACCCAGTGGTGACCAGACCAAAAGAAGTCCACGATTGTCTTCTGAATCTCCTCCACAAGGCTCCTGGGCTGTGTCAAAGCCTCCAGCCTATGCCAGAGAGCCGAGGCAACCAGATTATTCGCGACCAGAACCCTGCCCCTATATGACAGCTGTGGTAGCAACCATTTCCATTTAGAAAAGCGAGCACACACCTTGTCCTTAACACCGTCCCAGTTCTTTCGTTCAAAAGCCTCCGTACCCAGAAAAAACCCCAACACTTTGAGACCGGGCGTCCCCCACTGAAGGCCGCCGGGTAGGCGAGGGATGCCTTGACGCGACCAGTGGCCCACCAATAGACCCTTACTCTTGGCCCAATTAACCCATGCAGAAGATGCCCTTTCATAAACTGTCAAAGTGTCCACCAGCTGCTGCACATCCCCGTGGGAGGTGATGAAAACGTTGACGTCATCCGCATAAGCAGAAAAGACAATCGGGCGGCCACAGCTTGATGGCCCTGGCAGAACCAGACCACCCAGGCGAGCGCGCAACCTGCACAGCAAAGGCTCAATAGCCAAGCTGTACAGCTGACCTGAGAGTGGACACCCCTGGCGTATTCCCCGGTGTACAGGGATTGGCCGACTCAGGCCCGCCCCCACCTTCACCAAACACTCAACTCCAGTGTATAGCAGATTTACCCACCTCAAAAACATATTTCCAAAACCAAACCCCCTCAGGGTAGAAAACAAATAGGAATGGTCAACCCTATCAAAGGCCTTTTCCTGGTCCAAAGACACAATTCCAAACTGTAAGTCATGACATTTACTGAGCTGAAGAACGTCACGTATGAGGAAAACATTGTCCATAATGTTCCGGTCAGGAATACAATATGTTCAGTCTGTTTGCCAGGGCCTTGGAAAGCACCTTGTAGTCCGTGCAAAGAAGAGCTACAGGCCTCCAGTTTTTCAGCAGGGCCAAGTCCCCCTGCTTTGGCAACAGAGACAGCACTGCACGGCGGCAGGAGACAGGTAACGTTCCTTCCCTGTAACAGGCAGTCAGAACGTCATAGAAGTCTGGTCCAATAACATTCCAAAAATGCTTAAAAAATTCTGAAGAAAGGCCATCAAGTCCAGGCGTGTGTCCCAGCGCCATCTGATTCACAGCCACAGTCAACTCATCCAAAGTCAGGGCACAATCCAGAGTGGCCCTGTCGTCCTGGCCGAGCACCGGAAGGGCCTCGAAGAGCTGATTTTGAGATTCTTTGCAACACGTCCCCGCAGCAAACAGGGCCCCGTAGTAATCCACTGCATGGCGGCGCATCTCGGATGGGTCCGTAGTCAGGCAACCATCTGGGAGTGTCAAGCAAGCCATCAACTTCTTTTCCGCAGTAGACTTTTCCAAATTGAAGAAGAAGGACGTTGGTGCATCCATGTCCTGCAGGCGAGTGAAGCGCGACCTCACTAGCGCCCCCTCCACTCTGCCCTGCATGAATGTGCGCAGGGCTGATCTCTTCTGCAGCAAAGGACCAGCAGTAGAATCCCGACCCGTAACCAAGCTGGCCTCCAGCCTCTTGACAGCGTCCTCTAGTTCACTGACCTTGACGCTGATGATGGCAGTTGAGTACGCAGCGTACCGTTGACAAAAAAGGCGAATTTGCACTTTGCCAACGTCCCACCACTGTTCGAGGGAACCAAAACGAGCTTTTGTGGTCCTCCAGTCTTCTCAGAAGCACACAAAATACTGACAAAAGGCATTGTCCTGTAGGAGCTTGTTATTGAAGTGCCAATATGATTTTGCCCGTTTCCCTGGTGAGTTCGGTAACACCGCAGTAGCCAGGTGATGATCTGTGAAACCAACGGGACTTATCTAACTAACTAACTAACCTGCACTTATATAGCGCTTTTCTAGTCACAAAGACCACTCAAAGCGCTTTCATTAATACTAACCCTCTATTCTAAGGGCCTATAGGAAACAAATATCTAGGGACAATTTAGAACAGCCAATTAACCTAACATGCATATTTTTGGCATGTGGGAGGAAACCGGAGAAATCCCGGAGTAAACCCACGCAACACGGGGAGAACATGCAAACTCCACACAGATCACTGTTGGTCGGGGGCTGGGATCGAACCCACGATCCCACGATCCCAACAATCCCCCAGCCAAGGGTAAACTGTGCTGCCGCAGTGCTAACCACTGCGCCACCGTGCAGCCACCGTGCACTTATGTTACTGTGAAGGAGGCCAGGGCTACAGGTTCTAGAAACATATATCCTGTCTAATCTAGCAGCACTGACAACACCGTCAGTGACCCTGACCCAGGTATACCGTCTCGCATTTGCATTTTTAGACCTCCACGTGTCCACTGAGTCGAACTGCACAGTGAAATTTTCCAAGCATCTAGAAGACTGCAGATGAGGTTCTGCATTAGTGCGATCTACAGTGAAGTCCAAGGTACAGTTGAAATCACCAGCAACAACAAGTTGTTCTTGGTGATAGCACTGCAATTCAGTAGTCATTGTATTGAAAAAGGCAACTCTTTCCGCGCCGTGGTTTGGCGCGTAAACATTAACCAGGCAAAACACGGAATCCCCCACTTGCGCCCTAACGAGAAGCAGCCTGCCCCTCACTATCTCCACCACCGATAAAATTTGTGCACTCGCTGATCCCCCAAACAAAATGGCCGCTCCTGCACTGAGATTGGTGCCATGACTGAGTGAAAATGGGCCTTTCCACCACAAGCCCCAGTCGACTTCATCCGCCGAAGTGGTATGAGTTTCCTGCAAAAACAAAATGTTGAGACCTTTCTGTTTGAACAGGTCACTAATGAATCCCCTCTTATGAATACCCCTGCCACCATTGTTGTTTAATGTCCCTAATTGTATTTTATGCATTATGGCGATATTTGTGAGGAGCACCGTGCTTTGCCATGGAAATCATTCCATCTTTGCGCGCTTGGCCTTTTGTCCCCCTGCTGATTTACGCAGGGCTGCGAGGTGCTTCTTCAGGTGGTAGCGTTTTCTTTCATCCAGGAGGTCAACACCAACCTCCTTCCTCAGTACATTAACAGACCGAATGAATTTGTCAGTGTCACTGAAGTAATCAGCGACGTTAACGGCCCTATTATTATAGGTCCCATCCAGGAAAGCATTTATTTCATCTAGTGAATACAAATGCGCAGTGGCATCGCCATTTACCCCAATAGACTCATTTCTAGCAGACTCTGCGTCAGTTTCACACTCCATTCCCCCGTCAGCACAACTCCGCTGACTGTTAGATTCAGCTGGCACGTCAGTTGGTGCAGCTGATCCTTCATCAGTCACGTGTTCCGGAGCGGCGCCCATATCAGGCGACCAGCGTTTTTCCGCCTGCTGCTCTGAAGTTGCAGCAGGCTGCGGAAGCACAGCCGCCGATGTCACACAGCGCGATGGTGAGTCAACGTCATCGACCGCTTGTGCGCCATCGCCAGTCACGCCCCCAGCTGCAAGCCGTGCCGTGAGCGCCGCAGGCCGACTGTCCACAGCCACAGCGGCAGGCTCCGGAGCAGGAGCGGCGGAAGGCCCGGCAATGGCGTCCGCAGTCGCGGCGGGTGTGGAGGCCTCGCCGGCAGGCTGTGCAGCCTCGCCGGGCTCTGCCGCGGCGGAAGCCCCCGCAACGCCGTCCGCAGCAGCGTCGCGAGCGGAAGGCGCACCAGCCGCACCAGCCGCGGCCCCACCAGAGCCCCCCGCCGGGCGCCTGTGCGGGCAGGCGAAACGTTTATGGCCTACATCGCCACATTCAAAACACTTCATCTGTCCCGAGCTCGCATACACCATATAGTAGCCGTCCCCGTGTTTGACCCTGAAGGACACTTCCAGAGTCTGAGTGGGCGAGTCTAGAAACATGAAGACCTGACGCCTGAGTGATTTCACATGGTGTAAGTCGGCTTCCCTGATTCCCAAACTGACGTGTTTAAACGGGCCCGCAAACTTCCCGAATCTGCGGAGCTCCGCCGCCAACTGCTAGTCAGTAATGAAAGGTGGAACACCCGAGACGGTGATAAGCGTTGATGGAACTGATAAGGGGGACACCTGTACATACACATCCCCGATTACAATACCGCTTGCAACCAAAGCGTGGACATCCTCCTCAGTAGCCAGAAACACAACTACAGCCCTATTCATCCTGGACGCATAGCGGATCGCAGCAGGGCCCACCTGGGCACGCACAGCCATAAGGACCCCCTTCACAGTAACAGTGTCGTCCGGGGGAACGATCTGCACCCCCTGGCGAATAGATGGAGGTGACATTTCCAAGGTCGCCATCCTCCTCCCCAAAAAACAAGAATTTATTATGCGAGCAGTGATTGAAAAACGGAAAAAATAGTCCAATAGACCACGGAGTTCCCTATTTCTTCCCTCCTCCTTCGGCCGCAGGAAACAGAGAGAGAGAGAGAGAGAGAGAGAGAGAGAGAGAGAGAGAGAGAGAGAGAGAGAGAGAGAGATTTTGATTTTTAAAAGATCTTTAATAAACACACTTGTCCATCAGTCAATACAATTTCTATATCATGCTATGTTACACAGAAAATTAATCCCCCAAAAAACGCCCCAAAAAAAGCTGTCCATCATGAACTGGACAGAGGACATTCTCCAGGGACCAGAGGGTCCTGAAACCTTCCACATCCCCATTCCCCATAAAAAACTGAAAGTCCAGCCTGATTCTGGCTTTAAGTAGCCTCACAAATAAAATTTTGACATCAACATCATTCTCAACATTTTCAAGTTTTCTTCTCCGGCTTACATAGATAGCCAACTTTGCCTGCCCTAAAACAAAGTTCAGTAGTTGACACTTCTGCTTAAAACGACGATTGTACATAAAACCACAAATGAAAACCTGCTTAGAGAAAACTTCCTTAAAAATATGAAAAAGTTTTGTGAGAAGTTCAAAGAGGCCACTCAGGCGCTGACATTCAATAAAACAATGAAAAACTGTCTCCCTAGAGGAACAAAAAACACACTGATCACTGACACTGCTGTTAATCACAGAAACAAAAGCATTGACAGCTATAATACCATGCAGGACCCTCCACTGTAAGTCTCCATGCCTCTTAGGGAGAGGGGCTTTGTAAAGAGCCCTCCAGGCAGGCCGATGCCCTTTTCCTAGTTTAAAATAGGCTCTCCAAGGAGTGTCCACACAGGTGTTCAATCGGTCCTTGTTGAGTGCCATCACCACCAGTCTGTAGAGTGCCTTACCACTGGCTCCTCCAAAGTCCACACCAGTGGGAGCACAGAATGCCAGTAAGGAGCAAGGAGCGACGTCAAAGTCCATATAGAGCGTGAGAGAGGGAAAGGGGTCAGTGCTTTCTGGCTGCAGCGTGCCATTGCAAAAGTCCAAGAGTAGGGAGTGCTCAAGTCCATGAAGCTCCTGTTTCCAGTGTGCAAGAAGACCATCGATGAAACGATTCGACCTGACACCAAGATGAGCTGCTAAAGCTGAGGCGTTGTTGAGGCCAGGACCAGCCAGTTCCACCACTTGCTTCAGAGTGAGAATGTTCCTGGAACACAGCCTATCAAGGAAGGTCCTTCCAACTCCCGGCAGGACACCAAGGCGACCACCAAAAACCAGCGGCTCCTTCAACAACCAGTAGAGGGAATCGCATGGCCCTCTTTGTTTTTTAAAAAGAGTCCACACTGAAAAGAGACTGCGGTAAAAACTGGGTAAAGACAGTGCATTAGAGTTCTTAAAATCCATTAAAAACACAGGGAGGTCTAGCCCAAGCCCAAGGACTCTCTGTAAAATAACACAGGCCAAAGGCCTCCATACCAGGTCCTGGGGGCCCGTCAGCAGTCTCTGTATGAAAGTCAGTCTAAAAGCAGCACCTCTACTAGCTAAATGAATCACTCCTTGCCCCCCCTCCTCTTTGGGAAGAAATAACAGGGCTTGAGGAACCCAGTGGAGTCCACCCCCCAAAAAAAGTCCACCAAAACAGACTGAATTTTGGACAACAAACCAGCAGGGGGGTCCATGCACATGAGGCGGTGCCACAGGGATGAGGAAACAAGATTATTTAAAATGAGCACTCTTCCTCTAAAAGATATTCTTGGCATTAGCCACTTCCACTTGTTTAGTCTCCCGTTAATTTTCTCTATGACCCCATCCCAATTTTTTTGCTCAAACTGCTGATTTCCAATAAAGACACCAAGATACTTAAAACCTCCTTTTTTCCAAATCAACCCACCCGGCAGCGTAAGCTGATTTTCTAGTTTCTCCCCCACCATCAGAGCCTCGCTTTTTCCCCAGTTTATCTTTGCAGAGGAAAGTTGGCCAAAAAGATTGACACTCCTAACCAGAACGTCAATGTCACTCTGCTTGTTTAGCAGAATGACTACATCATCTGCATAGGCCGACAGCTTGAACGTGGTGTCACAGCCAGGAAAAGTAACTCCTGATAGATCCCTTCTCAGGCAGTGAAGCAAAGGCTCTATGGCGAGGGAGTACAGCATCCCTGAGAGAGGGCAGCCCTGCCGAACCCCCCTCTGGACTTTTAAAGGGGCAGACAGGCCCCCATTTATCTTCAGCACACTCTCAATGTCACTGTACAAGACCCGTATCCTGGCTATGAAGCCTGGGCTGAACCCAAAAGCTGTTAAAACTGTCCATAAATATTGGTGTTCAACCCGATCAAACGCCTTTTCCTGGTCAATTGAAATCAAACCAGTTTCTACCGCCAATGAACCAGAGACCTCCAAAATATCCCGAATTAAAGTGACGTTGTCACTAATCAGCCTGCCAGGCACACAGTAAGTCTGGTCTACATGAATGAGCTCGCTCATCACCTTTCTCAGTCTTCGGGCCAGAGCTTTTGAGAGAATCTTGTAGTCTGTGCAGAGCAGAGAGACTGGCCTCCAGTTCTTTAGGCTCTGGAGGTCCCCCTTTTTCGGCAACAGTGTGATGATGGCCCTCCTGCAGGTCGTGGGTAGGGTCCCCCTTTCCAAGCTATCTTGGAGAACCTCCAGCAGGTCTGGACCAAGCAGGGGCCAGAATTCCTTAAAAAAGTCCACAGAGAGACCATCTATGCCTGGTGATTTTCCATTCTGGAGGCTCATTAGCGCCGTATGCAGCTCAGACAGAGACAGTGGAGCATCCAAGCCGGCAACAAGGTCCTCTGAGAGCACTGGAAGACCATCAAGGAAAACCTGGCCCAGTGACGTGTCCTCCCTCCACTCTGCTCTAAACAATTCACTGTAAAAGCTAGCAGCGTGTTTCCTGATCTCTGCTGCTGTGGAGATTGTTCTCCCGTCATCGCCCAACAAGGAGTGAATGAGCTTTCTCTGTCCATTTTTCCCCTCCAGTCCAAAAAAGTACTGGGAGGGCGAGTCCATCAGAGCTACATCCATGTAGCGTGAGTGGACCAGAGCACCCTGTGCGGTGACCCCTAGCAAGCTAGCCAAGGCTGACCTTTTTGACTTGAGAGCCTCTAAGTGCTCCTGTTTTCCTGTAGAACTGAGCAACTCCTCTAGTTCTACCACCTCAGTCTCCAGAACTTTCAAGGATTGGGTCAAGCTACGAGTGACATTTTGAGTGTACTGTTGGCAGAGTTGTTTTATCTGGGCCTTACCAAAATCCCACCACAATTGGAGAGAACTAAAAGAGGGTTTTTGTTCCCTGTGTGACTTCCATACATCATGAAAAACTCCCTTAAAAAACACATCATTTAAAAGTGTATTATTAAAATGCCAAAAAGCACTCTTACACTTTACATTTTCAATGAAAACAGAACAAATCAGCAGGCAGTGATCAGTGAAACCAACAGGACAGATACAACTATTTTTAAAAACACTCATTTGGTGTTTAAAACCATAGAAACGGTCTAACCTAGCCATAGATAAGAGGTTATCTTTAGCATGGCTCCAGGTGTACTGCCTCTGGTCCCCATGATGTGATCTCCACACATCGGCCATTTCATGTGCCTTCACTAGTTCCCTCAGCCTATTGGCAGAAGCAGGGTGAGGTTCCTGATGGTTCCTGTCCAGTCTGTGGTTTAATGTACAGTTAAAATCCATCCATCCATCCATCCATCTTCTACCGCTTTTCCGGAGGTCCGGGTCGCGGAGGCAGCAGTTCAAGCAGAGAAGCCCAGACTTCCCTCTCCCCAGCCACCTGCTCCAGCTCTTCAGAGGGGATACCAAGGCGTTCCCAGACTAGCTGGGAGACATAGTCTCTCCACCGAGTCCTGGGTCTGCCCCGGGGTCTCCTCCCAGTGGGACGTGCCTGAAACACCTCAAGTGGGAGGCGTCCAGGAGGCATCCTAATCAGATGCCCATACCACCTCAACTGACTCCTTTCAATGTGGAGGAGCAGCAGTTCTACTCTGAGCCTCTCCCGGATGACTGAGCTCCTCACCCTATCTCTGAGGGTGAGTCCAGCAATCCTACGGAGAAAGCTCATTTCAGCCGCTTGTATCCGCGATCTCGTTCTTTCGGTCATTACCCAAAGCTCGTGACCATAGGTGAGAGTAGGAACGTAGATTGACTGGTAAATCGACAGCTTTGCCTTAGAACTAAGCTCCCTCTTCACCACAACAGACCGGTACAACGTCCGCATCACTGCAGATGCTGCTCCAATCCGTCTGTCGATCTCTCGCTCCATTTTCCCCTCACTCGTGAACAAGACCCCAAGATACTTAAACTCCTCCACTTGGGGCAGGAGCCTGTCCCCAACCCGGAGAGGACAATCCACCTTTTTCCGGCTGAGGACCATGGACTCGGACTTGGAGGTGCTGATTCTCATCCCAGCCGCTTCACACTCAGCGGCAAACCGTCCCAGCAAGAGCTGTAGGTCATTGCTGGATGAAGCCAACAGGACAACATCATCTGCAAACAACAGAGATGAGATCCTGTGGTCACCAAGCATGACACCCTCCATTCCCTGGCTGCGCCTAGAAATCCTGTCCATAAAAATTATGAACAGGACCGGTGACAAAGGGCAGCCCTGGCGGAGTCCAACTCTCACTGGGAATGACTCCGACCGAGTGTTGGCAATGCGAACTAAACTCTCACAACGGTCGTACAGAGACCGAATAGCTCGTAACAACAAGCCCGATACCCCATACTCCCGAAGCACCCCCCACAAAAATCCACGAGGGACGCGGTCAAATGCCTTCTCCAAGTCCACAAAACACATGTAAACTGGTTGGGCAAACTCCCACGAACCCTCAAGAATTCTCGAGAGGGTAAAGAGCTGGTCCGATGTGCCACGGCCAGGACGAAAACCACATTGCTCCTCCTGAATCCGAGGTTCGACCAACGGCCGGACTCTCCTCTCCAATACCTTGGCATAGACCTTCCCAGGGAGGCTGAGGAGTGTGATCCCTCTAAAGTTGGAGCACACCCTCCGGTCCCCTTTTTTGAAGAGAGGAACCACCACCCCGGTTTGCCATGCCAAAGGCACTGCCCCCGACCTCCACGCAATGTTGCAGAGGCGTGTCAACCATGACAACCCAACAACATCCAGGGCCTTGAGGTACTCGGGGCGAATCTCGTCCACCCCCGGGGCCCGGCCACCAAGGAGATTTTTAACCACCTTGGCGACCTCAGCCCCTGTGATAGGCGAGTCATCCCCCTCGTCCCCAAACCCTGCTTCCTCTGTGGAAGGCGTATCAGTGGGATTGAGGAGATCCTCGAAGTATTCCTTCCACCGCCCGACGATATCCCCAGTTGAAGTCAACAGTGTCCCATCCGCACCATACACAGTGTGGACGGGGAGCTGCTTTCCCCTCCTGAGCCGCCGAACAGTTTGCCAGAATCTCTTTGAAGCCGACCGAAAGTCTTGTTCCATGGCCTCACCGAACTCCTCCCATACCCGGGTTTTTGCTTCAGCAACCACCCGAGCTGCACTCCGCTTGGCCTGCCGGTACACCTCAGCTGCTTCGGGAGTCCCACAAGCCAACCAAGCTTGATAGGACTCCTTCTTCAGCTTAATGGCCCCCCTCACCACTGGTGTCCACCACTTGGTTCGGGGGTTGCCACCACGAGATGCACCGACCACCTTGCGGCCGCAGCTCTGGGCTGCCGCTTCAACAACAGAGGTGGAGAACATGGCCCATTCAGACTCCATGTCTCCAGACTCCCTCGGAATGTGGTTGAAGTTCTTCCGGAGGTGGGAGTTGAAGACCTCCCGGACAGGGGCCTCAGCCAGACGCTCCCAGCACACCCTCACTATACGTTTGGGTCTACCAGGTCTGAATGGCTTCCTCCCCTGCCATCGGATCCAACTCACCACCAGGTGGTGATCAGTTGACAGCTCTGCACCTCTCTTTACTCGGGTGTCCAAGACATACGGTCGCAGGTCTGATGATACGATAACAAAATCGATCATCGACCTGCGGCCCAAGCTTTCTAAACAGTTAAAATCACCCCCCAGAAATAAAAAACTATTTGGATTACAGGATCTAACCGTATCTGATAGCATATTAAAGACCCTGATCCTTTCTGCTCTCTGGGTTGGCACATACACGTTTATAAGAACCAAGTTTACGTTTTCAAGCTGTACCTTTAGCAAGAGTACATGTCCTTTCACCACCTCTTCTACCTCATAAGAGACAGGCACACAACCCCGAGAGAAAAGTACAGCCACCCCTCCACTATTATTGGATTTGTGGCTAAAAAAAATGCAGCCATCCCACTCTTTTCTCCACTGGCACTCAATGTCTACAGTGCTGTGAGTCTCCTGGACCATCAGCACGTCAAGTGCCTTTAAATTAAAAAGCTTGTATAAAGAGGCCCTTTTTACATCATCCCTGGCCCCGTTTATATTAAGAGTGCCAATTCTAAGGTGGGGCATTAAAAAGGATAAAAATAAGGTACAGTAAAAAAACACACACATAGCATAAAAGGGAAGAAACAAACTAAGAGTCAACATGACTGTTAGTAATTTGTGATTTCAGTTTGACAACCAGTTTCTTTAAACGAAAAATTTCCTGATCAGTAAAAGTCTCATTCCCATCATTCGGTTTCATCAGCTTGTGAGCTGATGCCACAAATAACTCCAGATCTGGAAAGTAATTTTCCACTTTCACAGCTCTGCTCCCCTTAGTCACCTGGAGAAATTGTCTAATTTTAGTAAAACAATAGGAGCTTTGCTCCTCCTGCGTCTGCGTCTGCATCAGTTCAGACTCATCTCCACTTTCGTCAGAAGCGCTCTCATTCAGTAAATCTAAATTCCCAACCCTACTAGATTTAGCAGAGCTCTGCAAGTTTTCCGCACTTTTCCTTTTTTGTGCAGCTTTAAAAGGATCCTCTTCAACAAAACTACATTCCTGCATTTCTTCATGAAACGCAACGTTTGTCATGCAGTGTTTGCTCTGTGTGTCCGCTACAGCCTCAAACCGCTCCTCCCCCGCCTGCAAAGTCTGTTCATTCACGTTCCTTCGTTTAACTGCACTTTTACTTAC
Organism: Pholidichthys leucotaenia; assembly: GCA_020510985.1. NCBI lineage: Eukaryota > Metazoa > Chordata > Actinopteri > Cichliformes > Pholidichthyidae > Pholidichthys > Pholidichthys leucotaenia. The sequence goes on along the minus strand of CM035847.1, from coordinate 43,035,438 downwards.
ACCCTCCACCTGTTTACCCCGGGCGACAGGCTCGTCACAATGATCAGAGCTGCCGCCAGACAGAAATTCCCCACCATCACTGTTTGGGGGGACAACTACCGCGCCCGCCGCGGCCACCCCAGCAGAGGCGGCCGCGGCCGCCCCAGCACAAGCGGACGCGGATGCGGACGCGGACGCGGACGCCCCCGCAGAAGTAGAAGCGGACGCGGCCGCGGCCACGACCGCCCCAGCAGAAGCGGGCGCCGCAGCGGCATCCGCCGCACCACATGTAGCGCTACCCTCCGGACCACCAGAAACAGCGGCGTCACCTTTCTTACCGCCAGTGCTCTTTGTGTTCGCCTTTTCAGGACATGACCTAATAAGATGGCCTTCTGCGCCACACGCAAAACACTTCATGGTTTCAGATGTTGCAAACACCAAGTAGCTAAAGCCATCAATCCTGAAATTAAAAGACGCGTTCAGTTCAGCAGAGCTGTCTTTCAACACCATGAAACACTGCCTCCTATGACATACAACATGCTTCAGCAGGGGTGATTTACTACCCAGAGAGACCATTCTGATAGGGGACACAACCTGGCCAAAACGGGACAACTCTCTAATCAGCTGATCATTTTTAACGAAAGGAGGAGCGTTTGAGATGGTGATCCTCCTAGACGGATTCACCAGCGGTAAAACGGGAGTAAAAGTGTCACCTATGACCACTCCCTGTGCCACCACCTGATCAGCTTTCTCAGTGGAATCCAGAAAGATCACAATTGCGCTGTTCATCCTCGATGCTGATTTTATGCTGCCATGCCCAACCACCTGTCCTACAGCGAGGCTGGCCTCCTCCACAGAACAGGGAACTGCCGGGAGGATTCTCACACCATGACGCCGGGTTAAGCGCTCAAACTCCACACCACCATCAATCACCGGCATGATGCCGGCTGGGAAAAACCGGCAGCAGAAGCTACCGATCCCCAACACACTCACTCCAACACTCACACCCCAGCACACACACACTCAACCCACTATATTAAACACACACACCTCAAACACACAAGATAGAGAAAAAGTTAGAAAATACAAAGTTTAAAGTACTCACTCGACACCACTCCACACCCCTGCTCCCACAAACGCCCACGCATGCGCACGAGAGAGAGAGAGAGAGAGAGAGAGAGAGAGAGAGAGAGAGAGAGAGAGAGAGAGATCTGATCCTTGAACAAACCACCCCTGATTCGCACATTGGAGTTATTTGAGTCCAGGTGGGTGAGGGCTGGATGGAGAGCAGCAGAAATGTCATCTTCTATGAATCTGTTTGACCTGTATGCAAACTGAGATGGGTCATGGGAGGGAGGGAGGGAGGGTGGACTTGATGACCTTGATGAACTTGCATGACCAGCAACTTGAAGCACTTCATTATGATGGAGGTCAGTGCTACTGGCCGGTAATCAATGTAACCCGATGGGACAGACTTCTTTGGGACTGGTATTATGGTAGCAGTTTGGAAACACATGGGGACGACAGCTTGACTCAGGGAGATGTTGAAGATGTTGGCCAGGATATTCTTGAGCTCCTCCGCACAGTCCTTCAGAACGCGACCTGGTATGCTGTCTGGTCCAGCTGCCATGCTTGGGTTGATCCTGGAGAGGGTCCTCTTCATGCTAGCTGGATCTAGATTTATAGCCTGCTCGTCTGGGAGAGGAATGGTCTTCTGTGCTGTTTTGTGTTTCAAAGCGGCCAAAGAAGTCATTTAGGTTGTTAAGCAGTGTGATGTCACTCACACAGGTCTGAGGTGGAGGTTTGTAGTTGGTGAGGGTCTGTTTGTCACGCCAGAGAGAACGTATATCTCTGGTGTTGCTGAAGTGGCCAGATTTTTAATTGCTGTACTGTCGTTTTGCCTCCTTGATACCACAGGACAGGTTGGCCCTAGCTGTTGTTAGTTCTGCAGTGTTGTCTGCCCTGAAGGCTGCATTCCGAGCCCTCAGGAGGCTGTGAACCTCTGCTGTCATCCATGGCTTCTGGTTAGCATGAACAGTGATGGTTTTGCAGTGAGTGACATCATCAGTGCATTTAAATATGTATGCTACAACCACCTCAGTGTACTCCTCTGTGTTTGTGTGTCCATTGTGAGTGGCTGTGTGCTTGAAAGTGTCCCAGTCTGTAGTACTGAAGCAGTCTTTCAGAGCATCCCAGGCCCCTTCTGGCCACACATGTACCTGCGTTTTTATTGGTCTGATGGCTTTCACTCTGGGTCTGTATGCAGGCCTTAACAAGATGGTGATGAGATCAGAGAGACCCAGGTGTGGAAGGCTGTGTATGCACTCTTGTGAGTTGTGTACACCAGGCTCAGCAAGTTGTCTCCCCTTATTGGAAAGTCTACATGTTGGTGTAGTTTTGGTAGGAGGGCCTTTAAATCTGAAGTCTCCTGCTGTGATGAGGAATCCATCTGGATGTGCTGTTTCTGTCTCACTTATAGCCTGATAGAGTTCATTTAGTGCTTTACTCCTCTTGCTGATGGTGGTAGGTGGGATATACACAGCAACTAGCAGGACAGATGTAAATTCCCTCAGTATGTAGAACGATCGGCAGTTGATGATCATAAACTCCACCAATGGAGAATAGTGTTTTTTCACAACAATCGCATTTTGGCACCAAGCATCATTGATGCAAACACACACATCTTCCCCTCGGGTCTTTCCTCCCTCCAGGAACACCCGATCAGCATGATAGCATGTTAGCCCCACTAACTGAATAGCAGAGTCTGGGATATTGTCATTTAACCACGTTTCTGTAAAGACAAAAACACAGCAGTTCCGAGCATCTTGTTGCGTGGTTCTCATGAGCTGAATGTGGTCTGTTTTGCTGTCTAGTGAGTGTACATTGACTAGAATGAGGGAAGGGATCGGGAGTCTGTGTGGCCTAGCGATTAGCTTCGTTCAGATACCTCCATGTTTACCTCACTTTTGTCTCTGTTCACAGTGTCTACGGCGTTACCATTTGGTATGGGACACAGCAGTCGAAGCTGGGGTTGTGGAGGTCTGGTGGACGTAGGCCACGGAGTCCCTCTGTAACGCTCTGGTCCAGGACGTAATGTCTGGTCATATTCCTTATTATTCCTTGGGGTAGTGTGGGGTATTGTGGGGTATCATGAACCGGGCTCCTCTCGAGCTCGGCTTCATGCCAGCTTCCTGTTTCTTAGTTTTCTGCGATTTATGTTGCCTTTTGAGTTCCATATTGTGTTTCATTGTTACCTCCGCCAAGGAGGTTATGTTTTCATCGGCGTTGGTTTGTCTGTCTGTCTGTCTGTCTGTTTGTTTGTCTGTCTGTCTGTTTGTTTGTTAGCAAGATAACTCAAAAAGTTATGGACGGATTTTCATGAAATTTTCACAGATTGTCAGAAATGGGGTATCCTACAGATGATTAGATTTTGGTGGTGATCCGGATCACCGTCCACAAGAAAACCGCCATTACGCAAAATGCCATTTTCGTGAATAACTACTGAACCACTAATCCTATCATTGTCAATCCAATTGCTTGTCATATGTTTTCATGGTCAAGGAATCTGAAAACGTACACACAAACACTGTATGGGGGGAACTGTGGCGCTTGGCGGAGGTCTGCGCTCTCTGAGTGCTTTTCTAGTTACCTCCGACAAGGAGGTTATGTGATCATCGGCGTTGGTTTGTCTGTCTGTCTGTTTGTCTGTTTGTTTGTTAGCAAGATAACTCAAAAAGTTATGGACGGATTTTCATGAAATTTTCACAGATTGTCAGAAATGGGGTATCCTACAGATGTTTACATTTTGGTGGTGATCCGGATCACCATCCAGAAGAAAACCGCCATTACGGAAAATGCCATTTTCGTGAATAACTACTGAACCACTAAACCTATCATTGTCAATCCAATTGCTAGTCATATGTTTTCATGGTCAAGGAATCTGAAAATGTACACACAAACACTGTATGGGGGGAACTGTGGCCGCCATTACGGAAAATGCCATTTCCGTGAATAACTACTGAACCGCTAATCCTATCATTGTCAATCCAATTGCTAGTCATATGTTTTCGTGGTCAAGGAATCTGAAAACGTACACACAAACACTGTATGGGGGGAACTGTGGCCGCCATTACGGAAAATGCCATTTTCGTGAATAACCACTGAACCACTAATCCTATCATTGTCAATCCAATTGCTAGTCATATGTTTTCATGGTCAAGGAATCTGAAAACATACACACAAACACTGTATGGGGGGAACTGTGGCAGCCATTACGGAAAATGCCATTTTCGTGAATAACCACTGAACCACTAATCCTATCATTGTCAATCCAATTGCTAGTCATATGTTTTCATGGTCAAGGGATCTGAAAACGTACACACAAACACTGTATGGGGGGAACTGTGGCCGCCATTACGGAAAATGCCATTTTCGTGAATAACTACTGAACCACTAATCCTATCATTGTCAATCCAACTGCTCGTCATATGTTTTCGTAGTCAAGGAATCTGAAAATGTACACTCAAACACTGTATGGGGGAACTGTGGCCGCCATTACGGAAAATGTCATTTTCGTGAAAAACTACTGAACCACTTATCCTATCATTGTCAATCCAATTGCTAGTCATATGTTTTCGTGGTCAAGGAATCTGAAAACGTACACACAAACACTGTATGGGGGAAACTGTGGTGCTTGGCGGAGGTCTGCACTCTCCGAGTGCTTTTCTAGTTCAGTCTTGTTCTGTTTTTTTTTTGGTGCTCCTTATTTACTCCTTGCCAATTGATCATCCTTTGAGTTATTTGTAAATTATTCCTTAGTCTGTGTTTAGTTTTGTGTTCATTTAGTTCTGTCAGCCATGCCCCCTTCTCCTGTCAAACCTTGACAGCTGATCCCTGTTCCCCTGCTGCCTTGCTCAGATGCATCTTATCACTGATTCATTAACTGGTGTACTTAGTCTACATGTTTTCCTTCACCCACTGCTGGATTATTGTGTGTTCTCTTGTGTATGTTTGTCCCTGACATGTTACACTGTGTCCTCCTTTGTATTTCGTTCCTGCCATGTTACGCCATGGTTTCCTGTTTGATTAAGCTCTGCCATGTTTTGCCATCGTCTGCCAACTCCATGTTATGTCGTGGATCATTGTAAGTGTTTCTCTTTTTGCATTTTTGTATGTCTGCACTTTTGGGACTTTTAGGTTAATAAATTTGTCTGTGGTGTAACCTGCGCTTGAATCCATCTCCTCTCCTCCATCCGCTGCATAAAAGCGCACAGGGATTCTCGATAGAATAATCCAGCCAGTAAAGGATTCAGCGGGTTATGCCACAACATTATTTTTTCTTTTTTTGAACTGGGTTTTTCTCTTCACCTGACTACGAGTTCGCCATGGATGAGGTGCTGCAGCAGGCGTTTACTATTTTGAGTACATCTGAGAGCAGACGGTGGAAGCCCGTTCCACCGAGATGGTCCAGGAGGGTCTGGATCCGGTGACACGGCTTATGTGGGCTTTTTCTCGTCTTTGGGACGCCCTGGACGGTACAGAGCTTCTCCACTCCCTCTACTCGCTGCCATGCGATGAGCCAATGGAGGGGGTTTTGACGCCCGAGCCACCTCCAGCAAGGAAGAAGCGCCACCGCCGTAAGAAGCCTCCAGCCTCTCCCATGACAGCCCTGCTTCCTCCTCCCGAGCCCTGGCCTGCTCCGTCTGCAGAGGAGCTGGAGGAATGCAGTCTGGTTTTGTTGGTGGAGACAGACCTCCTCCTGGGGGTGAAGCCATGGCTCCTTCCAGAATTGGCCCCGGAGTTAGAGGAGCTTTTCCTGAGGGAGTCGGAGCCCCTGCCTGAAGCTGAGCGTGTTCCGACCTTGGAGCCTACTCAACCTCGCGACGAGTCCATGCCTTCCTCTTCCACTCGTCGCCGCTGATACCGGGGGGCTCGCCGGAAATATCCTGCTGCTTCTATGCCAGCAAACCTTTTTTCACAGGAGGAGTAGAGTTCCGCCGCACAGCCATTTTCTGCTCCAGTAGCTACCTCCTCCTCAGCTTTTACATCCGCCAAGATGGAGAGGGCAGTTTTCTCCCCAGATTCATCTCCCTCAGTGCCCATTTGGGAGGCAACTCCACTACACACAGAGGAGCCCTTGCCTGACATGGACATGGGGGAGAATGCAAGTGCTCCAGACATCACTGGAAACATCGAGAACCAGGAGAACAGGCAAGTTCTTTCTCATTTAACTCCTATTACTGATAAACAATTTTGCCTGTTCCCTGGTCATGAGACTCAGGCCCAGCAGTCCCCTGAGTTCTCTGCACCAGCAGCATGTCTTAACTCCTCATCAATCCCCTCCGTGTCCTCTCTGTGTGCTCCTAAGAGTTGGCCAGCCCGTGAACCAAGCCGCCAGAGGGAGGAGGAGCCTGAGGCCCTGGAAGATCCTGTCCCAGGGTCGGTGGTCAGGTAGCCCCTCGCCGCCATGCTGGATGAGCTACCAGCGTGGGAGGCGTCACCTGGGGGCTTCATGACAGTGACCAATATCACGCCTGCTGCGGAGGCAGCTGCAGCAGAGTAGCCCAGCAAGCTGGACCTCCTGGACACCGTGCCCAAGATGTTGTTGTCGGGATCGATGGAGTCCAGGCAAGTGCTCACATTTATTTCTCTCCCTTTAGAGTTGGAGCAATCTTGCATGGCTCTTGGTGAGGAGAGTCGGGTGCAGTCACCAGCTGCATCTGAACTCACCTCACCAGGCTCCACCGCTGCCGGTGACTCTAACCACTTTTCCTCTCCTCTCGTTCCTGAGCCTTCTCCTAGGGTCACCACAAGGGGTCTCCATAGCTCCAGTCCAATCCACCAAAGATGACGAGAGCCCAGCTTCTCCAGTCGAGGTGGACGCGGGGGTTCTGCCCCAACCCGGGACCTCCATGGGTGCAGCGCCTCCACAGCCTGATGAGCCGCCACTTCCTGGATCGTCAGAGTCCTGGACGGCGGTGGAGCCCGAGTTCAGGCAAGTACGCTCCTAAGTTTCTCTCCTGCCTGTTTTGGAGCCATTTTGCCTGACTCTTAGTGAGGAGAGCCAGGGGCAGCCCGCCGCTGCCTCCGGGCTCACGTCGCCGGTTCTGCCACTGCCGGCGATCCTGATCCTGTTTCTCTCTCCACTGTCTCTGAGTTCCCTTCCAGGGTCACTGGAGAGTGGTCAACACCACCAGAGGCCTCCGAAGATCCAGTTTCACCGCCCAAGGTAGCTGTGAGCCTGGCTTCCCTTGCTGTGGAGGTCATCATGGGTGCTGTAGTGTCCCAGAGTGGGACCACCACGGGTGCAGCGGAGCTCCAGCCCGGAGCCATCATGGGTGCAGCAGAGCTTCATCCCGGGGCCACTGTGGGTGCAACAATGTCCCAGACCGGGGCCACTGTGGGTGCAACTTTGGCCTAATCGGGGTCCACTGTGGGTGCAGCTGAGCTCCACTCCGAGGCCACCGTGGATGCTGACATGGCCTCTTTTCCTCCTCAGCCTGATGCAGTCGTGGTTCCCTCATTTCCTCAGCCTAATGCCATCGTGGCTCCCTCTTCTCCTCAGCCCGACGCCATCGTGGTTCCCTTATCTCCTCAGGCAGATGCCGTTGTGGTCCCCTCCTCTCACCCTCCCAGTGTTGTCGGGGTCCTCCTTCCTTTGTTACCAGACACTAGGTGGGTTCCCCCTCCCGGTCCTGCTCTCTGCCCTTGGACCTTTCGGTGGGGGAACCACCTCCTGGATCTCTCCTCCGGTCATGGTGGCTAAAGAACTGGGGACAGCTGCCCAATAGACTGTGCCGCTGGGTTGGGCAGCGCGTCTTCCCCAACGGGTCATCAGATCCATTCCACCGGGTGGTCCGGCTGGTTTGGGACTTTGGCATGCCAGCCAACCGGTCTCACCTCATCACCCACCAGGCCTGGGACTTTGGTCGACCTCCAGAACTCTCAAACTTTTTGGTCGGGGGGGTCTTATTCTGTGTTTGGTGGGGATTTGCTCTGAGTTTTGTGGGATGGTGGGTTAATTCTGTGTTCTGTGGGGTTGGAAGGGTATATTTTGTGAATTTTTGCTGTGGGCCCTGAGCGGGGTTGTTTTTTTTTGTTCCCTCCTAGCCTGCTTCACCCACCTCCCATCCTGGGTAGTTTGTTGCAGTTCCTCCTGGTGGGGGGCAGGTTTTTTCCTTTTTTTCTTTTGATGGTACTTTTGGTGTCTGGTTTCCACCCCTTGAGAGGGGGGCTCTGTCATGAACTGGGCTCCTCCCGAGCCTGGCTTCATGCCGGCTTCCTGTTTCTTAGTTATCTGTAATTTATGTTACCTTTTGGGGGTGGCAGTGGCTCAGGAGGTAGAGCAGGTCAGGTCATCCAGTAACCACATGGTTGGTGGTTTGAATCCCACTCTCCCCAGATATCCTGCCGTTGTGTCCCTGGGCAAGACACTTCACCCCCAATTGCTCCTGGTGGGTCTGGAAGTGCCATGTTAGGTAGCATGCCGCCATCAGTGTGTGAATGTGTGTGTGAATGGGTGGATTTCAGGATCTGTAAAGCGCTTTGGTCATCAAGAGATGAGAATAAAAGCGCTATATAAGTGAATGCCATTTAGCATTTTACCATTTTGAGTTCCATAGTGTGTTTCATTGTTCAGTCTTGTTCTGCTGTATTTTTGGTGCTCCTTATTTACTCCTTGCCGATTGATCATCCTTTGAGTTATTTGTAAATTATTCCTTAGTCTGTGTTTGGTTTTGTGTTCATTTAATTCTGTCAGCCACGCCTCCTTCTCCTGTCAACCCTTGACAGCTGATCCCTGTTCCTTGATTACTCGTCCCGCTGCCTCGTTCAGGTGCATCTTATCACTGATTCATTAACTGGCGTACTTAGTCTGCACGTTTTCCTTCACTCACTGCTGGATTATTGTGTGTTCTCTTGTGTATGTTTGTCCCTGACACGTTACATCGTGTCCTCCTTTGTATTTTGTTCCTGCCATGTTACGCCATGGTTTCCTGTTTGATTAAGCTCTGCCATGTTTTGCCATGGTCTGCCCACTCCACGTTATGTCGTGGACTATTGTAAGTGTTTCTCTTTTTGCATTTTTGTATGTCTGCACTTTGGGACTTTTACGTTAATAAATTTGTCTGTGGTATAACCTACACTTGAATCTGTCTCCTCTCCTCCGTGCGCTGCTGCATAAAAGTGCACGGGGATTCTTGACTTTGTGTGTAGAATTTTGAGGAAAAAAATGAATTTAATCCTTTTTGGAATAAGGCTGTTGTGGAGGAACTGCGTGTTCAGATCACGTCGGGGTCACCAATGTGGAGGAACACAATAAGTTCAGGCAAGATGCAATGTGCTGAAGGTTTCAGTTTTATTCCTCCATCATCATGAGACACACTGTAGCGCTGTGCGCTGTGTTGTGTGTGATTGTGTGTGTGTGCTGTGTCTGAGGCATGTAAAGTCAGCTCTTTTATACAGACAAGAGAGAATGCATGGTACATTTGCATATTGATATACAGTATATATCAGTCAATACATATCAATTGCGTGATTAACTGGCGCCGGAGTTCCTCTCCTTAATCCGGGGATGTATAACAATAGTCATTGTTCTGGTTGTCCCCATAGGGGCTCTCTGTCCGTATGCAAATTGTTCTGCTTCTTGCCGCCTACCTGAGTGTGATGGCTGAATGTCCATGTAGATTGTGGTGGGTAACCACACTGTAACATAACAAAATGTGGAAAAAGTGAAGTGCTGTGAATACTTTCCGGATGCACTGTAGTTTGTTATTAAGGGCCACTCTACCCAGCACTGAGATCGTCACGAGATAAGGCCAATTTTTGATCTTTGGGATCTTTTGGGAGATCACTGTGTGTTTTGGACTGAGTCAAAACTTTGAGGAGACTGTGGTGACTGTTGAGATCATTGAAGATCATTGATAGATCAACAATCTCTCAATGATCTCCACCCCTGTCTAAAGGGAGTATAACTGCCCTCATTTTACTGAAGACAGTGGCTGAGTGTGTTTTTTGTTCATCATCACAGAACATGCACACACATGAGAGGGCATGAGATATGACTATTATCATTTATAGATAGATTATAATCTATCTATAAACGCAAAGAATCTCTTTCTGTCTGTGTGTGCATCTGTCTGTCTGTCTGTCTGTCTGTCTGTCTGTCTGTCTGTCTGTCTGTGTGTTCCTCACATAACTCTCAAACCGTTCGGCAGTCTGACCTCAGATTTTATAAGTACTTTGCTGAGGTTACGAGGGTGTACATCCCAGAGCATAGAGTTACTCAATCAAAATATGTAATTTTTATCAATACGTTTAGCCACAGCTATGTCTCATGCTCAGGCTTCTAGAAGTGTGGGCGGAGTTTTGGATTGACTTCATGCTGATTGGATAATACGCAGCATTATGGCATCAGTAACCACATACAAATTTGACTAGAAAAAGATCATTCTTAAGATTTAATGCTTAAAAAAATATCCCATAAAGTTGCTATGATTGTGTCGTCGTCGGCCTCCGTCGGTCTATGATGACCATCGAAGAGAATCCTAAACGTCTACTCTGCTGGAACAGCACCGCCTGTGGCTGAACAGGCTGATGCGCGAATGGCAGTCCCTGTCACACAGGTCGCACTTGTGGGTGGTCTCCGTGCTGCTGGAGCTGTGGCGGTTCTTCCTGCGGGTCCTTTTTTCATCTGCTGCAGCAATCAGTCTCTCTTCACCCGCCTTGAGCTGTCTGGTCAGGGTGCCTCTCCATTTGGAGCGGTCCGTTGCGAGGTCCTCCCAGCGCTCTGTGTTGATCTCCAGGGCCTTCATGTCTCTCTTGCAGACGTCTCTAAAGCGCAGCTGTGGGCAGCCAACGTCTCTCCTGCCAGTCGCCAGTTCTCCATAGAGGACATCTTTGGGGATTCTGCCATCCTCCATACGGTGAACGTGGCCTAGCCAGCGGAGCCTGCGCTGCCTGAGTAGAGTGAACATGGAGGGAAGGCCGGCGCAGGACAGAACTTCTGTGTTGGGCACTTTGTCCTGCCAGGATATATCCAGGATGAGGCGAATGCAGCGCAAGTGGAAGGAGTTCAGTCTCTTTTCCTGCCGGGCGTATGTTGTCCACGTCTCACTCCCATAGAGCAGTGTGCTGATGACGCAGGCGTTGTACACTGCCATCTTCGTCTTGACAGAGAGTTTTGGATTCTCCCACACTCGTGTGGTGAGGCGAGCGAGTGTGAAGGCTGATTTTCCAATCCTCTTGTCGATCTCTGTATCAAGGGAGAGGTTGTTGCTGATCGTGGACCCCAGGTACGTGAACTGATTCACGACCTCCAGCTTGTAGTCGTCGATGGTGATGGTTGGTGGTGCTTCCGTGCCTTGCGCCAAGACGTTAGTCTTCTTCAGGCTGATGGTAAGCCCGAAGTCCTTGCATGCCTGGGAGAAGCGGTCCATCAGGGTCTGAAGCTCCTGCTGTGTGTGGGTTGTGACTGCAGCGTCGTCTGCGAACAGCATGTCTCTGATTAGAGCCTAGCGTACTTTGGTTCTGGCTTTCAGGCGGGCGAGGTTGAAAAGCCTGCCGTCAGATCTTGTGTGCAGGTAGATTCCCTCCGTTGCTGTGCTGAAGGCATGCCTCAGGAGCATAGCAAAGGAAATCCCAAAGAGGGTTGGCGCAAGTACACAGCCCCGCACTCTACAAGAAGGGACAGCGCAGGATGTTCCTCCTGAGGAGACTCAGGTCTTTTGGTGTACAAGGGGCGCTGCTGAAGACATTCTATGACACGGTGGTGGCATCAGCCATCACTTTTGGCGTGGTCTGCTGGGGCAGTGGCATTACAGCAGCCGATAGGAAGAGACTGAACAAACTGATCAAGAAAGCTAGCTTTGTCCTGGGGCAGCGCCTTGAACCGGTGGAGGAGATAGGAGAGAGAAGGACGGTGGCTAAACTGTCATCTCTGCTGGAGTCCGAGTTCCACCCTATGCAGGACATACTGGATGCACTGAGGAGCTCATTTAGCAGCAGACTACATCATCCCAGGTGCACAACCGAGAGGTTTCGTAGGTCCTTCCTACCAACGGCTGTCAGACTGTACAACCTAAGCAGGGCTGCTCGCAGAGATAGCAAAAAGACGTAACAAACTAATAGTTTTTTTTGAATGCAAAAGATGCAATAGACTTACACAATGGTCCTCTCCGGCATACAACTAGGAACATATCGGTCGCTATGGAGGGTGAGAATATGTATGGGCACATAATCATACCATGTAGGATAACTAAGTAGACGGTTATGCTGTTTCATCCCATCTAGCAACAATGCTCTGCACTGTGTGTGTTTATATATTTACATATTTATTCCATCTAGCTACAATGCTCAGCACTGGGTGTGTTTATATTTATATATCTATATATTTATTCCATCTAGCTACAATGCTCCGCACTGTGTTTTTATATATCTACATATTATTCCATCTAGCTACATTGCTCCGCACTGTGTGTGTTTATATACTTGCATATTTATTCCACCTAGCTGCAATGCTCCGTACTGTGGGTGTTTATATATTTACATATTTATTCCATCTAGCTACAATGCTCTGCACTGTGTTCATATATTCATATATTTATTCCATCCAGCTACAATGCTCTGCACTGTGTGTCTGTGTGTGTGTGTGTATATATATATTTTATAGTAATATGTACATATGTATATTAGCTGCTCTTGCTTGCTTGTTTTTTTTTTTTCTTGCCTTCTGAGTGTTGCTATCCCTGTGCTGTTGCAATCCTGGAATTTCCCCGTTGTGGGACTAATAAAGGCTTATCTTATCTTATCTTATCTTGTGAAGGCGCCCGGGGGAGCTCCCTGCTGTCAAAGTCAGCTGCTGTCATTGCGAGCAGCTGCGCCGCATTGGGGTCATTAGCGGCCAGAAATAAAAGCCTGTGCTGAATGTCCTCCAATGCGGCAGTCTCTGTTAATCTCTGTTGTATTCCTATTATGTTCCTGTTCTCCTTGCTCATCGTGGTTAACGGACTTGGGAGTCCCCTGTTACCCGTCTGTTAACAGTCCCGTTGTTAAGGTACGCTCTGTGTGACTTCACCTTTGTGATTATCTCGTCTGGCGCATCGGGTGCTCCCCGGCTCAGGCGTCACCTGTTCATTGTATGTATCCTGTCCTTGTCCATCCCTCACTGTAAATAAACATCACTGCAAACTCACTGGTGACTGAGGCGTCTTGTGATGGTCCGTGAGGGCCATCGTGACAAACATTATTACACACAGCATAATGACCTGTTTGGCTGCAAGTGTTGCATCAGTGTTGCCCATTTGTCTGTAAATATTTAAATAAGAATGATTTATTTTGCTATTTGGGCATTTTTGTGTCTTGTCATCGGCTTGTCACAGTGTGCATTATGTGTCCGCATATGATATGCAGTTGATCTGGCCATTCCGCTCCACAATCATTCAAGATTCAAGATTCAAAGGCTTTATTATCATGTGCACAGTTAAGAAATGCTACATTTCCTGAGCATTGAAATTTTTACTTTGCTCTCCAAACGAATGACAAGTTAAAGGTACAGAAACAACAATTCTAATAGGTCATGACACACTAACACAGTAACTCAATCCTAGTACTGATGGATGCTAAGACACATTGACTCTCGTGCACTATGTACAGCAGCTCAACCAGACTCATGTCAATCATCACTGTTTTCTTCCTGCATTACCGACTGCACTATATGGTTCTCCACATTATCTGCTGCTCGCTAATATATTTTAACTGCTGACCAGTATTACTCACTCTTATTCTACACTTTATTGCATGTATAGTTTATTTCTTTTATTTTATCATGTTTAATGTTGCAGCATTGCACCGAGACAAATTCCTAGTTTGTGTACTACATGAACAATGGCAATAAATCTGATTCTGATTCTGATTCTGATTCTGACACATAAACCAACACACAGTTAGGCAGTAGAGGAATGAAAATGAAAGTCACCAGATGACTAAAGTGATAGTGGTATATTGATATCAGAGGTGATGTGAACCTGAGATGGCATGAACCTATGTACAGTGTGCAAATAAGCAGTGTGCAACAAGCAGTGTATAATTACAAATTATTGGTAAGTAGCAGCAGAGATGATATGGACATCAGACAGGTGATACTATATCTACTGTACAGGTGAGCAGAGTGCAAATTTAGCAGCTGGTGTGTGAGTTCCTATATGCAAAGCTGTGTTAGAGTTTTGGGAGTTGTTGTCTGTTCATGAGCCTGATGGCAGTGGGAAGATACGATGGCGCCCACCGTTGGCGAACGTCTTTGCTCATTCCGCTCTCAATCATGGTGGTATTATTAAGTTTTTAATTTTTAGATACTCACGTGGGAGGGGGGACTCGCGGTCCTGCAAAGGACAGTGGTACTACATGGGTGAAACAGCAGTTGAGACTGCCATTTACTACTGACTGGGATGGCTGGGTATGCATCCCCACAAAGGATGGTGGAGCACCTGGTCAGACACTGGTGTTGGAGAGGCAGCAGCTGAACTGGCGGATCACAGTCCTTCCCAGGGAGCCAAGCCCAACCTGCCCGGTTAACGGGAGTCTTGGCTGCAGCTTTACTGCATGCCACCGTCCTTCTCTCTCCTATCTCCTCCATCGGATCAAGGCGCTGCCCCAGGACAGAGCTAGCTTTCTTAATCAGTTTGTTCAGTCTCTTCCTATCGGCTGCAGTAATGCCACTGCCCCAGCAGACCACTCCAAAAGTGATGGCTGATGCCACCACCGTGTCATAGAATGACTTCAGCAGCGCCCCTTGTACACCAAAAGACCTGAGTCTCCTCAGCAGGAACAGCCTGCGCTGTCCCTTCTTGTAGAGTGCGTCAGTATTGTGTGACCAGTCTAGTTTATTGTTCAGATGAATACCCAGGTACTTATAGGATGTCACCATCTCGATGTCTGTTCCCTGTATATTTACTGGTGCTGTGAGGGGTTGCCCATGCCTGCGGCAGTCCACCACCAGCTCCTTAGTTTTCCTCGCGTTGATCTGGAGGCAGTTCCGATGGCACCAGTCCACGAAGTCCTGGATAAGCCCTCTGTACTCAGCTTCATCTCCGTTGGAGATGAGACCAACGATCGCAGAGTCATCAGAGAACTTCTGTAGATGGCAGTGTGTTGTGTTGTGTGAGAAGTCTGCAGTATAAAGAGTGAACAGGAAGGGAGCCAGCACCGTTCCCTGGGGGGCCCCCGTGCTACTGATGATCGTGTTGGAAACACAGTCCCGGGTTCTCACAAACTGAGGCCGGTTCGTGAGGTAGTCCAGGATCCATGATGACAGGTGCTGGTCCACCCCTGCGCGCAGCAGCTTGTCCTTCAGGATCATCGGTTGGATGGTGTTGAAAGCACTGGAGAAGTCAAAGAACATGATCCTCACCATATTCCCGGGCTTCTCCAGGTGGGACAGAGAACGGTGAAGGAGGAAGATCACCGCATCCTCCACCCCAATGCCATGCTGGTAGGCGAACTGGAGTGGATCCATCGCTGGTTCCACCAGGGGGCGGAGATGAGCAAGGAGCAGTCTCTCCAGGGTCTTCATCAAGTGGGACGTCAAGGCCACCGGTCTGTAGCTGTTCAGGTCTTTGGGGTGGGAAGTTTTTGGTACAGGTACCACACAAGATGTTTTCCACAGCTGTGGTACCCTCCCCAGTTTCAGGCTCATGTTGAAGATATACGTCACAATCCCACACAGCTGGTCTGCACAGGACTTGAGGAGCTTTGCGCTGATGCCGTCCGGTCCCGACGCCTTCCTCGCCTTGATCTTCCTCAGCTC
Organism: Pholidichthys leucotaenia; assembly: GCA_020510985.1. NCBI lineage: Eukaryota > Metazoa > Chordata > Actinopteri > Cichliformes > Pholidichthyidae > Pholidichthys > Pholidichthys leucotaenia. Next base: position 43,019,660 of record CM035847.1, on the reverse strand, counting down.
CGTCCTCACCTGGGTCTTGGTCAGGGTCAGGATGGGGGGCTGTGTGTTGGGCGTGGGGGGGGGGTGTCGGTGGAGTTGGGAGTGGGCAGCAGGACTTGATTTCTTAGAGGCAGCAGTGGTTGTTGTGCAGACAGGGGGGAGGGCGGTTGGTCAAATCTATTGAAAAACAGATTCAGGTTGTTCGCCCACTCCCTGCCCCCCGTGGCCTGGGGGGAGGTATTCTGGAGCCCCGAGATGGTTTTGAGGTTTCTCCAGACCCCGCTGATGTCGCTCTGTTGCAGCTTGTCCTCCATCTTCTTCCTGAAGCTGTCCTTGCCTTCTCTGATCTTTCTCCTCAGCTCCCTCTGTACGGACTTCAGCATCTCCCTGTTCCCCGACCTGAAGATCCTCTTCTTCTCTCTCAGAAGTGTTTTTATCTCAGGGTTGATCCAGGGTTTGTTGTTTCAGTGACGCCGTATGGTCTTGGTGGGAACGGATTTGTCCACACAGAAGCTGAGGTAGCCCGTGAAGGTGTGAATGAGGCCATCGATGTCCTCACCATGTGGATCGCAGAGCTGCTTCCAGGCGGTGGCTTCAAAACAGTCCTTTAGAGTGTCCATTGTCTCCTCAGACCATAACTCCACAGTGTGCATGGCCGGAGGTTGTCTGTGCACTAGGGGTTTGTACACCGGCCGGAGATGAACCAAGTTGTGATCCGATCTCCTGAGTGGGGGGAGTGGTGATGAGGTGTACGCCTCCTTAGTGTTTGCGTAGAATAAATCCAGTGTTTTATTGTCTCTAGTGTGGCATGTGACATACTGGGTGAACGTGGGTAGAATGGGAGACAGTGAAACGTGGTTGAAATCGCCTGAGATGAGGAGAAGAGCATCTGGGTGTTCTGTCTGCAGCCTGCTGGTTACTGAATGGATGACGTCACGCGCTGTCCCAGCGTTCGCCGTCGGATTTGCATAAACAACAATGCAGATCACGTGTGAGTGTTCTCTCGGGAGATATGTAGGCCTCATGCTAACAGCTAGCAACTCAATGTCTTTGCTGCAGTGTCGTTGTTTAACAGTGATATGTCCCGGTCTGCACCAGTTGTTGTTAACATACATTATCACTCCACCACCCCTAGCTTTGTCACTGTCCGGTGTTCGGTCAGCTCGTATCATGTGAAAACCCTCCAGCTCAATGTTAGCATCTGCTGCTAGTTCAGTTAGCCACGTCTCAGTAAACAAAAGGAGAGAGCACTCCCCGTAAGTGCTATCATAACGGGAGATAGCCGCTAGCTCATCTAACTTTCCCAGTATCGACCGTACATTTCCCATGACAACAGATGGAAGGGAGGGTCTGTACCTTATATTTTTTGTCCTCCGCCTTACTCCAGCCCGGCAGCCGCGACGCTTTCGCCTCAGTTCTCTCGGTATGTCGAGTTTTTCCAATGGGACCGGGTGGCGGTTAAATGCTAGCAGCTCTTCCTTGTTGTATCGTATCCTGCTATAAATAGTGGCTCCGTCCACCGGCTCAGGAGACATTTGGGACGATCTGTGTGTCCGTGATATAAGTGGGGTGAAAAAAAAGACTGATCAAAAGAGAGAGGAAGGGAAAAAAAACTCGGAATCGAGCCGCTGTTGCAAAAGGCAGCCTACTCGTGTGGCGCCGAGAGAGCTGGAGAGCACAATAAGAGCCCGAGGAGCTGGAAGGAATCCTCTGCTGCCAAAGCCAGGGAAATAGGATATGAGACCCGAGTGTGGCCAGAACCGACACTCGGGTTATGACAATGTTGGGTGTTTTGTACTTATAATATTGCTAAAATATAAAAGGATGTACTACACTGGGTCTCAAATATTTGTAAACATGTCCTGTTATAGAACTGCATGAGTTTATTGATGACAGACTATAAACTATGCATATAAACTAAAACAAATTATAATGATGACTGAACAACTGCCATTCCCCAAAGTGCAAAATACAACACTTATGAATATAACTCATAAAAGATCACAAATAAGTGATCTGACAAAAAATAAACAAGCCGTTCTTAAACAGTCGCTAATATTGGATGTCTCATTCATTTTCATTTATTCTGTAATTAATATTCACACAATCAAATAAATCTCAGTTCAGTCCCTTTCATATTTGTCAAAGTCTAACATGCATGATCGCCTCCATATAGGCTACACCTCTGTATTTCACTTTCAAACACAGCCTACGTTTGGGCCTGTAAAGCCTGATTGGGCTACCTGTTTCAGGCAAGAATACTTGCTTTCTATGGGCATGCACTAGTGTGATATGATGACAAACACAACAGATCGATGTTTTAACTTTATTGTCGAAGTTCTCCCTGTTTTGTGGCGATGCAACATGATGACCATGTTGATGCATGGTAGTATGTCTTAATATGAGATTTGTATGAGCACTAACATGAGTCCCCGGTAATGTTTGGGGCTGTGTGTGTGTGTGTGTGTGTGTGTGTGTGTGTGTGTGTGTGTGTGTGTATGCGCGCGCGCGGGGTGGGAGGGGGAATAACCTAATCTCACATAGGACACAAAAATGACTGGGACCGGCACTGAATGCGCAGACAGAAACTAACAAAAGCATGGCGCACAAGCCTGCCGTTGACTGTCAAAACAGAGCCCAATATGTCACCTGGATGATGAGGGCTGACAACATTGTTTATTTTAAAAAATAATAAAACAGTAACACTCAAATATATAAAATATCTACATGGGTTCTAAGATCCTTCTGACAGATTTCTGAGTACCCAGCCAGCATGTCCATGTGGGCCCCACCAAAGGTTAAATCTGGGTTGTCTGATTGGTCCCATGTGGGGTTGTCCATGGATTCCATGTTGGCACCATCTGTGTTTGACCACATGGACTTTACCTGTTTACCTATTTTCAACTTATTTTCTCATAAACTTGTTATTTTCTTGTAAATTTGTGATGTTTTCCCCCTAATTTGATACATTTTTCTTGAAAATTTGAAACTTTTGTCATGGTTAAGGGCACGGCTAGGACCGTGCCCACGCTTTATGTTCATTTGATTTTGCTTCCTCTGTATTACTATTACTATTTGTCTAAGTGCTCCATGTTCCCTGATCCTCCCATGTCATGTCATGTCTTCCCCTGTTGCCTGGTGTCTGTGACTTATGGTTGTCTTTTTGTATTTAATTATATTTTGTCATCTGTTTATTTTTACTGTTTAGTATTTTTGTCCTTCGTCTTTAATCATGTTGTATTGTCATCCTGTCTGTGTTTCTCTGTCTGTGAGTGTGTTCAGCCTCTCCCCTCCTGTGTGTTCACCTGCTGCTCTGATTTGTCCCAGCTGTCTTATATTAAGGTCATTATGGTTTCCCCTATTTATGTGAGTTTCAGTTCTGCTTCCTGTTTACAGTTGCTAGTACAGTCAAGACTTTCTTCACAAGCTACTAATGCAACTTGGCTTGGTGAGGCTGTCCTCGGAGGGAATCAGCTGTAGTCTGAGCAGAGCACTGTGTTTCCTCAACTTTGTTATCTTTAATGACTTTCAATGAAATTGTGAATTGACCCATAAGCCTTGGATTCAGGAAGTGGAACTCAGGCCAGTTGGTCGGTTGAAGACGGCTCATACGTGTGTGTGTTTGATTGGCAGTAGGAGTGATTTGCTTGTTTGTGGCAGATAGCATAAGCTGTACTTTGACTGTAACATTATGTCATCTAGCTCTGAGGGGCTCAATAAAAAATGAGATGGAGTGGATGGTATTCAGGTCTGTGAGGCAGAAAAAAGCAATAAGGGAGGCAGAAAGAATAGCAAGAGCGAAAAGCTGATCAGATGAGAGTGAACGCGGGAAGGAGTAACAATGCTAAGAAAACACAAACCAGTCAACATGGACGGCAGGTGAATGATGTAGGAAATGAGTGGAAAGTGGTCAGTGAGTTCAGTCAGGGTGGGGGACACTATCACCCTGTTAAGCTAACAAAAGCTACTGAGGAAGAAATTTGGAAAGTCAAGTTTGCCAAGTTCCTGAGCAATAACCGGGTGTTAATACATGCATTGAGTAAACAACAGCAAGAGAAAATATTGAGAATGACATGTCTAAAAGGAGAAAAAATGAAGGCTCATGTTTCTGGTGCAACAGCAAAACTAAATGGAGTTATATCAGGTGTCCCTCTGAGCACGTCTATGGAAGAATTGAAAAACGAGATACAGTGGGGCAAAAAAGTATTTAGTCAGCCACCAATTGTGCAAGTTCTCCCACTTGAGAGAGGTCTCCAATTTTCATCATAGGTATACCTCAACTATGAGAGACAAAATGTGAAAAAAAAAAAATCCAGAAAATCACACTGAAGGATTTTTAATGAATTAATTGGTAAATTCCTCAGTAAATAAATATTTGGTGACCTACAAACAAGCAAGATTTCTGACTCTCACAGAACTTTAACTTCTTCTTGAAGAGGCTCCTCTGTCCTCTACTCGTTACCTGTATTAATGGCACCTGTTTGAACTCGTTATCAGTATAAAAGACACCTGTCCACAACTTCAAACAGTTAGACTCCAAACTCCACTATGGCCAAGACCAAAGAGCTGTCAAAGGACACCAGAAACAAAATTGTAGACCTGCACCAGGCTGGGAAGACTGAATCTGCAATAGGTAAACAGCTTGGTATTCTATGGGCCCCTCCCCAATCTGACCAGTGATGACATGTTTAGCCGCTCGTCATCCTTGAACCGCTGGCTGTCTGTGTGGTGTCCTTCAAATTAAGTGGGCTACATTGTCAATTGGAGCTCTTTTGGGGGAAAACCTGGTCTTATGAGACGAGACAGCATTCATCCCACTTTGGATGGTGCTTCTCATTTATCTAACAATCTGGCATCTTTTTTATCCAAACTTCCAAAACCTTGACTACTCAGAGTTGGGACCAGGAAGCAGAGTCGCAGTCTTACACGCCTCTCTGCAGCTCCTCTTCATCCGCCACCCCTCAGCTTAGCCCCTGTCTTCCCCATCAGAGAATCGTTGTCTGCTCCCTCCAAAGTAAATAAAAATATAATGTATAAGCATCCCAAAGTGATTAAGCAAAATATTAGTAAAACTCAAATTAAACATAAAGCCTCTAAATTGAATGATTTGGCCTCTGTTCCTCCTCATAATTTAAAAATTAAATGTGGTTTATTAAATATTAGGTCTCTAACTCCCAAGTCTCTGTTAGTCCATGATCTGTTAATTGATCATCAGATTGATTTAATTTCCCTTACAGAGACTTGGTTAGGGCAAGAGGATTATGTTGGTTTAAATGAATCAACTCCCTCTGGTTATTTAAACTGTCAAAATCCCAGAAGTTCTGGTTGTGGAGGAGGAGTAGCAACAATTTACCATTCCAAATTACTAGTTAATGTAAAGCAAAAAACATGTTATAATTCCTTTGAGGGCCTGGTCCTCAGTATTGGGCACTTTAGCAATTTCAGGTTAAACCCAATTTTATTTGCCATAGTTTATCGTCCCCCATCAACCTACTCAGAATTTTTATCCGAATTTGCTGATTTCTTAGCTGATTTAGTGCTGAAATCTGATAGAATAATTATAGTAGGGGACTTTAATATACATGTGGATGTAGATAGTGACTGCCTTAATGTGGCATTTAATTCAATATTAGACTCGATTGGGTTTTCTCAGAAAGTAGGAAATTCTACTCATTACCTCCATCATACATTGGACCTTGTTCTGACATATGGCATAGAAATAGAAAATCTTGTAGTGTCTCCTCATAACCCTGTACTGTCAGACCATTGTCTGTTAACCTTTGATTTTACTATTTCTGACTATTTGGCTCCTAAAGAAAAATATTATTACAGTAGATGCCTCTCAGATGATGCTGTTACCAAATTTATGCAGATTGTTTCCTCTATGCCATGTGTCAACACAACGGAAATAAGCTATAGACAGCTTGCTCCTTCTGTAATTGATAACATGGTGGATAGTGTTACAGCTTCTCTGCATCAGACTCTAGACTTGGTGGCCTCCTTAAAAAAGAAAAAGTCTAATCAGAGATTTCTAACTCCTTGGTTCAACACAGAAACTCGTAGCTCAAAACAGAAGACTCGTCAATTAGAAAGAAAATGGCGCTCCACTAATTTAGATGAAATCTATTTAGCTTGGTGAAATCATCTTTTAATTTATAAAAAATCTCTTAGAAAAGCTAGAATGAGTTATTACTCTGCATTAATAGAAGAGAACAAGAATAATCCCAGGTTTCTTTTCAGTATTGTAGCCAGGTTGACAAAGAGCCAGGACTCTGTCAATCCTAGCATTCCCTTAGAGCTTACTAGTCAGGACTTTATGAACTTTTTCAATAATAAAATTTCATCCATCAGAGATAAAATCAATCAAATTCTTCCCACAGTTAACTTAAATACTGTAACTACTGCAACTCCTTCTGTCTGTCTTGATGAGTTTACTCCAATCGACCTTTGTGAGTTAGACAAAATAGTTTCCTCATCCAAACCTTCAACTTGTCTTTTAGACCCTATTCCTACCAGGTTATTTAAAGAAGTCTTCCCACTTATTGGTAGCTTTATTCTTCATATAATCAATTCTTCATTAACTTTAGGCCATGTACCGCAGGCTTTTAAAATGGCTGTAATTAAACCCTTACTCAAAAAGCCAATGCTAGATCCAGGAGCTTTAGCTAACTATAGACCAATCTCTAATCTCCCTTTCATTTCAAAAATCTTAGAAAGAGTTGTTGCTACGCAATTATTTGACCACCTGCAGGGAAATGGTTTACTTGAAGAGTTTCAATCTGGGTTTAGAATCCATCATAGTACTGAAACAGCCTTAGCGAAGGTCACTAATGACCTCCTCATCGCATCTGACAATGGACTGGTTTCTGTACTTGTCCTTTTAGACCTTAGTGCAGCTTTTGATACTATCGATCATAATATTCTACTTGATAGATTAGAACACTATGTTGGACTTAATGGAACTTCGTTGCAGTGGTTTAGATCTTATTTATCTGATAGGTTCCAGTTTGTTCATGTAAATAATGAGTTTTCTTTCAACTCAAAGCTTAGTCATGGAGTTCCACAGGGATCTGTGCTAGGCCCTACTCTTTTTAGTTTATATATGCTTCCGTTAGGCAACATTATTAGAAAGCACTGTTAGCCAAGTTAGAAGCCTGTCTTAAGGAAATCAAAGACTTGTAATTTCCTGCTATTAAATTCAGATAAGACTGAAGTCATTCTTGTTGGTCCAAAAAAACCCTTAGAAATACCTTTCCAAATCAAACTTTCAGTTTGGATGTGGTTACTCTTTCTCTTAATGGCTCTGTGAGGAATCTTGGAATTATTTTTGATCAAGATCTCTCCTTCAATTCACATATTAAATTTGTTTCTAAGACTGCCTTCTATCATTTGCGTATTATTGCCAAGATTAGGAGCATCTTGTCTCAGAGTGATGCTGAGAAACTGATCCACGCTTTTGTTAGCTCGAGATTAGATTATTGTAATTCTTTATTATCAGGCTGTCCTAAAACATCTTTAAAAAGTCTTCAGCTGATCCAAAATGCTGCAGCAAGAGTTTTAACAGGTACTAGAAAGAGAAATCATATCTCCCCGGTTCTGGCCTCCCTTCATTGGCTTCCCATAGAGTTTAGAATTAAGTTTAAAATCCTTCTTCTTACTTACAAAGCTCTAAACAATCAGGCTCCTTTTTATTTAAAAGATCTGATACTACCGTATTATCCTAACAGAGCACTACGCTCCCAAAATGCAGGATTACTTGTAATACCTAGAATCTCCAAAAGTACAATAGGAGGCAGAGCCTTCAGTTATCAAGCTCCTCTCCTGTGGAACCAGCTGCCAATCTGGATTCGGGAGTCAGACTCCATCTCTGTTTTTAAGAATAGGGCTAAAACCTACCTTTTTGATCTAGCCTACAATTAGGGAGGGATCATGTGTTTCTGAACCCTCCCTTAGTTATGCTGCTAATAGGTTTAGTCAGCCGGGGGACCTCCAGAAATGCACTGGGCCTCACTCCTTTCCTCACTCTCAATGAAATATTTTTTTTTTCTGGTCATTAACATTTGTTTGTTCTCTCCCATAGATTGAGTCCCCATCGTGCTGTTTGCTCTCTACATGTCTGTTCTTTTCTTCTTCTCTATCCCCTCACCCCCCAACCAGTCGCAGCAGATGACTGCCCCTCCCTGAGCCTGGTTCTGCTGGAGGTTTCTTCCTGTTAAAAGGGAGTTTTTCCTCTCCACCGTCGCCAAGTGCTTGCTCACAGGGGATCGCCTGATTGCTGGGGTCTTTCTGCAACTGTGGGGGTCCCCCCTACAGTTGATAGTGCTATGAGATGACTGTTGTTGTGAAATGGCGCTATATAAATAAAGTTGAATTGAATTGAATTGAATTGGTGTGAAGAAATCAACTGTGGGAGCAATTATTAGAAAATGGAAGACATACAAGACCACTGATAATTTCCCTCAATCTGGGGCTCCATGCAAGATCTCACCCCGTGGGGTCAAAATGATGACAAGAACGGTGAGCAAAAATCCCAACACCACACGGGGCAACCTAGTGAAAGACCTGCAGAGAGCTGGGACCAAAGTAACAAAGGCTACTATCAGTAACACACTACGCCGCCAGGGACTCAAATCCTGCAGTGCCAGACGTGTCCCCCTGCTTAAGCCAATACATGTCCAGGCCCGTCTGAAGTTTGCTAGAGAGCATTTGGATGATCCAGAAGAGGATTGGGAGAATGTCAAATGGTCAGATGAAACCAAAATAGAACTTTATTGTAAAAACTCAACTTGTCGTGTTTGGAGGAGAAAGAACACCATGCCTACTGTGAAGCATGGGGGTGGAAACATCATACTTTGGGGCTGTTTTTCTGCAAAGGGACCAGGGCGACTGATCCGTGTAAAGGAAAGAATGAATGGGGCCATGTATCATGAGATTTTGAGTGAAAACCTCCTTCCATCAGCAAGGGCATTGAAAATGATACATGGCTGGGTCTTTCAGTATGACAATGATCCCAAACACACCGCCCGGGCAGCGAAGGAGTGGCTTCGTAAGAAGCATTTCAAGGTCCTGGAGTGGCCTAGCCAGTCTCCAGATCTCAACCCCATAGAAAATCTTTGGAGGGAGTTGAAAGTCCGTGTTGTCCAGCGGCAGCCCCAAAACATCACTGCTCTAGAGGAGATCTGCATTGAGGAATGGGCCAAAATACCAGCAACAGTGTGTGAAAACCTTGTGAAGACTTACAGAAAACGTTTGACCTCTGTCATTGCCAACAAAGGGTATATAACAAAGTATTGAGATGAACTTTTGTTATTGATCAAATACTTATTTTACCGAGGAATTTACCAATTAATTCATTAAAAATCCTTCAATGTGATTTTTTTGATTTTTTTTTCTCATTTTGTCTCTCATAGTTGAGGTATACCTATGATGAAAATTGGAGACCTCTCTCATCTTTTAAGTGGGTGAACTTGCACAATTGGTGGCTGACTAAATACTTTTTTGCCCCACTGTACAAGGAGGAAAAGTGAATGATGTGAAAAGGCTAGAGTAAAAGAGAAGGTTCACTGAAGATACACTGTCTGTAATGATTCAGTTTGAGGAAACACTCCCTAAATCAGTTAAAATAGGATACCTGTATTACAGTGTCAGAATATGTCCCAAAACCACTTAGGTGTTACAAATGTCAAAGGATGGGTCACATTGCTCAGCAATGTAAGGGAAAATTAAGATGTGCTAGATGTGGAGGGGAGCATGAATATGGTAAATATGAAAAGGACGCCAAAGTAAAGTGTTGCAACTACGTGGGTGAGCATAGTGCTGCATATAGAGGATGTGTTGTGCAGAGGGAAGCTAGAGAAGCCCAGGAAATTAGAATAAGTAAGAAAATCTCATATGCTGAAGCTCTAAAGAAAGTCAAAGAGGCAGGAACAGTCAGAATCACAATGGGCTTTCCTCGAAGAAGTTCAGTCCAAATGGTAGCAGTTCCATCAAGAACACACACAAAAGCACAAGAGAATGTGTCATGAACTGAGCACAGGAGGTTTCTGCCTGGCTCAGTCTCATGGCCTTTTCTTTATATTTATATATTTGCTGTATTTTGTGCTTTTTGGGTTTCGGTATTCTTGTACTGTTTGCCATTTTCCTGTTTATGTTTTAGTTTTGTTACACTTTTATTTTGTATTAATTTACAGTTACATTTCAGTCTGCATTTGTTGATATTTTATTCTTTATATCCTTTCTGTTGGGTTGACAGCTGTCAAGGGCGTTTCCGGGTTTTGTGCTTTGTGTGGGCATCGCCCCCGTCAGCTGTCAGCTTCAGCCTCTCCTCTCATTGCCCCCAGCTGGTCCAATTCTGTATCATTGTTTTCTCCTGCCCACTCATGTGACCCACACCCACCGTTACTTATGTAAATTGTTTTTGACCCTATTTAAGGGCAGCCATTTTCATTTCTTGTTGCCGCAGTCTTGTTTGAGTTCTCCTCATCTCCACCAGAGCCCTGTCTTATGTTGATGCCTTGTCAGTAACTTTACCCGTCTATTTGTTTTTTCCATTTAGATCAATGTATGGACTTTATGTTTGTTGCCTTTTCAGTAAATTTCACAAACTCACAGTCCAGCGCGTGGGTCTTGCCTCTCTGCCCCGAAGGGCAAATCATGACAGCATGCTGCTGCAAGGAACAGCTGTGTTCACAAATGCAAAATAGACAATGATACACTGATAGTTAAAAGGACAAACTTTGTAGCTTTTATCTGCCACACCATTAATGTTGCTGCACAGCTTAAAAAGAAAAGTAACAGAATCAAAACTATTGTGGAAGCAGCAGGAAGATTCCTAGAAATGAAAGATGTCAAAGCTGATCAAATTCATGTTTTATTGACAGCTGAAACTGGGGAGAATGCACATGTTGAAACTTAAGATGCAAATTATGGTACTACACATACTGTAGTGGAATGCGAGGAGTCTTATAGCATACGGACAAGAACTCAAGAAGTATCTTTACGAACTAGAAGTTATTCCAGAGGTAGTGTGTGTACAGGAGACATGGCTTCAACCTCACTTAGATTTTGTTATTCCGGGATTTAGTTCAATCAGACAGGACAGAATTAACAGTGTAAATGGAGGAGGATGTGCCACTTTCATTAAAGATGGCCTGGCATATAACGTGATTCCCTCCCCTGAGGATATAGAGTGTAATATTATTGAAATATGTAGGCCAAATGGAAAAGGAAATATTAAGCTGATTAATTATTACAACCCATGTAGGAAGTTGACAGCAGATATATTCAGTGTTATGACAGGGGAAGTACATTTGAAAGAGGTGTGGTGTGGGGACTTTAATGCCCATAATAGCTTGTGGGGAAGCACACAAACAGATAACAATGGAAATGTTGTAGAAGAGATGTTAGATGAAAGATCATTAATTTGTCTCAACCGTGGTGAGGGTACCAGGGTGGATGTGCATAGGGGCACATCATCATGTATTGATCTGACCCTGGTATCTGATTCTTTAGTGAGTGCCTGTGAATGGACTGTTGTGAACAATACAACTAAGGGAAGTGATCACTTCCCAATACTGACAGTCATTAAAACTGAAGTATGTATACAAGAGGGAAGATGTTTTACAAGATGGTGTTTTAACAGGGCAGATTGGGGAAAATTTAGGCAATACTGTGCACAATCATGTCATCTGGTAACATTAGCAGGTGGCATAAAAGAATGTTCAAGTCAGGTAACATCATATTCTGAATGCTGCAATAGCAAACCTACCTAAGAAAACTACAAAGAGTAGGAAGGAAGTCATACCTTGGTGGAATGAGGACTGTAGTATTACAGTAAAAGAGCAAAACAAGGCACTCAGAGAGCTGAGGAAAAATATGAATAGTGAAAATTTAATAGTTTATAAAAAGAAAAGGGCAGTAGCTCGAAGGATTATTAAAAAAACAGGAAAAGGCCAACTTGGAGACAATTTTGTTCCACCCCTTGCGCACATTTGGGCGCATGCGCACGCAGCGACTGGCAGCTGGTGAAAAAAGTCCGACGTCTGTGTCTCTGTTTTTACGCACTTTAGTGTGTTTTAACGAAATTCTCTGTGTCGTTTTTGTCCTTGAATGTTTGTGGACTACATAACGAAGAGCTCCCTGGTTCCATCAGTATGGCTCTCCTCCTTATTTTTGCACTGTTGCTTCTTTCCTACCGGCTCTTTGTCTCTGAGGTAAGAGCAATCACGATCATGCCGGGAAGTATACAGTATTCCAGAGACATGTTACTGCATTTAAACACGGATAATGCAGCATCTGTGAGTGAGTCTGTGCCGCAACTGCCGGACTTTATTTTAAGAGATTTTCATGGACACAGCGATGAAAAGAGAGACAAGAGGAGGAAACGCGGAAAGTGTGGAGGCGTAAAATTAAATCTGAGGAGGCGTCAGATTAACAGCATTCCTCTTCCTTCCATGATTATGGGGAACGTACAGTCCCTGAGAAATAAAGTGGATGAAATTCAAGGGAATGTACGATATCAGAAGGACTTCAAGAACTGCTGTGGCATGGCTTATACGGAGACGTGGCTTACGGCGCATGACCCGGATGCGGACCTGTGGATTGACAGCTTTGGAGCCCCACTTCGCTCGGATTAGCAGGAAGAGGTCATGGGAAAACGTCAGGGGGGCGGCGTATGTTTATACATTAATAAACAGTACTGCACATCCGTCACGGTCAGAGAGCGCATCTGTACACCTGATATGGAGCTTCTGTCCGTATCGCTACGCCCCTTTTATCTGCCCTGTGAGTTCCCCCAACTTTTCATAATGACTGTGTACATTCATCCGAGAGCGGATGCTGACTCCACCTCCAGCACCGTCTTTGATGTGGTCCAGCGGTTGCAGTCGATTTCCCCAGAGGCTCCAAACTTTATTCTTGGGGATTTTAAAAATGTTTCTTTAAAGAAGACACTTAAAAACTTTTATCAGTATGTCTCCTGCCCAACCAGGCGAAAAAAGACATTGGACCTGTGCAATGGATCCATTGAGAGGGCCTATAAATCCCTTCCCCTTCCTCCTTTAGGATCCTCAGACCACAACTGTGTACATTTGCTGCCCACATATAAAACTGCTCTCAGAAGAGGCAAGGTGAAGACCAGAGACATAGACGTGTGGACAGAGGATTCAGTGCACTGCCTCCGGGAATGCTATAACTGTACAGTCTGGAAGGTTTTCACACTGTCCTGCGGGGATGATTTGGACTCTTTGGTGGACATCACATGCTCATACATGGCTTTCTGTAGAGACATGATCGTTCCACGTAAACGTGTCAAAATATATCCCGACAACAAGCCATGGGTTACAAAATCAGTTAAATCCTGCTTACAGAGGAAAGCGCTTGCATTTAAACAGGGGTCTGTTTCTGAGCTACAGGTTGCCACAAAAGAGCTGAAGTCTGAAATTTTAAGAGCAAAACAGAATTATAAATCAGAGTTGGAAAGCAAGATGGCAACAAAGAAACTTGGTTCAGCCTGGGCCAGTATGAAAACTATTGCAGGCCTTCAGAGCACAGAGCACAGTAATCGTGTGTTTTTAGATGGTTTTAATTCAGACACAGAGCTGGCTAATGCTCTTAATTGTTTTTATGGTCGCTTGAATTCCTCTGATTTTAGCACAGAAACCCAAGATTTGAAACAGAAACTCAAAGACAATCAGCACTTTAATATTGAGGTGCAGGATATTAAAAGGGCGTTCCGTGCTATAAAAGTGAGCAAAAGTCAGGGCCCTGATAATATATGCGGGCGATTGGTAAAGTCCTGTGCACATGAATTGAGTCCTGTACTTCACTACATTTTCAATAAATCCTTACAGACACAACATGTGCCTAAGATCTGGAAAGATGCTGTGGTTTTCCCCGTTCCAAAATCCAGCTGTCCTAAAACGGTAAACGACTTTAGACCAGTTGCTTTGACTTCAATTTTAATGAAACTTTTTGAAAAACTGGTCAGATTTGAGGTCCTAAAACAGACTGAGCATGCATTGGATCCTCTGCAGTTTGCCTATAGGCCTCACAGAGGAGTGGAGGATGCCACTGTCACTCTGTTTAACATGCTTTTTAAACATCTGGATTTTAACGGGACACACGCCAGGCTTTTACTTGTGGACTTTTCCTCCGCCTTTAATACAAGCCAACCTCATATTTCAGTTGAAAGGCTCCTGCAACAATTTGATTTGAGCAATAATCTGGTGGGTTGGATTCTGGATTTTTTAACCAACAGGACACAGAGAGTAAGGGTCAATGGTACATTGTCTGACCAAAAGTGCTCTTCTGCTGGCTCTCCGCAGGGGTGTATGTTGTCACCACTACTCTTCATCCTGTCTGCTCCACATGTGTCGGAGCAGACATGACAACAGACACATTATAAAGTATGCTGATGATTCAGTTATTGTCAGTCTCCTCCAGGATGGTGAGAGTGGCCATGGCCCAGTAGTTGATGATTTTGTTGACTGGTGTGAGGATTCCTACCTGCAGCTGAATACGACAAAAACTAAAGATATGATTATTGACTTTAGGAGGAAAACTCCCAGGCATGAAGTCACCGTACTAAAAGACCAGACCACTGAATGTGTACAATCCTACAAATATCTTTGGACGATTATTGATATTAATTTAAACTTTGAAGAGAACTGTGAAAGGGTGTGCAAAAAGGGTCAGCAACATCTGCATTGTTTAAGGAAAGTTGCACGCTTCCAAATTGACCGAGCCATAATGATATTGTTTTATCGGGCTTTTATTGAATCTGTTTTATCGTTTTCTTTAGTGTCATGGTTGGTCAGATAAAACTGAAACAGAGGAAATCCTTGGATCAGGTCGTTAGATGGTCCATTCGTTTGCTTGGTGAGTCACAGCTGAGCCTGACATCCCTGTACACCAGACAGGTACAGAGGATTGCTACCTCCATTTTAAATGATGACTCCCACCCTTTGCACTGCCACTTTCAGCTTCTTCCCTCAAGACGGAGGTTTGCTGTCCCAAAAAGTAAAACCCAGCGCTTTCAACCATGTTTCACTGTCTCCCATTCTACCCACATTCACCCAGTATGTCATATGCCACACTAGAGACAATAAAACACTGGACTTATTCTACACAAACACTAAGGAGGCGTACACCTCATCCCCACTCCCCCCACTTGGGAGATTGGATCACAACTTGGTTCATCTCCTGCCGGTGTACAAACCCCTAGTGCACAGACAACCTCCGGTCATGCGCACAGTGAAATTATGGTCTGAGGAGGCAATGGACACTCTAAAGGGCTGTTTTGAAACCACTGCCTGGGAGCAGCTCTGCGATCCACATGGTGAGGACATCGATGGCCTCACTCACACCATCACGGACTACATCAGCTTCTGTGTGGACAACACCGTACCCACCAAGACCATACGGTGTTGCTCGAACAACAAACCCTGGCTCAACCCTGAGATAAAAACACCTCTGAGAGAGAAGAAAAGGATCTTCAGGTCGGGGAACAGGGAGATGCTGAAGTCCGTACAGAGGGAGCTGAGGAGGAAGATCAGAGAAGGCAAGGACAGCTTCAGGAAGAAGATGGAGGACAAGCTGCAACAGAGTGACATCGGTGGGGTCTGGAGAAACCTTAAAACCATCTCTGGGGTCCAGAATACCTCCCCCCAGGCCACGGGCGGCAGGGAGTGGGCGAACAATCTGAACCTGTTTTTTAATCGGTTTTACCAACCGCCCTCCCCCCCGACTGCACACCAACCACTGCTGCCTCTAAAGACATCGAGCCCTGCTGTCCACACCCCACTCCACCAACACCCCCCCCCACTCCCAACACACAGCCCCCCAACATGACCCTCACTAAGACCCAGGTGAGTACGGAACTGAGGAAGATCAAGGCGAGGAAGGTGTCGGGACCGGACGGCATCAGCGCAAAGCTCCTCAAGTCCTGTGCAGACCAGCTGTGTGGGATTGTGGAGCTCATCTTCAACCTGAGTCTGAAGCTGGGGAGGGTACCACAGTTGTGGAAAACATCTTGTGTGGTACCTGTACCAAAGACTTCCCACCCCAAAGACCTGAACAGCTACAGACCAGTGGCCCTGACGTCCCACATGATGAAGACCCTGGAGGGACTGCTCCTTGCTCACCTCCGCCCCCTGGTGGGACCAGCGATGGATCCACTCCAGTTCGCCTACCAGCATGGCATTGGGGTGGAGGATGCAGTGATCTTCCTTCTTCACCGTTCTCTGTCCCACCTGGAGAAGCCCGGGAATGTGGTGAGGATCATGTTCTTTGACTTCTCCAGTGCTTTCAACACCTTCCAACCGATGATCCTGAAGGACAAGCTGCTGTGCGCAGGGGTGGACCAGCACCTGTCATCATGGATCCTGGACTACCTCACTAACCGGCCGCAGTTTGTGAGAACCCGGGACTGTGTGTCCGACACGATCATCGGTAGCACGGGGGCCCCCCAGGGAACGGTTTTGGCTCCCTTCCTGTTCACCCTTTATACTGCGGACTTCTCACACAACACAACAAACTGCCATCTACAGAAGTTCTCTGACGACTCTGCGATCGTCGGCCTCATCTCCAACGGAGATGAAGCTGAGTACAGAGGGCTTATCCAGGACTTCGTGGACTGGTGCCATCGGAACTGCCTCCAGATCAACGCGAGGAAAACTAAGGAGCTGGTGGTGGACTGCCGCAGGCAAGGACAACCCCTCACAGCACCAGTAAACATAAAGGGAACAGACATTGAGATGGTGACATCCTACAAGTACCTGGGTGTTCATCTTAACAATAAACTAGACTGGTCACACAATACCGACGCACTCTACAAGAAGGGACAGTGCAGGCTGTTCCTACTAAGGAGACTCAGGTCTTTTGGTGAACAAGGGGCGCTGCTGAAGACATTCTACGACACGGTGGTGGCATCAGCCATCACTTTTGGAGTGGTCTGCTGGGGCAGTGACATTACAGCAGCCGATAGGAAGAGACTGAACAAAGTGATCAAGAAAGCTAGCTCTGTCCTGGGGCAACGCCTTGACCCAGTGGAGGAGATAGGAGAGAGAAGGATGGTGGCTAAACTGTCATCTCTGCTGGAGTCCGAGTCCGAGCCTATGCAGGACATACTGAACGCACTGAGGAGCTCATTTAGCAGCAGACTACATCATCCTAGGTGCGCAACTGAGAGGTTTCGCAGGTCCTTCCTACCTACAGCTGTCAGACTGTATAACCTAAGCAGGGCTGCTTGCAGAGATAGCAAAAAAACGTGACGACCTAATAGTATTGGATGCAAAAGACGCAATAGACTTACACAATGGTCCCCTCCAGTATACAACTGGGACGATATCAGTCACTACGGGGGGTGACAATATGTATATTATTCATACTATGTAGGAAAACTAAGCAGACGGTTATGCTGTTTATTCCATCTAGCTACAATGCTCCGCACTGTGTGTATATATATATATTTATATATTTATTCCATCCAGCTACAATGCTCCACACTGTGTGTTTATATATTTATATATTTATATGTACATATGTATATTCGCTGCTCTTGTTTTTCTTGTCTTCTTGATTGTTGCTCTGAGTGTTGCTATCCCTGTGCTGTTGCAATCCTGGAATTTCCACATTGTGGGACTAATAAAGGCTTATCTTATCTTATCTCTTACAAAAACAGCTTTGTTCCTACTGCTGTCAAAGAGTTAAACAAGTTGTAACAATATATTGCACATAATTTAGTTACCTATTTATTAATTTCATTTTATATTTACTTATTTTTGTAGGTTTTCTATTTGGGTTCTAAATCTTTTATTAGGTTTTAGACTTTTGAGTTTTTAACCTCTTTGACTAGTCTTTAACTTTTTAATATGATCCTTCTCTCTTATCTCTGGTTTTTCTCTCATTTCTTTGTCTTATATCCAGATTGATGGAGCCTTGAGTATTTTTATCATGTTTATAGTCAGCTTCATGTGTGCCTGTGCCTGTGTTTGGGTTTATGTTGAATGTTTATGTTTTATGTTGTTGTTGTGGTTTGTAAATGTGGATGTCACCTGACTGCAAAACAAATCTACCTACCGGTACAAATAAAGTAACCTGAACCTGAACCTGAACCCCTGGTAGGAAAATGGAATTAGGTGATGTCTGGGGTATGTTTAAAAAAATGAGTGGGAAAAGGGTATCAGTTAAAATTCCAGCTCTAGTGGATGGGGACAAGATGACTGTATCAGACAAAGAAAAGGCAGAAGTCCTAGGTACAGCATTTGCAGCAGTGTATAGAGGAGAATATCTTGGTGATGGAAAAATTCTATGCTACACTGAGTTATATGAATTTTGATGTATATGAATTTTTCATATATACAGACATGGACAAAATTGTTGGTACCCCTCTGTTAATGAAAGAAAAACCCACAATGGTCACAGAAATAACTTGAATCTGACAAAAGTGGTAATAAATAAAAATTCTATGAAAATTAACCAATGAAAATCAGACAATGCATTTGGATTGTGGTTCAGCAGAATTACTTTAAAAAACTAACTCATGAAACAGGTCAGGACAAAAATGATGGAACCCCTAGAAAAGATTGAAAATAATGTGACCATAGGGACATGTTCAACCAAGATGTGTCCTCTAATTAACATCACAGGTGTCTACAAACTTGTAATCAGTCGGCCTATTTAAAGGGTGACAAGTAGTCACTGTGCTGTTTGGTGACATGGTGTGTACTACACTAAACATGGACCAGAGGAAGCAAAGGAGAGAGTTGTCTCAGGAGATTAGAAAGAAAATTATAGACAAGCATGTTAAAGGTAAAGGCTATAAGACCATCTCCAAGCAGCTTGATGTTCCTGTGACTACAGTTGCACATATTATTCAGAAATTTAAGATCCACGGGACTGTAGCCAACCTCCCTGGATGTGGCCGCAGGAGGAGACGGATAATACGAATGGTAACAAAAGAGCCCAAAACAACCTCTAAACACATTCATGGTGAACTCCAAGGTCAAGGTACATCAGTGTCAGATTGCACCATCCGTCGTTGTTTGAGCCAAAGTGGACTTCATGGGAGACGACCAAGGAGGACACCACTGTTGAAAACAAATCATAAAAAAGCCAGACTGGAATTTGTCAAACTGCATGTTGACAAGCCACAAAGCTTCTGGGAGAATGTCCTATGGACAGACAATGACATGATTTACAACCCAAGAGACAGATGTTGACATGAGAGATACAGACAATTATCTTTATTGTGAATTGTGAGTGAAGAGTGAGTGAATGTGTGGGTGTTCGTCTGGCCACTGGAGCTGAGCCCATCTTGTGGTAACCTGGCAACCCTGGAAATACACAAGCACAAGGTTACGGTTGCACAATAGCAAAGTTCGGCGAGTATGCTGCAGGGGCTTACTTGCAGGTGCCACAACAAGAGGCTTGCTGGCTCCTGGTGTCCGTGCGACGTCGTGCTCGCGGTGTCCGGTGCTGCGGGGGTGAGGAGGAGCTCCGTGGAGCGGGAGACGATGCCTTGTCAGCTGAGGAGGGGGGTCCGCCGCCAGGGAGGTCCACCTGTGTACAGGGGATAGAACTAGTAGAGGAATGATGATGAGATGGCTTACATGACCTGGTAAGGCAAGGCGTGGATTCTTTGATGCGAGGTCGTGGTCTTGGCGCGTTGCTTGGCGAGAGTGACAGACGACTCCCTGCTGAGGTGTCCGCGCGTTGGACTTTTATGGCCCGCTGATTGCCACCAGCTGAAGTGAGCGCAGCTGATGTTGATGATGCTGATGACGGCCTAGCGGCCATCATGACAGACGAGACAAAACTGGAACTTTTTGGCAAGGCACATCAGCTCTATGTTCACAGACGCAAAAATGAAGCATACCAAGAAAAGAACACTGTCCCTACTGTGAAACATGGAGGAGGTTCTGTTATGTTCTGGGGCTGCTTTGCTGCATCTGGCACAGGGTGTCTTGAAACTGTGCAGAATACAATGAAATCTCAAGACTATCAAGGTATTCTAGAGAGAAATGTGCTGCCCAGTGTCAGACAGCTTGGTCTCAGCCGCAGGTCATGGGTCTTGCAAAAGGATAATGACCCAAAACACACAGCTAAAAACACCTAAGAATGGCTAAGAGTGAAACATTGGACTATTCTAAAGTGGCCTTCTATGAGCCCTGATCTAAATCCTATTGAAGATCTGTGGAAGGAGCTGAAACATGCCGTCTGGAGAAGGCACCTTTCAAACCTGAGACAACTGGAGCAGTTTGCTGATGAGGAGTGGGCCAAAATACCTGCTGAAAGGTGCAGAAGTCTCATTGACATTTACAGAAATCGTTTGATTTGCAGTGATTGCTTCAAAAGCTGCACGGTGGCGCAGTGGTTTAGCACTGTGGCAGCACAGTTTTACCCTCGGCCGGGGGATCGCGGGGATCATGAGATCGTGGGTTCGATCCCAGCCCCCGACCAACAGTGAGCTGTGTGGAGTTTGCATGTTCTCCCCGTGTTGCGCGGGTTTACTCCAGGATTTCTCCGGGATTTCTCCGGTTTCCTCCCGCACACCAAAAACATGTAGGTTTTAGGGCGCTCGCGCACGCAGCAACCAGCAGCCGGTGGCTTGTCACCAGACTGCAAACCGAATCTACCTACGGGTACAAATAAGTAACAAAAAAAAAAAAAAAAAAAAGGTTGTGCAACAAAATATTAAGTTAAGGGTACCATCATTTTTGTCCAGGCCTGTTTCATGAGTTTTTTTTAAGTAATTCTGTTGAACCACAATTCAAAAGCATTGTCTGATTTTCACTGGTTAATTTTCATAGACTTTTTATTTATTACCACTTTTGTCAGATTCAAGTTATTTCTGTGACCATTGTGGGTTTTTCTTTCATTAACAGAGGGGTACCAACAATTGTGTCCACATGTGTATATTAGACAGAAAAACTCTGTTAGTTAAGCCAATGCACTGCAGCAGTCTGTGAAAGCTGTACTCTGTATTGTCTTCCGCTGATCAATGCATATTAAATTTGCTGAAACTTTGATCCTGTCTGATTTTTGATAAGGAATTTTTCCAACAGAGTCATCGACAGCAAAGAGAGCTTAAACTTAGAGAAAGTGGAAACTTAAAAAAGGAAATGAAAGAGGATATGAGTGTGTTAGACCTTGAGCTCACAATATCTGAACTTAAGAGAGTTTTGCAAGATAATGGATACACAGCCCCAGGATATGATCAGTTAAGCTATGCTATGTTCCAGCAATTACCTATGCAATCAGTGTAACTAGTGCTGAAATTGTTTAACAGAATATGGAAGGAGGGGGTTATCCCAAGCGGGTGGAAAAAGGTTGTAATTGTATCCCCCTACCTTGCTGCCTCTATATTGGAGTTTTCCCCGGTGGACGAAAGGGTTGTTTCCCTGCATCTTCGGGTTGGGAAACGGGTCCTGACCATCATTTGTGCCTATGCACCAAATGTTGGTTCAGAGTACCCACACTTTTTGGAGTTAAGCTCTTAAATAGTTTATTACAAACCTCTAAGCAGGCACAGAAAGTGCATGTCATGCTACAGAGCTGCTGCAAACCTCTCATTCAGCAGAAAACACAATTTTGTGACACAGCGATGGGGTACCCAGGGTAAGGCGGCCCAAAACAGCACAACAACACAATGTTAAACAGACTGGTATAAGCTCTTACCAAACAGGATAGAAAGAGGAAGAATGGGTGGATGCAAGGGGTATATATAAGGTGTGCATCCACAGGTGTGATTAATTTGGTACAATGCTCCTGTCCCGAAGATCAGAGTAGTCACATGGTTACAAGTCCACTGAAATGAAATAAAACCACATGGGACCCATAAGACAGCCCAGTTTAAACCTGTTGTGGGGCCCACTTGGGCATGCTGGCTGGGTATTAATTATGTATTGTTAACTTTAGCTCTTCAGTCTAAAAAGCTTCAGACTGGAGCAATTTAACTTCTAAAATGACACTGTTTAAATTTAGTCACTGATAATCTCGAGTTTTATTTAGTTCTGGCATAACTTGCTCCATTTGTTCCACTTATCCTGCTTTCTGAAACAGCTCCCTGAACATGTTGGCTAATGGCAATGATACAAAGACTTTAAAATCGGGGCTTTGATGCAGCTGGAAAATTAAAGAATTTGATGCCAGAAAAGAGAATAAAATTGACCAAAACTCACCAGAAACACCAGACTGTAGATCAGAATAAAGAAGGAATATGGTGAACTTTTGTCAAGGTTACAGTGGGTCACATTAATGGTCTGGTTGATAAATGAGGACGTGCTGTACATTGAGGTTGCTCCAAGTAGGCCACTCATGATTCTGTAGGCTTTAAAAAAAAAAAAAAATAAGCTCGTGTTCACTGTATTTATTATAAAATGATTACTGTCACTTAGAATATTTGCGATTGAAAAGGAATATGGTGTTAAAGAGGCTAGATCTGAGTCAATAACATTAATGATTTTAATTTAGGCATCTGTAAGATCACTGCATGCATTTATACAGTCAATGTTTTTAGTGTCTAAACCATGATTTTTAGTGAAAAAAGAGATTCAAAAGCAGCCCTTACCTTTTATTCTCTTATGTGCGACTGTGTGCCTCAATACTTTATGCAGACTTTCCCTTCTTGTGGTTATAGTGCAGCCACTGATGCGATGCATCAACCTTTAACTTCCTTTTCTGTCCTCAGCACATTGTTGTATTACTATTATTATTAACCCTTGGGGGTCCAGGGTGTAATTGGGTGTTTTGACTACGTTTGATTTCACCTTAATATTTCATATTAAAAACTGTTTACCTTACCTTGTTTGGTGTCATTTGTTTCAGCACAACCTCACATGTGTGAGTTCAGTTATTTTTTTTCATTTTTGCATATTATATTGACACACTGGACCTAAAAATCACACAAAAAACAAAGCTTGAGTATGAAAAAGTTTGATTTTTTTTTTTACTGTGAAACCCACAAACATGTCTAACAAACCATGATTACAACTCAGGATGTAAATGTAAATTGTAAATTTCAAAAACTTATGTAAAAATTTAGCTAACAACAAAGTTATACACAACTATTTATATGAAAATGCAAGCAGCGCTCAGGCATTTTTTGTACAACTATGTACAAAACAATCATGTGTCACAAAAAGATGACACAAACTATGTTTGCCACTCAAAAAAGCAGTTTATGTCACCAACAATACAGAGGGGCACATCAGCTTGTGTGCACAACACTTTCAGCTGATCTGACCACTTTTTTCCATTTAGTAGAATGACAAATATATACAGTATATATATATATATATATATATATATATATATATATATATATATATATATATATATATATATATACTGTATATATACTGTATATATACAGGTACATCTCAAAAAATTAGAATATCATGAAAAAGTTCAATACTTTTGGTCACTCATTTCCGAAAGTGAAACCCATATATTATATAGATTCATTACACAGAGAGTGATATATTTCAAGAGTTTATTTATTTTAATTTTGATGATTATGGCTTACAGCCCATGAAAACCCCAAATTCAGTTTCTGTAAAAATTAGAATATTACATAAAATTAATTTTAAAAAGTAGTCTTTAAATAGAAATGTTGGCCGACTGAAAAGTATGTCCATGTACACACTCAATACTTGGTCGGGGCTCCTTCTGGATTAATTACTGTATAAATGTGGCGTGGCATGGAGGTGATCAGCCTGTGGCACTGCTGAGGTGTCATGAAGGTCCAGGCTGCTTTGATAGTCACCTTCAGCTCGTCTGCATTGTTGGGTCTGGTGTCTCTCATCTTCCTCTTGACAATACTCCATAGATTCTCTATGGGGTTTAGGTCAGGAGAGTTTGCTGGCCAATCAAACACAGTGGTGCCATGATCATTAAACCATGTTTTGATACTTTTGGCTGTGTGTGTGTGTGGGGGGGGGGGTGCCAAGTCCTGCTGGAAAATGAAACCAGCTTCTCCATAAAGCTTGTCAGCACAGGGAAGCATGAAGTGCTCTAAAATTTCCTGGTAGACGACTGTGCTGACTGGTCAGTCTTGCAATCGACATCACAAGTTTATGACCGGGGGGTCATTTTAAAAAAGTAGTTGAAGCTGCTCTGCAGTTACAGAGAAAGAGATTCAGAAAAAAACACACAGATGTAAGTTAAGTTGCAGTTATGTAAGAGAGAACAAGAGAAGATCAAAGATGAAAGAAAAGTTAAGTCAGAAGAGCAAGAAAAACACCTACACAGAGACAAGCTATGCAGTTAAAAGGTTAAGTTAGAATTAGAAACACAGAAAAGAAGAAAGAAAGAGATTTTGAGAAAGATTAGGAACTAAGTTAAGATTAAAGAAGTAGAATAGTAATCTAGATCTCAGAGGAAGATTTTATTCCACCGTTTCAAGGTTCCATGTAGTTTTATTTTATCTAAATTGTTCTTTGTGAAGTTTGTCAATTCCTGCGTTAGTTTTTCTGGTTACTGAGGAGAAATCACCTTTTCTTTAGAGCTCACTTTTTCAGAGAATCAAATTCTCAAACTTTTTCCTTCACCTCAGAAGCCATTCTTATCCTAGTAAATGTTTTTTTCATTTTTTATGACTTTTCACGCCGTTAAAGTGGACCTTTAATTTTCCTAATTTAAAGTGAACAGAGACTGTGTTTTTTGGACTCTCTTTCCAGCCTCATACCTGCCTGACTGAGAAGTGGTTCCTTCAGTTTTGGGTCTATCCCGCTAAAAGAGACCTCAAATTCGGACTTGTTTCCAAGGAATTGCCACGCCGCTCGGTGACAGACCACCCACAGCTGCCATTGTCTGGAGAGCCCCCAGCTGAGTTTACACTTCTACTGCTGTGAGGAAGCATGCAGCAGCCGCTTCCTCCGACGTCCTAACTCCCAACTCGGCCGGTATCGACCCACTGAAACGTGGACCTACAGCTGTTTTCGTAAGTGAAACTCCTACTTCTCCTATCTGCTGGGTTAAAACGTGATGTCCGAACAATTAAATTACAATTGAATATAGCCCGTATTTCAGGGCTCAATTAGTCTCTTAGCCACAGGATAAAGCTATAAACTGAAGGAAGACTCTTAGTCATTTTTAAGTAACTGCCTTTAAATTTTGTAGATTAATTCAGAAGTAATTTTTAGATAATTAGCTTATGAATTTTCCCCATAAAATTGCATTGTTTTGGTTAGACATTTCAGCCTTCATTTACCGTTGAAACATAAGTCTGGTTCCTCCTTGGTTCTACAAAGGTGTAACACTGGATTTTATGTTCAGGAATCCAATATCAGTTGATGTGATATCGTACACTGTTATCATTTGAATCTGTTTATCCATCATTCGAATGCCATGCCATGTAACCTGAATGAGTTTAATAAAAGGGTGAATGAGAGAAGTTGAAATGTTTTCCTTTCGCATATATCTGCTTCCTAATCACGGCAGGAAAAGAACTCACTGAAACTTTGAGACTGATTCATTAAGTAATTGAAGGTACAAAATTAATTAAAATTAAAGTTAATATTATTGTCCATTGTGACTGGTGCCTCCTTTTACGAGTGCTTTTATTTAATTTAGCAGGTGTAGAAGTGAGGATTTAACTCCGCCCCCTTTCACACCCACTATTAAATAAAATAAATAATTCCTGTACCTTATTACAAATATTTTATTATACAATCCCATTACACTAATGACCTCCTGATCGCATCTGATAATGGATTTGTCTCTGTTCTTGTTCTTTTAGAACTCAGTGCAGCCTTTGACACTATCGATCATGCCATTCTACTTGATAGATTAGAACACTTTGTTGGACTAAATGGAACTCCGTTGCAGTGGT
Organism: Pholidichthys leucotaenia; assembly: GCA_020510985.1. NCBI lineage: Eukaryota > Metazoa > Chordata > Actinopteri > Cichliformes > Pholidichthyidae > Pholidichthys > Pholidichthys leucotaenia. Next base: position 42,993,847 of record CM035847.1, on the reverse strand, counting down.
TTATATCTTATTTGTCTGATAGATTTCAGTTTGTTCACATCAACGATGAAGTTTCTTCCAACTCTAAGCTCAGTCATGGAGTTCCACAGGGATCTGTGTTGGGCCCTACTCTTTTTAGTTTATATATGCTCCCGTTAGGCAATATCATCAGAAAGCACTGTATACATTTTCACTGTTACGCAGACGACACACAACTATACCTGTCAATGAAGCCCGATGATTGTAATCAATTAGCCAAGTTAGATGCCTGTCTTAAGGACATCAAAGCTTGGATGACTTGTAATTTTTTACTATTAAACTCTGATAAGACTGAGGTCATTCTTGTTGGCCCAAAACATCTTAGAAATTCCTTCTCAAATTATGCCCTTAATTTAGATGCTGCCACTCTCACTCTGAATAGTTTTGTGAGGAACCTTGGAGTTATTTTTGATCAAGATTTGTCCTTTAATTCACATATTAAAATTGTTTCTAAGACTGCCTTTTAACATCTGCACAATATTGCCAAGATCAGGAGCATCTTGTCTCTGAATGATGCTGAGAAACTGATTCACGCCTTTGTCAGCTCTCGATTAGATTATTGTAATTCGTTATCTGGTTGTCCTAAAGTATCCTTAAAATATCTTCAGTTGATTCAAAATGCTGCTGCTAGAGTTTTAACTGGTTCTAGAAAAAGAGGTCATATCTCCCCGGCTCTGTCTTCCCTTCATTGGCTGCCCATAGAATTTAGAATCAAATTTAAAATCCTTCTTCTTACTTTCAAAGCTCTTAATAATCAGGCCCCCCGATATTACCTTACCATCCTAATAGAGCATTATGCTCCCAAAATGCTGGCTTACTTGTGGTGTCCAGAATCTCCAAAAGTACAGTGGGAGGCAGAGCCTTCTGCTACCAAGCTCCTTCTCTCTGGAACCGTTACCACTCTGGGTCCGGGAGTCAGACTCGGTCTCTGTTTTTAAGAACAGGGTAAAATCCTTCCTTTTTAATATAGCTTAAGTTTAAGGAGGGATTTTGTGTCTCTTAACCCCGCTTTGTTCTGTTGTTATTTGATCCATAATGCTGGTTGACCTCCAATAATGTACTTGGCACCTTACTGTTATGTTCTTTATGTCTGTCCTCTCCATCCTCCCTATCCCCTTACCCAGCCAGTCGCAGTAGATGACTGCCCCTCCCTGAGCCTGGTTCTGCTAGAGGTTTCTTCCTGCCAAATGGGAGTTTTTCCTCTCCATTGTCGCTAAGTGCTTGCTCATAGGGGATCGTCTGATTGCTGGGTTTTTCTGAGACTGTTTTTTTTTTTTTTTTTTTTTTTTTGCACTGTGGCGCCACGAGACGGCTTCTGTTGTGATGTGGGGCAGTATAAATAAAGCTGAATTGAAATGAATTAAATATATCTATCAGAAGATTAGACCACTATAAACTATAGAAATACTATTATTTGACCTTAAATATACCCATCAGAACATCATTGCACTGTATAAACTATAGATATGCTATTCGGACAAAGTACCACTGTATAAACCATAGATATGCTATTCTGACAAAGCATGCTAAAATGATAGCTATAGCTATCAGTTTGCCATAGGGCGATGGTATTCTGATGACCTATGGTAAAATGGCAGAACACCGGTATCAGATATCTTCAAACAAGGTAATGATAGACACACACCTATGCAAGCTGAACTGTTCTGGCTGAAGGTGGTTTGAAGCTGTGCGACAGTTGCTGGCTGTCCAGTGCAGAGTTGTGTGGTGAATTCAAGGCCTAGCAACCATGTTGGACTTTTGAGCGAAAAGGAAAATTTGTTGGTTCACAGAATTGTTTGGTCTGTACATGTTTGGAGTGCATCTGCTGTTCTGAGGCATACATCATAAAATTGTTTTCCTGTGAAAGTATTCAGTATATAACAACTGAAAACAAGTGATGTGCATGTTGTATTGTAATTCAGGCCTTCTTGTGTAGTGCGGTGTAGTGGCGGCCACCTCCTGTCCCGCCACTGCACCGCCCCATAAATACCAGGTGGACATCTCCATACGAACTCTTTGCCGATGACCCTGCCTGGTGGCTGTAGTGTGTGTGACCAACCCTCGCTAAAGCTAAGTTCTATCGTGCACCTGGCCTCGTCATTCAAGAGTTAATTTCATACATAACATTTTGGTGACAAAAATAAAAATGGAGGCATGTGTTTCACCACTTCGGCCCTTCCTGGAGCTCCCGGGCGAGCCACCTGTACCATGGTCAAGATGGTTTACTGCCTTTCAAAACTACATCATTGCGCTCGACCTGGGTGAGCTAGATAAACGACGGGCATGTGTGCTTCTGGTGCATAATTTGGGGTTTGAGGGCCAGCAACGAGTGGGTAAGCCTGTACGCCAGTTTGTCACCGACCTACAGCAGCTGACCAACGAGTGTTGTTTTGTAACTCATTATTATCAGGTTGTCCTAAATATCTTTAGAAAGTCTTCAGTTGATCCAAAATGCTGCTGCAAGAGTTTTAACAGGTACTAGAAAGAGAGATCATATCTCTCTGGTTCTGGCCTCCCTTCATTGGCCTCCCATAGAGTTTTAGAATTAAGTTTAAAATCCTTCTTCTCACTTACAAAGCTCTAAATAATCAGGCCCCCTTTTATATAAAAAATCTGATATTGCCCTATCATCCTAACAGAGCACTACACTACCAAAATGCTGGATTACTTGTAATACCTAGAATCTCCAAAAGTACAATGGAAGGTTGAGCCTTCTGCTTTCAAGCTCCTTTCCTGTGGAACCAGTTACCAATCTGGGTTCGGGAGTCAGACTCGATCTCTGTTTTTAAGATTAGGGTAAAAACCTTCCTCTTCAATATAGCCTACGATTAGGAAGGGATCTTGTGTCTCTTAACCCTCCCTTTGTTTTGCTGTTAATAGATTTAGACTGCTGGGTGACCTCCAATAATGTACTCGGCTTCTCTCCATTAATGTTTGCGCTCTTTCTGTCTGTTCTTTTCTTCTTCTCTATCCCCTCACCCCCCAGCCAGTCACAGCAGATGACTGTCCCTCCCTGAGCCTGGCTCTGCTAGAGGTTTCTTCCTATTAAAAAGGAGTTTTTCTTCTCCATCGTCGCCAAGTGCTTGCTCACAGGGGATCGCCTGATTGCTGGGGTCTTTCTGCAATTGTGGGATTTCCCCTACATTTGAAAGTGCTATGAGATGACTACTGTTGTGATATGGCACTATATAACTAAAGTTGAATTGAATTGAATTCAACTTTATTTATATAGCAATATTTATATTGTTTTGGGCCATTGGAGGAGAGACTGGTATATGACCTGCTAGCGGAGCACACAACCAGCAATGCTTTATGAGCTAGGCTGCTTTCAGTGCCGAGTGACCTGACATTAGCCAAGGCTGTTGAGCTAGCTCTCTAGGTGGAGACCGCAGACAAGCTAGCTTTGGAGCTAAAGTGGTGCCAATCACAACAGCAGCTGGGGCCTGCCGCCGCAGCATTAGTAGCAGACCCAGACAGCGAGGATAGCGCAGCCGACGACAACGCGGAAACCAATGCTATCAACCTGAGGTTTGCCCCGAGAAATCCTTTGTGTATGTGTTGTGGGTCCGCGAAGCACCAATACAAGGCTAGGGAATGCCTGGCTAGAGTGAAGCACTGTGGCATGTGTAGACACTTGAACCATTATGCCAGGGTGTGTCGTGTTTCCGAGCCACAGAGCCCACAGAGAAAAACAACTTCACCCACCCCAACAACTGTCCTCAAGTACCAGTGGGTTCAAGTACTGCAAGGTGACGCTGGATGGTGAGGAGATGCTGCTGCTGATCGGCACGGGGTGGAGGGATCGTTGCCGAATTGGACCACGGTGAGAAATTTTTTCCCCTACTACAGAATGAGAGGTAACCCAGCGCTGCTCTATGGTTATGGAGGTGGCAGACTGCGCAAGGTTGGAATGCTGGAGTTAACCACTCGGTACAGGTTGGCGGTGATGGCTGACTGCACGTTCCACGCGACAGCCTGAGGCGACAACATCATGGGCTGTGACCTGTTTTATGGACTGGGGTTCGCCATTAGAGACGACGCTGGGGAACAGTGAACTGGTTATGGCCAGCGGAACCATCTGGTTCCAGTGGTGGAGGACAACGTGGTGTGGGGAGAAGATTGATTGGGCACCACTGCGGTCAAGCAGAACCAGCCTCACTCAGGTTCGACACAGGAGGGTCTCAGTGCTGGCGCTCAGGGTACGGTAGGAGAAGGTACCTAGCATTGCAGCAAGGCACCTGTGTTTTAATGAATGAATGAATCTTTATTTTGGATAGATTAAAAGCAAAGATTAAAAGAAAAGAACAGAATAATACAACAAAGGGGAAAAAAAAACATCTTACAAGGTCAAATTAAACAATAACTCCTCTGATCATAAAGTTCAACATAGTTATCCGAAATGGGTGATGGCTGAAGCCGCAGCTCATATTGCCCACCCATATTCCATCCAAGAATTCAAAAGAAAAACAAAACAAGAGCAATTACAATTCAGAACAAAGCTAAGACAAAACGTGACAAAAAACTAAGCAACAACACAACACAGACAGGATATAATCATCCTTATGTGATTTTACATGTCATCTTGTATATATGTTTGGAGTATTTCTTCCTTTAGTTTTTGTTTAAATTGTCCAAGCGTTGTACATGATTTTAATTCAGGTCCAAAAGCATTCCACAATCTGACTCCTTGCACTGAGACACAGTGTTGCTTGGTGGTAGTTCTCACTGAAGGTTTTTGAAATATACATGTTCCTCTGAAATGATATTGTTTTTTCCTTATTTGGAACAACTTTTGGATATTTGCATGCAGTGATAGATTCTTCACTTGAAACATTATTACTGCAGTTTTAAAGTCAACCAGATCTTTCAACTTGAGAGCTTTTAATTTAAGAAAAAGTGAGTTTGTTGGTTCCCTGTAAGCAGCTTTGTTTATTATTCTAATAGCTCTCTTCTGGAGCATAAAGATTGGGTATATGTTTGTTTTAAATGTATTTCCCCATATTCCAGTACAATATGTCATGTATGGGAGTATTAATGAATGATACAAAGTACACACGTGGACAAAATTGTTGGTACCGCTCTGTTAATGAAAGAAAAACCCACAATGGTCACAGAAATAACTTGAATCTGACAAAAGTGATAATAAATAAAAATTCTGTGAAAATCAGACAATGCTTTTGAATTGTGGTTCAAAATAATTATTTTAAAAAACAAACTCATGAAATAGGCCTGAACAAAAGTGATGGTACCCCTAGAAAAGATTGAAAATAATGTGACCGTAGGGACATGTTCAACCAAGATGGGTCCTCTAATTAACATCACAGGTGTCTACAAACTTGTAATCAGTCAGTCGGCCTACTTAAAGGGTGACAAGTAGTCACTGTGCTGTTTGGTGACATGGTGTGTACAACACTAAACATAAACTAAGCACATTTACTCCTATCTCAAACTTTGGATCATATTCTACATCTTTCTAATTGACAGTAAGCCATTATCTCTTACCACTTTCAAATTATAGCCTTGGAACTCTCTGACATCTGAACTGAATGTTTTCTTGAAAAAATTCTTGACTTCTATGGGCTTATTGCACAACGGAGCGCCTGTGGCAGTCATTGGGTTAACTTGCCGGGTACATGATAATAAACAGAAATTATTAGTTAATATTGTAGTAGCTGGTGAAGTCAATCCTCAGCAATTCATCAGTCACCCTTGCCTTTCCCTGCATATGAAGCCTAACCACGCCTGTTAGCTAAGCGACTTTTCATTATTGTTCCCGTTACCAGTGGGTTAAAACCACCATAAATGTCTCTACTGCTTGCATATCTCTTCTGCTTTTTTTCATTTTTAAAGTACTTTAATAAGCTCATGCTTATCTCAGACAGTGATGCTAGCGAGACACTCTGCCTGCCAACTGGAACGGTCATGCGGGTGGAGCGCTTCTGAACTCCGCGCGGATGACGGTCACACGCATTGTTCGTGTGTGCGCTTGCGGACCAGCATTCCTTCATATTTTCTTCTTAAATTTATATTTCCTTGGTGTGGCCTGGGCCTGGGCCACTTGGAGGTTGGTTCTGGGCGGCATGTGTTCCGCAGGTCGCTAATTGTATAGGCCTACATTAGACAGAATAACTTGAACAGTTGAGATGTCAGCAACTATACTCCAAGAGAGATTATTGTCTGACAGCTAAACTAAGATAAACAACACATACTAACAGTGTAGTCAATTTCTTAAAGTGGAGACAGGTGGTCATTGAAAATAAGAAGCACTAACTGCTCAGTCGCCTAGGAGGACCCAGCCAGCATGTCCATGTGGGCCCCAACAAAAGTTAAAATGGACTGTCTTATGCAGGGGTGTCGAACTCATTTTTACCGAGGGCCACATCAGCGTAATGACTGTCCTCAAAGGGCCAGATGTAACTTATAAATGTAACTAAATGTAATCGAATGTAATGTAAAATAAATGTAACTACTCCTTAATGTTAAATAACTCTGAATTTATTACTTATTCAAGTCACAAACATTGCAGTTGCATAGAAAAAATATGTTTGCTTGTTGCTCTGTTATAACATAAACCTTTTTAATTTGTCAGCTTATGAAACCCACATAACTCCATCAATCATGGATCAAACTATCCAAGTGAATGAAGAAAAATAACATAATAAATAACTCTGAAAAAACTCGGAAAAATAACACAATAAATACCCATTAAAATGGGCTTAATTACTGTAAAATCAACAATTGTGAGCTAAGAACATGTATGACAGATGTAGCATTTAAAAAAAAGGCTGCACACAGCCTTGCATTGAAAACATCTGTTCGCACAGATAGGTGCTCCCAAACATGGACAGAACACGGGCAGCATGAAGTCGAAGCTGTGGCATCAAACCAGGGGGGCAGCAGACGGTAAAAGTCCTGGATTGCAGCATGCTGGAACTTTACTCTCAGGCCACTGTCACTTTGAAGCTCAATTAACTCCATCTGAAGGTGTTGGGGTGCGACTGCTGTGCTCTGAAGTCAGAGAAGCGCCGATCAAACTCAGTCTGTAACCGGCTCAGTTTGGTAGCCAACTGAGCACATGAAAAAGTCACACCGCCTCGTAACACAAAAGACATACCGGTCTTTCTCCTTGAAGCACAAACAAGTATTCGCCTTCCCATCTTTCTTGAAACAGTCTTCCGTCTGCATCAACTTTTCTCTTCCTGGACATTTTGGGATCATTATTTATTTCTGAATTCCACTCAGTAGCATTGATGTGGAAACACTGCCGTGTAGTGGCGGTGAGCCATCACTTCACGGGTATCATAGTCGACAGGCATTGTGGGAAATGTAGTTTTTGGTCAAAGTACTCTTTTGACCTATTTATTTTCAGACACTCAGGCCTTTTAAGCTCTCGCGGGCCACATAAAATGACATGGCGGGCCACATGTGGCCCGCGGGCCTTGAGTTTGACATATGTGGTCTTATGGGTCCCATGTGGGTTTATCCATGGATTCCATGTTGGGCCCATCTGTGTTTGCCCACATGGACTTTACCTGTTTACCAATTTTTACCTTATTTTCTAGTAAATTGGCTGTTTTCTTGTAAATTTGTGATTATCCACCCCCCCCCCCCCAATTTGATTAATTTTTCTTAAACATTTGAAACTTTCTCAAAAATTTACAACTTTTTTTTTACTGTACACTTGCAACTTTTTCTCATAAATTTGTAAAAAAATTTTCTTGTAATTTGCAACTTTTTTTCCTCTTAAATTTGTTAGTTTTTCTTGTAAAATTGTGAGTTTTTCATGCAAATTTGCACTTTTACTTGTAATTTTGAAACTTTCAAATAAATTTTCAACTTTTTTACTGTAAATTTACAACTTTTCCTCATAAATGTGAGACTTTTTCCCCATAAATTTTCAATTTATTTGTTCATACATTTACTGCTTTTTGTTAATTTGTAACTTTTTCTGATTTTTTTTCTCACAAATTTATGACTTTTCCTCTTTTTTTTACAAATTTGTAACTCTCTTCAAATAATTTCACAGTTTTTTTCTTGTAAATTTTCACCTTTTCTCCTAAATTTGCAACTTTTTTCTAGTCAATTTGTGATTTTTTTCTCATACATTTGCTACAATTGCTTTCGTAAATCTGTCACTTTTTGTCCTTACAAATTTATGAGAAAAATGTGAAAATTTATGATCTTTTTGTCTAATTTTGCCAATGGCACAAGTGTTGTTGAAAGCTGCTCACCCATATTAAACACAAGTGGGGCCCAGAGGGGTTTAAAATGGGTAAACATATTACCTTCTTACCTATACCACAGGCAAAGGCTTCTGTGTGTCAAAGTCTTCTGTTCCACAATTACCATTTAAAGTCTCTACTGATGCTCCCTGGCAGCCAAACTCATTTTAGATGGGCCCGCAAAGCTTTACAGAAGACAAAGTAAATGAGCGGATCCAGGCAGATGTTGAGAACCGACAGTAGGGTTGTGATCTCCTTCATATAAAAGAGCACCTGATACAGAGAACAAATTTTCCAGAGAAAAATATAAGGAATGATAAGCAGATGGTGTGGGACGAAGCAAACACAGAAGACGCTGACCAGCACCAACATTTTCCGGCGAGACTTTGCCAGCTTTTTGGAGCTTGAGGAAGAGTGCTGTTTCTTCTGTGCTTGCAGAACCTTATAGGAGGTGCGGCAGTAGAAGAAGATGAGGGAAATGAGGACAGACAAGAAGATGATGGTGGATAAGGTGCGCGTCAATGTGTAGGTCTGACTGACTGATCCTTCACGCATTGTTCCACAGCGGCTTGGGGTGGAAGTGTAGTTCTTTGGGGAACCACTGACCAAGATGCTGTTGGTGACTGTCGGAGTCAGCAGACAAACCCAGGTCAGCGTAGAAATGATGTAGGCAGCTTTTCTGGTCTGTAGGACATGGGTTCCTGATGTATGGACTATCTTCAGATACCTACAGAGGAAAAAAGGGGAATCATGCTTATGTAAAAATATCAAAGTTTCTGATGTTTTCAGCAATTCAAAATCTAATGACATTTTGATTTTGATACCCTACTGTATGTTGAGAAAAATAATTATCCTGAGCTTTACTTACAAGCTCATTTGCACATGGATTTGCTTGTGTGATGAAGTAGCTAGAGAAGTGGTCAAGCTGTTGCAGTTTATTTTTCACAATACTTCACTATCGGCATCAATATTTACAGTAATCATCTCAGAGAGCTTACAGTGGGGAACATAAGTATTGAACATGTCAACATTTTTCTCATTAAACATATTTTTGATGGAGCCACTGACTTGAGATTTTCACCAGATATCAGTAACAATCCAAGTAATCCATACATACAAAGAAATCAAGGCAACTGTGTTCACAAAACAAGTTATATTTAATAAAGTCGAATGACACAGGGAATAAGTATTGAACACATGAAGAAAAAGAGGTGCAAAAAGGCATAAAAAGCAAAGAAACTAGCTGAAACCCATCAGAATTTAAGAAGCCATCCCAACCCCATCAGTGCAAATTAATTTCAGCTGGTTAAGTCCTGAATGATAGCCTTTAAAAAGGTCTGTGAATATCAGATTGTCACACCACAAAGGACTCATGATGGGTAGAAGCAAAGAACTCTCTCTAGACCTTTGCAACCTGATTGTTGCAAAACATAATGATGGCATTGTTTATAGGCACATTTCTAAACTACTGATTTTTCCAGTGAGCACTGTTGGAGCCATCGTTCGGAAGAAGAAAGAACATCATTTTACCATAAACTAGACACGACCAGGAGTTCCACGCAAGATTTCTGACAGAGAACTCGAAAAAATTATCAGAAGAGCTATCCAAGAGCCAAAGACCGCTCATGGAGAGCTCCAGAAAGACCTGGAGTTAGCAGGTACCGCTGTTTCAAAGAAAACAATAAGTAATGCACTCAACCGACATAGGCTCTATGTCTGCTGACCTAAGACTCCATTGCTGAAGAAAAAGCATGTTGAAGCTCATTTAAAGTTTGCTGCACAACATTTGGGCAAGCCAGTAAAATACTAGTGTCATGGTTTGAGTGCCGATATCGTCCGCGCTCGGGTCTTGCAGTATTTTCCTCCCATTCGGTATTATTCCTTTTGACCCCTCTGAGCTCTTATTCTGACAACGTCTCTGCGGGGCTTCTGGCTGTCAGAGCTGAGGCCAGCTTTGACAGCTGGAATTAATGGAGCTGATGACGCCCTCGTCAGCTGTGCTATCATCTTGCCTATTTAAAGCAGACGGACAGTGACATTTTTTTATTGAATCAATCAACAGATTGTATGAAAATATTTTATTCTGTCTATTCCCGTGATTTAATATGTGTCACCAGCTTCCATAAATGATTTTATTTGCTCATAGCTCAGCCTTCACTTAGTGAGGCTGCAGTACCGCCATCTCTCGATAGGTGCGGGCATTGGTGACGTCACAACAGCAATACATAGTAAATGGCAGAACAAGAGCAAAGTGATTCAGACAGCGATTATTTTCTCGAGTTTGACGACCTCAATATAAATGATGACATTGAAAATGAGGAATCGGATGATGAAGTAGTTTTGGGTGGTGCTGAGGGGGTATTCAGCCTTATTTGTGGGAAAGAAGTGAGGGTCATGTTGCCTGCCTGTGCGGTGAGCCTCATCAGAGAAACATTCCCATCTGATCACTACAAGGGATTTTGCCTACCAAGATTAGATTTGTGAACAATGATATGTAAATAAAGTTTTGTAAAATCATATATTGAGTTTATTAATGTTCATGTCAATGTTATAATTCTCATAGTTCAGCATTCATCAAAGTCGCATGTCATATACATTTGAATAATTTGAACACACTAAATTCTTCTCAGTTTGAAAAGAAATATTACATACTATACCACCTTTGTATGAACGTTTGAAAACACAGCAGAAATATACAAAGAAATACAAAAATCAATGGAGTATCACTACAGATTAAGAAAATAACTAGTTTCCAGATATAGCAATTATTATATTCCAATAAATAACATTTCACAGTTATAATGGGCACCATTTTATGGTAGAAAATTGGGGTTCCATTTTTAAAAGCACATTTCTCTTACAATCTTAGGCTTATATTTATTTTTCTTAGCAAATATGTTGCTTCCCTAAAAATTGAAAGCTGAACTGTCATTGGTAATTACCTCCGTCAGGCCGAAAAGGCCAGGAGGAGGTTATGTTTTTGCCGGGGTTTGTTTGTCTGTTTGTCAACTCCGCGTTCTTCAATGTTTTAGGCACAAAAGCACGCGCAAAACACTGGTGGCCTGGGCCCGCCAGTGTGCCTCTGTTTGCGCGACGCTGCAAAACCTGACACGGGCACCTGTCTGCCGCCGCATTATTTCCCAGAAATAATTTGATTTTGAAAATCATCCATTGCTTGGAATTCATTTAAAATGTTTAGTAAACATTTGCAGTGAATATTAAAAATACAAAACTTACCCTGTTTACTTCTCGTTTTCTGACAGCAGATCGCATCGGTAGATCACCCTTGCTTTTCACGCCACTGTCACTGACACTTGTCTCAGAGTCAGACTGGGGAATCGAGGGATATATAGTTGGAATAGCCGTTTTCTTTATCACCAATCTTTTTGCAAATTTCATTTCAAATTGCATCTTATTCTCGAAATTGCTGTAAACGAAAGGTCTGCACATGTAGGGCGCTGACAAGGTGCAGGTGTGCGCGCAGCTGAGGCAGATGCCTGAGAGCGGCGAGCCGTGACACCTGCAAAATATATGTGGACAAGAAAGACTGACAAACCTGGGTACTATTTCACTGGAGTCTGCTTTAATACAGAAGCTGAAGCAATAGGGAACACTGTATGTCTCTGTAATTGAGAACTTTGCTTCTAAAAAACACAGGAGGATGGACTTCCAATATAAGTAACCGGTGAGTTAAACTGTCTTTCTTCAGCATGTTTTTTCCCCCTAACCATTCTTATGATCATGAAAATATTTGGTAATTCCGAGAAATATCCGTAATCGCCGATTTTAAAACGTAAACATCAAGTGTTGCATGAAGCAAAACACAGCAGTGGCCGCGACAGTATGCGTGCGTTTGCTGGTTGTGACGTCACACAGTCAGTGGCCATCTTAGCCGCTGATCGCTTGGCTCTCCAGAGCAGCATACTTTCAAGAGCACATTGTCACCATATGCGACATTTGTTGAGACCAAAACATGTGCAGTTCGCTTTAGCTCGTCTCAGACAACAATTTCAGATATGTATTAGCAATATTGAATTTTCGTCTGTCCGTCTGCTTTAAGGGAGCAGCTTCGATCTCTCGGGGCTGCAACCTCATTCGTGAATGGAAAATGCTGGTCTCCCCAACGTTAGGCTGGAGTCCCTACTTTCCTGCTCCATTCATTCATTCATTCATTCATTCATCTTCTTCCGCTTAATCCTTTTCGGGTCGCGGGGAGGCTGGAGCCTATCCCAGCATCTTTGGGCGAGAGGCAGGGTACACCCTGGACAAATCACCAGTCCATCGCAGGGCCAACACAAAGAGACAGACAACACATTCACTCTCACAGTCATACCAAAGGACAATTTAGAATCCCCAGTCTTGATGCCAATTAACCTAACTTGCATGTTTTTGGCATGTGGGAGGAAACCAGAGAAATCCCGGATTAAACCCACGCAGACACGGGGAGAACATGCAAACTCCACACAGATCACTGTTGGTCGGGGGCTGGGATCGAACCCAGGATTCCCCGGCCAAGGGTGAGTTGCTGTGCTGCCGCAGTGCTAACCACTGCACCAGTCATCCTCTAATTCCTCGCTACTTACTGTAAGTTTATTCCTGAATCTGTGTGTATCGTCAGTGTGTTCTTGCCTTAGTCTTATTTGCGTTTTGCCCCTCGTGGCTCATTATTTTGTACCTTTTGCCCTTATTTAATAAATACGCAAACTTACTGGTCGCCTATAGTATCTCATTAGCGGTCCGTGAGGGCCGCACCGTAACAGTAGATCGCAGCCAGATTGAGATGCCGGTGACCGTGAGTTTGCTTGGACTTGATTTTCCTCTTACCGTGTACCAGTGTGCTGGGAGATGGCAGCACTCAAGGGCTACACTAAGAGCCTGGGCTACGAACTGGTGAAGGCCCTCAACGAAATTGATGGGATCCTTTTCACTGCTCGCCTCTACGACACTCCCAGCGATGTACGCTGGTACCTGGACTTCGCTGAGGCGACCATTAACCGCCATCCTCACCGTAATTTCAGGATGGTCAGCATAGCGAGGGTGGCGGACATCTCTGTGCACCGGGAGAAGCTCAGTGGGCTGGAGGGAAACTCTGGCAGGAAGCCGAAGAGGAGGCATCCTCGCTCCTCGCTTTGGGATCCCATTCCTGTCCTTCATCCAGTCCAGGAGTTCGCACCACCCAGAGGTCATCCCCACCGGAGTGAGACACCAGTCGGGATTCCCCCGGAAGATTTACAGCTGATACTGGCTTCCATCCGGGACCGAGTGGCTGCAGCTCGCTCCGCCTTCCATCCTACACAGATCATGAAGCATGTGACGGTGGCGGTCAGGCTGTTGGATAGGAATGCAGAACTGTATGAATACAGTTCGGGGTTCACAGTCCCCCGAGCTCCCTCCACCTGTTGCAGCAATTAATTATGAACCTGCTACCTTTGTGTCTCCTTCCCCTGAGCATGGACTACGCCGTCGGACAAGGAGGGAGCCTGCGGGCCTGGATCCAGCCCCGCAGCCATGACACGGGCAGAGGAGGAGGGCGGACTGCAGATTGGAGCCTGCACTGACGAGCAAGCGTCCCCGGGTCTCCACAGAGGGACAGTCCAACCCGGCAGGTCACGGAGCCCCTGCCATCATGCCGTGTGGGCCCTCGGCGTGGACATCTGCGTCAGGGGATCTCCAGACTGTGGACTCCATCGTGCCGGCTGGGGAGCCCGCCATAGCCGAGTGGGAACCAGATGACGACCTTCTTCCATCTGAACCCGGATCGTCGAAGTCCTGGACAGCGACAGAACTCGAGATCAGGCAAGTGCTCTATTTTGTCTTTCTCCTCTCAATTCTTGAGCATTCTTGCCTGTCCTCTTGGGGAAACGAGCCGGGTGCAGCCGTCTGCAGCATCCGAGCTCTTCTCACTGGGCTCTGTCAATACCGGTAATCCTGATCTCGGTTCTTCTTCATCTCCTGAGCCTTCTCCCAGGGTCACCGGTGCGGAGTCGATCTTGGTCGCTGTGCTGGAGGTTCCGGGTCCGGGTTTGGAGGCCGTCCCTGGTGCTGCGCCGACCCAGTCGGGGTCCATCGCGGGTGTGGCATTGACCCAATCGGGGTCCGACGTGGGTGCAGCCACGACCCAATCGGGGTCCATTGCGGGTGCAGCATTGACCCAATCGGGGTCCGTTGTGGGTTGTGTTCCGGCCCAACTGAAGTCCAACGTGGGTGCTACGCTGACCCAGTCGGGGTCCATCATGGACGCTGCCCTGACCGAGTCGAGGTCCGTTGTGGGTGCGGCACGGTCCCACTCGGGACCCAACGTGAGCGCAGCGCCGGCCCGTGTGGGGTTCGGAGAAGGAGCTGCAGATTCTTCGCCGATCAGCGCCGGACTGGTCCCTCTTCCTTTCCCCGTTTCCTCTTTCCCTCCATCGGGTGCCACAGGGACTTCCCGTAATCGGCTCGGCTCTCCCTCGCCACTCCTCGCCATAGGGAGGCCGTCTCCAAGTTCTCCCCTGTGGTCCTGGTGGCCTGATGATGTGGGTTGGCCGCCTGGAGAACTGTTTTGCCGGTTTGGCGTTCTGGGTCGGCCACCCGACAAACTGAACTTTCTGCTTGGCAACCTTGTCCGGCCGCCGGAGGTTCTGTTTCGCCAGGCCTGGGACCAGGGTAGGCCACCCAAACTAATCCGTTTTCCCTTATCAGTGATCTGGACGCTGGATGCAGGCAGACCACCTGAACTTCTTGGGTTTTTTTTTTAACTCCATTGCGCTCTGCCTGTCGTCATTCCTGTTTTCCTCCGCCCCTCCCTCCTCTGTGTGATTAGGGATGTTTTTGTTTGAGGTTTTGGACTGTATTGAACTGTTTATCGCTGCTTTTTTGCTTGTGTTTTTTTCCTTCCTCAATGGTCTGAGATATGCTCTGGTGCTGCCACTGCCAGTTATTGTTTCTCATTGATCTGTATGTATTTGCCGCTATTTAGCGTGGTTTTTTTTTTTTTCTCCTCTTCCTTCCTCTGATTGAAGGATGATTGTGTTGCTGTTTATTTCTTCTGGGCCTGTGTATTTTTGGTTATATACCTGGTATTTCTGTTTGTGGCCTGTAGGCTTAATATTCCGTTATTTGTATTTTTTGTCCTGACTGGCTGCCCATCTGTGCATTATGGAGAATGTTTGTGGTTTTTTTTCCCTTGCTCTGTAATTGCTCCATGTTATGTTTTCTGTATTCACCCTTGTCACCTTTTTGCTCCGGTTCCTTGTCTTGATGTTTTGTTTTCCTCTCTTTCTTCTGACTGTCTCCCTCCTGGCCTTTTCCCCCATCCCCCCACCCTGGTGGTGGTGGTGGTGGTTGGGCTTGGATGTCACGCGGCACCCGAAGTGCACCGTTCGGGGGGGAGTACTGTCATGGTCTGAGCGCCAATATCGTCCGCCCTCGGGTCATGCAGTATTTTCCTCCCATTCGGTATTATTCCTTTTGACCCCTGTGAGCTCTTATTCTGACAGTGTCTCTGTGGGGCTTCCGGCTGTCAGAGCTGAGGCCGGCTGTGACAGCTGGAATTAATGGAGCTGATGATGCCCTCGTCAGCTGTGCTATCATCTTGCCTATTTAAGGGAGCAGCTTCGGTCTCTCGGGGCTGCAATCTCATTCGTGAATGGAAAATGCTGGTCTCCCCAATGTTAGGTTGGAGTCCCTACGTTCCAGCTCCAGTCATCCTCTAATTCCTCGCTACTCACTGTAAGTTTATTCCTTTATCTGTGTGTATTGTCAGTGTGTTCTTGCCTTAGTCTTATTTGTGTTTTGCCCCTCGTGGCTCATTATTTTGTACCTTTTGCCCTTATTTAATAAATATGCAAACTCACTGGTTGCCTATAGCGTCTCATTAGCGGTCCGTGAGGGCCGCACCATAACAACTGGGAGAATATAGCCTGGTTAGAAGAGACCGAAATTAAACTTTTTGGATGCAACAACACACAGCATGTTTGTGTCACACAACACAGGAGCACTTTGCACAGAGAACAACATTATGGGAGCATTTTGCTCTGAAAATAACACAGGAGCCATTTGCTCTGAAAATAACACAGGAACCCTTTACTCTGAAAATAACACAGTAACCCTTTGCTCTGAAAATGACACAGGAACCTTTTGTACAGAGAACAACAGAGAGGCTTTAAATTCAGGAGATAATGGAATGAAAACCTTACCCTCTGAAAGTTTAACCTCAGGAGAAGGCAACATGGAAATCTTGCATTCAGAAGAAGACATAGAACCCCAACACTCAGAGGATGACAACATGGAATTTTTAACCTTGGGGAAAAACATGGAACCTCTCACCTCAGGAGGTGATAATAAGAAACTTTTAACCTAACTAGGAGCTTGCTACCTCAGGAAGTGATGATGTGGACACTTTGAACTCGGGAGATAATGGAAACATGGAAACTTTACACTCCGAAGATAGCAACATAGGAACTATAAAGTCATGAGATGACCGAATGGGGACTTTAAACTCAGGAGGTAATGACAATATAGGAACTTGAATCTCAGGAGAGAATGACATGAGATTTCATTGCACTAAAGAAAACAGAAGTTTTAAACATAGGAACCTCTAACTCAAAAGAAAATAACATGGGAGTGTTAACCTCAGGAGATGACATTGGGGCTCTTTGCTCTGAAGACCACAAAGGAGTCATTTGATCTGGAGACCACAAGGGAACTATCTGCTCAGAAAATAACCACAAAAGAACTGTCTGCCCTGAAAATAACCACAAAGGAGCTGTCTGCTCTGAAAACCATGTAGGATCTTTTTGATCTGAAAATAACCACATAGAAGCTTTTTGATCTGAGAATAACCATGTAGGAACTATTCTGAAAAAAAAACAACAACAACAAAAAAAACCATACAGTGGTGTGAAAAAGTGTTAGCCCCCTTCCTAATTTCTCATTTTTTGCATGTTTGTCACACTTAAATGTTTCAGATCATCAAACAGATTTAAATATTAGACAAAGATAACACAAGTAAACACAAAATGCAGTTTTTACATGAAGGTGTTTATTATTAAGGGAAAGAAAATTCAAACCTACATGGCCCTGTGTGAAAAAGTGATTGTCCCTGAACTCTAATAACTGGTTGGGCCACCCTTAGCAGCAACAACTGCAATCAAGCATTTGCGATAACTGGCGGTGAGTCTTTTACAGTGCTGTGAAGGAATTCTGGCCCAGTCATCTTTGCAGAATTGCTGTAATTCAGCCACATTCGAGGGTTTTCGAGCATGAACCGCCTTTTTAAGGTCATGCCACAGCATCTCATTCGGATTCAGGTCAGGACTTTGACTAGGCCACTCCAAAGTCTTCATTTTGTTTTACTTAAGCCATTCAGAGGTGGACTTGCTGTTGTGTTTTGGATCATTGTCCTTCTGCAGAACCCAAGTGCACTTCAGCTTGAGGCCATGAACAGATGGCCAAATATTTTCCTTCAGGATTTTTTGGTAGACAACAGAATTCATGGTTCCATTTACCACAGCAAGTCTTCCAGGTCCTGAAGCAGCAAAAAGCCCCATACCATCATACTACCGCGACCATATTTTACTGTTGGTATGATGCTCCTTTTCTGAAATGATGTATTAGTTTCATGCCAGATGTAATGGGACACACACCTTCCAAAAAGTTCAACTTTTGTCTCTTCAGTCCACAGAGTATTTTCCCAAAAGTATTGGGGATCATCAAAACGTTTTCTGGCAAAAGTGAGACAAGCCTTTATGGTCTTTTTGCTCAGCAGTGGTTTTCGCCTTGGAACTCTGCCATGCAGGCCATTTTTGCCCAGTCTCTTTCTTATGGTGGAGTCATGAACACTGACCTTAACTGAGGCAAGTCAGGCCTGCAGTTCTTTGGAAGTTGTTGTGGGGTCTTTTGTGACCTCTTGGATGAGTTGTCACTGCGCTCTTGGGGTAATTTTGATCAGTCAGCCATTCCTGGGAAGATTCACCACTGTTCCATGTTTTTGCCATTTGTGGATAATGGCTCTCACTGTGGTTTGCTGGGGTCCCAAAGCTTTACAAATGGCTTTATAACCTTTTCCAGACTGATAGATCTCAGTTACTTTGTTTCTCATTTGTTCCT
Source organism: Pholidichthys leucotaenia (assembly GCA_020510985.1). NCBI lineage: Eukaryota > Metazoa > Chordata > Actinopteri > Cichliformes > Pholidichthyidae > Pholidichthys > Pholidichthys leucotaenia. The sequence goes on along the minus strand of CM035847.1, from coordinate 42,975,518 downwards.
GAACTTCTTTGGATCGCAGCATGATGTCTAGCTTTTGAGGATCTTTTGGTCTACTTCACTTTGTCAGGCAGGTCCTATTTAAATGATTTCTTGATTGAGAACAGGTGTGGCAGTAATCAAACTTGGGTGTGGCTAGAGAAATTAAACTCAGCTTTCCAAAGATGTGATAAATCACAGTTAATTTCTGTTTTAACAAGGGTGCAATCATTTTTTTCACAGGGCCATGTGGGTTTGGATTTCTTTTTTTCCCTTAACAATAAACACCTTCATTTAAATACTGCATTTTGTGTTTACTTGTGCTCTCTTTGTGATAATATTTTAATTTGTTTGATTACCTGAAACATTTAAGTGTGACAAACCTACAAAAAAGGAGAAATCAGGAAGGGGCAAACACTTTTTCACACCACTGTAGGAGGCCTTTGCTCTGAAGATAACATTATGGGAACCTTTTTCTCTGAAAATGACAACATAGGAGCTCTTTGCTCTGAACATAACAATGTGGGAGCTCTTTGCTCTGAACATGGCATCACAGGAACCTTTTGCTCTGATCATGACAACACAGGAGGTTTCTGCCTTGAAGATAACAACATGAGAGCTTTCTGCTCTAAAGATGAGGATAACATGGGAGCCTTCTGCTCTGAAGGTAACAAACAAGCTTCAGGCTCTGAAGATAATGACACAGGAACTCTTAACTGCAGGGACCCCAGCATAGCAATTTTTAGCTCTGGAGGCACCAATATAGGCAATTCAATTCAATTCAATTCAACTTTATATATATTTGCTATATGTATATATATGTATATATATATATATATATATATATATATATATATATATATATATATATATATATATATATATATATATATATATATATAGCGCCATTTCACAACAACAAACAGTCGCATAGCACTTTCAACTGTAGGGGAAACCCCCACAATTGCAGAAAGACCCCAGCAATCAGGTGATCCCCTGTGAGGTAGAGAGGAAAAACTCCCTTTTAACAGGAAGAAACTTCCAGCAGAACCAGGCTCAGGGAGGGGCAGTCATCTGCTGCGACTGGCTGGGGGTGAGGGGATAGAGAAGAAGAAGACAAGAACAGACACGTAGAGAGCAAACAGCATGACAGGGACTCAATGTATGGGAGAGAACAAACAGATATTTATGACCACAAAAAAATATTTTATTGAGAGTGAAGAAAGGAGTGAAGCTCAGGGCATTGTTGGGGGTCCCCCGGCTGTCTAAACCTATTAGCAGCATGACTAAGGGAGGGTTCAGGGCCACATGATCCCACCCTATTTATAGGCTGTATCAAAAAGGAAAGTTTTAACCCTATTCTTAAAAACAGAGATCGAGTCTGACTCCCGAATCCAGATTGGCACCTGGTTCCACAGGAGAGGAGCTTGATAACTGAAGGCTCTGCCTTCCATTGTACTTTTGGAGATTCTAGGTATTACTAGTAATCCTGCATTTTGGGAGCGTAGTGCTCTGTTGGGATAATAGGGTGGTATCAGATCTTTTAAATAAAAAGGGGCCTGATTATTTAAAGCTTTGTAAGCAAGAAGAAGGATTTTAAACTTAATTCTAAACTCTATGGGAAGCCAATGAAGGGAGGCCAGAACCGGAGAGATATGATCTCACTTTCTAGTACCTGTTAAAACGCTTGCTGCAGCATTTTGGATCAGCTGAAGACTTTTTAAAGATGTTTAGGACAGCCTGATAATAAAGAGTTACAATAATCTAATCTAGAGCTAACAAAAGCATGGATTAGTTTCTCAGCATCAATCTGAGACAAGATGCTCCTAATCTTGGCAATATTACGCAAATGATAGCAGGCAGTCTTAGAAACAAGTTTAATATGCAAATTAAAAAAAAAAAAACAGATCTTGATCCAAAATAACTCTAAGGTTCCTCACAGAACAATCAAGAGAAAGAGTAACAGCAATCAAACAAAGAATTTGATTTGGAAAGGTATTTCTAAGGTTTTTTGGACCAACTAGAATGACTTCAGTCTTATCTGAATTTAATAGCAGGAAATTACAAGTCATCCAAGCTTTGATTTCCTTAAGATAGGCCTCTAACTTGGCTAATTGATTACCATCATCTGGCTTCATTGACAGATATGATTGTGTGTCATCTGCATGAACAATGAAGATGTATACAGTGCTTTTTAATGATGTTGCCTAGCGGAAGCATACTGTATATAAACTAAAAAGAATAGGGCCTAGGACAGATCCCTGTGGAACTCCATGACTGAGCTTTGAGTTGGAAGAAAACTCATTATTGACATGAACAAACTGGAACCTATCAGATAAATAAGATCTAAACCACTGCAATGAAGTTCCATTAAGTCCAACAAGGTATTCTAATCTATCATGTAAAATATTATAATCGATAGTGTCAAAAGCTGCACTAAGGTCTAAAAGGACAAGTACAGAAATGAGTCCATTATCATATGTGATAAGGAGGTCATTAGTGACCTTCACTGAAGCTGTTTCAGTACTTGCTCTTCCAGCCCAAGATGGTAAATGGTAAAATGGTAAATGGTATTCACTTATATAGCACTTTTATTCTCATTTCTTGATGACCAAAGTGCTTTACAGATCCTGCCATCCACCCATTCACACACACATTCACACACTGATGGTGGCATGCTGCCTAACATGGCGCTTCCAGACCCACCAGGAGCAATTGGGGGTGAAGTGTCTTGCCCAGGGACACAACAGCAGGATATCTGGGGAGAGCGGGATTCAAACCACCAACCCTGTGGTTATTGGACGACCTGCTCTACCTCCTGAGCCATCGCCGTCCCCAGATAAGATGTACCAATATAGGAGCTTTCTGCTCAGGGGTCAACAAAACAGGAGTTTTTAGTTCCAAGGATAGTACCTGAGGCGCCTTCGGCACAGGGGCCAATAGCAGCTGAGAAGTGATGACCCCAGGTGGCGAAGGTGGAGCGGACTGCTCTGACGGCCTGGGTGGAGCGGACTGCTCCGTGCCTTGGGCAATGGGTGGAGGTCTCCTGACCTCTTGGGCAACAGGTGGAGGTCTCCTGACCTCTTGGACAAAGGATGAAGCAGACGGCTCAACCCCCTGGATGATGGGGGGAACGGACTGCTCTGATGACAGTGATGATGGAGCGGCATGCTCTGATGATGAAGATGATGAAGCGTGGTCCTCCTGTGGCTCCATCCTTGTCACGGCCACCTCATATGATGGAGGAAAACAGGAGGTTAGTGAGGCTACACCACAGCCACAAGCAGCAGAGGCCGGTGGAGAGTGTGCTTGGTTTCCCCTACAAGAAGCAAGACAAGTCTTTTCAAAAATAATGGTGGAACATAAATGAAAAGGTGCTTGCCTTTACTCTTGGTCTCCTGGCGCTAGGGTGACAACCTCAGGATAAACTGGAGGAGAGATGGCCGGTGGAGCTGGTACTGGAGCTGGAAAACGCCTTGGAGAAGGTACTGGAGCTGAGAAGTGATGGGGAGCTGGCACTGGGGCCAGGAGGCTCCTTGGAGCAGGTACTGGAGCTGATGGGGCAGCGGGTGTGGGCACCTGCGCAGCAGAAGTGGGAGCCGGTACTGCAGGTGGAAAATGACATGGAGTCTGATTTACTGCTGACACAGGAGTCGCTGCTGGTGAGCTCTCCTCCAGCCCATGAGGTAGTTGTGGAGCTGGGGAGAGGAAGACTGGAACTGGTGAGCGAGGAGAGGCTGAAGATGTCGGCACAGGCTCCGGGCTTTTCACCAGTCTGTGGCTCGAGCTCAGCGACCGATACAGCAAGTTGAACAGTTTGGTCAGACCTGGGTAGTCCCGCAGACTGGGTGATCAATAACCACCCCAGCTGCCGCATCCAGGAACATCATAGCCTGCTCTCGAGTGTGGCATGACTGGGCTTCAGCAATGTAAGCTTTGATCAGCTGAGCCACTCCGCACTCGACCTTGTTCAATCCGAACTCGCTGTAGTCCTTGCCTGCTGGGTCCCATGTTGGTGGCGTTATTCTGTCAGAAAACTGCTTTGGAAGGCAGTCGTGTGTTTAAAGCAGGACCCAAGAGCACAGGCAGGACTTGGTGCAATATTGATTTATTAACAAAATTTAAACAAACAAACAAAAGGCATCACAGGGGCTGTCAAAAAAAAGCGTGAAGAAGACAATGAAGACTATGACAAGACTGAGAAAAAGAAAACCGGCAATGACACCACAATAGCACAAACTCAGGCTGACAAGTATATAGGGAGCAGAATAATTAAACTAATATGAGATAGCTGGGACTAATTAAGAAGTAACAGAAACAGCTACAAATAGGATGGATGGGGCTGTGCAGAGAGAGGACACTGGAGAACACAGAGGGCAAATAATGCAGACCATAATCATAAATAAACCAAATCAGGGTAAAAACATAACTGAACTAAGAACCCAACAAACTAGTGATAACAGAATTGTGCAAACTTTTCAAAAATAACAGAAAGTGAGGACAGAATGCCCGGATCATAACAGTTTGGAGTTTGCTGAAGATCAAACGAGGGTGGACATTTCAGCAAGACAATGATCCCAAACACACAGCCAAGAAAACTGTCAACTGACTCCAGAAAAGAAAAATAAAGCTGTTAGAGTGGCCCAGTCAGTCACCTGACCTGAATCCAATTGAAAATCTATGGAATGAACAGAAGATCTGTCATGAACCAAGCCAGTGTTCTCCTGTGGGCTCGGTTCTGATCGTTCTTGGTGGCTCAGGCATTGGGGCTGTCATGTGTTGTTATGTTTTGATTTCTCGTCTGTGTATTGTTTATTTCCATGTTTGTAGCCGATGCTCTGGCCAGCGATCGTTAGGCAGCTGTTTGACCCTCTTCCTGGTGGGCGCTGTCTAAGCTGGTCTGACCATGCCCCCCTCTCTGACAGCCAGCTGTGCACCGGGGTAATCATCTTTCCCGCACCTTGTCCAGGTGTTGCCAATTTGTTATGCCAGCGGTGTTTGTACTTAAGAAGCTCTTTGCTAGTCAAACACCGCTGGACCATTGTTCATGTTCATATGGTTGCTCGTCGCCATGTGACCGTCACGTCGTGAAGGATCATGTTCGTTTGTGCTCGCCGGTGGACTTGGACGACTCGGACTGTTCCTGCACGGTGAGTAAGAGCCGTCTGTGTTTCTGTTTGCAGTTGGGCTGCTACGCTTGTCTGTAGTGTTTCCCCTTGCGGCAAAACTGCTACGCTTTGGCACTGTTGCCCAGCTCTTCTCCTGTGCCAGTCAAGCGTCCTGGAGAACTCTAAAGGCGCTTTTCCACTAGTACCCAATCGGCCTTACTCTACTCTACTCGGTTAGGTTCGGTTTGGTTGTGTTTCCATTGCAGCTGGGTACGCCTGGGGTGGGTGGGATTTTTTTACAGCAAGGGGGTTCCACATTCTCATGACGTAAAACATGCGACCCAAGCAAATAATAACATGGCGGCCATACAAGGCAACTCCTTGGTCTCTGGCTTTTTGTCAACGTAAAAGCCTAAAAGGACCACCAGACAAGGGTACAGGCAGTGAGACGAAACACTCTGGAAAAGTACTGGAGCGTCTGGGAAGCCATAGAGCCAAAGACGTGAGGATATGAACTAGATCACATATGACGGTAAGCTAATGATTGCTAATGCTAGTTTGCTTTAAGTACGTTGTACTACACTGTAATGTCTGCAAGTTATCGCTATTAGGTACTAAAATATGTATGCTGTGTGTATGTTTCAGTTGGCTCTGTTGTGGGAAAATTAATTCAATTCAATTCAATTCAACTTTATTTATATAGCACCATTTCACAACAACAGTCATCTCATAGAACTTTCAACTGAAGGGGAAACCCCCACAGTTGCAGAAAAACCCCAGCAACCAGGTGATCCCCTGTGAGCAAGCACTTGGCGACGGTGGAGAGGAAAAACTCCCTTTTAACAGGAAGAAACCTCCAGCAGAACCAGGCTCAGGGAGGAGCAGTCATCTGCTGCGACTGGCTGGGGGGTGAGGGGATAGAGAAGATGAAAAGAACAGACATGTAGAGAGCAAACAGCATGATGGGGACTCAGTCTATGGGAGAGAACAAACAGATGTTAATGACCAGCAAAAAAAAAAAAAAAAAAAATCATTGAGAGTGAAGAAAGGAGTGAAGCCCAGTGCATTACTGGAGGTCCCCCGGCTGTCTAAACCTATTAGCAGCATAACTAAGGGAGGGTTCAGAGACACATGACCCCTCCTTAATTGTAGGCTATATCAAAAAGGTAGGTTTTAACCCTATTCTTAAAAACAGAGATCGAGTCTGACTCCCGAATCCAGATTGGCTGCTGGTTCCACAGTAGAGGAGCTTGATAACTGAAGGCTCAGCCTCCCATTGTACTTTTGGAGATTCTAGGTATTACAAGTAATCCTGCATTTTGGGAGCGTAGTACTCTGTTAGGATAATAGGGTAGTATCAGATCTTTTAAATAAGAAAGGGGCCTGATTGTTTAGAGCTTTGTAAGTAAGAAGAAGGATTTTAAACTTAATTCTAAACTCTATGGGAAGCCAGTGAAGGGAGGCCACAATCGGAAAGACATGATCTCTCTTTCTACTACCTGTTAAAACTCTTGCTGCAGCATTTTGGATCAACTGAAGACCACAGTCTTCAGCTGATCCAAAATCAAATTATCGCTTCAAACCGTCAGTCTGGCATTCAACACAGCCTCTCACTGATGTCACCCCAGCTTCACAAACGCTCAGTGGTTATAGAGCTTAAGAATGTCTGTAGAAATGTTTAGCATCCTGTACAACAAATTGCTCTGATCTGTGTGAAAATCATGGACAGACTGTTGAGACATCATGGATGTACCTGCTCCAGCAGCACCGGGTCTGTGGTGGTGTCTTGGCAAAAAGTGATCAGCTGCCAAAACTTGATCGCCAGGTTGTAGTTATGGGGTTATATTAGCCACTAAATATATATTCAAAAGGTAAAGATTACTGAGTTAGGTATAATAAGATATATTTGACAATTATGATGCATTTTAGGCCAAAACAAACTTGATCAAGGATTAAAAGTAATTAAAATAATGCAGTCACAGGGTTACATAGAAAATACTTGATTTACTGGATACATGTAGATACTGTATAAATGTATATTCTCTGCATCAACAATGCACTATACGTGTATTTATGTAGTATTGCACTGGGAAATTTGACAATAAACCTTTGGAATTTTGGCAGATGTGTCTCTTTTGTTTTATGTGTGAAGGTTACCACCAAGTGACAAATTAAATACTAAAAGTTTAGAAAAGCTAAGCACAGTCCAGCAGTTTGAGAAATCACTTTTGGTTTGGTGTAAATCTGTCAACAGAATTATGAACCATAAAGCAGTTTGTATTAAAATGTTAAATTCCATTAAACCCTAACCCAGGGGTGTCCAATCATGTGCCATGGAGGGCCAAGACCCTGCAGGTTCTCTCTTCTACCCAGTCTCTTCAGCAGGTGTTTTTACTGATCAGCAGTCAGTAGAAGAAATTCAGTGGGATCTGCTGTTGAAGACACTGGTTGGGGGTAAAGCCTGCAGAGTCTTGGCCCTCCATGGCACATGATTGGACACCCCTGCCTTAACCTATTATTAGAAAATCCAGATGCTAATATGGCACAGAATTCCTCCATATACTGGTACTATCACTAAAGTGTGCAGTATCTTCTGCACTGGCACATCCAACAATATAGTCTTCATTAAATAAAATAATTGTTTTTGGTTACTTTTTCTTAAAAATTAGCCATTATTTTAAAAATCACTGAGAAATGGTTTGTACTGTTGACTCTTTTCCCACCGGTGTCTTAACAGACAAAATAGAAAATCATGATGCAAACACATACAGTTAGGCCCAGAAATATTTGGACAGTGACACAGTCTTCGTGATTTGGGCTCTGCATGCCACCACATTGGATTTGAAATTAAACAACTACAACAGAATTGAAATGCAGACTTTAAGGTTTAATTCAAGGGGTTGAACAAAAATATATGATTAAACATGTAGGAATTGTAGCTATTTTTATACAAACACTTCTCATTTCAGGGGCTCAAAAGTAATTGGGCAAATAAACATAACCCTAAGTAAAATGTTACTTTTCAATATTTTGTTGAGAATGCTTTGCAGGCAATGACTGCCTGAAGTCTGGAACCCATGGACATCACCAAACGCTGGGTTTCCTCCTTTGTGATGCTTTGCCAGGCCTTTACTGTAGCTGTCTTCAGTTGTTGCTTGTTTGTGGGTCTTTCTGCCTTAAGTTTTGTCTTGAGCAAGTGAAATGCATGCTCGATTGGGTTGAGATCTGGTGATTGACTCGGCCATTGCAGAATATTCCACTTCGTTGCTTTAAAAAACTCCTGGGTTGCTTTTGCAGTATGCTTTGGATCATTGGTGAAGCGCCGTCCAATCAACTTTGCTGCATTTGGCTGAATCTGAGCAGAAAGTATATCCCTATACACTTCAGAATTCATCCGGGTGCTTCTGTCTTTTGTCACATCATCAACTAGAAAAGCACTCGGAGAGCGCAGACCTCCGCCAAGCGGCACAGTTCCCCCCCATACAGTGTTTGTGTGTACGTTTTCAGATTCCTTGAGCATGAAAAGATATGACTAGCAATTGGATTCACAATGATTATTTGTTTATTTGACATGGACAGTGCAATAAACAGACAATTAATGAATGACAATCAATGTGATAGTGATAGGATTAGTGGTTCAGTCGTGTAAAACGGGGCTATAAGGGACGGCGGGTTGATAAGGGACACTTTTGTGGGAAATGTTTTAAATGTAATTCTGCTTTTTTTATTTTGAGCAGGACGCTGAGTTGTGTTGTTATTGTCAAATATCCATGAATCCTTCATCAAATGTAGGCGGAAGCAAAATTAAAAAAGCAGAATTACATTTAGAAAAGTGTCCCATATTACCCCGCCGTCCCTTATAGCCCCGTTTTATGGTTGTAAAAGCATTGCCTCCTTGGCGGAGGTAATAAACTGAAGTGTTGGTGTGTCCATCTCCTCCACTGACGGATGCAGATTGGTTAGACAGGTTGCCGTGGGTTTTATATTATATTGGGGTTGCGCTCGGCGGCAAAACAGAATGTAGAATTTTCCCCGGCAGAGAGGTCGTTTTTACGCAGCGCCTATAGCTGGGCGGGGAATTTGTGGCAAATAATCGGGCGGCGGACAGGTGGCTGTGTCAGGTTTTGCAGCGTGGCGCAAAAACACGCACGCTGGCGGGCCCAGGCCAGCAGTGTTTTCCGCGTGCTTTTGTGCCTAAGACGTTGAAGAACGCGGAGTTTGTGTTGGTCAGACACGACGACCAGCGCAATGTGCGCAGCGTCTATGGCTGGCGGGCCCAGGCCAGCAGTGTTTTCCGCATGCTTTTGTGGCTAAAACGTTGAAGAAGGCGGAGTTTGTGTTGGTCAGACACGACGCCCAGCGCCGTCCATTGCGCCTGCGCACATGTTGAAAATGGCCATATGTCACAGTGTGGAAAAATGCTTTAAAAAATTCCTGTATGCAGACGGTGATGCGGATCATCCCCAAAATTTAATCAGTTCTTCCTTGTACCATTTCCAACAACGCCTGAAAGTTTCATGGAAATCCGTCCAAGACTTTTTGAGTTATCTTGCTAACTAACAGACAGACAGACAAACAGACAGACAGACAGACAAACACGCAAACCCTGGCAAAAACATAACCTCCTCCAGGCCTTTTCGGCCTGGCGGAGGTAATAAACACAAGTGACCCAGTGCCATTGGAAGCCATGCATGCCCATGCCATCACACTGCCTCCACCATGTTTTACAGAAGATGTAGTGCTTTGGATCATGAGCTGTTCCAATTCTTCTCCAAACTTTCTTCTTCCCATCATTCTGGTACAGGTTGATCTTAGTCTCATCTGTCCAAAGAATGCTGTTCCAGAACTGGGCTGGCTTCCTCAGGTGTTTTTTTGGCAAAGTCAATTCTGGCCTTTCTATTTTTGAGGCTGATTAATGGTTTGCACCTTGTGGTGAATCCTTTGTATTTACTCTCATGAAGACTTCTCTTTATGGTAGACTTAGATACTGATACACCTACTTCCTGGAGAGTGTTCTTCACTTGAGTGGATGTTGTGAAGGGTTGTTCTTCACCATGGAAAGGATTCTGTGATCATCCACCACTGTTGTCTTCAGTGGACGTCCAGGCCTTTTTGAGTTCCCCAGCTCACCAGTGCACTTTTTTTTTTTTAATCTCAGAATGTACCAAACTGTTGATTTGGCCACTCCTAACATTTCTGCTATCTCTCTGATGGATTTCTTCTTTTTTTTTTCAGCCTCAGGATGGTCTGTTTCACCTCCATTGAGAGCTCCTTTGACCGCATGTTGTGTGTTCACAGCAACAGCTTCCAAATGCAACCGCCACACCTGGAATCAACTCCAGACATTTTAACTGCTTAATTAATGACAGGTTAACGAGGGAAGAGCCAATGCAGCCTTGTTATTTATTTATTTATTTTTTTTTTTGCAGCCTTCTGAGTCAATTGTCCAATTACTTTTGGTCCCTTGAAAAAGAGGCGGCTACATATTAAAGAGCTGTAATTCCTAAACCCTTGCTCCAATTTGGATGTGAATACTCTCAAATTACAGCTGAGAGTCTGCACTTTAAGCCCATATTGATTATTCAATTCAATTCAATTCAACTTTATTTATATAGCGCCATTTCACAACAACAGTCATCTCATAGCACTATCAACTGTAGGGGGGGGGGGGGGGGGCTACAGTTGCAGAAAGACCCCAGCAATCAGGCGATCCCCTGTGAGCAAGCACTTGGCGACGGTGGAGAGGAAAAACTCCCTTTTAACAGGAAGAAAACCCTCCAGCAGAACCAGGCTCAGGGAGGGGCAGTCATCTGCTGCAAAAGCCAGTTGTTGCTTAAAGCCAGTGGTGGAATGTGACAAAAAAGTGTTTCATTGTTGTATTTAACCACAATTTTCATGTAGCTGGGCTTCAGTAGATTTTACAAGGGTTGGGTTACATTTAAAATCAATTGTTTTTACTGTGACCTCAGCAATCAGAATGAATTAATGCATTCACTTGAATGGAATATAGTACTTCAACTGAGGGTGTGCATCCCCGAGTATGGAGTTGCTCAGTCAAAATATGGAATTTTTATCAATAAAAGTTTAGCCACCGCTCTGTCACCGCTGTGTCGCCCTGGCTTCAAGTGTGGGCGGTGTTTTGTACTTGTATTGTTAAAATATAAAAGGATGCACTACAATGTGTATCAAATATTTCTAATTTGTCCTGCTATTATAATACTGCATTAGTTTATTGATGATAGACTATAAACTACACATATAAACTAAATTATATTGATGACTGAACAACTCCCATTTTCCAAAGTGCAACATACAGTTATGAACATAACTCACAAAGGATCACACAAGTGATCTGACAAAAAAATACATTAACAAGGGGTTTATTTCACAGTTGATGTGCCATTCATTTTCAGTTATTCTGTAATTAATATTTACACAATCAAATAAATCTCAGTTCAGTCCCTTTTATATTAAGTGGAAATTGTGCTACTTTAGTTTTGGCACTTTACCTATAAAAGCAAAGGATTTCAGTACTTTCCACAGTGGCAAGGTCCGTTGTGGGGTGGCTGCTTTTCCTTTCCTCTTGCCTCGATGAAAGACAGAAATGGATGGTGGTTAGATCAAGCAAGTTCAAAACATATACAGGTACATCTCAAAAAATTAGAATATCATGAAAAAGTTCAACATTTTTGTCACTCATTTCAGAAAGTGAAACCCAGATATAGATTCATTACACAGACAGTGATCTATTGCAAGTGTTTATTTATTTTAATTTTGATGATTATGGTTACAGCCAATGAAAACTCCAAATTCAGTTTCTCAAAAAAATAGAATATTACATAAAATTAATTTTTAAAAAAATAGTTTTTAACCAACATTTCAATGGCCAACATTTTTTTTAAAAAAAACTATTTTTTTTAAAATTAATTTTATGTAATATTCTAATTTTTTGAGAAACTGAATTTGGGGAATTTTGGGGTTTTCATGGGCTGTAAGCCATAATCATCAAAATTAAAATAAATAAATGCTTAAAATATATCACTGTCTGTGTAATGAACCTGTATAATATATGGGTTTCACTTTCTGAAATGAGTGACAAAAAAAATATTGAACTTTTTCATGATATTCTAATTTTTGGAGATGTACCTGTATTAGGGAAATACGCTTGTGACAGTCAGTGGTGGGATGTAACAAAAATGCTTCATTTGCTTGACAAGTGAGCACCCCAGGATCCACTCTGTACAGGTACATTTTCAATCCAGGGATTTATGGTGGAACACAAACAGCACGACAACACTGTTCCAACACTTTTTTTGGAAAATCCACATAATAGGTATGTGGGTCTATTCTGAGGCTTTAGAAAATTATATGAATCACTTTATAAATCACTGGTATGAAAATGCACTTGTATATGTTGAGATTTTGGATCCTGGGGTCCTCTTGACCTGCCTTCATATCAACACAACATGCTGAGGGAGGCGGACCCCTGGCATGTGGAAGCACATTCTAGAAAGAAATTACAATTTAATGCACAGAACCAAAGTGCAACATGTACATAAACCAGGACTTTAACCAGGATTAACATATTTCATTGTTTTGCTCTCACAAGCAAATACTTTGGACAAAGCAAGCGCAAATCAGCAGCGTTAGCTAGCTATCTACTAGCTAACACTTGTTAGCCAGCACAGGATGGCGTTGTATTGCTCAAAAAAAGTGAGCTTACCACCAACAGGATAAATAAGCGAAAAGATGCACAATATCTCAAATCACTCACCATCGATGGTTCTCTCACTTTCATCTTCAGCTTGTCCGTAGTCCGGTTCTATGCTGGGCTGCCATTTGTTTTGGTGCGGGGTTGCTCCTGTGCTCTGGATCTCCAACCAAGCACAGAAAACTCTGCACCTCTTCCTTGGACCACGGTGTAGATTTCCACAAAACCTGCAATGCCATCTCTATTAATATCATGTTTGTGTCCGACGAGTTTACTCCGTGAACTTTTGCAAATGGCGGTTTGAAGATTCTTCAGAAGACGGATGCTTTCATGATGTTACGCCCTGACCAATCAGTGGCCTGCAATCTGCTGACGTCACATTTTCTGCCTGACTTAGCGCGGCTGTACCCTGGCCTCGAGTCGGTATTAAAAAAAAAAAGCCTAGAAACCGAGCCGAGTAGAGGCGAGTAAGGCTTAGTGGGTACTAGTGGAAAAGGGCCATAAGTTTACCAGAGCATTTTGTCTTGTCTGTTTTTGTGGCCACAGTGCACAGTGGTCTGCCTGCTGCACGTAATCTGTGTGAGCCTTTTTGTGCAAAACCGTTACATTTCTGTAAGTCTTTACTTTTGAATTGTTTGATATCAATAAATGTGTGTTTGGTGTAACCCTGCGCTTAAGTCCATCCTTCCTTTTTCCTCCTCCATGTGCTGTGGAAAAGTGCACAGAGGAGTTTATGACAGGATCAGAGTTCATAGAAGACACCCATGGAACCTTCAAGATTTGAAGACAGATTTGTATTAAAGAATAGTCTAAAATCACTCCTGAGCAATGCCTGTGACTATTTTCTGCATACAGGAGGTGTCTGAAAGCTGTTATTATCAACAAAGGCTTTTCTACTAAATATTACATGAATTTCACCAAACGTGTTCAATACTGTACTTATTCCCTGTGTAATTCCACTTCATTAAATATAACTTGTTTTGTGAACACAGTTGCCTTGATTTCTTTGTATGTATGGATTACTTGGGTTGTTACTGGTATCTGGTGAAAATTTCAGGTCAATAGCTCCATCAGAAATATGATTAATGTGAACAAATGTTGAGGTGTTCAATATTTATTTTCCTCGCTGTATAAGAAACTCGCTTCTGTTGTTCAAGAATATTAACAGATTTTGAGAAAGCATTCGCCTGGAATGAATGAGGGAGTTCAATTTTCAGGTCAGACTGCTGGATATCACCACTATACTCAATGTACTCAACTGACAGCAAACTTCTGCAAAATGCTTACAAAATTATTGCTGTCCTTGAAGAATGTGTTTGACAACTTTGCCTTGAACTATAGAAGAAAGACACACTGCTATCCAGCTACTCTACCAATCTTCCTTAACTGCTGAGTTTCTTGGAAGCAAAGCTGTCCATAAGTTAACCTCTGAAAGCACTGACTTCAGCAAGGGGCCTTGGTCTGAGGTTGCACAGGTCGCAGAAATGCCTCCTCCCCATGCCTGATCCTCTCCAGATGTTTTGCTGTTGTGGCCATAGATGATACTCTGGCTTTCTGAGATCACATGGTTAAGCAGCTTTCCCTCTATAGATAGCAGACTGCCCTTCAGTGGCTGGTCATTCCACAGTGGAACCTCTTCAACCTCCTCTGCCCAGTGTAGGATCCCTAAGGAGGCGGTTGGTATGGCACTCTGTAAGGCCTCCTTCCCCAGAGCTTCAGGAATGTCACCTTTCCACTTTTGCCACTGTGGGAACTACTCCACCATCATGCTCTCCTGTCCTCATGGATGGTGATGACAGTGTGACATCTCTGGTCATCAGGGATTGTATCATTTTCATTCATGTCAAACCTTCTGTGGCACTAATGAAAGAAGCAACAGTCTGGACTTCTAAAGAAAGATTTTATGGTCTTCTTAGACTCACTTATGGGCATCAGTAAATGTTTGATCATCTACTAACTCCTCACCCATTTTGATGACACAAAGTTCAGCCACCTGTGTCTGTTACATATCTGGCTGGTGGGATACTGAATAGTAAAAAAAACATTCCAGTTCAGCTTATTTTAAGTATACATACAACAGAAACATATAATCCCCGCTGATCAAAATGTGTAGCAAATGCATACAAAAAGTAAAAAAAAAGTCCTAAGCACCCGATGCAATTCAAAAATTACATATGGATTATTAAACATTATGGGCCGTATTTTGACAATCTAGTGTGAAGTCAATTGTCAGAGGTACAGGGTGCATTTGTGGGTGTGTCCAAATCCATTTTGCTACTATAGCAGCCCAAAAATGAATTTTATCATGTGCATTTACTCAGAGCTCAAGATTCCATTTAAATTAATCATTTAATTTGGTTGAGTTCTTTAATGTGTGTATAGTGATAAACTTTAGACTGCAATCAGAAAAAGCTACCTACCTGCTAGCAGCGATGCAGCCCATGAACAGGATGCTAACATACATGTTTAGAAAGAGTGCAGCTGCTCCAAAACTGCAGTGAAGCAGGCGGATGGAGGCAGAGCTGGTGGCATAATTAATGATGCGGATGGGGAGACTGAGGCACAGCAGGAAGTCTGCAGCTGCCAGGTTCTTCAGGTAAATCACCATGCTGCTGGACTCCTGACGATGAGGTCTGCAGAAGTAAAAGTTCAAGATGAAGCCATTGAGGATCAAACCCACCTGAAGAGAACACCAGAAGAGGATGTAGAAAGTGAATCAGATCTGTACAGAAGTTTGCAAGTTGAAGTTTTGCAGGTGATGACATGATTTGAAGTTAAACCCAGGAGCAGACAACAGACTCAATTAGAAATACAAGGATCTTTATTGACTGTGTGTGTATGTGAGTGTGTGAGTGCAGAACAGGAGCAGTCTGGCAACCCTGTAAGGAGAGGAGAGAAGAGGATATGAGTTATCTTGCAATAAATTGCTGAATTAGCAGAATAAATAATGATCATACAGAGCAAGGGAGCTGGAGAGAAACTAGTTGCAGCTTAGCCCTTCTCCAGGTTACCAGGGTCCCATGACGGTGAGGTAGTGCCAGTGCAGATAATTACAGTGATGCATGCAGAAGAATCCTCAGCTGAGAAGGAGAGGAGAGAGTTCAGTCTGGGTGCTGAGGCACTTACTGAGGGCTGATGAGTGAGTGGAGCCTCCGGCACATGGGAAGAATTCCGGTCTGCGCCTGGAGCTGGGTTGGTCCGCCTGGAGGACAGTCCACCTGTGCACAGGTATAGGGAACAAGGACAGGCAGATGCAGATGATGACAAAACCCAGTAACAGGTTGCGTACGGTTGTGTAGAGGGATGCGAAAATCCCAGTCGATGAAAAGCAGAGAAGTAGTAGTTTAAAGGGAGGTGAAACTCCCAGCTGAAGAGAAGGGTTGACTTGTGTGGAGGATTTCTTTCACCCTGTTGGAGCGTTGACGTCTCCATGCAGGAGTGGAGGGCTCCACTCCTAATAAAGGCAGACTAATTGGGAGACGCAGGTGTGAGTGAAGCTGCAGCTGTGGAAGATAATTAGTGAGAAAGAGAAAAACAGCACACAGCTCGGATCACCACAGTGCCCCCCCCCCTTCCCCATGGGAAGCCTCCCGGCGGCTGACTCAACTTGCACGGGAGAGCCCGATGAAAAGACCTGATCACCTGTCGATCTGTGATGAATGAGGCTCGGACCCAACATCTCTTCTCCGGGCCATACCCGACCCAGTCCACCAGGTACTGAAGACCTTACCCCCAGTGTCGTGCATCCATAATGCGGTTGACCTTGAACGCTGGCCCACTGTCAATCATCACCGGAGGGGGAGGCGGCTTGGATGGAGGGCACAAGGGACTGGTGAAAAATGGCTTTACCTGGGAGACATGGAAAGTAGGACAGATACGAAGGGCAGGGGGAAGAGACAGGCGAACAGCAACCGGATTGACTATATGTGAGATGGAATAAGGAGCAATGAAACGAAGTGAGAGCTTCTTGGACTCAGTTTTGAGGTTGATGTTTTTAGTGGAAAACTTCTGACCAACCTGGTAGGGTGGAGCCGGGGTCCTCCGGCGGTTGGCGATCTCAGAGTTGCAGCCCGCAGTGCATTGAACAGCAGCCCTGGTAATCATCCAAATCCAGCAACAGCGCTTAATGTGGACCTGCACTGATGAAACAGCGATCTCCACCTCCTCCTCCGGGAATAGGGGAGGGTTGTTACCCAAAGACACCTCCAAGGGGGAGAGACCCGAAGGTGCTGAAATGGGGGAGTTGTGTGCATACTCGAGCCAAGGTAAGTACGAACTCCATTATGCAGGATTGGAGGCAGTGACACATTTCAGGGCCGCCTCCAGTTCTTGATTGGCACGCTCACACTGGCGATTACTCTGAGAGTGATATTCCAAAGATAAGCTGACCATTGCCACAATGGCCTTGCAAAAGGACCGCCAAACCTGAGATACAAACTGAGGACTCCGGTCTGAAACTATGTCCACAGGGATCCCATGCAGATGGACCATGTGGAGTACGAACAGGTCGACCGTTTCCTTGGCAGATGGGAGCTTTTTAAGGGAAATGAAATGAGGTGCCTTAGAAAACCTGTCAACAATGGTGAGGATCACAGTATGTCCAGTGGATGGGGGAAGCCCAGTCACAAAATCCAGAGCCACGTGAGACCAAGGTCTGCTGAGGATAGATAGAGAATGCAGCAGTCCCAAGGGGGAAGAGGAGGAAGATTTCCCAGTGGCGCACTGGGGACAGGACCGAACAAACTTGTTGACATCCTTTCTCATAGACGGCCACTAGAAGATCCTCTGCAGCTGGGACAAGGTGCGAGACACCCCAGGATGACACATGACCTTAGAGGAATGTAACCAATCAATGACCTCACCACGGACTGAGGAAGGGACATAAACACACCCCACTGGACCCCCACCCAGGTCGGGCTCTGCTTCCTTCACTCTCCTGACCCTCTCCTTGATCTCCTAGGAGAGCACGCCAACTATGCACGAGGGAGACTCAATAGTGTGTGGTTCAGGCAAGGCCGTGTCCGGGGAGAACTGCCTAGAGAGTGTGTCACGTTTGGTGTTTTTGGACCCCGGGTGATAGGTGATGGTAAAATTGAACCTGCCGAAGAACATGGACCAGCGGGCTTGTCTTGAGTTCAGCCGTTTAGCCGTTCTGAGGTACTCCAAGTTCTTATGGTCAGTCCAAATGATGAACGGCAGCGAGGCTTCCTCCAGCCAGTGGCGCCACTCTTCCAAGGCCAGCTTGACTGCCAGTAACCCCCGATCCCCCGCATCATAGTTCCTCTCAGCTGGTGACAGACGTCGGGAAAAGAAGGCGTAGGGACGGACCTTGTTGTTGGAGGGTGAGCACTGAGACAGGACCACCCCTACCCCAGAGTCTGAGGCATCCACCTCCACCATGAACTGTAGGGATGGGTCCACCTGGGCAAAGATAGGGGGAGAGGAGAAGTGAGATTTTAATTCTGAGAATGCTGCCTCAGCCTCTTCGAACCAATGAAAAGGGACTTTGGTGGAGGTGAGGCGGGTGAGTGGCAGAGCAACCACACTATAGTTGCGGCTAAATCACCGATAAAAATTAGTAAATCCCAGGAACTGTTGCAGCTGCCTGCGGGAAGAAGGGACCTGCCACTCCACTACTGCCTTTACCTTACCAGGGCCAGCCCGGATTTCTTTATGGACAATGACAAACCCCAGGAAGGTGGTAGAAGATGTTTGGAACTCACATTTTTCTGCCTTGATGTAGAGTTGATTCCCTAGTAGCCGCTGAAGGACCCTTCTCATGTGCACCCGATGCTCCTCTAAAGAATGAAAAAAGATGAGAATGTCATCCAGGTACACAAATACAAAAGAATCCAAAAAGTCCCTCAGCACATTGTTGATGAACTGCTGGAACACTGCCAGCTTGTTAGTCAACCCAAAAGGCGTCACCAAATATTCAAAGTGGCCACTAGGAGTGCGGAAGCCCAACTACCACTCATCCCCTCTTTAATCCAGACCAGGTGGTAGGCATTGCACAAGTCCAGTTTGGTGAAGACAGTGGCCCCCTGAAGTGAATCAAAAGCAGAGTTAATGAGTGGCAGAGTGTGCTCATCTTTCACCGTGATGTTAAGTTCCCTATAATCAATGCAGGGTTGAAGGGAGCTGTCCTTTTTGCCCACCAAAAAAAACCCCAGCCCCCAGTGCCGCCGCCGACCTGATAATGCCTGAGCTTAAAGACTCCTTAATGTATTTGTCCATCGTCTCCCGGTCCAGGGCAGAGGGACTAAAAAGCCGGCTAGATGGCAATGGAGCTCCTGGCAGGAGGCTAATGGCGCAGTCATAAGGGCGGTGAGGGGGAGGGGTAGAGAAAGTGCCTTTGCGTTACTGAATACCGGGGCCAAGTCATGGTACTCAGGGGGAACCGAGGTGAGATCAGGCAAGTGGGTGGGCGGGGAACTAATAGGCCCCGAGGAAGAACAGGCTGCAGACTGTAAACAAGAGTTTAAACAAAAGGTGCTCTATGAAATGATCCTGCCTGCCAATCAATAATGGGGTTGTGGAATCTAAGGCAAGGATACCGTAAAATGACAGGGGAGGCAGAGATAGGCAAAACAAAAAAACTGAGACGCTCCCAATGGTTACCTGAAACCAAAACTGAAACGGGGGCAATCTGCTTAGTAACAGTGGTGAGAGGCACATTGGAAAGAGCAACCAAATTCAATGGGGTCTTCAGACTGTGACAAGGGAGCTTCATCCGGGTTGCCAGATTCTCTGAAATGAAACTCTGTTCTGTGCCTGAGTCAATGAGAACATTAATGGAAATTTCAATGTGAGCATGTTGAAAGCGAATAGTTAAAATCAGTCATGTAAGGGTTTTAGTCTTTCCCATGTCCGTTAGTCCCCCTACTGTGACGAATGGAAACCCCCCCCCCCCCCCCTTGGCTGATTCGGACAGGAAGTGACCTCGTGATCGGCACTGGCACAATACATGCACAATCCAAGATCGTGGCAGCGTCGTCGTTCTGCAAGAGGCAACCTAGAACAGCCCACCAGCATACGTTCCCTGGCGTCAGAGGGTTCAGAGGGAGGGAGAGCAGGGAGGGAGAGCAGAGAGGAGAGGCTGAGGGGAAAGACGAGGCTGGGAGCCCAAGCGATTAGAAAAATGGCGCTCACTAGCCCGGTTCCTCAAACGGTTATCAATGCTGATGGCTAAAGAGATTAATTTGTGTAGTGAGGAGGGTTCCTCTAAACGGGTCAACTCATCCTGAAGACTAGGCCTAAGACTGCGCAAAAACATGCTGCAGAGTGAAGTATACTCCCAACCCACCTCCGCCGCAACCACCCGGAAATCTGTGAAGTAGTCGGCTACGGACCTGACCCCCTGCCGAAGCTGGTGGGGACATTGTCCCGGTCAGAATGATCAAAGACCTCGGTGAATTCAGAAACAAATTGGTCATATGTGTAGTTGGGATAATCGGGACGGGCCATCACAGCATAAGCCCAGGTTAAGGCCCACCCCTCCAGCAGACTCACAACATAACTAATTTGATGTGATTTGTAGGGAAATCCTCCGGAACCCATTGAAAAACAAGGCTACACTGAAGTAGGAACCCCCGAGCCTCCCCCAGCTTGCCGCTAAAACAGGTAGGTGTGGGAACTGGTGTTAACAGAGTGCTCTGTACTGGAGGACAGGTTGGATGCGGCGGCACAACTGGACCCCTGGAGGCAGTCCGAGAGGGCAACGCCAAGATATGCTGGTCAAGCCGAGAATTTATCTGAGTCAGTTGATTCAAGATCACCTGTTGTTGGTTTGAAAGCTGATCTAATCAAGCCTCCGTGGTGTTGAGTGTTTGTGTGGTCACACCGTCTGCTGGGTTTTCTACTCGGAGACATACTGACATGATTTGAAGTTAAACCCAGGAGCAGACAATAGACTCAATTAGAAATACAAATGATCTTTATCAACTGTGCGTGTGTGTGAGTGCAGAACAGGGGCAGTATGGCAACCCTGCAAGGAGAGGAGAGACGATGATATGAGTTATCTTGCAATAAACGGCTGAATTAGCAAAATAATTAATGATCTTACGGCGCAAGGGAGTGTTGAAAAGAAACTAGTTGCGGCTTAGTCCTTCTCCAGGTTACCTGGGTCCCACGAGGGTGAGGTAGTACCAGTGCAGATAATTACAGTGACGTGTGCAGAAGAATCCTCAGCTGAGGGGGAGAGGAGAGAGTTCAGTCTGGGTGCTGAGGCACTTACAGAGGGCTGATGAGTGAGTGGAGCCTCTGGCACATGGGAAGAGTTCCGGTCCGCCGCCTGGAGATGGGTTGGTCCACCTGGAGGACGGTCCACATTTGCACAGGTATAGGGAACAAGGAGAAGCAGATGCAAATGATGACAAAACCCAGTACGGGGTTATGTAGATGGGGAGGCGAAAATCCCAGCCGATGAAGAGCAGTGAAGTAATAGTTTAAAGGGAGGCAAAACTCCCAGCTGAAGAGAAGGGTTGACTCGTTTGGAGGAGTTCTTTCACCCTGTTGGAGCGTTCACATCTCTGTGAAGGAGTGGGGGGTTCCACTCCTAATAAAGGCAGACTAATTGGGAGATGCATGTGTGAGTGAAGCCACAGCTGTGGAGATAACACAGTTCAACATCAAATTTATTGTCTAAGGGTTTTTTTTTAGCTGATTTAGGACAATTTTGATGTGCTGAATCCAAAATCACATTGGTTTTGCTCAATCAGGTCAACTTTTTGAATTATGGCCACATGTTGTTTTATTCATTTTTGTTTACATGTACGGATATTTTCACTTTATATTATGCAAAATTCTTTTTTATGTCTTGAAATTCTCTGAATTTTGAACAATGATGATGTAACATTCAATTTACATGTACTTGCCTTTATATAAAGGTACGTACATGCACAGTACTAAGTAAGTACAAGTTTTTACTTAGCACCTGATCAAGAGAAATGGATTTAATTTTTGGATTCAGCGGTGCAAAATTGTCTTAAATCAGTTGAAAAAACACAGACAACTTACAAAAAAATTATTTTGTAACCCTGTGTAATTAGTGAGAAAGAGAAAAATAACACACAGCTCGGATCACCACAGGTGAAACGTTGCTTTCTTTTAAACATTTTGCACTTGCTTGTATTGCATGTGTGGCCTATCGCCACCAGCCATCTGGTCGGTTGTTGCACCAAGCTGTTGACTGGCATTTCTTAAAGAGTGTGTGCATGTGTATGTGTGATGTGACAGCACAATGATTACACAGGGTTACAAAAATATTTTTTTTTCTAAGTTGTCTGTGTTTTTTCAACTGATTTAAGACAATTTTGCACCGCTGAATCTGAAAATGACATCCGTTTCTTTTGATCTGGTCAAGTTTTTATGCTAAGTTGATTTTTAAAAAATCTGATCTTCTGACTAAATTGATTACATTTTTGTAACATTATCACTTGATTTTTGTTAATATTTCTCATCCGAAATAGATTTTTAAGAGAAAAAGTCATTCTAACACAATTTATTGATTAAACGTTACAAACTTCGATTACTGTAAATTGAATAGTAGACACTGAAAAAGGAAAGTACATGTAAATTGAATGTTAGGTCACCATTGTTCAAAATTCAGAAGTTCAGACACCTGTTCTTGCCTTGGTCCACTGACGCAGATACTCGGTGCATGCCTTGCATACCATGTGTGGCGCCCAAGCTTTATCCTGGTCACCAAGTTTAATACCAAAATAAGCATGGTAAGCACGCTTTATGAAACTTGTGACTGGATTCCAGTTACGGACAATGGTGTATTCGCCGCAGATGTAGCAGAATACGTCGGGCTTATTTTTAAAGAATCTTCTGGTCGAAGCCATTTAATTCACCTGTACAATAAAAAAAAATAGTCATAAATTAGTGCATGCAAACTCTTCAGAATTCGAGAAATTTCAAGAAAAAAAAAAGAATTTTGCATCATTCATTCATCTTCTTCCGCTTAATCCTTTTCGGGTCGCGGGGTGGGGGTGGGGGGGTGGAACCTATCCCAGCATATAAAGCGAAAATACCCGTACATGTAAACAAAAACGTAAAAAACAACATTCAATTCAATTCAATTCAACTTTATTTATATAACGCCATTTCACAACAACAGTCATCTCATAGCACTTTCAGCTGTAGGGAGGACCCCCACAGTTGCAGAAAGACCCCAGCAATCAGGCGATCCCCTGTGAGCAAGCACTTGGCGACGGTGGAGAGGAAAAACTCCCTTTTAACAGGAAGAAACCTCCAGCAGAACCAGGCTCAGGGAAGGGCAGTCATCTGCTGCGACTGGCTGGGGGGTGAAGGGACAGAGAAGATGAAAAGAACAGACATGTAGAGAGCAAACAGCACGATGGGGACTCAATCTATGGGAGAGAACAAACAGATGTTAATGACCAGCAAAAAAAAAAAAATTCATTGAGAGCGAAGAAAGGAGTGAGGCCCAATGCATTATTGGAGGTCTCCCGGCTGACCAAACCTATTAGCAACATAACTAAGGGAGGGTTCAGAAACACATGATCCCTCCCTAACTGTAGGCTATATCAAAAAGGAAGGTTTTAACCCTATTCTTAAAAACAGAGATCGAGTCTGACTCCCGAATCCAGATTGGTGACATAATGCACGGCTCAGGAGACACACACGCAGGCTCAGGGTAGATTCAATAGCTTTATTAACAACAAGTGTGTATGAGTGCATGTCTGTGAGATGGGTATATGTTGGTGATGGCGTCTGCGTCAGGCACGGGGGCAGGAAGCCGTTCAGCCGGACAACCCTATGGGAGAAGCAGAGGGAGAAGGGTAACGGGCACCACACCAATACAGGAGATACGATAATGACAGCTGGCTTACTTGGTTTGGGCAGGTGGCTGGCGTTAAGCAAGGGCGTAGCCCGGTAGACAGCGATCTGGAGCGCCTGATGCAGCAGCGAGGAGATGGTGGCCGGAGAATGTTGTCCGCCGCCGGGAAATCCACCTGTGCACAGGGAAGAAGGCTGGGAGGAAAAGGTAAGAGATCCTTACATGATATCTTGCTTGATGAAGGGGGTTCCTTGCAGCAAGAGATGCCGATGAGAACAGACGGCCTCAGGCCGAAGCCCAGGGCAAGGCGGCTTAAATCCCTTGCCGCTGACGAGGCGCAGGTGTGCGCACAGCTGGCACCGCTGATGAGCGGCGAGTCATGACAATTGGCAGCTGGTTCCACAGGAGAGGAGCTTGATAAATGAAGGCTCTGCCTCCCATTGTACTTTTGGAGATTCTAGGTATTACAAGTAATCCTGCATTTTGGGAGCATAGTGCTCTGTTAGGATAATACGATAGTATTGTGGAGATGTGAGAATGACGAGGCAGAGTTCTCTCTCAAGTCGGCTTTATTCACATCACCATCATCTCAAAGCAGAAAAGAGAGCCACACAGGAAACTCTCATCCTTAAAAATCAGGACTCTTACAGTTCACAGGTCACATGTATCACAGACCACGTTGCATTATCCGGACAGTAACAATGCATCCTCACTCCATGATATCACTTCCACTGTCTCCCCTGCATCCCTTCTTTAATCCTTTAATTATACCCCCCACAGTCTCAAGCCTTGCATACCAAAGCTAAGATTCTTGCAGCTTCCTGTAATCACCAAGGAAGCTCTGCTTTTGTTCTGGTCTAAAATGTGAGTCACAAAACAGATTCACATATGTGTGTCCACCACACAAAGCCCCCCCAACATTTTAGAACCAACAAGAGAATAACAACATGCATGCCGTGATAGTATCAATACACATCAGTCCACATGCTGTCTAGGCTTAAGTCTCCTGCCGTATCTGCTGTAGCTGGGATTCAATGTCTCTGCGGTGCTGTCACGCTGGGGGTTTACTGTCTGGGAGTGGAAACCTTTTGTCAGCACCTGTGGGTGTTCTGGGGAAACATTACTCTGTGAAGCCCCCCGCGGTGGTCTACCTCTCCGCGAGGCCCTCGCCAACAGCACTTGCTCATCTGCCACCATAAAAGCGGGTTTGAGTCTGTTTATGCCAACTTTCTCTTTCCTACCCCCCAAATCTAGCAAAAACTGCTTGTCCCCATGTTTCTAGCACTCTGAACGGTCCGTCATAAGGCGGTCGCAGCGGGGTTCGATGCGCATCGTGTCTGACAAAAACAAACTCTGCGTTCTTCAAGGTTTTAGGCACAAAAACGCGTGGAAAACTGTGGTGCGCGGGGCCGGGCAGCATGCTTGATTCTATGTTACTCCGCAACAGCTGAGATGGGGAGGCGTCTGGCGCAGGGTTATCTGGGAGAAACTCCCCAGGCAGCCGGAGTGGCTGCGCAAACATGAGCTCTGCTGGGGAGGCTTCTAAGTCCTCTTTAGACGCAGAACGCAACCCCTATAACACCCACGGTAATTTGTCTACCCAATTTGCACCCATCAGTGACGCCCTGAGAGCCGCTTTCAATGACCTATGAAAACGTTTGCATAACCCGTTAGCCTGTGGATTGTACGCGGTTGTGCGGTGAATTGTGACACCCAGGCTGCGGGCCATAGCTGACCAAAGCTCGGACACAAATTGAGGGCCTCTGTCGGACGTAATGTCCGACGGAACGCCGAAGCGCGCCACCCAAGCTGTTAAAAACGCGCGCGCCACCTCCTCGGCCGTGGTTGATGCCAGCGGGACCACTTCAGGCCAGCGTGTGGTGCGGTCCACCATTGTCAGAAGGTGTGTGCACCCTTGTGAAGGGAGGGAGCCCACGAGGTCCACATGAACGTGATCGAACCTCTTGGCCGGAATGTGAAACGGCTCCAAAGGAGCCCTCGTGTGCCTATGTATTTTGGCTCGTTGACACGCCGTGCAGGCTGCTGCCCACTCTTTAACTTGTTTGCGGAGGCTCGGCCACACAAATTTCTCTCCTACCATTTTGACCGACGCGCGCACTACAGGGTGCGCCAAAGAATGAACCGAGTCAAAAACGCGGCGGCGCCACGCGGCCGGTACTACTGGACGTGGCTGTCCAGTGAAGACATCGCAGATTAGGGGGGGCATACCGTCTTGCAGCACCCTGCTCTCCAGCCTTAACCCTGTTGGTCCAGACTGAAGCGCGCGCACATCCGCGTCACCAACCTGCTCCGCGGCCATGGCTGCGTAATCTACTCCTACGCTGACTGGGGCCGCCACGGCGCGCGAGAGGCAATCTGCCACTACATTGAGTTTGCCCGCCACATGCTGAATATCAGTGGTAAACTCTGATATCGCAGCCAGCTGTCTCTGCTGCTGGCCTGACCACGGTTCAGAAACCTTGGCCATCGCGAATGTTAGCGGTTTGTGGTCAACGAACGCGGTGAAAGAGCGTCCTTCTAGCCAGAACTGAAAGTGGTGGATGGCCAAATGGAGAGCCAGCAGCTCCCTGTCGAATGCGCTGTATTTACGTTCGCTATCGCGCAAGGTCCTGCTGAAAAATGCGAGGGGCTGCCAAACCCCAGCTACATGTTGCTCCACGACCGCCCCTATGGCCACATCTGACGCGTCAGTGGTGAGCGCTACGTGGGCCGTTGGGTCTGGGTGTGCCAGCAACGCAGCCTTTGCCAGGGCTGCTTTCACCTCCGAGAATGCTTGGTCCCGCTCCGAGGACCACTCGACCTTATCCGCGGGTTTCTTTTTTTTGAGCGCGGCATACAGCGGCTGCATGAGTTGCGCCGCGCGGGGGAGAAAACGGTTATAAAAATTCACCATTCCCAAAAACTCCTGCAACGCCCTGACCGTCTGCGGCCGGGGAAAATCTGCCACCGCGAGCACTTTGTCAGGAAGTGGAACTGCTCCTTCGGGGGAGACGCGGTGTCCTAAAAAAATCGATCTGCGCCACCCCGAACTGACACTTCGCTGGGTTGATTATTAACCCGTGATCTCCCAACCTTCGGAAAACTGTGGCCAGGTGTTTTTCGTGTTCGTCTTCGGACGCGCTGGCTACTAAAATATCGTCCAAGTAGACGAACACGAAAGGGAGATCGCGAAGCACCGCGTCCATCATGCGTTGAAACGTCTGAGCAGCCCCTTTAAGTCTGAATGGCATGCGTAAAAACTCGAATAGGCCAAACGGAGTTATTACCGCTGTTTTGGGTATGTCCTCAGCGTGCACTGGGACTTGGTGGTAACTGCGGACCAAGTCTATTTTAGAAAAAACGCGCGCCCCTGCCAAATGAACAGAAAAATCCTGGATATGCGGGATTGGGTAACGGTCGTGCGCTGTAGCGTTGTTTAACCTGCGGAAATCCCCCCAAGGTCGCCATGATCCGTCAGCTTTCGGGACCATGTGCAGCAGGGAAGCCCAAGGGCTTTTCGAATGTCTGATGATGCCCAACCTCTCCAGGTTGGCGAACTCCTCGAGTGCTATGGCCAGCTTAGCTGCGTCCAAGCGCCGAGCTTTTGCAAAAATGGGCTGTCCGGTAGTGGTAATAAAATGCTCCACCCCGTGTTTAGCGACTGTTGCCGAAAATGTGGGGACCGTGAGTGCTGGGAACTGAGTGAGCAGTGTGTGGAACTTACCGCTTGCAGCTGTGACGCTGGCTTGTGCTGTTGGCGGGGCCACTCGCACTGTACAGGGATAGAATAAAAAAGAAAATGCATTAACCAGGCGCCTGTTAGCGAGATCAACCAACAAACCATGTGAGCACAAAAAATCAGCCCCCAACATATTGAAATTTACTGTTGCTACAACAAAAGTCCACTCAAATGTACGGCCGTGTAGAGACAGAAGCAGAGTCTTCTCACCAAAGGTCTTAATCTCCGAGCCGTTCGCTGCTGTCACCCGGGGACTTCCGGAACCAGCTAGTCTGTCCGCGTAGGAAGGTGTGATGAAACTCAACTGGGAGCCTGTGTCGACGAGGAACTGCATCCCCGAGCGTGCGTCCGGCAAGTAGAACAGCTTGTTCTCTTCCCCGAGGGCCGCGGCTGCTACCGACCCCCGGTCTTGGCATTTCCCGAATGCCTGAACTGGCACGGTGGTACACATTTGCGTGCCCTTTCTGCGAAACGGCGATGGTAGAAACAAAGGACGTCTGATCCGCGTTTCCTGGCCCCTGCCGCCGCCATCGTCGGTGAGTCTGGTACCACTGCCTCTGGCCCCCTGTCGTCTCTGGTCGTCGCGCCGAGTTCCGCTGCAGCGGCCGTGGCTGCGCGCCGCTTGGTGACGTTGACAATCCGCTGCGCCTCTCGGCCCAGCGCGCGGTAGTCCTGTTGGGCCAACAGTGGCGAACTGGCCAGGGTCGCTCTCGCTGCTGACGGTAGAGTCCTGAGGAAAAGGTGGGTGAAAATGAAGTGATCGTCGTCAGAGTCTTTCAACCTCAACAACTTCTCCATCAGGTTCGTGGGCATGTCATTTTCCAACTCCGTCAGCGCCAGGAGCCTCTCTGCTCGCTCCTCTGCCGAGGGGGTGAATTGCTGGATGAGTGCAGCCTTCAACGCGCCATATTTGTCGCTGTCCGGCGGCTGGTCGATCAGGCTCTCCACATGCTGGGTCGTGTTGTTGTCCAGCTTTGTGACTACGTGGTAGAATTTTGTGGCGTCTACCAATATCCCCCGGAGGTTGAACTGCGCCTCAACCGCGTTGAACCAGGAGCGCGGCTTGTTCTGCCAGAAGTCCGGTAGCTGGACTGTGGCGGCATTCGCTTGGCTGGGGGCTCCTGACGAGGCTGGCCAGGGGGAATTGTCCTCTTGCATGATACGTCTCGGGTCACCAGTGTGGAGATGTGAGAATGATGAGGCAGAGTTCTCTCTCAAGTCGGCTTTATTCACATCACCATCATCTCAAAGCAGAAAAGAGAGCCACACAGGAAACTCTCATCCTTAAAAATCAGGACTCTTACAGTTCACAAGTCACATGTATCACAGACCACGTTGCATTATCCAGACAGTAACAATGCATCCTCACTCCATGATATCACTTCCACTGTCTCCCCTGCATCCCTTCTTTCATCCTTTAATTATACCCCCCACAGTCTCAAGCCTTGCATACCAAAGCTAAGATTCTTGCAGCTTCCTGTAATCACCAAGGAAGCTCTGCTTTTGTTCTGGTCTAAAATGTGAGTCACAAAACAGGTTCACATATGTGTGTCCACCACAGTATCAGATCTTTTAAATAAAAAGGAGCCTGATTTTTTAGACCTTTGTAAGTAAGAAGGAGGATTTAAACTTAATTCTAAACTCTATGGGAAGCCATTGAAGGGAGGCCAGAACCGGAGGGATGTGATCTCTCTTTCTAGTACCTGTTAAAACTCTTGCTGCAGCATTTTGGATAAGCTGAAGACTTTTTCAAGATGTTTTAGGACAGCCTGATAATAAAGAATTACAATAATCTAATCTTGAGCCAACAAAGGCGTGGATCAGTTTCTCAGCATCACTCTGAGACAAGATGCTCCTAATCTTGGCAATATTACGCAAATGATAGAAGGCAGTCTTAGAAACAAATTTAATATGTGAATTGAAGGACAGATCTTGATCAAAAATAATTCCAAGGTTCCTCACAGAGCTATTAAGAGAAAGAGTAACCACATCCAAACTGTAAGTTTGATTTGGAAAGGTATTTCTACGGTTTTTTGGACCAACAAGAATGACTTCAGTCTTATAAGATAAGATAAGATAAGATAAGCCTTTATTAGTCCCACAAAATTCCAGGATTGCAACAGCACAGGGATAGCAACACTCAGAGCAACAATCAGAAGGCAAGAAAAAAAGTAAGCAAGCAAGAGCAGCTAATATACATATGTACATATTACTATAAATATATATATATACACACACACAGACACACAGTGCAGAGCATTGTAGCTGGATGGAATAAATATATGAGTATATAAACACACATTGCGGAGCAATGTAGGTAGATGGAATAAATATGTAGATATATAAACACCCACAGTACAGAGCATTGCAGCTAGGTGGAATAAATATGTAAATATATAAACACACACAGTGCGGAGCAATGTAGCTAGATGGAATAATATGTAGCTATATAAACACACAGTGCGGAGCATTGTAGCTAGATGGAATAAATATATAGATATATAAATATAAACACACCTAGTGTGAAGCATTGCAACTAGATGGAATAAATATGTAAATATATAAACACACACAGTGCAGAGCATTGTTGCTAGATGGGATGAAACAGCACAACCGTCTACTTAGTTATCCTACATGGTATGATTATGTGCCCATACATATTCTCACCCTCCATAGCGACCGGTATTTTCCTAGTTGTATGCCAGAGGGGACCATTGTGTAAGTCTATTGCATCTTTTGCATTCAAAAAACTATTAGTTTGTTACGTCTTTTTGCTATCTCTGTGAGCAGCCCTGCTTAGGTTATACAGTCTGACAGCCGTTGGTAGGAAGGACCTGCGAAACCTCTCGGTTGTGCACCTGGGATGATGTAGTCTGCTGCTAAATGAGCTCCTCAGTGCATTCAGTATGTCCTGCATAGGGTGGAACTCGGACTCCAGCAGAGATGACAGTTTAGCCACCGTCCTTCTCTCTCCTATCTCCTCCACCGGCTCAAGGCGCTGCCCCAGGACAGAGCTAGCTTTCTTGATCAGTTTGTTCAGTCTCTTCCTATCGGCTGCAGTAATGCCACTGCCCCAGCAGACCACTCCAAAAGTGATGGCTGATGCCACCACTATGTCATAGAATCAGATGGAATCTGATAGAATCACCGTGTCATAGAATTCCTTATCAGAATTTAATAGCAGGAAATTACAAGTCATCCAAGCTTTGATTTCCTTAAGACAGGCTTCCAACTTGGCTAATTGATTACTATCATCTGGCTTCATTGACAGCTATAATTGTGTATCATCTGCATAACAATGCAAATGCATAAAGTGCCTTCTAATAATGTTGCCTAACGGAAGCATATATAAACTAAAAAGAGTAGGGCCTAGCACAGATCCCTGTGGAACTCCATGACTAAGCTTTGAGTTGAAAGAAAACTCATTACTGACATGAGCAAACTGGAACCTATCAGATAAATAAGATCTAAACCACTGCAACGAAGTTCCATTAAGTCCAACATAGTGTTCTAATCTATCAAGCAGAATATTATGATCGATAGTATCAAAAGCTGCACTAAGGTCTAAAAGCACAAGTACAGAAACCAGTCCATTATCAGATGCGATGAAGAGGTCAATAGTGACCTTCGCTAAGGCTGTTTCAGTACTACGATGGATTCTAAACCCAGACTGAAACTCTTCAAGTAAACCATTTCCCTGCAGGTGGTTAAATAATTGCATAGCAACAACTCTTTCTAAGATTTTTGAAATGAAAGGCAGATTAGAGACTGGTCTATAGTTAGCTAAAGCTCCTGGATCTAGCGTTGGCTTTTTGAGTAAGGGTTTAATTACAGCCGTTTTAAAAGCCTGCGGTACATGGCCTAAAGTTAATGAAGAATTGATTATATGAAGAATAAAGCTACCAATAAGTGGGAAGACTTCTTTAAATAACCTGGTAGGAATAGGGTCTAAAACACAAGTTGAAGGCTTGGATGAGGAAACTATTTTGTCTAACTCACAAAGGTCAATTGGAGTAAACTCATCAAGACAGACATCAATTGAAGGAGTTGTAGTAGTTATTATATTTAAGTTAACTGTGGGAAGAATCTGATTGATTTTATCTCTGATGGATGAAATTTTACTATTGAAAAAGTTCATAAAATCCTGACTAGTAAGCTCTAAGGGAATGCTAGGATTGACAGAGTCCTGACTCTTTGTCAACCTGGCTACAGTACTGAAAAGAAACCTGGGATTATTCTTGTTCTCTTCTATTAATGCAGAATAATAACTCGTTCTAGCTTTTCTAAGAGATTTTTTTATAAATTAAAAGATGATTTCTCCAAACTAAATAGATTTCATCTAAATTAGTGGAGCACCATTTTCTTTGTAATTGACGAGTCTTCTGTTTTAAGCTACGAGTTTCTGTGTTGAACCAAGGAGTTAGAAATCTCTGATTAGACTTTTTCTTTTCTAAGGGGCCACCAAGTCTAGAGTCTGATGCAGAGAAACTGTAACACTATCTACCATGCTATCAATTACAGAAGGAGCAAGCTGTCTATAGCTTATTTCCGTTGTGTTGACACATGGCATAGAGGAAACAATCTGCATAAATTTGGTAACAGCATCATCTGAGAGGCATCTACTGTAGTAGTATTTTTCTTTAGGAGCCAAATAGTCAGAAATAGTAAAATCAAAGGTTAACAGACAATGGTCTGACAGTACAGGGTTATTTGGAGACGCTACCAGATTTTCTATTTTTATGCCATATGTCAGAACAAGGTCCAACATATGGTGGAGATAATGAGTAGAATTTCCTACTTTCTGAGAAAACCCAATCGAGTCTAATATTTAATTAAACGCCACACTAAGGCAGTCACTATCTACATCTACATGTATATTAAAGTCCGCTACTATAATTATTCTATCAGATTTCAGCACTAAATCAGCTAAGAAATCAGCAAATTCGGATAAAAATTCTGAGTAGGTTGATGGAGGACGATAAACTATGGCAAATAAAATTGGGTT
Source organism: Pholidichthys leucotaenia (assembly GCA_020510985.1). Classification (NCBI taxonomy): domain Eukaryota; kingdom Metazoa; phylum Chordata; class Actinopteri; order Cichliformes; family Pholidichthyidae; genus Pholidichthys; species Pholidichthys leucotaenia. The sequence goes on along the minus strand of CM035847.1, from coordinate 42,943,172 downwards.
AAGCCTAAAATGGGCTGCACGGTGGCGCAGTGGTTTAGCACTGTGGCAGCACAGTTTTACCCTCGGCCGGGGGATCGCGGGGATCATGAGATCGTGACTAGGCTTCCTTTGCGACTAGGCTTCCTTCTCACTGTCACCCATCCAGTCTCCTCGCTGCTGAGGAGGGCTGGAGGACCGCTAGCAGGGCCTATGCTAGCGAGTGCCGCTGCAGCTAGGGGATGTCCATCAAGAGAAACTGGCGCAGACGGTGTTTCAATGCAGCGGAGCCGGGATTCCAAATCAGACAACCTCGCCTTGACTGTCTCAAAAAGACAACATTTATTACATTTACCATTATCACTAAAAAAGGCAGAGGTGTAGCTAAACATCTGACAGAGAGAGAACACCAGAGGAGGAGAGGAAGGAGCGCTAGTAGCCATAGCTAGTGGCTAACCCAAAGCTAACAAAAACACCGATGAAAGGTGAACAGAAGGCTAAAGAGGGTGATTAGGTGACATGGAGTGCGCACACAGGTGCAAGAGGCTTAATAAACAGAAAGGAGAACTAACGGTAGATGGAAAAAAGTGGTTAAAATATAATTAAAAGCAAAAACCTCAGGAGAGTGAGGAGAGCAAACCACACGGACAGACAGCAATACAGGAAGTGACGATATGTTACCACAAGTGACGCTCCAGAAGTGGAACATGTGGCCACAGTGGAACATGTGGCCATAGTTCAAAAAGTTGACCTGATTGAGCAAAACTGATGTGATTTTTGGATTCAGCACATCAAAATTGTCCTAAATCAGTTAAAAAACTTTGACAATAAATTTGGTGTTGATCAATGTTATAAATTCAGATGGCTGCCCCTCCCTGAGCCCAGTTCTGGTTTCTTCCTACAAGGGAGTTTTTCTTTCCCACAGATATCGAGTGTTTGGTCATATGGGGTCACTTGATGATGTTGGCATTTTCTCTTAATGAGTCATTATGTGATACACGCCTTGTGTATTTAGGACCTGACCTTTTGTTGTGATTATGTACTATATATGAATATATTGAATTCATAGCTTTGATGTGGATAATGAAAGACAGTTTGATATGCCACTATAAATAGTAATAATGAACACTTAAAACTCACCAGAAACACCAGACTGTAGATGACAGTAAAGGAGAGATGAATTGAAACTTCATCTGGATTACAGTCAGTCCCATTGACCGTCTGGTTGATCAAAGAGGACATGTTGTATCGTGAAGCTCCTCCAAGTACGCCACTCATGATTCTGTATGCTTTAGCAAAGATGAAACATATTCATTTAGCATCCAATGGTCATTACTGTCCGCACAATATTTGTGAGTTAAACAGATTTTCGCTATAATGATTTTCATATAGGCATCTTTAATGCCAAATTTTCAGTATATACAGTGGTGTGAAAAAGTGTTTGCTTTCCGAAGATGATAAACCACATTTAATTTATGTTTGAACGGAGGGGGGGGAATCACTTTTTCACACAGGGCCATGTAGGTTTGGATTTTTGTTTTTACCCTGAATAATTAACACCTTCATTTAAAAACTGCATTTCGTGTTTACTTGTGTTATCTTTGTCTAATATTAAAATTTGTTTGATGATCTGAAACATTTAAGTATGACAAACATACGAAAAAATGAGAACTCAGGAAGGGGGCAAACAGTTTTTCACACCACTCTATGTATATGTGTGTGTGTGTGTGTGTGTGTGTGTGTGTGTGTGTGTGTGTGTGTAGTCATGTGAAAAAATTAGGATACCCTGTATAAGCCTCACTGGTGTGAGGATTCCTACCTGCAGCTGAATACGACAAAAACTAAAGATATGATTATTGACTTTAGGAGGAAAACTTCCAGGCACAAAGTCACCGTACAAAAAGGTCAGACCACTGAATGTGAGCAATCCTACAAATATCTTGGGATGATTATTGATAGTAATTTAAACTTTGAAGAGAACTGTGAAAGGGTGTGCAAAAAGGGTCAGCAACATTTGCATTGCTTGAGGAAACTTGCACGCTTCCAAATTGACCAAACCATAATGACAATGTTTTATCGGGCTTTTATTGAATCTGTTTTATCCTTTTCTTTAGTTTCATGGTTTGGTCAGATAAAACTGAAACAGAGAAAATCCTTGGATCAGGTAGTTAGATGGTCCAGTCGTTTGCTTGGTGAGCCACAGCTGAGCCTGGCATCCCTGTACACCAGACAAGTACAGAGGATGGCTACCTCCATTTTAAATGATGACTCCCACCCTTTGCACTGCAACTTTCAGCTTCTTCCCTCAAGACGGAGGTTTGCTGTCCCAAAAAGTAAAATCCAGCGCTACAAAAACAGCTTAGTTCCTGCTGCCGTTAAAGAGTTGAACAAGTTGTAACAATATATTGCACATAATTTAGGTACCTATTTATTAACTCCATTTTATATTTACTTACTTTTGTAGGATTTTATTTGGGTTCTAAATCTTTTATTGGGTTTTAGACCTTTGAGTTTTTAACCTCTTTGACTAGTCTTTAACTTTTTAATATGACCCTTCTCTCTTATCTCTGGTTTTTCTCTCATCTCTTTGTCTTTTTATACCCTGACTGATGGAGCCTTGAGTATTTTTATCATGTTTATAGTCAGCTTCATGTGTGCCTGTGTTTGTGTCTATGTTGAATGTAACTGTGGTTTGTAAATATGAATGTCACCAGACTGCAAAACAAATCTACCTACGGGTACAAATAAAGTAACCTGAACCTGAACCTAAGCCTGTGTTGTTGTTGTTTTTTTTTTAGCTTATTTGAACATATGGATATTTAATATCAGTGTTTAAAATACTGGGAGATTCATGTAGTACAACTAAACAATTAAAAATGAATTAGATCAATTCAGATTCAAATTTTCTGTAAAATATAATTCTAAACTAGAAAAGCACTCGGAGAGTGCAGACCTCCGCCAAGCGCCACAGTTCCCCCCATACAGTGTTTAACATCATAAATATTAATGCTACATTTTTTTTTCAAGTGTTCTGACGATTTTTTGGCAGAGTTACATGCACAAAAAACAAAAAAAGGAAAAATATTGAAAATGGTCCTATCTCGCAATGTTAAATAAAAAAAAAAATTCCTGGATCCAGACGGTGATCCGGATCACCACAAAAATCTAATCATCTGTAGGATACCCCATTTGTGACAATCTCTGAAAATTTCATGAAAATTCGTCCATAACTTTTTGAGTTATCTTGCTAACAAACAGACAAACAGACAAACCAACGCCGATGAAAACATAACCTCCTTGGCGGAGGTAACAAATAGTGATACCCCCATCTTTTTTAGGACACCCCCACATTCATTCCCACTTAAAATGGCTAAAATTAATGGTAAAAAAAATGCAAATAAAAACAAAAACAAGGTAAGACATAGATATGTGAACATTTCTTAATAAAGAACTGAATATTTAATGGGGTATCCTAATTTTTTCACATGATTGTATATATATATATATATATATATATATATATATATATATATATATATATATATATATACGTATATATACAGTATATATATATATATATATATATATATATATATATATATATATATATATATATATATACTGTATATATATATATATATATATATATATATATATATATATATATATATATATATATATATATATATATATATATATATATATATATATATATATATATATATATACTGTATATACTGTATATATATATATACTGTATATATATATATATATATAAGAAGATATTAAGACAGAACCCACCTTTTAATCTTCTCCGGTGTCCAGTGTGTGCTTCAGCCTTCTGATGAATTAGGACTCCCCCACACCCTGCTGATTTTTGATATTTCCTAGGAACACAATTATTATTATCTGTGCTACACACATTCAAAACAAACAGATTCACTGAGCCTCACTTCTTTTTCAAACTCAACACATTGCTGAGTTTCCCCTGAGTTTCTGAACCAGACACTCTTGTTTTTCTTCTTTTCTCTCTGGGTTGGTCGAGGAGGAGAACCTCACCAACTTCCTCTGGGGCGGTTTGAAATAACATTTTTACATGGTAATGATCATCTTCCTTCCACTATTTGTGCTTACTCATCCATTCAGCTTGGCATTTATGTAGGTATCTTTGAATCAGGCATATTCTGCTTCCTTTTCATCATAAAGTACGGGCTACGGGCTACCTCAGCTTCTGTGTGGACAAATCCGTTCCCACCAAGACCATATGGTGTTGCTCAAACAGCAAACCCTGGATCAACCCTGAGATAAAAACACTTCTGAGAGAGAAGAAGAGGATCTTCAGGTCGGGGAACAGGGAGATGCTGAAGTCCGTACAGAGGGAGCTGAGGAGAAAGATCAGAGAAGGCAAGGACAGCTTCAGGAAGAAGATGGAGGACAAGCTGCAACAGAGCGACATCAGCGGGGTCTGGAGAAACCTCAAAACCATCTCTGGGCTCCAGAATACCTCCCCCCAGGCCACGGGGGACAGGGAGTGGGCGAACAATCTGAATCTGTTTTTCAATAGGTTTTACCAACCGCCCTCCCCCCTGACTGCACAACAACCACTGCTGCATCTAAAGACATCAAGTCCTGCTGCCCACTCCCCACTCCACCAACACCCCCCCACTCCCAACACACAGCCCCCCATCCTGACCCTGACCAAGACCCAGGTGAGGACGGAGCTGAGGAAGATCAAGGCGAGGAAGGCGACGGGACCGGACGGCATCAGCGCAAAGCTTCTCAAGTCCTGTGCAGACCAGCTGTGTGGGATTGTGGCGTACATCTTCAACCTGAGCCTGAAGCTGGGGAGGGTACCACAGCTGTGGAAAAAATCTTGTGTGGTACCTGTACCAAAAACTTCCCACCCCAAAGACCTGAACAGCTACAGACCGGTGGCCTTGACGTCCCACTTGATGAAGACCCTGGAGAGACTGCTCCTTGTTCACCTCTGCCCCCTGGTGGAACAAGCGATGGATCCACTCCAGTTCGATGCGGTGATCTTCCTCCTTCACCGTTCTCTGTCCCACCTGGAGAAGCCCGGGAATGTGGTGAGGATCATGTTCTTTGACTTCTCCAGTGCTTTCAACACCATCCAACCGATGATCCTGAAGGACAAGCTGCTGCGCGCAGGGGTGGACCAGCACCTGTCATCATGGATCCTGGACTACCTCACGAACTGGCCTCAGTTTGTAAGAACCCGGGACTGTGTGTCTGACACGATCATCGGTAGCACGGGGGCCCCCCAGGGAACGGTGTTGGCTCCCTTCCTGTTCACTCTTTATACTGCAGACTTCTCACACAACACAACACACTGCCATCTACAGAAGTTCTCTGATGACTCTGCGATTGTTGGCCTCATCTCCAATGGAGATGAAGCTGAGTACAGAGGGCTTATCCAGGACTTCGTGGACTGGTGCCATCGGAACTGCCTCCAGATCAACACGAGGAAAACTAAGGAGCTGGTGGTGGACTGCCACAGGCATGGACAACCCCTCACAGCACCAGTAAATATACAGGGAACAGACATTGAGATGGTGACATCCTACAAGTACCTGGGTGTTCATCTGAACAATAAACTAGACTGGTCACACAATACTGACGCACTCTACAAGAAGGGACTGCACAGGCTGTTCCTACTGACGAGACCCCAGTCTTTTGGTGTACAAGCGGCGCTGCTGAAGACATTCTATGACACGGTGGTGGCATCAGCCATCACTTTTGGAGTGGTCTGCTGGGGCAGTGGCATTACCGCAGCCGATAGGAAGAGACTGAACAAACTGATCAAGAAAGCTAGCTCTGTCCTGGGGCAGCACCTTGACCCGGCGGAGGAGATAGGAGAGAGAAGGACGGTGGCTAAACTGTCATCTCTGCTGGAGTCCGAGTTCCACCCTATGCAGGACATACTGAATGCACTGAGGAGCTCATTTAGCAGCAGACTACATCATCCCAGGTGCACAACCGAGAGGTTTTGCAGGTCCTTCCTACCAACGGCTGTCAGACTGTACAACCTAAGCAGGGCTGCTCGCAGAGATAGCAAAAAAGACGTAACAACCTAATAGTTTTTGAATGCAAAAGATGCAATAGACTTACACAATGGTCCCCTCCGGCATACAACTAGGAAAATACCGGTCGCTATGGAGGGTGAGAATATGTATGGGCACATAATCATACCATGTAGGATAACTAAGTAGACGGTTGTGCTGTTTCATCCCATCTAGCAACAATGCTCTGCACTGTGTGTTTATATATTTACATATTTATTCCATCTAGCTACAATGCTCCGCACTGGGTGTGTTTATATTTATATTTCTATATATCTACTCCATCTAGCTACAATGCTCCGCACTGTGTGTTTATATATCTACATATTATTCCATCTATCTACAATGTTCCGCACTGTGTGTGTTTATATATTTACATATTTATTCCATCCAGCTACAATGCTCTGCACTGTGTGTCTGTGTGTGTGTGTGTGTATATATATATATATATATATATATATATATATATATATATATATATATATATATATATTTATAGTAATATGTACATGTACATGGTTCCAAGGTTGTCATAGCCAGGAGCGGCACTGGGGTTAAGCTCCCAGTGCTCATAAAATGCTCCTTATGGCGTGCGTCTTGAAAAGCCTCTGACAACTAAGTCCAACTCCTAGCCTGCCCGTGTGGTTTAGTCTCTAAGCCCGGCGGAACTGCTTTTACTAATAGGAGAAGGGGCGAGGGCGGATCTCTGGCGCCTTAAAACCAGATGCTTCGGGTAGATGGTGGCTCGTCAACATGGGAAGGTAGCCCATCTAGGGGAAGGTAAACCCTGATTTCAAACCTCCGCTGCCTTGCGGCATACCCGGTCACGGGAAAGGCTTCGGGAGTCAACCCTGAGGAAAAATCCTGAGTCGGAGCCACTAAGGCAGTTCTATGTTGTGCTCAACATCGTTCTGGCAGCTCCTGCAACGGCGCTGGTGCCAAACTGTAGCAGCCCTGCTGTTCCTTTGGATTCATCAGTGACGTGGAGAGGGGGGACATGCTGCATGGGCAACATTTTGTCCTCCATATCTTCCTGCCCAGGCTTGAATCCTACCAACGCCCAACGCTGGAAGGTAGAACACCGGATCACTGGAGAGGACACTCCAGCTTCGCCTTTGGCATAGACAAAACATGGGGAATGACAGTTACCGGTTATAAGCCACCGCTCAATTGGCGTAGAGCGCGGCACCAGGGGTTATTCCCGACGGTGGGAGGGTCATCGGATCTCACTGGACAGCTACCACCCACCTCAAGCTGGGCAGCCCCCAGCCAATAAGGTGTTGTCCCGCCACAGCCTGCTTTCCTCATTGGGTGCATGGGGATGAGGAGAAGTCCGAACAGCAGGCTGAGAACCTTTGCACCAGGCAAGACAGTAAAACAAAAGAGACCAACTCTAAAACTGGGAACTTGGAACGTCCGCACTATGATGACAGGACTCGCTGCTAACCTCAAGGACATCAACGACACCAGGAAGACTGCCATCATCAATAATGAGCTGAAGAGACTGGGAGTGGATATCGCCACTCTCCAGGAAACACGGTTGGCTGACGCAGGCACACTGAGAGAGAAGGACTACACGTTCTACTGGCAGGGAAAGGGCAGTGAGGAACACAGGGAACACGGAGTGGGCTTCGCAGTGAAGAACACCTTGCTGAAGATGGTGGAACCGAGCAGCACTGGCTCTGCACGACTCCTCACCCTCCGCCTGAACACCACTCAAAGTCCAGTCACCTTCATCAGTGTGTATGCCCCAACACTGACAGCCACACCAGAGGCAAAAGACGAGTTCTACGAGAATCTCACAACAACTGTCAGGATCATCCCCAACTCTGAACAACTCATTCTACTTGGAGACTTCAATGCCAGAGTGGGTGCTGACCACGACTCCTGGCCCTCCTGTCTTGGACCTTTTGGCGTGGGCAGAATGAATGACAATGGACAGCGGCTGCTCGAGTTCTGCACATATCACGATCTGTGCATCACAAACTCGTTCTTCAAGACCAAGCCCCAACACAAGGTTTCCTGGCAACATCCGCGCTCAAAGCACTGGCACCAGCTGGACTTGATCCTGACCAGGCGCACCTCACTGAAGAACGTGCTAATCACCCGTTCGTTCCAGAGTGCAGATTGCGACACAGACCATTCATTGGTGTGTTGCAAGGTCAAGCTGCGGATGAAGAAATTCCATCGTGCTAGACAACCTGGAAAGGCACGGATTGAAACCAACAAGATGGCTCAACCAGAACTTGTTGAGCAGTTTGCCTCCACCTTTGAGAAGGAACTTGGTGTACCACGAGAAGGAGAATCTGCAAAGCAGAAGTGGGAAAAGCTGCGAAACACCATCCACCGCACAGCCTTGGCTACCTTTGGGAGGAAGACCTTGAAGTCACAGCACTGGTTTGATGCCAAGTTGACCGAGATGACCCCCGTCATTGAAGCCAAGCGCTCAGCACTTGCTGAGTACAAGAAGTACCCAAACGAGAAGAATCTCCAGATTCTCAGGGCTGCGAGAAGCAAAGTTCAGCAGACTGCTCGGCACTGTGCCAACGAGTACTGGACTCAGCTCAGCCAAGACATTCAAACCGCTGCCATAACAGGGAACATCCGTGGTATGTACGATGGCATCAAGAAAGCACTTGGTCCGGCTCAGAGCAAGACGGCCCCCCTCAAATCCTCCACTGGGGAGATGATCACAGAAAAGAACAAGCAGATGGAGAGATGGGTGGAAAACTACTCCGACCTCTACTCCAGACAGAACACTGTGACACCGTCAGCCCTTGATGCCATCGACTGCCTGCCATCCATGGACGAACTTGACGCCGAGCCAACCATCGACGAACTCAGCAAGGCCATTGATAGCTTGGCCGCTGGCAAGGCACCCGGCAACGACGGCATACCCCCTGACCTGATCAAGCACTGCAAGACCGCCCTACTGCTGCCATTGCATGACGTCCTCTGCCAGTGTTGGAAGGAAGGTGCCGTACCACAGGATATGAGGGACGCCAAGATCATTACTCTCTACAAAAACAAAGGGGAGAGAAGCAACTGCAACAACTACAGGGGCATCTCCCTCCTCAGCGTTGTGGGCAAAGTCTACGCACGAGTTGTTCTCGTTCATCTACAGAAGCTTGCCAAACGTGTCTACCCCGAGTCTCAGTGTGGCTTCCGCGCTGAGCGATCGACGGTAGACATGATATTCTCCATCCGCCAACTCCAGGAGAAATGCAGAGAACAGAACATGCCCCTGTACGTCGCCTTCATCGACCTCACCAAAGCGTTCGATCTGGTCAGCAGAAAGGACCTTTTCAAGATCCTGCCAAAGATAGGATGCCCACCAAAGTTGCAAAGCCTCATTGAATCGTTTCACACCAACATGTAGGCAATAGTGCAGCACGATGGCAACGTCTCAGAGCCATTCAACATACACAGCGGATTGAAACAGGGCTGTATACTTGCGCCAACACTCTTTGGGATTTTCTTTGCTATGCTCCTGAGGCATGCCTTCAGCACAGCAACAGAGGGAATCTACCTGCACACAAGATCTGACGGCAGGCTTTTCAACCTCGCCCGCCTGAAAGCCAGAACCAAAGTACGCGAGGCTCTAATCAGAGACATGCTGTTCGCAGACGATGCTGCAGTCGCAACCCACACACAGCAGGAGCTTCAGACCCTGATGGATCGCTTCTCCCAGGCATGCAAGGACTTCAGGCTTACCATCAGCCTGAAGAAGACTAACATCTTGGCGCAAGGCACGGAAGCACCACCAACCATCACCATCGACGACTACGAGCTGGAGTTCGTGAATCAGTTCACGTACCTGAGGTCCACGATCAGCAACAACCTCTCCCTTGATACAGAGATCAATAAGAGGATTGGAAAATCAGCCTTCACACTCGCTCGCCTCACCACACGAGTGTGGGAGAATCCCAAACCCTCTGTCAAGACGAAGATGGCAGTGTACAACGCCTGCGTCATCAGCACACTGCTCTATGGGAGTGAGACGTGGACAACATACGCCCGGCAGGAAAAGAGACTGAACTCCTTCCACTTGCGCTGCATTCGCCACATCCTGGACATATCCTGGCAGGACAAAGTGCCCAACACAGAAGTTCTGTCCCGCGCCGGCCTTCCCTCCATGTTCACTCTACTCAGGCAGCGCAGGCTCCGCTGGCTAGGCCACGTTCACCGTATGGAGGATGGCAGAATCCCCAAAGACGTCCTCTACGGAGAACTGGCGACTGGCAGGAGAGACGTTGGCCGCCCACAGCTGCGCTTTAGAGACGTCTGCAAGAGAGACATGAAGGCCCTGGAGATCAACACACAGCGCTGGGAGGACCTTGCAATGGACCGTTCCAAATGGAGAGGCACCCTGACCAGACAGCTCAAGGCGGGTGAAGAGAGACTGACTGCTGCAGCAGATGAAAAAAGGACCCGCAGGAAGAACCGCCACAGATCCAGCAGCACGGAGACCACCCACAAGTGCAACCTGTGTGACAGGGACTGCCATTCGCGTATCGGCCTGTTCAGCCACAGGCGGTGCTGTTCCAGCAGAGTAGACGTTTAGGATTCTCTTCCATGGTCATCATAGACCGACGGAGGCCGACAACAATATGTACATATGTATATTAGCTGCTCTTGCTTTTTTTTTTTTCTTGCCTTCTGATTGTTGCTCTGAGTGTTGCTATCACTGTGCTGCTGCAATCCTGGAATTTCCCCGTTGTGTGAATAATAAAGGCTTATTTTATCTTATCTTATCTTATCTTATCTTATCTTATCTTAAAGACCTTACTTTGTAAAACACCTTCCATTTCCACATATTAAGTTTGCATTAATCAGGTAGAAATGACCCTGTCATGAAATGACTCTCAGTAGAATTCAGTGTCTATTTTTGACAAACTTTTTCTTGACATCTTGAACCACCTACTTTTTTTATTACAAAAGGAAGCAATAAGATTTGCTTGTGGGACAAATTAGAGCCAACTAATTATCTATTGATACAACTAAATGGTACAATATGACATTTATGTCACGAGCTGGGCTGGCTTGGCTCTCCCCGGCTCGGCCTCGATCTCTTTGTGGGTTTTGGGTACACTGGTTATGTGCATTTTGGTGTATGTGTGTACTGTTCCCATATCCTCAGCCACTACCTGTCCGGCAGCTGCTAGTCAGCATGGTGACCTACTTTCTCCCACGCTGCTGACAGTCTGTCGGTCCAGCCACGCCCCCTCGCTCTCCTTTTGACTCCATCAGCTGTTTCCAGCCCTAGCAATCATCCTTCCCGCTCCTCACCCAGGTGTTCCGAATTTGCCACATCAGCGCCGTTTGTTCATAAGCAGTTCTTTGATTGACAAATGCTGCTGGATCATTGTACGAGTCACACTACTGTTCTTCGTGGTGCACCCGTCAGTCTTTGAAGGACTTTGCTCGTCGCTCTACTGGAGGATCTGAATTGCCTAGGCTGTGAGTAACTCTAGCATTTCTCTGTGCGGTTGTGCTGCTATGCTGGTAGCATTTCCTTGTGCAGCACAACTGCTACACTTTCCCCCTGTGCAGCCTAGCATCTGTGAACTCTGTTTTAGCCCGAGCTGCACTGCCATTTTGTATGGTTCCCTTCACTGTGCTCAATGAATGTGTGTGTGGTAACTCCTGCATTTAAATCCTCATTTCTCCTTCTCTCCTCCATGCGCAATGGCAGAGTGCACGGAGAGTTTATGACAGAATGATCCAATCCGTTTAGAGGATTTAGTGTGTTCACCCACACACCACCTTTCTTATTTAACAAACTGTCTTTTCACTCACCTGTTGTGGAGCGCATGATGCCCCGGGCTCATCACCCTCGTTCAAGGAGAGGAGGATTGGCTGTGGGGTCTCCTAGTGAGGCGGAGGAGTTGGCTGCCATCTACATCCTGAGCTATGTGGATGAGTTCCTCGCTGCCAGTGGACCCGAGAGGGATTGGTGGTGCGTTCATGGAGCGGTGGGGATTTTGGAAGCATACTCCGGGCTATGGATTTACCCACAGTACGCCGACCTGCTCTCCACAGTCTGCTCGCTCCGCGCTCCTCCCCGGGCCTGGCATTTCCCGCGACGCCGGAATGGAGGCCTGCTTCCCTGCAAACTGACAGCCTCCGTGGCACGTTGTTCGACCCTCCACTCGCTCCAGCTCGGTCGATCCGGGCACGTAAAGGACAGCGTCATCCTGCAGGGGGACGCCGGGGGAGTCCTTCCTCTTCTCCAGCGGCCATCATCGCTTCAGCCGCCGAGAGATCTGACAGATTCACCCTGGCCACGCCTACCTCCGTTGTCAGGGAGACGGCTCCTCCAATAGCCTGCGGAGGAGTCCAAATCATCGCTGGCACAGAGAGGGGTGAATTCCTGCCCTCTGCAGCTGCAGATGTCATCAGCTGGGATGACAGACAAACATTTTTTCACTCTAAATCAATCTTTAACTCTGAATCTTGCCTGTCTCCCGAGGGGGAGGCCCAGTATCAGCAATCCGCTTGATCCTCTCCTCCAGCTGCCAGTAATGATTGTTTCCTTCCCCTCTCTGTGTCTCCTCCCATTCTCCCTGAGGGCCTGCCGGACCAAGAACCGGGCCGCCTGAAAATGGAGGAGGATGAGGCCATGGGTGATCCTGCCCAGGAGCCCACACGGAGGCGTTCCCCCGCGACCACTCTGGCGGACGAGGAGTGGGCGAGTCTGCTCGCCTTTGTTAACCGCCGGGTCGAGGAGGAGTGCTGTGAGATGGAGGTCCGAGGACACTCTTTCCCGGCTGTGAGGGATCCACCTCCCACGCCTACCCAGCTACTGGATTCGCCATCAGATGAGGAGTGGGTGGACCTGCTCGCCAACTGCCGGGTCAGGAAGGAGCGTCAAGGGACCAGGACAGCCGACGCCGTGTTGCCAACTAGGAGACACCGGGAGAATCCCTCATCGCCTTCGGCAGGCCTCAGCCCTTCCGCTGCCATGAAGTCCGCTGAGCTCACCCCGGGAACGCCCCCCTCCGTCGTCATGGAGACGGCTCCTCCACAAGCTTTCAAAGGGGCCCACCTCGCCACTGACATGGATAGGAATGACTGTCGGCCGCCCACAGCTGGGAATAACAAGGACCGGGATGACAGGCAAGTATTTTTTCATCGTAAACCATCTAATGACACTGAATCTTGCCTGTATCCTGAGGGAGAGGACCAGTTTAAGCAGTCCGCTGGGTCCTCTCCTCCAGCTGCATATATTAATTTATTTTCCCCCTCTCCGTGTCTCCTCCAATTCTCCCTGAGGACCTGTCGGCCCAAGGTCAGGGCCATCAGACAGTGGAGGAGCCAGTGGCTTCGGAGGATTCAGTCCTGGATCCAGCACAAAGAGGTCCCCCTGCAGCCACGCTGAATGTATCCCCAGCATTGGAGCTGCTGCAGGAGGATAATAGGACTGCCATCACCATCTCGCCAGCTGCGGAGGCATCTGCAGCTGACTGGGAGCCTGAGCTGGACCTCCTGGAGGCCGGGCCTGACTGTTCATCGCCGGGATCGATGGAGTCCTGGACAGCGGTGGAGCTCAAGCTTAGGCAAGTACTCTCTGGCTTTTCTGATCACAGTGTTAGAGAGATCTTGTCTGGCTCTTGGTGGGGAGAGTCAGGCACAGCGCTTAGCTGCATCTGAACTTCCCTCACCGGGCTCCACTGCTGCCGGCGACCCTAACGACCCTGTTTCTTCTCCTGCCCCGAGCCATTTCCTAGGGTCGCCGGAAAAGAACAACCATCTTCGGGGGTCCACATGAAGCCGGTCTCAGCACCTGATGATGTTGCAGGTCCAGCTCCCCTGAGGATGGAGGTCGTTGCGTGGTCTGTTTCGCAGGTTGTGCCATCATGGGTCCAGCAGGCTGGCGTCGGGCCCTTGTGGGGGCTGCACCCCAGCATTAGCCCAACGTGGGTGCTGCACTCCTGTCCAGACCTGTCATGGACACCACGCCCTGGGCCAGGGTCCACTGCGGGTGCTGTAGAGCCTCAGCCAGAGGTCACCACGGGTGCTGCAGAGCCTCAGCTGGAGGTCACTGCAGGTGCAGCGGAGCCTCAGCCAGAGGTCACCGCAAGTGCAGCGGAGCCTCAGCCGAAGGTCATCGCAGGTGCAGCGGAGCCTCAGCCAGAGGTCACTGTGGGTGCAGTGGAGCCGGCCTGGTTCAGGGCCATCGTGAGTGCGGCTAGGCTCCTGCTGGAGTCCATCGTGGGTGCAGCGGAGCTGGCCCAGTCGGGGGCCACTGAGGGCACTGCGGATCGCCACAAGGACGCCACGATCCCCTCCCCCTCCCGGTCCTACGCCTTGGGGGTTCCCTCCTCCGGTCCGTTCATCCACCAGTGAGCTTCCTGGTAGGCAGGCCACCTCCCGCTTCACCCCGTCGACCCTGGTGGATCAACAACGCTGGCCAACCGCCTAAGGGACTAAGTTTCTGGGCCAGATAGCCCGTGTTCTCCGGCAGGCCACCAGACTGGGTTCGCCAAACTGCCTGCTGGTCCTGGGACTCAGAGCGGCCTCCCGTGCTGCTATGGCTTTGGACTTGGGGGAGTTAATTATGGACCCTGGGTGGGGTTTTGTATTCCCTCCTTTCTGTTCCCCCTACCTCCCACCCGAGTTTGTGTTGTTTGTTGTTGTTGCTCCTGTTGGGGGCGGGGGGGGGGGGGTCCCTCGATGTTACCTTGGGTGTCTGGGTATCCACCCCTTAGAGAGGGGGCTCTGTCACGAGCTGGGCCGGCTTGGCTCTCCCCGGCTCGGCCTCGATCTCTTTGTGGGTTTTGGGTATACTGGTTATGTGCATTTTGGTGTATGTGTATACTGTTCCCATATCCTCAGCCACTGCCTGACCAGCAGCTGTTAGTCAGCATGGTGACCTACTTTCTCCCATGCTGCTGACAGTCTGTCGGTCCAGCCATGCCCCCCTCGCTCTCCCTCTGACTCCATCAGCTGTTTCCAGCCCTAGTAATCATCCTTCCCGTGCCACGCCCAGGTGTTGCGAATTTGCCACATCAGCGATGTTTGTTCATAAGCAGCTCTTTGCTGGACAAACACCGCTGGATCATTGAATGGGTCACACTACTGTTCTCCGTGGTGCACCCGTCAGTCTTTGAAGGACTTTGCTCGTTGCTCTACTGGAGGATCTAAATTGCCTAGGCTGTGAGTAACTCTAGCATTTCTCTGTGCAGTTGGGCCGCTACGCTGGTAGCGTTTCCTTGTGCGGCACAACTGCTACGCTTTCCCCCTTTGCAGCCTAGCATCCGTGAGCTCTGTTTTAGCCTGAGCTGCTGCCATTTTGTATGGTTCCTTTCACTGTGCTCAATGAATGTGTGTGAGGTAACCCCTGCATTTAAATCCTCATTTCTCCTTCTCTCCTCCGTGCGCAATGGAAGAGCGCACAGAGGGTTTATGACAATATAGAGCAATAATACACATCCAAGTCTTACTAAATGTTTTACTATAGTCAAGTAAGGAAGTTTTTCCTCTCCATTATCACCAGGTGCTTGCTCACAGGCATCACCTGGTTGTTGGGGTCTCTGTCTGCAACTGTGCCATCTTTGCCCTGCAGTTGAAAGTGCTATGAGACGACTGTTGTGTGACCGTAGCAGTCCACCACTTGTAAGTACAGTGGTCCTGAGCGAGGCTGATCAGGTCAAGTAGAGGGTTTACTGATGCAATCCATGAGGTGGGTCAGTTCTCTAACAAGGAGTCCAGGGTGGCCACGTGGATTAGGGCTGCATGTCCACCAAGTGTGTAAAAATGCTCTGGACCTACTTTTCTAGGCACTTCACTGATGCAATTAAAAAAAGTCTCAGCCCTGTGTCCTAGCTTGACCTGTCAATCATAGCTCTCCATTGGCCTTCCACATATTTTGAACTGAAACTCTCTATTAACTTCATCATCATCATCATCATCATCATCATCATCATCATCATCATCATCATCATAGCAGTCTGTCGTGGGCGACAATGACTGTTTCATTTAGGTCGATCAGATTCCTCCACACAGCTCTGTCCTTAGCCTTCCGCTGCCAGGAACTCCTGTCTATGTCCAACTTCTTCAAGTTTCTTTTGACAGTGTCTTTAAATCTGAGCCTTGGTCTACCCTGATTGCATTTGTCCTCGCATAACTGTGAGTAGAGTAAGTGGCGAGGGAGGTGCTGGTGGTCCATCCTCTCAACATGTCCGAGCCATCTCAGGTTAATCTGTATTCGCATGTCCTCCATTGATAGTAGACCAGCTCGTTTCAACACTTCTGTGTTGGTTATCTTGTCTTTCCATGAGATGTTCATTATGGCTCGAAGGTGTCTCATCATGTACGTGTGGAGTTTCTTCACCTGCACTCTGTAGACAGTCCAAGTTTCAGCACTGTACAATAGAGTAGCCAATACTGTCGCTCTGTACACTTTGCATTTCACACAGATAGAGACATGTCAATTGTTCCACAGTCTCTCCCTCAAGTTTCCAAACACAGCGCTCGCTCTTCCCATTCTGAGAGATAGTTCATCCTCCAGCCTAGCATTTTCTGAAACAGTACTCCCTAGATACCTGAAAGTCTTGCACTTGACTAGTGGCTCTGTACCAATGCTGATCTCTTCTGGTAGTGATGTTAATAATTGGAACTTTGGTGGTTGATAAAGGCATTCTGTCTTCTTGATGTTGATTTGGAGCCTGAATTGGCTAGCTGCTCTTGCAAATTTCGCCACTAAAGATTGCATATCTTCCACGCTGTGTGCAACTAGAGCACTGTTGTCGGCAAAGAGCATTTCTCTTACTACCTTTATCGATGTCTTACTCTTGGCTTTAAACTGTGCCACATTGAACAAGTCTGCTTCTTTCCTTGTTTGAATGTATACTCCTTCTGAAGTGTCTTTGAAGACCACCTCAAGCATGGCTGACAGATATAGCGAGAAGAGTGTAGGTGCCAGCACACACCCTTGTTTCACCCCATTGCTTACTGAAATGTCTTTAGATACTGAACCACTCATTGCCACGTTTGCTTGCATACCTGTATGGAGTGCCTCGATCAGGCTGACAAACTTCTCTGTACAGCCATATTTCTTGAGTACCTGCCAAAGTCCTTGTTGCGAAATAGTATCCAAGGCTTTACTGAAGTCTATGAAGACTACATAAAGCGGCATGTTCTGTTTGATACACTTTTCTTGAACCTCTTTCAAGCAGAAAATCATGTCCATTGTGCTTCTTCCACTTCTAAAGCTGCACTGGTTTTCTGGTAGTACATTCTGCGAGATGTGTTCATTGAGTCTGTTCAGTAGAATGTACCCATGTATGAAATGATTGTCTGCAGGGTGAGAGTGAATGAAGGGAAGGAATGAATGTGTTTGATTATAGTGAGTGACGAAGGGAGGGGGGCCTAAAATAGGCAAATGTGTGTCAGGTTGTTATATTTTGTGTATTTATAATATTTATAATATTTATAATTGTGTATTTATAATGTATTTATGTGGGGGTTTTTTTGTTTTGTTTTTTTTTTGCATTGATGTATGTGGTTATTGTGTATTCCTTTTCTTTCCTTTTTTTTTTTTTAACTTGTTTCTCCTTTCTAAAGCCCATCCAGGGACAAGAGTTGCAAATTAGCTAATAGCTATACACTCTGTGCAACACATCAGATTGATTGTCATTGATTAATTGTCTATGCTTATTGCACTGTCCCTGTCAAATAAACAAATCTATCTATCTAGTACACGTGAGAGAATCTTACCAACAGTGGCTAGCAGTGATATACCTCGGTAATTTCCACAATCTTTCCTGTCACATTTCTTGAACAAAGGCACAATACTTGCATCCTTCCAGTCATGAGGTACTTTCTGGGTAGCCCATATCCCTTGGATGAGCTCGTGCAGGCAGTTGATCAGCTGAACAGCACCAAATTTCCACACTTCCTGGAGCTTTACCATTCTGTTTTGTCCTGATAGCTGCCATTAGTTCATCAAAATTTGGTGGTTCATCCACACTTGATACAGCTGGTCACTGCACTAGAGCTTCTTTAGCCTCTTCAGTGAGATCTCCAGGGTTGTTTAGTAGTTGGTCAAAGTGGTCTGCAAATCTGTCCAGGATCTTGTCTTTCTCCTGCAAAACCGTTTCGCCATCCATAGCCTTTAGTTGGATCAATCTTCTTGGTTTAGTGCCATAGATTTCTCTCAAACCTGTGAAGAATGTTTTCATGTCGTTTCTGTCTGCTGCAGTTTTAAGTTCCTCCACTTTTTTATCCCACCAGTTGGACTTCATCTCTCTGGTGTACTTCTGTAGCTCACTCTGAGCCTTTGAGTATTTCTTCTTCTTCAACCTTGTGTTACACTGTAGGTTTTCCTGCCTAGCTATATTCCTCGCTTCTGGTAGTTTCTTCAGGTGTTCATCATGCTCATCAAACCATTCTTGATGTTTCCTCTCAGGGTGGCCTAATACATCACTCGCAGTCTGATACACCGTATCCTTGATCGTGGACTTCAGGAAAGTCACAACCCCTCTGCCCCCCCTCACCCTAACAGGCTCTCCCATCACCACTGCAGATTCCTTCTGCTTCCTGGGCACCACCATCACCCGGGACCTCAAGTGGGAGCCGACCATCAGCTCCCTCATCAAAAAGGCCCAGCAGAGGATGTTCTTCCTGCGGCAGCTGAGGAAGCTCAAGCTACCCACCAAGATGTTGGTGCAGTTCTACACGGCCATCATCGAGTCCATCCTCACCACCTCCTTAACCGTGTGGAACACAGGAGCCACTGCCAGGGACAGACTAAGGCTGCAGCGCGTCGTGCGCGCTGCTGAGAAGGTGATCGGCTGCAAGCTCCCATCCCTCCAGGATCTGTACATCTCCAGGACCCGGAGGCGTGCAGGCCGGCTCATAGCCGATCCTTCACACCCTGGTCACGTACTGTTTGCCCCCCTCCCCTCAGGTAGAAGACTTCGGTCCATTCAGACTAAAACCTCCTGTCACATGAACAGCTTCTTCCCCTCTGTCATCAGACTGCTGAACACTATGTGACTTATTAGACTCTCGTGCACTACGTACAGCAGCTCAACCAGACTCATGTCAATCATCACTGTTTTCTTTTTGCATTACCGACTGCACTATGTGGTACTCCACAATATCTGCTGCTCGCTAATATATTTAAAAATTGCTTGACTAGTATTACTCATTCATATTCTACATTTTATTGCATGAATGAATGAATGAATGAATGAATGAATGAATGAATGAATTTATTTCGGATAGTACAGTACAGGTTAAAAGAAACTGAATAATGTAACAACAAGGTCAAATTAGACAATGACTCCTCTGGTTATACAATTCAACGTAAGTTATCCGAAATGGGTGATGGCTGAAGCCGCAGCTTATATTGCCCACCCATATTCCATCCAAGAATTCAAAAGAGAAAAAGAGAAAACAAACAAGAGCGATTACAATTCAAAACAAAGCTAAGACAAAATGTGACAGAGGAAAAAAAAAAAAAAAACTAAGCTAAGCTAAGTTAAGCGATTACTATTTAAAAACAAATCTAAGACAAAATGTGACAGAAAAGAAAAAAAAAAAAAAAACTAAGCTACAACACAACACAGGCTGGATATGGCAATCCTTATGTGATTTTACATGTCGTCTTGTATATATGTTTGGAGTATTTCTTTCTTTAGTTTTTGTTTAAATTGTCGAAGCGTTGTACATGATTTTAATTCAGGTCCAAAATCGTTCCATAATCTGACTCCTTGCACTGAAATACAGTGTTGCTTGGTGGTTGTTCTCACTGTAGGCTTTTGAAATATACATGTTCGTCTGAAGTGATATTGTTTCTCCCTTATTTGGAACAACTTTTGGATATTTGCGGGCAGTGATAAATTCTTCACTTTAAACATTATTATTGCAGTTTTAAAGTCAACCAGATCTTTCAACTTGAGAGTTTTTTGTTTAAGAAAAAGTGGGTTTGTTGGTTCCCTGTAAGCTGCTTTGTTTATTATTCTAATAGCTCTCTTTTGAAGCATAAAGAGTGGATATATGTTTGTTTTATATGTATTTCCCCATACTTCATTCCAATATGTCATGTATGGGAGTATTAATGAATGATACAAGCTGTATAGTGTGGGTTGATTCAGCAAATATTTCACTCTGTGTAATATTGCAATTGATTTGGATACTTTACCTTTAATATAATTAATATGTGACTTCCAACACAGTTTATTATCAATTATTACTCCAAGAAATTTAGTTTCAGATACCCTTTCAATCTCTACACCATTTACACTGAGTTTAGGTACTGGGATGTTGTGATGGTTGTTAAAGACTATAAATTTTGTCTTACTTAAATTGAGCGTTAATTTGTTTGAATCAAACCACAGTTTAAGCTTTCCTAATTCCTTTCCGAGTGTATCCAGAAGTTGTTCCAAATTGTTTCCACTGCATAATAGATTAGTGTCATCGGCAAACAATATTAAGTCCATTTTTTCTGAAACTTTACATATATCATTTATATCCATATTGAATAATAATGGTCCCAAAACTGAACCCTGTGGGACTTCACAGGTAACCTTCAGTAACTGTGAGTTTTTGTTGTTAACACATACATACTGATATCTATTCTTTAAGTAACTACTTAACCAGGACAGTGCTACCCCTCTAATACCACAATTTTGTAGTTTCTTTAATAATAGATTATGATCTACTGTATCAAATGCTTTTTTAAGATCCAGGAATACTCCAACTGAATACTCTTTATTTTCGATGGCTGTTGATATTTTTTCTGTAAATTCCATTAGGGCATATGCAGTTGTCCTCTTGTGTCTGAACCCATATTGCTGCTCACACAATAAATTATTCTTCAGTATGAAGTTGTCAATTCTCTCATAGAATATTTTTTCAAGTACCTTGGAAAATTGCGGTAATAGTGAAATTGGTCTATAGTTTGAGAGTTCCCCTCTGTTGCCCGTCTTGTATATCAGAATTACTTTAGCTATTTTCATTGCATTGGGAAATATACCTGTTTGGAGAGACAGGTTACAGATATACGTCAGTGGTTTTACTAGGCATTCAATAACAGTTTTGACTAGGAGCATGTCAATACCATCAGAGTCCGTAGATGTTTTACTTTTGAACAATTTAACAATTTCAATGACCTCTCTTTCATCTGTGTTCTTTATGAAGATGGAGTCTTTTACAGCAGTGTTATTGCATATTGTATCACCTGTAGGCACCATAGTGGGTATTTCTCGAGCCAGATTAGGTCCAATGTTAACAAAAAAATTATTAAATTCATCTGCAGGTGAAGCTATATTCACACTCTGAGTCGTTTTATTATTTTTTGGAATATTGGTTGGGTTGCTTGTATTTCTGCTTTTATTTCCAAGGATACTGTTGAGTATTGTCCATGTATTTTTAATATTGTCTTTGTTTTTCTCCAGTTCTTTACTGTAATAGTCTCTTTTACTACATCTTATTATATATGTTAACTTATTTTTGTATGTTTTATACCGCTGCTCTGCTTCTTTTGTCCTTTTCTTTAGGAAAGCTTTATATAATAAATTTTTCTTTTTACACGCCTTTTGTAGTCCTTTGGTTAACCATGGCTTATCAGCAAATTTATGTTTAAGCTTTTTTTTTTTTTACTAATGGGCAATTTTTTTCATAAAGAGTGGTTACAATGTTTATAAATGTGTCATAGGCTTCATTTACATCTGATACATACACTTCTGTCCAGTCTTGCTTCAACAAGTCCTCTTTAAAAGAACTGATTGCATTTGGTGATTTGTATCTGAACGATTTTGAAATTTTTTCTGTGTTGGCCCCGGTGTGGCCATGGATAAGTGCAAAGGTTGGCAAGTGGTCAGTTATATCATTTATCAATAATCCACTTTCTATTTTCTTATCAATAACATTGACAAACAGGTTGTCAATAAGTGTAGCAGTGTGGACTGTGATTCTACTGGGATGTGTTATTGTGGGATATAGACTCATGCTGTACATAGAGTTCATGAACTCTGTAACTACATTTTGTTAATGTGGATTCAGTAAATCAATATTGAAATCTCCACAAATTGCTACCATTTTCGTACTAGTAATATTATTCTACAGCTCGACTAATTTATCTCTGAATGTCTCAATGCAAGTTCCCGGCATTCTATATATACAACTTATAATTAGATTTTTTGTTTTATCTTGGTCAATCTCAACAGTAACACATTCCAAGATCCCTGGTAGTGCAAAGGACATTCCATTTACAAGCTTACACCTATACAGGTCATCAATATACAGTGCAACACCACCACCCTTTTTTTGAGATCTGTTAATATGAAACATCTGATATCCCTCTATTGCCATCAGGGGAGCCTGCTCTTCATTAAGCCAAGTTTCAGAGACTGCAATAGCTGTGAATTTTCTGTCTAGCTGTTTTAAATAGTCCTGAATCTGTGGAAAGTTTTTGTTAAGACTTCTGCTGTTGAAGTGTATTATTGACAGTTTACCATCTAATTGCACTTGACTTTTGAATTGCTTTTCATTGTAATATTCACAATGGTTATGAATATTATTGAAAAAGTGGTTATCAGGATCAATATCATTCTCCATCTCTTGTGGTTTATGTTCAGCATAATGGCATATTTTCAGAGTTTGAGTTTCCTCACTCTGTGTCAAATGACTTCCTCCAACTGGAATAATTGGTGTCTACTCGAGTCGGTCATAAGTTTTTGTTTGTTTTGCTTATTTTTTTTAAAGTACTTTGGCATGGTGTATCAAAGGAATTATTCTTACCGTGTGTGTGAATATGGATTATCATTGACTCATAATTTTCTTAATCAGTGTTCATCTGTATTTATCTAAGTCAGTACCATCTCTGATCATTATACTCTTTGCTTGCTCAGGTGTTCCATTTAGTTTAATCCAAATTCTACAATTTCTTGTCCAGGTTGCCTGTATCTTATTTTGTCTTTTCAGCATCCGTGCCTGTTGTGTATGCAGTTACTCCTTTGTTACTTTACACACACACATTCAACCTTGGATGTGCCACAATAAGCACAGACACCGTAAGTGCGTTTTTAGGAGCCGAGGCTCAGCTTCCATTTTATTGAACTGAACTTGGACTCATTACATCCTAGTGCGCATGCGCGTATTACTTTATACAAGAACTATCAATGCGCAACAATGAAATAAAATAGATCCCAATATCCCATACCTAACACTCCTCCCTTCCAGCATTGATATCCCCACTAAACTAAAGGTTGTTTACCTGAGTAAGTATTAATCATAACTAAATACATCTAACCTATCTACTCTCATTCTACCATAACCCATTTCAGTCCTGGAATCGCTCTCGAGGTCTCCGAATTCTCTCTGGATAGCGCCTCTCTGGTGGAGCGTCGGCAGCAGGATTTTGAGGAACAGCAGGGACTGGTGCAGTATCACCTGCATCGGCTTCAGGCCCGCCTGTGGCTAGATCTTCGTCACTGAACTGAAAGTCACCCTGGAATGGTGTAGCGTTGGCATCCATGTTGGTTGCTCCAGATGCATCCAACAGCTGATCCACGTGTCTACGCCACAGTAGGTCTGGCCCGATTTTCACCTCGTAGGTTAACGGTCCTGTCTGTGACACGATGGTACCAGGCTGCCACTTTTGTCCTTTGCTGCGGTAGTCTTTGGCTATCACCTGTTGTCCCACTTGGAAGGTACGCAGTGAGCGCGTCTGGGATCGGAGAGCAGATTCCGTCTGTTTTCTCTGTACACGTTGCTGTAGACTGGGTTTCAATAAGTCTAAGCGTGAGCGCAGGGGACACCCTAGGAAGAGCATGGCAGGTGTCTGTCCTGTTATTGCGTGTGTACTGTTGCGATAGGCCAGCAGAAAGTTTGCAATCTTCTGCTGTAGTGATGCACAGTCCTTATCCATGGCCTTCATAGACTGTTTGAAAGTCTGAATGAAACGTTCCGCTTGGGCGTTAGAAGCTGGATGATATGGCACAATGGTGGTGTGTTGTATGCCATTCCTTTTAACAAAGCGCTGAAACTCTTCAGAAGTGAAAGGTGTTCCGTTATCACTCACAATCTGATGCGGAAGGCCTGTACGTGAGAACAGGTCCCGTAAGAGTTCAACTGTCTTTGCAGAGGTTGCTGTTTTTGTGCAGAAAACCTCAGGCCACTTTGAATGCGCATCAACTACGACCAGGTACATGCGGTCCATGAAAGGGCCCGCATAGTCGATGTGAACACGTTGCCATGGTTTTGTAGGCCATTCCCACACATGCAGTGGGGCTGTTGGTGGAGTCTTTTGGGTCTGCTGACACCCGTAGCATGTCTTTGCAATGTCCTCGATCTGTCCATCAATTCCAGGCCACCATACGAAGCTTCTTGCGAGGTGTTTCATTTTCACCACACCTAAGTGTCCCTCGTGTAGCACTGAGAGAACCCTCTGGCGCAGCTTCTGTGGTATCACTACCCTCGCCCCCCACAAAATGCATCCTTGATGCACTGTGAGCTGTTCACGGCGACTGGAATAGCCCGGTAAGGATGAGTCACCCTTGCGTGGCCAGCCTTTCAGTGTCAGCTCGTAGACTCTAGACAAGACAGGATCGCGGCCTGTCTCTCGTGCGATCTCCTCACTTGTGACTGGTAGGGGATCCACTTGTGTCATCTGGAACATGTCCACCGCTTCCTTGGTCTTAATTGGCGGTGCGACTTGTAGTGGCAACCGGGACAACCCGTCAGCGTTCCCATGGTGAAGTGTGCCTTTGTACTCAATGCTGTAGGTGTGAGCACTCAAAAACAAGGCCCACCGTTGCAGTCGAGCAGCGGCCATGGCTGGTACTCCCTTAGCTGGATTAAAGATTGAAACTAAAGGCTTATGATCTGTGAGGAGGGTAAAGTGCTTTCCGTATAGATACTGATTGAACTTTTTCACTCCCCAGACCAAACTAAGAGCTTCTCTGTCAATTTGCGCATAGTTACGCTCAGCTGCATTCAGCGATCGGGAGGCAAATGCTATTGGTCGCTCTGTTCCATCAGTGAACCGGTGTGATAGCACGGCTCCAATTCCGGAAGGGGAAGCATCACATGCAAGCTTGAGCGGCACTTCGGGGTCATAGTGTGTCAACACGTTGTCTGAGGTCACCAACTGCTTTGCTTGCTTGAAGGCCTTTTCACAGTCCTGGGACCAGTGCCACTTAGTGCCCTGTTGGAGTAGGGAATTCAATGGGTGTAGCACTGAGGACAGGTTGGGCAAGAATTTCCTGTAATAGTTAACCAGGCCCAAGAAAGATCTCAATTGAGAGACATCTTGTGGTGGTGGGGCCTTCAAAACAGCGTCAATTTTGTCTTTGCATTTGTGTAGCCCGTTTTTGTCAATTTTGTGGCCACAGTATTCAATGTCATCCTGGAAGAATTCACATTTTGCTTTGTTGGCATGTAATCCAAATTCATTCAGTCTTTGGAGCACTTTTTCAAGATTTTCCAGATGTTCGTTGTCGTTAGCTCCCGTGATCACTATGTCATCCAAATAGCACTGTGTATTCGGTATGCCTTGTAGGACTTGATCCATTGCCTTCTGCCAGATTGCTGGCGCTGAAGCGATGCCGAAGACCAGGCGGTTGTACTGATAGAGACCTTTGGAGGTGTTGATGGTCAAGTACTTTTTGGACGACTCCTCCATCTCCATCTGCAAGGTCAATCTTGGAAAATCGCTTACCCTGGCCCAGCGCTGCGAAGATGTCGTCAATTCGCGGTAGAGGGTACTGTTCCGCCTTCAAGACCGGATTGACTGTCACCTTAAAATCACCGCAGATGCGTACTGAGCCATTACCCTTTACCACTGGCACTATTGGCGTTGCCCATTCAGACCAGTCCACTTTCGATAGGATGCCCTCATTTTCCAACCTTTGAAGTTCATTTTCCACCTTGGGCCGGAGAGCGTATGGAACTGTACGCGCCTTGTGGAATTTGGGTACAGCGTTGTCATTCAGAACAATCTGGGCTTTCAGATGTTTTAGTTTGCCTATGCCATCTTGAAAAACTTCTCCTGCATTTTGAAGTATTTTGTTCAATTTTTCATTTGTAGAGCCATTGCTCTGCTTTTTGGTCACTGTGGCTTGCATTTCTTTAATTGACTGCCAATCCAATTGTACTTCATGAAGCCATTCACGGCCAAACAGGGGCGCACCCCGTCTCTCAATAACATACAGGGGCAGTGCACACTGTTGATCGCCATAGTGCACATTCACATTGATCATGCCCATTGGGGCTACGTGCTCCCCTGTGTAAGTTTTGAGCATTACATCTGTAGATTGCAATTGCAGATGTGAGAAGTGTGCCTGGTAATCCTTCTTAGACATGACTGACAATGCAGATCCAGTATCCAATTCCATAGTCAGTGTTTTTCCTTCCACTTTGGGTGAAACCCATATGATTCCCCTGTTGGGTCTTTTCAATGAGCAGACATCAAAGCAAGCTAAATCTTGTGCACTGTCTGAATCAGATGAGCAAGTTTCAATGTCATGCATGTCTTTTTGTTTATTTTTAAATTTGTGGAACTTTTTCTCCTTCACTGTATCTTTCACTTTCGTTTTGCACACTTTCTGTATGTGACCTGTTTTATGGCACTTGTTGCACTCCTTATCTTTAAACCAACATTCAGGTGGAGCGTGTGATTTCTTTCCACAGCGATAGCATGCATCCTTTTTCTGTTGTCTTTTGTCTATGCTGTGCATGTTGCACTCGTGAACATGGCCTTCTTGCGCCATCTGCTGCTGCAGCTCGGTAGCGCCTTTAGCAGCTGCTTCCAGTGACGTGGCGACTTCAATGGCACGTTTCAATGTCAGGTCTTTTTCTGTTAACAGTCTCTTTTGTATGCTTTCGTTGTGCAGTCCGCACACGAATCTATCTCGCAATGCGTCTGACAGATTTCTTCCAAATGAACAATGTTCAGACAGTCTTCTCAATTCTGCCACGAATTCAACAATAGACTCCGTTTTTAACTGATTCCGTTTATGGAATTTAAAACGTTCGACAATGATGAGAGGCTTCGGATTCAAATGCGCCTCTAAAACAGTGACAATGTCTTTGTACGTCTTATCTGCCGGTTTGTCTGGGGTCAACAAACTGCGTAGCAAGTTGTATGTCTTAGCTCCCATTACACTAAGCAGTACCGCTACCTTTTTGTTGTTTGGAATGTCGTTTGCCACAAAGTACTGATCCAACCTTTCCACGTATGTTGTCCAGTCCTCCGATGCGCTATCAAAACTGTCCATTCTCCCAATTATCCCCGCCATGGTTGGTGCCGTATTAACCGTCGGGTTTGTACTCTCTGTGTACACTTCGAGTTGTAATGAGTTAGCTTTTATCACAGTCAACAGTCACACTCATGACGACTCGTGTCCTCTCCGTGTCGGAATATCCATTCACAGATCCCGTCCTCGTCGCCAATTGTTGTGTATGCAGTTACTCCT
Organism: Pholidichthys leucotaenia; assembly: GCA_020510985.1. Taxonomy (NCBI): domain Eukaryota; kingdom Metazoa; phylum Chordata; class Actinopteri; order Cichliformes; family Pholidichthyidae; genus Pholidichthys; species Pholidichthys leucotaenia. The sequence continues at coordinate 42,915,688 of CM035847.1, read as the reverse complement.
TTGTTACTTTACACACACACATTCAACCTTGGATGTGCCACAATAAGCACAGACACCGTAAGTGCGTTTTTAGGAGCCGAGGCTCAGCTTCCATTTTATTGAACTGAACTTGGACTCATTACATCCTAGTGCGCATGCGCGTATTACTTTATACAAGAACTATCAATGCGCAACAATGAAATAAAATAGATCCCAATATCCCATACCTAACAGTGCCTGTCGTGCTATTTCAGCGTTTGTTTTTGTCAGATGTTCATTTAGGTAAACTTGTGTTCCCTGTAGCTTTCTGGCCTGCCTCAGTATGTCATTCTTTACCCTTCTGTTCACAAAGCGCATCACAATTGATTTCTTTGTCTTGTTATCTTTCTTCAGTAAAGCATAACAGGCTGAAATAGCATTAGCTTCTACCTTAATATCTCTATTATTAAGGAACTGAAGCACCTGATTTTCTAGGGAGACTGATTCACTCATGGGAGCATCCTCACCACTCAGTCCTGTTGTGGCATGGGCGTATGACTGATATCTGATGTCTAGTCCACTTATAACTAGGTCATCCATACGAGAACCTTGTTCAAGATCCTCGACGCATTGCTCCAGGTCCTTAATTTTTTTGTCTTTTTCTTGAATTATTAATTGTAGGGCTTGTACATCTTCTATTAGGCCTATTATTTTGGCTTGCTGGCTAGCCAATTTGGCCTGCTGGCTAGTCAATTTGGCCAATTCTTCTGACACAAAGTTCAGAGATTTTTTGATCTCTTCCATTTTGTCTTTCTTTGGTGGCATTTTACTGACCTGTGGATAGTAAAAAACAGTGAATCCGGCTGGGCCTCAGCTAGCCCCGCCGCTGCTGGTCTCTCTGCTCACCGCTGCCGCAACCGAGCTCCTGTACAGCTTCTCCGCCAAGTCACGCCGCACACCGCCGGTGCAGCCGAGCTCCACTGATCACCGCCGCCTGCCGCCGTCTGCCTGGGTGGTACCTTCGCTAGGTCCCGTCACCAACCGCCGTCAGTCTGGTTGTTCCTCCGCTGGGCCTCGCAACTGGGCTCCGACTCAGGGTGAGGGTTCACTGCCGCAACTGAGCTCCTGTACAGCTCCTCGGCCAAGTCACGCCGCATACCGCCGGTGCAGCCGAGCTCCGCTGATCACAGCCGCTGATCACCGCCGCCTGTGGTATAGTTTTTTATTTCTATCCTTTATTTTTATCTTGTTTAATGTTGCAGCATTGCACCGAGACAAATTCCTAGTCTGTGTACTACATGAACAATGGCAATAAATCTGATTCTGATTCTGATTCTGATTCTGATCCTTCAGTGTTGCCCATTTCTCTTCTACAATATGTCATTCTCTGAGTTGTTGCTGTCCCAGTCTTTCAAGTTTTCATCCATTTCCTGTGTAAGTTCTTCCTGCTTCTTTTGGACTTTAAGTGGACTAGTATTTAGCTTCCGTGGTGGCTTTGCACCCGTCCTGCAGTGCTGTTTTCATCTCCAAATCCTCAATCTAGATCTCAGCATAACATGATCAGTACCACAGTCCATGCCTCTCATTGCTCTGGTATCCAATACATCCCTTATGTCTCTCTGCCTGACTATGATGTAGTTTAATAAGTGCCAGTGCTTGGATCTTTGGTGCATCCATGTCTTCTTGTGTGTGTCCTTGTGCTTAAACTACACCAATCTGCATAAAATTGGTAAGAAAACATACCTCTGAGCTATTGCGGTTAAATGTTGATCATGGTGTCATTTCAGTTTAATTCTGATTGACTGGTTGTCGAGGGGCGCTGCTGGTGTGTGATGCAGTGCTCCAAGAGTTGAACTGTTTTCAGCTTTAATCACTGTTGGACATTTCTTGAAGAAATGCCAGTGACAAAAACGTTCATCGATGAGAGCATTTTTGCACCAAGGGCACTGAGCACATTAAATGTTAGACTACATAGAAAATGGACAAAAAATATAAAAAGGTAGAACTAACCTTTGACTCGAGAGACCACTGCGAGGAGTAGACTCGCAACAGCCTCTTAATAGACACACAAATGAGATCAGGAGTGGGTACATGAGTGAGGAAATAATTAGGACAATTCGACTCAGGTGTGACACCCCCGAATAGGATTGACAACCGGAAGTGAACACGGACAGCTGTCATACTGAGAGAAATAATGACAAGACTACTAAGTGTTCAACAAAAGGAAACTTAAGGTGAGGGCAAGATAAAGAAAACCAAGAGAACAAAATACAGATGCATAACATACAGAAGATAATGCTAAAAAGGGAACAAACAAACAGACTAACTCAAACTGGAGATGGCCACGGGGGAGGGGCGTGCCCAGAATCATGACAGACAGGCAACCTCAGGGTCACAATATTCCAGATAACAATGCAGAGTGTTTGGTGGGTGTGGTTGATGGACAGCGGAGAACCTCAAGTGACCTATGTGAATTTATATAGTCCTGTTTACAAAGGTTTAATTTTGTATATAAACCTGGTTTAATATTATTGGCACACGCGCATCTGTACGTGCTGAACAAGTGCAACAGAGCATTGTGCAATCCACAGAGCACTTTAAAATTCTGTGAAATCAGACGATATGCAAGGTCACCAGCAAATGGGCATAGTGTTCTTTTTATTAATGCACTTTAGCACCTTGTACTTTATCATCTTATGAGCTACTTTAGGATCTTGAATTTTAATATCTTAACATCCTGGTCACTGTGGCACTTTTACCTGGTCTAAGATCAGTAATTCTTTCTGAAAAAGTATTTATTATTATGAGCTTTTTTTCTCCTGCTGTTGCCGCTACTGTTATTGTTGTCCTGTAGTAATTCTGCTTCCGGCGCCACATGAGTAGGCTGCCTTTTTGCAACAGCGGATCAATTTCTTCCTATTTCTATTTACTATCTCGCTTCTCTTGCTAATCTTTCTGATCCGGAAAGAAAGTACACCTTCTACATCGGACGGACACACAAATCGCCCAAAATGTCTCCTGAGCCGGCAGATGGAGCCACTGTTTTTAGCAGGATACGTTACAGCAGAGACCAGCTGCTAGCACTTAACTGGACCAAGATGCTAGCGCAAGACCTCGACATACCGGGTGAAATAAGACAGAAACGACGTGGATGCCGTGCTGGAGCAAGATGACGGGTGAGAAATATAAGGTACAGACCTGTCCTTCCATCTGTTATTATGGGGAACGTTTGATCGCTACTCAATAAGACTGACGAGCTAGCCGCTATCTCCCGCTACGAGAGCGTCTTAAGAGAGAGTAGCTTGATGTTGTTTACTGAGACGTGGCTAACCAAACTAGCAACAGATGCTAACATCGAACTGGAGGGTTTCCACGCAATATGGGCAGACCGGACACCAGACAGTGGGAAGGCAAGGGGCAGAGGAGTGATAATGTATGTCAATAACAGCTGGTGCAGACCGGGACATATCACGGTTAAATGACATCACTGCAGCAAAGACACTGAGTTGCTAGCTGTTAGCATGCGGCCTACCTATCTCCTGAGGGAATACTCACACGTGATCTGCATTGTTATTTATGCAAATCCGACGGCGAACGTGGGGACAGCGCGTGACGTCATCCACTCAGTAACTGGAAGTCTGCTGACAGAACACCCTGATGCTCTTCTCCTCATCTCCGATGATTTCAACCATATTTCACTGCCCTCCATTCTGCCCACATTCACCCAGTATGTCACATGCCACACTAGATACAATAAAACACTGGACATATTCTATGCAAACACTAAGGAGGCGTACACCTCATCACCACTCCCCCCACTTGGGAGATCGGATCACAACTTGGTTCATCTCCTGCCGGTGTACAAACCCCTAGTACACAGACAACCTCTGGTCATGCGCACGATGAAGATATGGTCGGAGGAGACAATGGACGCTGTAAAGGACTGTCTTGAAACCACTGCCTGGGAGTAGCTCTGCGATCCACATGGTGAGGACATTGATGGCCTCACTCACACCATCATGGACTACATCAACTTCTGTGTGGACAACACCGTACTCACCAAGACAATATGGTGTTGCTTGAACAACAAACCCTGGATCAACCCTGAGATAAAAACACTTCTGAGAGAGAAGAAGAGGATCTTCAGGTCGGGGAACAGGGAGACGCTGAAGTCCGTACAGAAGGAGCTGAGGAGGAAGATCAGAGAAGGCAAGGACAGCTTCAGGAAGAAGATGGAGGACAAGCTGCAACAGATCAACATCAGCGGGGTCTGGAGAAACCTCAAAACCATCTCTCGGCTCCAGAATATCTCCTCCCAGGCCACGGGGGGCAGGGAGTGGGGGAACAATCTGAACCTGTTTTTTAATAGGTTTGACCAACCGTCCTCCCCCCCAACTGCACACCAACCACTGCCGCCTCTAAAGTCATCGAGACCTGCTGTCCACACCCCACTCCACCAACACCCCTCCACTCCCAGCACACAGCCACCCAAACTGACCCTCACTAAGACCCAGGTGAGGACGGAGCTGAGGAAGATCGAGGCGAGGAAGGCCTCGGGACCGGATGGCATCAGCACAAAGCTCCTCAAGTCCTGCGCAGACCAGCTGTGTGGGATTGTGGAGCACATCTTCAAGTTGAGTCTGAAGCTGGGGAGGGTACCACAGTTGTGGAAAACATCTTGTGTGATACCTGTACCATAGACTTCCCACCCCAAAGACCTGAACAGCTACAGACCAGTGGCCCTGACGTCTCACCTGATGAAGACCCTGGAGAGACTGCTCCTTGCTCACTTCCGCCCCCTGGTGGGACCAGCGATGGATCCACTCCAGTTCACCTACCAGCATGGCATTCTTCCTCCTTCACCGTTCCCTGTCTCACCTTGAGAAGCCCAGGAATGCGGTGAGGATCATGTTCTTTGATTTCTCCAGTGCTTTCAATACCATCCAACCGATGATACTGAAGGACAAGCTGCTGTGCGCAGGGGTGGACCAGCACCTGTCATCATGGATCCTGGACTACCTCACTAACCGGCCCCAGTTTGTGAGAACCCGGGATTGTGTGTCGGACACGATCATCGGCAGCACGAGGGCCCTCCAGGGAAAGGTTTTGGCTCCCTTCCTGTTCACCCTTTATACTGCAGACTTCTCACACAACACAACACACTGCCATCTACAGAAGTTCTCTGATGACTCTGCGATCATCGACCTCATCTCCAACGGAGATGAAGCTGAGTACAGAGGACTTATCCAGGACTTCGTGGACTGGTGCCATCGGAACTGCCTCCAGATCAATGCGAGGAAAACTAAGGAGCTGGTGGTGGACTGCCACAGGTAAGGACAACCCCTCACAGCCCCAGTGAACATCCAGGGAACAGACATTAAGATGGTGACATCCTACAAGAACCTGGGTGTTCATCTGAACAATAAATTAGACTGGTCACATAATACCGACGTACTCTACAAGAAGGGACAGCACAGGCTGCTCCTACTGAGGAGGCTCAGGTCTTTTGGTGTACAAAGGGTGCTCTTGAAGACATTCTATGACACGGTGGTGGCATCAGCCATCACTTTTGGAGTGGTCTGCTGGGGCAGTGGCATTACAGCAGCCGATAGGAAGAGACTGAACAAACTGATCAAGAAAGCTAGCTCTGTCCTGGGGCAGCACCTTGACCCAGTGGAGGAGATAGGAGAGAGAAGGACGGTGGCTAAACTGTCATCTCTGCTGGAGTCCAAGTCCCCCCCCATGCAGGACATACTGAACCCACTGAGGAGCTCATTTAGCAGCAGACTACATCGTCCTAGGTGCGCAACCGAGAGGCTTCGCAGGTCCTTCCTACCTATGGCTGTCAGACTGTATAACCTAAGCAGGGCTGCTCGCAGAGATAGCAAAAAAACATGACAACCTAATAGTATTGAATGCAAAAGACGCAATAGACTTACACAGTGGTGCCCTCCAGTATACAACTAGGGCAATATCGGTCGCTACGGAGGGTGACAATATGTATGGGTACATATTCATACTATGTAGGATAACTAAGCAGACGGTTATGCTGTTTATTCCATCTAGCTACAATGTAGCAAGATGGAATAAACAGTATATAGTGTATATATACACAGTGTGTATATATACACACACTGTGTGTATATATACTTATATATTTATTCCATCTCGCTACAATGCCCCGCACTGTGTTTATATATTTATATATTTATTCCATCTAGCTACAATGCCCCGCACTGTGTGTTTATATATTTATATATTTATTCCATCTAGCTACAGTGCTCCATATGCTGCCTCCATGTATTAAAGTCAAGCAGCTCCCATTACAGCATTTCATGTAAGTGAGTTTGGTTCCCTCTAGTGGTGTAGTAAAAGCATCGTTTTGAACTGATACACAAAGTGTTGCACATGCGCAGTAATGATATAACGGGAGACCGATCAGAACGTCGCTCAATGTACAAACGCTGTAAACGTTGTTTAATTATCGGCGCCTTGGACATCATTAGTCCGTGAGTATCTGCATGGTTTGACAGTGTTAACAGCTACAATGAGAACTGCATGGTTGTATTAGTGTATTTTAAGCGACTGTCTAGTCCATGGCCAACATTCTTACCAGCTAAGCTAGAGCTAACGCTAACATGTGCTAAGCTAAATACGGTGACCATATCATTGACGGCGTGTATATGTTTACTTTGTTGCAGTTTTACACGGATGTAGGGACGAATATAAACGGATGTAAAACCAAAAAGATGAGTGTACATCACATTGAGTTCCTTGTGGGGTAGCTTCAATAAACGAGATAAAAGGAAACATCTTGTCATCATTGAGGCCTGCACCACACGTGTTAGCTTGCTGTCTACTAGTCGAAAACTGGGAAACTCGATGGGAGGGCAGTAAAGTAAAAGGACTACAGCGCGGCGGGCCCAATAAACAAACAACAAGCAGCAAATGAGCCTCAGGGCAGGAGAGCAGCACCAGCCAACTCCCCAACTCAGAAGTGAAGTTATGGAGACGGAAAACACAATTCCCTTGGCTACAGCTGTACAAGCTAGCTCATTATATTCACGTAGCTTCAAGTCAAGCAAGGCTTCTTCAGCTACCTCCTCAGCCATAAAGGCTAGAGCCAAAGCAGATGCTGCACGTGCTAAATTAGCTTATTCAGAGAAAGAAGCAGCCCTCATCACGCAGAAAGCTAATCTTGAAGCACAGAAAGCTAATCTTGAAGCACATATGCATATTTTGAACCATCAGAAGGCTGTTGCAGCTGCAGAAGCTGAAGCTGCGGCCTATGAAGAAGGAGAGGAATGTGCAAGAATTGAATTCAGTCAAGCACTAATGGACTTGCCAGTTGGCTCAGCACAACACACATCTGAGTATGTACAGAAACACTTTGATGTGCGCCTTGAGGAAACTCCATTTAAAACTGATCCAGCCACCCCCTCTAAGATCCAGTGTGAACAGTTTGAAATGGCCACAAATGCACCATTCATCTCATCTAATGCTGTAGATGGTAAGAGCAGGGTCAGTGTCAACATAAAGGAGGAGCATGGAGCTGCAGAGACAATTAATCCCCCAACGTTACGACCCTATTATGCCCCCGCAACACATTACGCGGAAGCACAAAGCATTCAGGATCTGACCAAATACCTCACATGCCGGGAGATGTTGAGCACGGGACTCCTACAGTTTGATGACCTCCCAGAGAATTATTGGGCATGGAAGGCATCCTTCCAGAACGCCATACAAGACCTCAGCCTCTCACACCACGAGCAATTGGATCTGATGATAAAATGGCTCGGCACAGAATCAGCAGAACAAGCAAAGAGGATCCGCTCTGCACATGTCTTCAACCCAAAAGCAGCCCTCAACTTAGTCTGGGAAAGGCTAGAAGAGTGTTATGGGTCACCCGAAGCAATAGAAAATGCACTGTTAAAAAAGCTTGATGATTTTCCCAAAATCAGCAACAAAGATGCACTCAAGCTGAGAGAACTTGGTGACGTTCTACAGGAACTCGAATGTGCAAAGGATGGCGGATACCTACCTGGGCTCGCATACCTGGATATAGCCCGTGGAGTGAATCCTGTTGTCGAGAAACTGCCCTACAGCCTACAGGAGAAGTGGATTGCGGCAGGCGCCAAATACAAAGAAACACACAAAGTCGCTTTTCCTCCTTTCAGCTTTTTTTCCAGCTACGTCAGACGACTAGCCAAAATAAGAAATGACCCAAGTTTCAGTTTCTCTCCACCGGCCCACATGAACACCAGAGTTGAAAAAGCCCCCAAGTTCGCCAGTAAGCACCTCATCAGTGTCCACAAAACGGACGTCCCACCAGCTTCACCCGCAGCTAAAGGTAACCACACACATCAAAGAACAGAAAGCCCAGATGAACAATGTCCCATACACAGAAAGTCACACCCATTAAAGAAATGTAAAACATTTAGAACAAAACCAATAGAAGAACGCAAACTGTTCTTGAGAGAGAATCACATCTGCTTTAAGTGTTGTGGGTCCACTCAGCATCTGGCAAAAGACTGTAGACAGTCAATCCAGTGCTCTGACTGTGGTAGTGATAGACATGTAGCAGCACTACATCCTGGCCCCTCTCCTCCTCCCATGGAACCTCAGGAAGCTGAGACGGATCATGGCGGGGAGTCCCATGATTATGAGGGCACACTAGTCACGTCTCGATGCACAGAAGTTTGCGGTAATGCAGAAAACCCACGATCCTGCTCAAAAATTAGCCCTGTGTTAGTTTATCCTGCAGGACACAGAGAAGAAGCCCAGAAAATGTATGCAGTGCTCGATGAACAAAGCAACAGATCACTCGCTTAATCAGAGTTTTTCCAGCTGTTCAACATTAGAGCACCTTCCGACCCTTACACACTGAAAACGTGCTCAGGGGCTACTACGGTTTGGGGGCGGAGAGCTTCAAACTTCATGATAGAACCAATGGATGGAAAAGTACAGCTCCAGCTTCCAAACTTGATCGAGTGTGACACGATCCCCGATGACAGGAGGGAGATTCCATCTCCAAAGGCCGCACTTGTGCATCCACACCTGAGAAAAGTCGCAGACAAGATTCCACCTGTAGATGAACATGCTCCCATCCTCCTACTGCTGGGAAGAGACATCCTACAGGTACACAAGGTGAGAGAACAAATAAATGGGCCCCACAGTACTCCCTATGCACAGCGCTTGGACTTGGGATGGGTTATTGTGGGAGAAACGTGTTTGGGGACGACACACAAGCCTTCGACTGTTAAGGTGCTAAAGACACATATGCTCTACAATGGTCGTGCATCATTCCTTAGCCCATGCCCAAACACATTTCTTGTCAAAAAGGTTCCAGGTTGCTCCACCTCACGCCCCAGCAGCATACTACCATATGCCTTGCAAGGTGAGAGAGACACAGACCACTTGGGAAACACAGTCTTTGATAAAACAAAGGACGACGATAAATCAGCGCTGTCAATAGAAGATCGGGTTTTTATTGACATCATGGACAAAGAAGTAAGAGACTACAGAATGAAAGTGCATGTGTTCGGCAATAGCCCTTCTCCAGCCGTGGCTGTTTACCACATGAGTCGTGCTGCAGCTGAAGGTGAGAAAGAGCATGGACATGACACAACACAGTTCATAATGAGACATTTCTATGTAGATGATGGATTAGCCTCCACAGCCACACCAGAAGAAGCTGCTGACATCCTGACAAATGCACAAAAGATGTTAGCACAATCCAATCTCAAATTACACAAAATAGCATCTAATGACTACAGGGTCATGGAAGCCTTTCCGGCGAATGAAAGAGCAAAGGACTTAAAAGACTTAGATCTCAAACGTGACGAGCTCCCACTACAACGCAGTTTAGGGGTGCCTTGGAATCTTGAAATTGACAGTTTTATGTTTCAGGTGTCCATCAACAGGAAGCTCTGCACACAAAGGGGAGTCTTAGTGACGGTCAACAGCCTGTATGATCCTCTAGGGTTTGTGGCGCCTATCACGATGCAGGGGAAGAACCTCCTGCGTGAACTGTCAACAGAACATGGCGACTGGGATGAACCACTTCCCGCTGAGAGAGAAGAGGAATGGAACAAATGGAAAGATTCCATGAAAGACCTAGAAGACCTACAGATACCAAGGTGCTACCTGCCATTGTCGCAGCCTTCTGTTCGAAAAAGAGAGTTATGCATTTTCTCAGATGCACCAGCCTTGGCAATCGGAGCAGTAGCCTACCTGAGAACCACCAACAATGAAGGTCAGTGCCACTCAGGGTTCATTATGGGTAAAGCTAAAATAGCACCACGCCCTACACACACCATCCCTCGTTTGGAGCTTTGTGCAGCTGTTCTAGCTGTTGAGATGTACGAGCTGATCAGGGATGAGATAGACAATGCAATGGATGCGGTCAGGTTTTATACAGACAGTAAGATTGTTCTCGGATACATAAACAACTAGAAAAGCACTCGGAGAGCGCAGACCTCCGCCAAGCGGCACAGTTCCCCCCATACAGTGTTTGTGTGTACGTTTTCAGATTCCCTGAGCATGAAAAGATATGACTAGCAATTGGATTCACAATGATTATTTGTTTATTTGACATGGACAGTGCAATAAACAGACAATTAATGAATGACAATCAATGTGACAGTGATAGGATTAGTGGTTCAGTAGTGTAAAACGGGGCTATAAGGGACGGCGGGTTAATAAGGGACACTTTTCTGGGAAATGTTTTAAATGTAATTCTGCTTTTTTATTTTGAGCAGGACGCTGAGTTGTGTTGTTATTGTCAAATATCCATGAATCCTTCATCAAGGATTGTGTATGGATTGTGATTGAAAGGGTGTGTTTATATTTATATATCTACATATTATTCCATCTAGCTACATTGCTCCGCACTGTGTGTTTATATACTTGCATATTTATTCCACCTAGCTGCAATGCTCCGTACTGTGGGTGTTTATATATTTACATATTTATTCCATCTAGCTACAATGCTCTGCACTGTGTGTTCATATATTCATATATTTATTCCATCCAGCTACAATGCTCTGCACTGTGTGTCTGTGTGTGTGTGTGTATATATATATATATTTTATAGTAATATGTACATATGTATATTAGCTGCTCTTGCTTGCTTGTTTTTTTCTTGCCTTCTGATTGTTGCTCTGAGTGTTGCTATCCCTGTGCTGTTGCAATCCTGGAATTTCCCCGTTGTGGGACTAATAAAGGCTTATCTTATCTTATCTTATCAAATCTAGGCGGAAGCAAAATTAAAAAAGCAGAATTACATTTAGAAAAGTGTCCCATATTACCCCGTCGTCCCTTATAGCCCCGTTTTACGGTTGTAAAAGCATTGCCTCCTTGGCGGAGGTAATAAACTGAAGTGTTGGTGTGTCCATCTCCTCCACTGACGGATGCAGATTGGTTAGACAGGTTGCCGTGGGTTTTATATTATATTGGGGTTGCGCTCCGCAGCAAAACAGAATTTAGAGTCTTCCCCGGCAGAGAGGTCGTTTTTACGCAGCGCGGGGAATTTGTGGCAAATAATCGGGCGGCGGACAGGTGGCCGTGTCAGGTTCAGCATGGCGCAAAAACACGCACGCTGGCGGGCCCAGGCCAGCAGTGTTTTCCGCGTGCTTTTGTGTCTAAAACGTTGAAGAACGCGGAGTTTGTGTTGGTCAGACACGACGCCCAGCGCAATATGCGCAGCGCCTATGGCTGGCACAGGCACGCTGGGGGGCCCAGGCCAGCAGTGTTTTCCGCATGCTTTTGTGGCTAAAACGTTGAAGAAGGCGGAGTTTGTGTTGGTCAGACACGACGCCCAGCACCCTCCATTGCGCCTGCGCACATGTTGAAAATGGCCGTATGTCACAGTGTGGAAAAATGCTTTAAAAAATTCCTGTATGCAGTCGGTGATGCGGATCATCCCCAAAATTTAATCAGTTCTTCCTTGTACCATTTCCAACAATGCCTGAAAGTTTCATTGAAATCTGTCCAAAAGTTTTTGAGTTATCTTGCTAACCAACAGACAAACAGACAGACAGACAGACAGACAAACACACAGACAAACCCCGGCAAAAACATAACCTCCTCCTGGCCTTTCGGCCTGGCGGAGGTAATAACACAAAAGGGTTCTACGCATATGTGGCAAACCGTGTAACCCGCATCAGAAAGTCAACACTTCCATCACAGTGGTATTACATAGCAACCAGCAACAGATGGGCTCTACCTTTCACATTCATGTCAACAAGAACTGTGCACATCCAACTGATTGAATCAATGTCATCGTCCAGTTTCATAAATGCTCTGAGAAGATTCTTCTCCATTCGGGGACCCGCACAGCTTCTGCGATCTGATAGGGGCATAAACTTTATCGGGGCATGTAAGGAACTGAGAATTGAGCGCAGTGACGCAGCATTAACGAGTTACCTACAAGAAAAGGGGTGCAAATGGCTTTTTAACCCACCCCATGCATCACACATGGGTGGATCCTGGGAAAGACTCATTGGAGTTGCCAGGCGGATTTTAGATGCACTACTTCTCAAGAACAAACTACGGCTCATGCATGAGGTACTGAGCACCTTGATGGCGGAGGTTATGGCAGTGATGAATGCAAGACCACTTGTGCCCGTCTCAACAGATCCTGACAATCCAACCATCCTAACCTCAGCAATGCTACTGACCCAAAAAAAACCAGCCCCTTGACAGCACCATCGGGAACTTTCGCTGCACCAGAACTTGGAGTGGAAACAAGTGCAGGCTCTTGCGGATAGTTTTTGGAAACAATGGAGACAAGAGTATCTTGTGACTCTTCAGGGCCGAAGAAAATGGACTGATGAGAAACCGAACATCAATGTTGGAGATGTCGTTTTGCTCAAGGATGGGCAAACACACAGAAATGACTGGCCCATGGGGCGGATTGTGAAGACATTTCACGGAAAGGACAATAAAGTACGAAAAGCGGAGGTGAAGATAATAAGAGATGGGACTGTTAAAGTGTTTCTGAGACCAATTACAGAAATGGTTTTACTGATAGCAGATGGGGAATAACAGATAATGATATGGTTAACATTGTTATGCACTGTTGTTTGAAATGTTGTAAGGCTAAATAGTGGTACAATGTTATTGCACCAGACGGGGAGTATGCTGCCTCCATGTATTAAAGTCAAGCAGCTCCCATTACAGCATTTCATGTACGTGAGTTTGGTTCCCTCTAGTGGTGTAGTAAAAGCATCGTTTTGAACTGATACACAAAGTATTGCACATGCGCAGTAATGATATAACGGGAGACCGATCAGAACGTCGCTCAATGTACGAACGCTGTGAACGTTGTTTAATTATCGGCGCCTTGGACATCCTTAGTCCGTGAGTATCTGCATGGTTTGACAGTGTTAACAGCTACAGTGAGAACTGCATGGTTGTATTAGTGTATTTTAAGTGACTGTCTAGTCCGTGGCCAACATTCTTACCAGCTAAGCTAGAGCTAACACTAACATGTGCTAAGCTAAATACGGTGACCATATCATTGACGGCGTGTATATGTTTACTTTGTTGCAGTTTTACACGGATGTAGGGACGAATGTAAACGGATGTAAAACCAAAAAGACGAGTGTATATCACGTTGAGTTCCTTGTGGGGTAGCTTCAATAAACGAGATAAAAGGAAACATCTTGTCATCATTGAGGCCTGCACCACACGTGTTAGCTTGCTGTCTACCAGTCGAAAACTGGGAAACTCGATGGGAGGGCAGTAAACTCCGCACTGTGTGTTTCTATACTTATATATTTATATGTACATATGTATATTCGCTACTCTTGTTTTCTTGTCTTCTTGATTGTTGCTCTGAGTGTTGCTATCCCTGTGCTGTTGCAATCCTGGAATTTCCCCAGTGTGGGACTAATAAAGGCTTATCTTATTGGGTTGTTTTTATGTGGCCGACATTGGCCTGGCATGGGACTGGAGATGGAAATTAGCTCTTGTCATGTGTCTGAGCTCATGTTTTCACGGAGCTCAGTCCCTCACTTTATTCCTAAGTATTGTATGTCTGATTAGTTTGATTTTGTTAGTTTCCTGTATATATTTTGGGGTTTGTTTACATTTGGGCCTCCCCTTTTCCCAGACACTCCCTCTGACTGCTCACAGTCTGCTCCCCTCTCAGCTCAGCTGTGAGCAGTTGGTCTAATTAGGTTACCTGCTCACTCAGTGTCTCACACCTGCAGCTCATTCTTTTCTGTGTATTTAAGCACTGCCTATTCACTGTGTTAAGGCCCTTTTCCACTAGTGTTGGTTTGGCCCAGTTCAGTTCGATATGGTATGCTTTGTGGGCTTTTCCTTTAAGGACTGTAATGGTTACCGTCCTGATTTTTCGGACCTGTTGGATAGTGGTTCTAACCGTCCCATCCAGCCATACATCCATCTTCTTCTGCTTAAATCCTTTTCAGGTCGCGGGGGGGCTGGAGCCTATCCCAGCATCTTTGGGCGAGAGGCAGGGTACACCCTAGACAGATCGCCAGTCCTTCGCAGGGCCAACACAGAGAGACAGACAACCATTTTTAGGTTAATTGGCATCAAAACTGGGGATTCTAAATTGTCCTTAGGTATGACTGTGAGAGTAACCGTCCCATACCGACACGAAAATGTGACGTAAACACTGCAGGCCACTGATTGGTCCGGGTGTAATGTCATGAGAGTGGCGTTTGAGGCTGAGTTTACAGAATCATGAGCCGCCATTTGCAAAAATTCGTCCGTGAACCAGGCAGCAAGCAATATAACAACAATGATAGAATGGCTTCACAGAAATCAGACCCACAGAAATCAACACCGTGGCCCAGCAGAGTTTTCTGTGTCTTTCTGCTGATGAGAGAATCCAGAGGGAAGTAGATGGAGCCACCCGAAATGAATTTACGGCCGCGGAAGCACCCAACTTCAGCAGCTGAAAGCCGTGATATTAGGCTATAGAGGATGGTGAGTGATGTGATGTGATATTATGCATCTTTTACGTTATTTATCCCAGCAGTGGAACGTTCACTTTGAACAGACTACAAAGTTGTTGCTTGTGTGCAAACAATGAGCTAGCTAGTTAGCCGTCAATGCTACCTCCGTGCTCCTTGTATTTTGCCCTTGTGTTGACAATATCTGATGAAATACGCTAGTTGTAATCCTGGTTAAAAAGGTGGGGTTTTTTTACGTGTTGCACTTTCGTGCTGTGCATGTACTTAAGTTGTGTGTATTTTTGTTGTAGAGTACGACCAGCATCTGCCGTGACACTGGCAATATTTAGCAGAACACAGAATGTGTTATGACTAATAAGTTGCACATCCCATTATTGTTTTTATTAGTGGTGGAATCCTTTGCTTTTTAAGGTAAAATATAGGTAAAGTGCCATAATTAAAGTAGTGTGGAGATGTGTGGAAAGGATGAGGCTGAGTTATTTCTCAAGTTCCATCTTATTCTCAACACACTCTCCAACATACAAATCAGAAAAGAGGCAGAACCCCCAAACTCTGCCAGTTTTATACCCTTGACATCAAAGCACAAAATTCCATTGTCTTTAAATCCCAAACACAATGCATCCCCCCTGCAGTTCCTAAACTTCCACCCAAACCCCGGTGGTCAGGAAATCCTTCATGTCCATCTCTTTGCATATCCAAAGGTCAACACTCACATCCTCCTCATCTCCCTAGGAGGTCCAGACCTTTTGTTCCTCTTCAGACGTGAAGCCAAAGTAAGCCCACAGGAATATACAAGAGAGCATATGAACAGTCATATACATGTGAGCCCGTGAAACTACATATGTGCGCCAAATATAGCCCCCCCCCCCCAAACGTCTAAGAGGGAACAACCAAACACAGATTGCATGTCATAATAAAATCACCACACATTAGTCTACATGCTGTCTTGGTCTCAACCGTCTGCCGTATCTGCTGCAGGCGGGCTTAACCTCTTCCGCGGCGCCCTCCTGCTGTGGAGCTGCTGTCTGGGGATTAAAACTGTTAGTCAATCTCTGTGGGTGTACTGGGGAATGCTCCCTACGGGGTCTACCCCGTCACGGGGCTCTCGCAAACTGCACAGTTTCGTCAGCCATCACAAAAGCAGGTTTGAGTCTGTCTGTGCCAATTATCTCCTTTCTGCCACCCAAATCTAGCAAAAAATGCTTATCACCTGTTTCCAGCACCCTGAATGGTCCATCGTATGGCGGTTGCAGAGCTGTACGGTGGGCATCATGCCTGACAAAAACAAACTGCATTTTTTAAAGCTTTAGGCACAAAAACACGCGGAAAACTGTGGTGAACGGGGCCGGGTAGAGCACTTGGGCCCATGCTATTCTGCAAACGCTGAGCTGAGGAGAACTCTGGCTCTGGGTTGTCAGGGAGAAATTCTCCGGGCAGCCGAAGTGGCTGTGCAAACACTAGCTCTGCTGGGGAGGCGTCTAAATCCTCTTTAGGTGCAGAACGCAACCCCAATAAAACCCATGGCAGTTTGTCAACCCATTTTGCATCCGTAAGCGACGCTCTGAGAGCCGCCTTCAGCGACCTGTGAAAACATTTGCATAACCCGTTAGCCTGCGGGTGATACGCAGTCGTGCGGTGGATCGTTGCCCCCAGGCTGCGGGCCATCGCTGACCAAAGTTCGGAAACAAATTGTGGGCCTCTGTCAGACGTAATATCCGACGGAACCCCAAAACGCGCTACCCATGCAGTTAAAAAAGCGCGCGCCACCTCCTCGGCTGTAGTTGACGACAGGGGAACCACTTCCGGCCAGCGCGTGGTGCGGTCGACCATTGTCAGAAGATGTGTGCAGCCCTGCGAGGGCGGTAGGGGGCCTATGAGGTCCACGTGGACATGATCAAACCTTTTAGCTGGAATATGAAACGGCTCCAAAGGAGCTCTCTTGTGTCTATGCACTTTGGACCGCTGGCAAGCTATGCAGGCTGCCACCCACTCTCTAACCTGTTTATGCAGGCCCGGCCATACAAATTTCTCCCCCACCATTTTGATCGAAGCGCGCACCCCTGGGAGCGCCAGAGAATGAACCAAGTCAAAAACGCGGCGATGCCACAAGGCCGGAACCACCGGACGGGGTCGCCCGGTGGAAACATCGCAGATTAGGGGGGGCATACTGTCTTGCAGCACCCTGTCCTCCAGCCTTAACCCTGTTGGTCCAGACTGGAGCGCGCACACGTCCGCGTCGCCACTCTGCTCCGCGGCCATGGCTGCGTAATCTATCCCTACGCGGAGTGGGGCCACACGCGCTTCCGCGTCGCTACCCTGGTCCGCGGCAACAGTTGCAAAATCTACCTCTACGCGGGCTGGAGCAGCCACGGCACGCGAGAGGCAGTCTGCCACCACATTCAGTTTGCTCGCTACATGCTGGATATCGGTAGTGAACTCCGAAATTGCGGCCAGCTGTCTCTGCTGCCGGCCCGACCAAGGTTCTGAAATCTTAGCCATCACAAAAGTCAGCGGCTTGTGGTCAATGAACACGGTGAAACGGCGCCCCTCCAGCCAAAACTGGAAGTGACGAACAGCCAAATGGAGGGCTAACAACTCCCTGTCGAATGCGCTGTATTTCCGCTCACTATCGCGCAAAGTCCTGCTGAAAAACGCGAGCGGCTGCCAGGCTCCAGCCACATACTGTTTGACAACCGCCCCTATGGCCACCTCTGATGCGTCAGTAGTGAGCGCTATGCGGGCCGTTGGGACTGGGTGTGCTAACAACGCAGCGTTTGCCAAGGCTGTTTTGACTTCAGAGAATGCGCGCTCCCGCTCGGGGGACCATTCGATTTTATTTGCGGGTTTTTGTTTTTTAAGCGCAGCGGACAATGGTTGCATGAGCTGTGCCGCGCGGGGAAGGAAACGGTTATAAAAATTCACCATTCCCAAAAACTCCTGTAACGCTCTGACCGTTTGTGGCTGGGGAAAATTTGCCATCGCGCGCACCTTGTCAGGCAGAGGAACTGCACCTTCGGGAATCAAAATCAGAATCAGAATCAGAATCAGGTTTATTGCCATTGTTCATGTAGTACACAAACTAGGAATTTGTCTCGGTACAATGCTGCAACATTAAACATGATAAGATAAGAGAAATAAACTATACATGTAATAAAGTGTAGGATAAGATTAAGTGATACGAGATGGGAGAGACGCGATGCCCCAAAAAATCAATCTGCGCCACCCCGAACTGACACTTCGCTGGGTTAATTATTAGCCTGTGCTCTGCCAACCTCCGGAAAATTGCCGTGAGGTGGATTTCGTGTTTGTCTTCGGACGCACTGGCTACTAAAATGTCGTCCAGGTAGACGAACACGAAAGGAAGATCGCGCAACACCGCGTCCATCATGCGTTGGAAAGTCTGCGCTGCTCCTTTAAGCCTGAACGGCATGCGCAAAAACTCAAAAAGCCCGAAAGGAGTTATTACCGCTGTTTTGGGTATGTCCTCAGCACGTACTGGGACCTGATGATAACCGCGCACCAAGTCTATCTTAGAAAAAATGCGCGTCCCCGCCAAATGAACTGAAAAATCCTGGATATGTGGGATTGGGTAGTGGTCGTGTGCTGTAGCATTGTTCAGCCTGCGAAAATCACCGCACAGCCGCCATGACCAATCAGTTTTAGGGACCATGTGAAGCGGTGAAGCCCAAGGGCTGTTTGAACGTCGGATGATGCCCAATTTTTCTAGGTTGGCGAATTCCTCGCGCGGTATGGCCAGTTTAGCTGAATCCAAGCACCGAGCTTTTGCAAAAACGGGCAGCCCGGTGGTAGTAATAAAATGCTCCACCCCGTGTTTAGCCACGGTCGCCGAAAACGTTGGCACCGTGAGTGCTGGAAACTGATTGAGGAGTGAGTGAAACTTACCACCTGCAGCTGTGACGTTGGCTTGTGCTGTTGGCGGAGTCACTCATGCTATACAGGGAATAGAGGAAAAAGAGAGTGCATTAACCAGGCGTCTGTTAACAAGATCGACCAACAAACCATGTGAGCACAAAAAAATCAGCACCTAACATGTTGAAATTGACTGCCGCTATGACGAAAGTCCATTCAAATGTATGGCCGTGGAAAGAGAAAGACAGGGTCTTCTCCCCGAAGGTCTTAATCTCCGAGCCGTTCGCTGCTGATGCCACAGGGCCACTGGAAGGCACCAGCTGGTCAGCGTAGGAAGGTGTGATGAAACTCAGCTGGGAGCGTGTGTCCACGAGGAAGTGCCTCCCTGATCGCGCGTCCCTCAGGTACAGCAGCTTGTTCTCTTCACCGAGAGCCGCAGCTGCTACCGACTCCCAGTCTTGGTGTTTCCCGAGCGCTTGAACTGGCACGGTGGAATGCACTTGCGTGCCCTCTCGGCAAAATGGCGATGGTAAAAGCAAAGGACGTCGTCCGCTCCGCGTCTCCTGGCCTCCGCTGCTGCTGTCGTCGGTGAGTCTGGTGCTGCAGCCTCTGGCCCCCTGCCATCTCCGGATGATGTGCCCTGCTCCGCTGCTGCGGTCGTGGCCGTGTGTCGTCTATGGCCGTCGACGAGTCGCTGCGCCTCCTGGCCCAGCTCGTGGTAGTCTCGGTGGGCAAGCAGCTGTGAACTGGCTAGGGTAACTCTCACCGCTGACGGTAGTGTCCTGAGGAAAAGGTGGGCGAAGATAAAATCATCATCTTCGGAGTCTCTCAAACTCAGCATCTTCGCCATCAGGTCTGCAGGTCTGTCGACCTCGCCCTCAGTCAACGCCAGGAGCTTTTCTGCTCGCTCTCCCAGCGAGGGGGTGAAAAAATGGATGAGAGCAGCCTTCAATGTGCCATACTTGTCGTTGTCTGGCGGGTGGTTAATCAGGCTCTCTACTCGCTGGGCTGTGTGGCTGTCCAGCTTTGCAACCACATGGTAGAATTTCGTGGCGTCTGCCGAAACCCTCCGAAGATGGAACTGTGCCTCGACTGCGTTAAACCAGGAGCGCGGGCTATGCTGCCAGAAATCAGGTAGCTGGACTGTGGTAGCTGCATTAGCCTGGCTGGCTCCTGATGAGTCCGGTGCAGGAGAATCATCACCGGCCATAATACGTCTTAAGGTCACCAGTGTGGAGATGTGTGGAAAGGATGAGGCTGAGTTATTTCTCAAGTTCCATTTTATTCTCAACAGACTCTCCAACATACAAATCAGAAAAGAGGCAGAACCCCCAAACTCTGCCAGTTTTATACCCTTGACATCAAAGCACAAAATTCCATTGTCTTTAAATCCCAAACACAATGCTTCCCCCCTGCAGTTCCTAATTCTTCCACCCAAACCCCAGTGGTCAGGAAATCCTTCATGTCCATCTCTTTGCATATCCAAAGGTCAACACTCACATCCTCCTCATCTCCCTAGGAGGTCCAGACCTTTTGTTCCTCTTCAGACGTGAAGCCAAAGTAAGCCCACAGGAATATACAAGAGAGCATATGAACAGTCATATATATGTGAGCCCATGAAACTACATATGTGCACCACAGTAGCACAATTTCTACTAAATATGAAAGGGACAGAACTGAGATTTATTTGATTGTGTGAATATTAATTACAGACTTATTGAAAATTAATGGCACATCCCAATAGTAGCCACTGTAAAATAAACAGCTTGTTTATTTATTTATTTACTTTTTGTCAGATCACTTGTGTGATCCTTTATGAATTATATTCATAATAGTGTATCTTGCACTTTGGGGAATGGGAGTTGTTCGGTCACCATTAAAATTTAGTTTATATGTGTAGTTTATAGTCTATCGTCAGTAAACTCATGCAGTAACAGGACACATTACAAATATTTGAGACCTATTGTAGTGCTTCCTTTTATATTTTAGCATATACAAGTACAAAACACCGCTCACACTTGAAGCCAGGGCAACATAACGGTGACAGAGCGGTAGCTAAACTTTTATTGATAAAAATGACATATTTTAACTGAGTGACTCCATACTCGGGGATGCACACCCTCAGTTAAAGTAGTAGATTCCATTCAACTGAAGGTATCAACTCATTCTAATTGCTGAGGCCACAGTAAAAAAGGATTTTAAACAAAATGCAGCCCTTGTAAAATCAACTTTCCTGAAGTGCGGCTACATGGAAATTATGGTTAAATACAACAACCAAGTGCTTTTTGTCACATTCCACCACTGGCTTTTTGCAACAAGTTTATTTCTCAAATATGTTTTAAACTTGCTTTAATTAACCACCACCCATTTCTGTCTTTCATCTAGGCAAGAGGATAATGATCCACCCAAAACTGGACTTTGTGTCACTATTTACAGAGATGCAGGCTGAAGATCTGGTGAACCAGGACCAGCTTGAGCGGCACATCCAGTTGCTTCTCAGTGAGGCAGCGTGGCCGGTGTGTGTGACCCATTGTAATTGTTTTTTTGTTTTTTTTACAGTTTGAATTTTGCACATTCTAAATAATGTGGAATTTGCTGCTGATTGTAATAAACAATTTAGTAACTTATGTGTTTGCATCATGATTTTCTATTTTGTCTGTTAAGACACCGGTGGAAAAGAGTCAACAGTACAAACCATTTATCAGTGACTTTGAAAATAATTGCTAATTTTTAAGAAAAGTAACCAAAAACAATTATTTTATTTACTGAAGACTGTATTGTTGGACATGCCAGCGCAGAAGACACTGCACACTTTAGTGATAGTACCAGTATATGGAGGAATTCTGCACCATATCTGTCACGAGCTGAGCCGGCTTAGCTTTCTCCGGCTCGGTCTCGATCGCTTTGGGGGTTTTGGTTTACTGGTTATGTGCATTTTTGGTGTATTTGCACTCTACTTCTGGCGCCACATGAGTAGGCTGCCTTTTTGCAACAGCGGATCAATTTCTTCCTATTTCTATATACTATCTGGCTTCTCTTGCTAAACTTTCTGAACCAGTGAAACCTTATCCATCTTGGACACACGGATCGCCCAAATGTCTCCTGAACCAGCGGATGGAGCCACTGCTTTTAGGAGGCAGTACAATAGAGACCAACTGTTAACACTTAATCAGCCCACGATGCTTACGCAAGAATACGACATACCGGTAGAAATAAGTACAGAAGTGACGTGGATGTCATGCTGGAGCAAGACGGCGGGCGAGAAATATAAGGTGCAGACTCGTCCTTCCAGCCGTTATTATGGGGAATGTACGATCACTACTCAATAAGACAGATGAGCTAGTGGCTATGGCTCATTACCAGAACATCTTCAGAGAGATTAGCATGATGTTGTTTACTGAGACGTGGCTAACAGAACTAGCAACAGATGCTAACATCGAACTGGAGGGTTTCCACGCAATATGGGCAGACAGGACACCAGACAGTGGGAAGGCAAGGGGCGGAGGAGTGATAATGTATGTCAATAACAGCTGGTGCAGACCGGGACATATCAAGGTAAAACAACATCACTGCAGCAAAGATATTGAGTTGCTAGCTGTTAGCATGCGGCCTACCTATCTCCCGAGGGAATACTCACATGTGATCTGCATTGTTATTTATGCAAATACGATGGCGAACGCTGGGACAGCGCGTGACGCCATTAACTCAGTAACTGGTAGGCTGCTGACAGAACACCCTGATGCTCTTCTCCTCATCTCCGGGGATTTCAACCATATTTCACTGTCCCCCATTCTGCCCACGTTCACCCAGTATGTCACATGCCACACTAGAGACAATAAAACACTGGACTTATTCTATGCAAACACGAAGGAGGCGTACACCTCATCACCACTCCCCCCACTCGGGAGATCGGATCACAACTTGGTTCATCTCCTGCCGGTGTACAAACCCCTAGTACACAGACAACCTCCGGTCATGAACACGGTGAAGATATGGTCTGAGGAGGCAATGGATGCTCTAAAGGCTGTTCTGAAATCACTGCCTGGGAGCAGCTCTGCAATCCACATGGTGAGGACATCGACGGCCTCACTCACACCATCACGGACTACATCAACTTCTGTGTGGACAACACCATACCCACCAAGACAATACGGTGTTGTTCGAACAACAAACCCTGGATCAACCCTGAGATAAAAACACTTCTGAGAGAGAAGAAGAGGATCTTCAGGTCGGGGAACAGGGAGATGCTGAAGTCCGTACAGAGGGAGCTGAGGAGGAAGATCAGAGAAGTCAAGGACAGCTTCAGGAAGAAGATGGAGGAAAAGCTGCAACAGAGCGACATCAGCGGGGTCTGGAGAAACCTCAAAACCATCTCTGGGCTCCAGAATACCTCCTCCCAGGCCACGGGGGCAGGGGGTGGGGGAACAATCTGAACCTGTTTTTTAATAGGTTTGACCAACCGCCCTCACCCCAGACTGCACACCAACCACTGCTGCCTCTAAAGTCATCGAGACCTGCTGTCCACACCCCACTCCACCAACCCCCCCCCCCCTCCACTCCCAGCATACAGCCCCCAAACTGACCCTCACTAAAAGACCCAGGTGAGGACGGAGCTGAGGAAGATCAAGGCGAGGAAGGCCTCGGGACCGGACGACATCAGCACAAAGCTCCTCAAGTCCTGTGCAGACCAGTTGTGTGGGATTGTGGAGCATCTCTCCTGTACCCTGTACTGTCAGACCATTGTCTGTTAACCTTTGATTTTACTATTTCTGACTATTTGGCTCCTAAAGAAAAATATTACTACAGTAGATGCCTCTCAGATGATGCTGTTACCAAATTTATGCAGATTGCTTCCTTTATGCCATGTGTCAACACAACGGAAATAAGCAATAGACAGCTTGCTCCTTCTGTAGTTGATAGCATGGTAGATAGTGTTACGGCTTTTCTGCATCAGACTCTAGACTTGGTGGCCCCTTTAAAAAAGAAAAAGTCTAATCAGAGATTTCTAACTCCTTGGTTCAACACAGAAACTCGTAGCTTAAAACAGAAGACTCGTCAATTAGAAAGAAAATGGTGCTCCACTAATTTAGATGAAATCTATTTACTTTGGAGAAATCATCTTTTAATTTATAAAAAAATCTCTTAGAAAAGCTAGAACGAGTTATTATTCTGCATTAATAGAAGAGAACAAGAATAATCCCAGGTTTCTTTTCAGTACTGTAGCCAGGTTGACAAGGACTCAGGACTCTGTCAATCCTAGCATTCCCTTAGAGCAGGGGTCACCAACGCGGTGCCCGCGGGCACCATGTCGCCCGCAGGGAACACATGAGTCACCCGCAGGCCTGTTCTAAAAATAGCACAACTCGCAAGTGAGCTGCGTCTAAGATGTAATTTTTTCTGCCGCTATTTTTTAAAATCACACTTGCATTTATATAGATTTTAAAATGACAATGTCTTAAAAATAAAAAAAAAATGAAAATATGTTTATTATACGTAAAGTTAAGGTGAACTCTGACCTAGTTCAAAGGTCAGTATTGTGCGCATGACAAAACCTTCGTGCTGGAGCGTAAGCTAGCGGGCAGTGAAGATTGTGAACGCAGTGCTGTTTCCTAGCCCCCCAAAAAAGACAGAAAATTTATCATTTTCAAAGTGAGCGGGAGGAAGAGTTCTTTTTTACTACCGTGAAAGGAAGCTGCGTGTGTTTCATTTGCGGGGCGATGGCGAAGCGGCACTTCAACGCGTCATGAAACTGCTGCCCACTCTTTTTTTTTGTACCCGTAGGTAGATTTGTTCTGCAGTCCGGTGACAAGCCACCAGCTGCCGGTTGCAAGCGCCCCTTAACTCCCTAACCTGCATGTTTTTGGCATGTGGGAGGAAACCCACGCAAACACGGGGAGAACATGCAAACTCCACGCAGATCACTGTTGACCGGGGGCAGGGATCGAACCCACGATCCCCGCGATCCCCCGGCCGAGGGTAAACTGTGCTGCCGCGGTGCTAACCACTGCGCCACCGTGCATATAAGCACTCTCAGTGCTTGTTTAGCTTCTTCTCATGAAAGGACAGCGCTGGTTATTACTCCAGCATGATTCTTGGCAAGAACTGTATGGATATAATTCCAGTGAAGAAGAACACACAAAAGTGTGTTTATTAAATGTAACAGATTTTGAGCAGAATTGCAGCAGATTTGTTCAGTTAAAAATGTGATAAGATTTATTTAATATGAAAGTTGATTTTTCTTAAATGTTGCATAACTTTTTCAAATATGGTTCAACATAGTTCATGAATTAAAAGGGTTTAGTTTTTTATGGTTAAAAGGGACTGGTGAAAACTGGACATTTTTTTTTAATGAAATGTAGAAGTGATCATCTGAACAATTGCTGAGATTAATAAAAATAAAGTGTTGAATATTGATCTTGTCTGTTACCCACTCTAAGTTATTGATAATTATTTATTTATGTGTGTGTGTGTGTGTGTGTGTGTGTGTGTGTGTGTGTGTATATATATATATATATATATATATATATATATATATATATATACTGTATATATATATATATATATATATATATATATATATATATATATATATATATACACACAATTTGTTATTTTAGAGGAGTGTGTCAAGCTGGTGCCCTTCACATGACTTGATACCCATCAAGTAGCTCTTGGTTTCAAAAAGGTTGGTGACCCCTGCCTTAGAGCTTACTAGTCAGGACTTCATGAACTTATTGAATAATAAAATTTCATCCATCAGAGGTAAAATCAATCAGATTTTTCCCACCGTTAACTTAAATACAATAACTACTACAATTCCTTCAACTGATATCTGTCTTGATGAGTTTACTCCAATTGAACTTTTAGAGTCAGACAAAATAGTTTCCTCATCCAAGCCTTCAGCTTGTCTTTTAGACCCTATTCTGACCAGGTTATTTAAAGAAGTCTTCCCACTTATTGGTAGCTTTATTCTTCATATAATCAATTCTTCATTAACTTTAGGCCATGTACCGCAGGCTTTTAAAACGGCTGTAATTAAACCCTTACTCAAAAAGCCAACGCTAGATCCAGGAGCTTTAGCTAACTATAGACCAATCTCTAATCTCCCTTTCATTTCAAAAATCTTAGAAAGAGTTGTTGCTACGCAATTATTTGACCACCTGCAGGGAAATGGTTTACTTGAAGAGTTTCAGTCTGGGTTTAGAATCCATCATAGTGCTGAAACAGCCTTAGCGAAGGTCACTAACGACCTTCTCATTGCATCTGATATGGACTTGTTTCTGTACTTGTCCTTTTAGACCTTAGTGCAGCTTTTGATACTATCGATCATAATATTCTTCTTGATAGATTAGAACACTATGTTGGACTTAATAGAACTTTGTTGCAGTGGTTGAGATCTTATTTATCTGATAGGTTCCAGTTCGTTCATGTCAATAATGAGTTTTCTTTCAACTCAAAGCTCAGTTGTGGAGTTCCACAGGGGTCTGTGCTAGTCCCTACTCTTTTTAGTTTATATATGCTTCCGTTAGGCAACATTATTATAAAGCACTTTATACATTTTCATTGTTATGCAGATGACACAAAATTATAGCTGTCAATGAAGCCAAATGATAGTAATCAATTAGCCAAGTTGGAAGCCTATCTTATGGAAATCAAAGCTTGGATGACTTGTAATTTCCTGCTATTAAATTCAGATAAGACTGAAGTCATTGTTGTTGGTCCAGAAAACCTTAGAAATACCTTTCCAAATCAAACTTTCAGTTTGGATGCGGTTACTCTTTCTCTTAATAGCTCTGTGAGGAACCTTGGAATTATTTTTGATCAAGATCTGTCTTTCAATTCACATATTAAATTTGTTTCTAAGACTGCCTTTTATCATTTGTGTAATATTGCCAGGATTAGGAGCATCTTGTCTCAGAGTGATGCTGAGACACTGATCCACGCCTTTGTTCCCTCAAGATTAGATTATTGTAATTCTTTATTATCAGGTTGTCCTAAAACATCTTTAAAAAGTCTTCAGCTGATCCAAAATGCTGCAGCAAGAGTTTTAACAGGTACTAGAAAGAGAGATCATATCTCTCCGGTTCTGGCCTCTCTTCATTGGCTTCCCATAGAGTTTAGAATTAAGTTTAAAATCCTTCT
The DNA here is from genome assembly GCA_020510985.1 of Pholidichthys leucotaenia. Classification (NCBI taxonomy): domain Eukaryota; kingdom Metazoa; phylum Chordata; class Actinopteri; order Cichliformes; family Pholidichthyidae; genus Pholidichthys; species Pholidichthys leucotaenia. The sequence continues at coordinate 42,888,770 of CM035847.1, read as the reverse complement.
TCTTAATTACAAAGCTCTAAACAATCAGGCCCCTTTTTATTTAAAAGATCTGATACTACCGTATTATCCTAACACAGCACTACGCTCCCAAAATGCAGGATTACTTGTAATACCTAGAATCTCCAAAAGTACAATGGGAGGCAGAGCCTTCAGTTATCAAGCTCCTCTCCTGTGGAACCAGCTGCCAATCTGGATTCGGGAGTCAGACTCAATCTCTGTTTTTAAGAATAGGGTTAAAACCTTCCTTTTTGATATAGCCTACAATTAGGGAGGGCTCATGTGTTTCTGAACCCTCCCTTAGTTATGCTGCTAATAGGTTTAGTCAGCCGGGGGACCTCCAATAATGCACTGGGCCTCACTCCTTTCTTAACTCTCAATGAAATATTTTTTTTTTTTTTTTGCTGGTCATCAACATCTGTTTGTTCTCTCCCATACATTGAGTCCCCATCGTGCTGTTTGCTCTCTACATGTCTGTTCTTTTCATCTTCTCTATCCCCTCACCCCCCAGCCAGTCGCAGCAGATGACTGCCCCTCTCTGAGCCTAGTTCTGCTGGAGGTTTCTTCCGTTTAAAATGGAGTTTTTCCTCTCCACCATCGCCAAGTGCTTGCTCACAGGGGATCGCCTGATTGCTGGGGTCTTTCTGCAACCGTGGCGGTTCCCCCAACAGTTGAAAGTGCTATGAGATGACTGTTGTTGTGAAATGGCTCTATATAAATAAAGCTGAATTGAATTGAATTGAATTGAACATCTTCAAGCTGAGCCTGAAGCTGGGGAGGGTACCACAACTGTGGAAAACATCTTGTGTGGTACCCTTACCAAAGACTTCCCACCCCAGCGACCTGAACAGCTACAGACCAGTGGCTCTGACGTCTCACATGATGAGGACCCTGGAGAGACTGCTTCTTGCTCACCTCCGCCCCCTGGTGGGACCAGCGATGGATCCACTCCAGTTCGCCTACCAGCATGGCATTGGGGTGGAGGATGCAGTGATCTTCCTCCTTCACCATTCCCTGTACCACTTGGAGAAGCCTGGGAACACAGTCAGGATCATGTTCTTTTACTTCTCCAGTGCTTTCAACACCATCCAACCGATGATCCTGAAGGACAAGCTGCTGTGCACAGGGGTGGACCAGCACCTGTCATCATAGATCCTGGACTACCTCACAAACTGGCCACAGTTTGTGAGAACCCGGGATTGTGTGTCTGACACAATCATCGGCAGCACGGGGGCCCCCCAGGGAACAGTTTCGGCTCCCATCCTGTTCACCCTTTATACTGCGGACTTCTCACACAACACAACACACTGCTATCTACAGAAGTTCTCTGATGACTCTGCGATCATCATCCTCATCTCCAACGGAGATGAAGCTGACTACAGAGGACTTATCCAGGACTTCGTGGACTGGTGCCATCCTAACTGCCTCCAGATCAACGCTAGGAAAACTAAGGGGCTTGTGGTGGACTGCCGCAGGCATGGACAACCCCTCACAGCACCAGTAAACATCCAGGGTACAGACATTGAGATGGTGACATCCTACAAGTACCTAGGTGTTCATCTGAACAATAAACTAGACTGGTCACACTATACCGACGCACTCTACAAGAAGGGACAGTGCAGGCTGTTCCTACTGAGGAGGCTCAGGTCTTTTGGTGCACAAGGGGTGCTCCTGAAGACATTCTACAACACAGTGGTGGCATCAGCCATCACTTTTGGAGTGGTCTGCTGAGGCAGTGGCATTACAGCAGCCGATAAGAACAGACTGAACAAACTGATCAAGAAAGCTAGCTCTGTCCTGGGGCAACGCCTTGACCCAGTGGAGGAGATAGGAGAGAGAAGGACGGTGGCTAAACTGTCATCCCTGCTGGAGTCCGAGTCCCACCCTATGCAGGACATACTGAATGCACTGAGGAGCTCATTTGGCAATAGACTACATCATCCTAGGTGCGTGACCGAGAGGTTTCGCAGGTCCTTCCTACCTACGGCTGTCAGACTTTATAACCTAAGCAGGGCTGCTCGCAGAGATAGCAAAAAAACAAACAAAAAAAACCAAAAACACGACGACCTAATAGTATGGAATACAAAAGACGCAACAGACTTACACAAATGTTCCCTTCCAGTATACAACTAGGACAATATCAGTCACTATGGAGGGTGACAGTATGTATGGGTACATATTCATACTACATTATGTAGGATAACTAAGTAGACGCTTATGCTGTTTATTGCATCTAGCTACAATGCTCCGCACTGTGTATATATATATATATATTTATATATTTATGTGTACATATGTATATTCACTGTTCTTATGTTCTTATCTTCTAAATTATTGCTCTGAGTGTTGCTGTCCCTATGCTGTTGCAATCCTGGAATTTCCCCATTGTGGGACTAATAAAGGCTAATAAAGGCTACTGCCTGACCAGCAGCTGTTTGTCCAAGAGCTGACCTATTTTCTCCCACGTTGCTTACAGCTTGTCGGTTCGGCCACGCCCCCTAGCTCTCCCTTGACTCCATCAGCTGTTCCCTATCCCGGCAATTATCTTCCCCGCATCTCGCCCAGGTGTTATGTATTTGCCACGCCAGCGGCGCTTGTACAAAAACAGCTCTTCGTTGAACAGACGCCGCTGATTCATTGTATGTGTTAGATGGCTGTGCGTCGCCATCTAACCATCAGTCTACGAGGGATTGTCTGGAGTACGCTCACCACTCCCCTTGAGGACCCGGATTGCTAGGCTGAGCTAGAGATGGGTAGATGAGGCGTCATGATGCGTTTTGACACATTGCAAAACTGTAGTGATACTGTGTCACTGAATACTGACACCTGCTGGACCTTAAAAATCCCTACAGGCAACCTCGTTGACAGACTCAACTGACACTGATTTGATGACCTAGTATATACAATAATATACTTCTCAAAAAAAATTATCAAACTGTCCACTTAGGAAGCAACACTGATTGACAATTTCACATGCTGTTGTGTGATTTTGTTGTCAGCACATTCAACTATGTAAAGAACAAAGTGTTTAATAAGAATATTTCATTCATTCAAATCTAGGATGTGTATATTTAGTGTTCCCTTTATTTTTCTGAGCTGTATATAATTTAAGTCATTGTATTTTATATTGTATTGTTTCATTTCTTCATTTTAATTTAAAATATCATTGATATTTTTAGATACAGTCAACAAATAATGTGAACATGCATCATAATGTGAAAATCTAAGTGAACATATTGTGAATGAGGATGACATAATTCTCGGCCCAGGAAACACGCACGCAGGCTCAGGCAGATTTGAAAGCTTTATTTAACCAATAACACGTGTTTGGATGCGTGTATGCGATATGTGAATGTGTTGTGGGTAGAAGATGAAGGCAGAGGCAGAGCAGCACGCCGTGCAGCCAGGCAACCCTATGGAAGAGAGGAGAGCAGGGAATTAGCTGGGCAAACCACACGGGAGAGTAATAAAGCAATGTGCTTACTTGCAGTAACAGAGGTGGCTGGCATTGCCAAGATCCCAAGCCTGGGAGACAGCACTCTGCTGTGCGTCCAACGAGGAGAGGTGTTGATGATGGCGAAGGAGAGGATGTCTGCCGCCAGGGAATCCACCTGTGCACAGGGGAAGGCTGAGAGGACAGGTGAGTGAATAGACAGCTTACGTGTCGTTGCGAAGATCAGCAGGCCTGGAGGAAGGAATCTGCTGAGGGTTTGAGCACGTAAGAAGACAGATGGCTCCAGGCCGATGCTCAGGGCGAGGTGGAACAAATAGTTGCGCGCTAACAAGGTGCAGGTGTGTGCGCAGCTGAGGTGGATCCCCGTGAGTGGCGAGTGGTGACAGTACTCCCCCCCTAACAGCGCCTCCTGGCGCTGGCTTACCTGGGTGCGCCCGGTGAAAATCCGCGATGAGATCTTGATCCAGCACCCACGAAGAGCGCACCCAGGACCTCCACTCCGGCCCATAACCCTCCCAATCCACCAGGTATTGTAGCCCACGACCTTGGCACCGGGAGTCCAAGATGGAGGCAACACCCCATGCCGGGTCACCGTCGATCATCCTAGGAGCGGGCGGTGACCTAGGAGGAGGGCATAGTGGATTGGAGAGAACAGGCTTAACTTTAGACACGTGGAAGGTGGGACACACACGTAGGGAGGGAGGGAGGGCCAAACGCACAGCCACCGGGTTGACAATTTTGGTGATCACGAAAGGACCGAGAAACCGCGGAGCCAGCTTCCTCTTCTCGGCCTTGAGGTTGATGTCTTGGGACGAGAGCCAAACCCGTTGACCCACCTGGTAATCAGGAGCTGGCCTCCTGTGGCGATTGGCGGTGGAGCTGTTGCGCGCCGCCGTGTGTAAAAGCGCTCCCCTCATCTTAGTCCACACACTCTGGCAGCGTCTCATATGCGCCTGGACAGATGGAACAGCCAACTCACCTTCCTGCTCGGGAAACAAGGGGGGATCGTACCCCAAGGACACCTTGAAGGGAGACACACCAGTAGCCAAAGACCGCGCCGTGTTGTGGGCATACTCCACCCAGGCCAAGTAGGAGCTCCAGGAAGATGGATTAGAGGAGGTCACACAGCGCAGGGCAACCTCCAGCTCCTGGTTAGTGCGCTCACATTGTCCATTGGACTGGGGGTGGTGACCAGAGGAGAGACTAACCGTGGCCCCCAAGGCGTTGCAGAAGCACCTCCATACCTGGGAGACAAACTGAGGGCCCCAATCTGAAACAACGTCCAATGGGATCCCGTACAGTCTGACAACATGTTGGACGAGGAGGTCAGCCGTCTCACGTGCCAAAGGGAGACCCCGAAGAGGCACAAAATGGGCGGCCTTAGAGAACCGATCCACAATTGTCAGAACTGTGTCAAAGGTGTTAGAGACCGGGAGACCGGTGACGAAGTCAAGGGCGATGTGCGACCAGGGCCTGCCCGGGACCGGCAGGGGCTGGAGCAGACCCGCGGGTGGAGAGTTTTGAGACTTGCCGGTAGCGCACTGGGGACAAGCCCGGACGTAGTTGGTGACGTCCTTCTGGAGACCCGGCCACCAGAATGAGCGTTGCAGAAGATCCATCAGACGGGAGATGCCAGGGTGACAGGCGAGCTTGGAGGTATGGACCCAGTGAATAACCTCTCCTCGAACTGCTGAAGGAACGAAGAGCCTCCCCTCTGGACCACCGCCAGGGTCCAGTTCCGTCTCCTGTGCCCTTCGGATCTTGTCCCTGATGGACCAGGAAACCGCCCCCACAACGCACGAGCTGGGAAGGATGTTGTGGTCCGACTCATCTGGATCCTCAGGGGCGAACTGCCTGGACAAGGCATCGGGCAACCCATTCTTCGAGCCTGGATGGTACGTGATGGTAAACTGAAACCGAGCAAAGAATAGAGACCAGTGCACCTGGCGGGCATTCAGGCGCCGCGCTGGCCTCAAATACTCAAGGATTTTGTGGTCCGTCCAGACCACAAAAGGCTGAGCTGCCCCCTCCAGCCAGTGACGCCACTCCTGCAGCGCAAGCTTGACAGCGAGGAGTTCCCTGTCGCCGACGTCATAATTACGTTCCGCTGCAGATAACCGTCGGGAGAAGAAGGCGCAGGGCCACTTGACTCCATCCACTGGTGAGCGCTGAGAGAGCACTGCCCCCACCCCCGTGTCAGATGCATCGACCTCCACCAAGCACTGCAGCACGGGGTCGACCTGGGTCAGGACCCGGGAGGACGAGAACTCTGCCTTGAGGGTCTTGAAGGCGGCGGCTGCCTCCTCGGACCACTGGAAGGGCACCTTCGATGAAATGAGGTGAGTCAGGGGGGTGACAATGGCGCTGAAGTTGGGAACAAAGCGACGGTAGAAATTAGCGAAGCCAATGAACTGCTGAACCTGCTTCCTAGAGGTAGGCGTAGGCCACTCGACCACCACTTTAACCTTAGCGGGGTCGGGGAGAATCTGATTGTGCGAGATGACGAACCCCAGGAAGGAGGTGGTCCTGGCATAGAATTAGCACTTCTCCGCCTTGATGTAAAGTCTGTTTTCCAGCAGCCGTTGCAGGACCCGCCTCACATTAAATTACCCTTATTGTCATTCAACCGTACAACCAATCATGTACAGCAGAACGAGATTGTGCTTTACCTATCTACAGTGTAAATCACACACACCCCAAGTGCAGAATCAGAGGGCCGCTGCCATGCAAGGCGCCGCCACAGAGTTCCCTCCTCCATTCCATTTATTGCTGAGCACCAAGCTGGACGGCAGGAAGTTATATGGTCTTTGGCATGACCCGGCCGGGATTTGAACCCCTGCCTCCCGGGTGTGGGGCGGATGCTCTACCAACTGAGCCACAACTCCGGTGAACATGAACCTGGTGCTCCTCCTGTGACCTGGAGAAGATGAGTATATCGTCCAAGTACACGAAGACAAAGACCCCCAGGAAATCTCGTAGGACGTCATTTATGAGCCGCTGGAAGATGGCAGGTGCGTTGGTGAGCCCAAACGGCATCACGAGGTACTCGAAGTGACCGCTGGGCGTCCTGAAAGCCGTCTTCCACTCATCACCCTCCCGGATCCAAACGAGGTGTAAGCGCCGCGGAGATCTAGTTTCGTGAACCAGGTCGCCCCCTGGAGGGAGTGGAAGGTGGTGTCCATCAGCGGCAAGGTGTAGCGATCCTTAACAGTAATGCCATTCAGCGCTCTGAAGTCAATGCAGGGGCGAAGGGACCCATCCTTCTTGAACACGAAGAAGAAGCCCGCGCCGAGCGGAGACGAGGAGGGACGGATGATCCCAGCGCTGAGCGACTCCTTGATGTAAGCAACCATCGCCTCACGTTCAGGAGCGGAGAGGCTGTACAGGCGGCCAGATGGCAAGGGGGCCCCTGGACAGAGGTTTATGGCACAGTCATACGGCCGGTGAGGGGGGAAAGACATCGCCTTGGACTTACTGAATGCTACTCCCAAGTCGTGGAACTCCTGTGGCACCAGGGTAAGGTCTGGAGGCTCGGAGACCGGCGCCGGCGGAGGGGAGGACGGAGCACAAGCCGCAGACTGGAGGCAGGTGCCCAGGCAGAAGGAGCTCCAAGAAAGGACACTGCCGGATCTCCAATCGAGGACGGGGTTGTGCAAGCACAGCCATGGGTAGCCCAGGATGACACGGGTCAAAGAGGAGGGCAGGACAAACAGGGTCAGATCCTCACGGTGGTTGCCAGAGATAATAATGGGAACCGGGTTGGTGCGATGCGTCACTACTCACAGGGGAGAGTGGGAGAGAGTGACCAGGTTAAGGGGAGTTGACAGTGGCTGACAGGATATGCCCAAACGGGTTGCCAGGCTCTTGGAAATAAAACTTTGCTCTGCCCCTGAATCCACCAGTGCATGCGTGAGGTGCCCGATGGAGTTATGGTAGAATCGAATGGGCAGTGTGCAACAAGATAGGGGATTTGACCGGTTAGAATCCGCGAGGCCCCCTACAGTGACTTGTGGGCCCCCTCGTCTAGGTTTAACCGGGCACTGCTCCACGGTATGCTGATCGCCTCCGCAATACATGCAGAGGCCCAGCTCCCGTTGGCGTTGTCTCTCCGCTAGAGGGAGCCTGGTGCGCCCAATCACCATAGGTTCTGGCTCTTTGGCGGACCCCGGAGCGGGTAACGCCAGGGGACGAAACTGAGGAACGCGGGCGGAGAATCCGCACGAGTGGCTGACAGACTTCCGCTCGGCGGTCTGCTCCCGCAGCCTGTTGTCCAAGCTAATTCTCAGGGAGATTAGCTCGGACAGCTGCCCAGGGAGGTCCCGGCTGGCCAATTCGTCCCGCAGACCTGAACTGAGGCTACGGAGGAAAATGCTGCAGAGAGATGCCTCTCCCCAGCCAACCTCCTCCGCTGCCACCCGGAAGTCAACAGCGTGATCCGCCGCCGATCAGCTTCCCTGTTGAAGGTTAAGGAGCCGGTCGGCGAGGACGCTGTCACAACGTGAGTGGTCAAATACCTCGAGAAAGTTCAGCACGAACTGGCCATAGGAGAGGTTCGCGTAGCTGGGCTTCGACATGACGGCGTAAGCCCAGGCTAACGCTCGCCCCTCCAAGAGGTTAGCCATGTAGCCAATTCGGCTGTGGTCTGAGGGAAAATCCCCGGGAACACGCAAGAACAACGACTAACATTGTAAAATGAACCCCCGTGCTCCTCCGAGTTTCCCGTTGAAGCGAGCGGGGATTGGAATAAGTGTGAGCCAGGTCGGCGTCCCCGAGCTAGGCTGGCCAGCTGAGGAAGCGACCGGAGCCGTGGCGCCTTGAGGAACCGGGGGGAACACCTGCTGGGGGTCAAGGCGGTCTAACCGGTGAGTGATTATGGTTAATTGGTTAAAGATCACTTGTTGTTGGTGAGCAATCATATCCACCCAAGCCTCGAGGGTGGAAAAGCGGCGTGCGAGCCCGCTGTCCACTGGGCCGCTTTGCTGGAGCCGTACTGACATAATTCTCGGCCTAGGAAACACGCACGCAGGCTCAGGCAGATTTGAAAGCTTTATTTAACCAATAAAACGTGTTTGGATGCGTGTATGCGATATGTGAATGTGGTGTGGGTGGAAGATGAAGGCAGAGGCAGAGCAGCACGCCATACAGCCAGGCAACCCTATGGAAGAGAGGAGAGCAGGGAATTAGCTGGGCAAACCACACGGGAGAGTAATAAAGCAATATGCTTACTTGCAGTAACAGAGGTGGCTGGCATTGCCAAGATCCCAAGCCTGGGAGACAGCGCCCTGCTGTGCGTCCAACGAGGAGAGGTGTTGATGATGGTGAAGGAGAGGATGTCCGCCGCCAGGGAATCCACCTGTGCACGGGGAAGGCTAAGAGGACAGGTGAGTGAATAGACAGCTTACGTGTCGTTGCGAAGGTCAGCAGGCCTGGAGGAAGGAATCTGCTGAGGGTTTGAGCACGTAGGAAGACAGACGGCTCCAGGCCGATGCTCAGGGCGAGGTGGAATAAATAGTTGCACGCTAACGAGGTGCAGGTGTGCGCGCAGCTGAGGTGGATGCCCATGAGCAGCGAGTGGTGACAGAGGATGCTTGTGGACTGGGATTTTTTTTTTTTTTTAACAAATTTTTATTCAAAAAAGTTTTTCCAACGCTTTGAAATTCAGTTACGCTTTTTTGACAACTTCTCCAGCTGTAGAAAACACCCACTCACACGGCACAGATGAGGCTGGAGTGCAGAGAAATTGTAAGGCAAGCTGAAAGAGGTTTGGATAGATTGTCTTTTGGTTGTCCCAGTATCTCATAGGATCCTAGGACCTTGGCAATATTGCCCTCTGCCAGGTATCTCTGCACCTCCTGGATGGCAGCAGCTGTGGCACTTTTGGTCTGCCTGCCCACTTCGATGTCGAGATGTTGCCAAAGGTTATGCTGAATAACATGCCTGAAGTGGGTGCAGACAGCTGTTGTGAAGACGGTCCCGTCTAAATTGAGACTATGTGCAATGCAAATTGAGTGCCGAATTTGGAGCTGTCTAGTGGATGCGATCATGTTTGGTGCTGCATCGGTCACAAGACACTTTATTGGTTATGGCCCAGTCCTCCATCATGCCCCTTTTGATTTGGGCCAAATTGTCAGCAGTGTGACTGAGGAAAGTATTGCACTCCCAACACAGACGTACACAACTGCAGATTCTCATTAATGTAGTAACAGGTAAGAGCCAAGTATGCCTCCGTGTTCACAGATGTCCACATGTCAGCTGTTATACTCACTGCCACAGCTTGCTGTACTTCCTTTTTCACTCGTTCCCGTTCCGCCTCGTACTTTTTGGCCACCATTTGTTTGATGGTCTGAAAATTACACCAAGTCAAACCAAAATAAAATCCATATATTTAAATTAAAGATTAAATAAATTGGATATATCAACTACTACTTTAGATAATTTCCACAAACCTTTCTGGTGGGCAAAACATATGAGGGCTGAAGGGCTTGAACCAGTTCCCTGAACTCTTCACTCTCCACAATGCTGAGGGGCTGGCAGTCCTTCAGGATGAAATTGAGCACAGCTTCATCCAGCATCTGCTTTCTGGAAGCTTGATGGTTAAAAATGAAGTAAAGAATAAATTAATAGGAATTAATTGACATAACGCACGGCCCAGGAGACACACACGCAGGCTCAGGATAGATTTAACAGCTTTATTAGCAACAGGGAAGTGTATGGCTGCGTGTCTGTGGAATAAGAATGTATTGGTGGTGGCGTCTGCGTCAGGCACGGGGGCAGGAGGCCGTACAGCCGGACAACCCTGTGGGAGAGAGCAGAGGGAGAAGGGTAACGGGCACCACACCAATACAGGGAATAATGATGGTAGCTGGCTTACTTGGTTGTGACAGGTGGCTGGCGTCGACAAGGGCGGAGCCCGGGACACAGCGACCTGCGGTACCTGTGGCAGCAGCGTAGAGCCAATGGCGAGGTGATGAAATTCGCCGCCGGAAATGTCCACCTGTGCACAGGGGAAAGCTAGAGGAGAGAGGTAAGGGGAGCTTACCCAGGATATCTTCGCTAGTCGGTTTGAGATCCGTAGTAGCAAAGGGGCCGAAGTAGAGAGACGGCTTCAGGCCGAAGCCCAGGGCAGAGTGGATTAAATACCTCGCCGCTGACGAGGAGCAGGTGTGCACGCAGCTGGCGCCGCTGATGAGCGGCGAGTCATAACAGTACTCCCCCCTCTAGCAGCGCCTCCTGGTGATGGTTTTTCCGGGTGCGCTCGATGAAACTCAGAAATGAGTGACCGGTCCAACACCAGCGAGGAAGGCACCCACTGTCTCCACTCGGGTCCATAGCCCTCCCAATCCACCAGGTACTGCAATCCGCGACCCCGGCGTCGGGCGTCCAAGATGTCAGCGACGGTCCAGGCTGGATGGCCACCAATCATCCGGGGAGCGGGGTGCGCCGCAGGTGGAGGGCAGATGGGGTCAGAGACCACCGGTTTGATTTTGGAGACGTGGAAGGTGGGATGGATGCGGAGGGAGGAGGGAATAGCCACATGCACAGCCACCGGGTTAATGATTCTGGTTATGGAATAAGGGCCGATGAACCGTTGGGCCAGCTTTCTCCTCTCACCCTTTAGGTTTACGTCCTGTGTGGATACCCAAACTTGCTGTCCCACCTGGTAGGCAGGTGCAGGTCTCCTATGTCGGTCCGCCGTAGACTTATTGCGCTCCGCCGTGCGTAAAAGCGCATTACGCGCCGTGGACCAAAGGGAACGGCACCGCCTCAGATGTGCCTGGACAGAGGGAACAGCCAACTCGCCCTCCTGCGTGGGGAACAGGGGTGGATCATAGCCCAAGGATGCTTTAAAGGGCGACATCCCGATGGCCGTAGAGCGAGAGGTGTTGTGGGCGTACTCCACCCAGGCGAGGTGAGAACTCCAGGATGTGGGTTTGGATGACGTGACGCAGTGGAGCGTAGCCTCCAGCTCCTGGTTAGTCTGCTCACACTGCCTGTTAGACTGGGGGTGATGGCCGGAGGAGAGGCTTACCTTGGCTCCCAGGGCGTTGCAAAATGACCTCCAGACGTCCGAAGAAAACTGGGGGCCGCGGTCGGAGACCACGTCGACCGGGATTCCATGCAGTCTGACCACGTGCTGGATGAGGAGGTCCGCCGTCTCCAAGGCTGAGGGAAGTCCACGTAGGGGCATGAAGTGGGCGGCCTTGGAAAAACGGTCTACAATGGTCAGAACTGTGTCAAAGTTGTTGGAGACAGGGAGCCCGGTGACGAAGTCCAGAGCGATGTGCGACCAGGGCCTGCCAGGGACGGGCAGGGGCTGGAGCAGACCCGCAGGGGGAGCGTTACCTGACTTATTGGCAGCACAGACGGGGCAGGCCCGGGTGTAACGGGCGGCATCCTTCCGCAGGCCTGGCCACCAAAAGGATCACTGGAGAAGGTCAATCATCCGCGAAGCTCCAGGATGGCAAGTGAGCTTGGAGGTATGGAGCCAGTGTATGACGTCCCCCCGGACAGCAGATGGCACGAAGAGCCTCCCCTCCGGTCCGCCGCCAGGGTCCGGTTCTGACTCCTGCGCCCTCCGGATCTTGTCTTCTACGTCCCATGTAACAGCCCCCACGACGCACGACCTGGGCAAGATGGTGTGAGCAACGTCTTCTGCGGCCTCCGGGGCAAATTGCCTGGAGAGGGCGTCGGGCAGGCCGTTCTTGGAGCCAGGCCTATATGTGATGCTGAACTTAAACCTTGCAAAGAACAGGGACCAACGCGCCTGGCGGGCGTTCAGACGCTTGGCAGATCTTAGGCACTCCAGGTTCTTGTGGTCAGTGAGGACCACAAAAGGCAAGGCTGCCCCCTCCAGCCAGTGACGCCATTCTTGGAGGGCAAGCTTGATGGCAAGAAGCTCTCTGTCCCCCACGTCGTAATTCCGTTCCGCCGGGGACAGGCGCCGAGAGAAGAAGGCGCAGGGTCGCTTGACTCCATTGGCTGGGGACCGCTGGGACAACACCGCCCCCAACCCTGTGTCCAAAGCGTCCACCTCCACAATGCACTGCAGCGCGGGATCGACCTGGCTGAGGACCCGGGAGGAGGAAAACTCCGTCTTCAGCGCCTGGAAGGCCGAAGCGGCCTCTTCAGTCCACTGGAACGGGGTCTTAGGAGAGGTGAGGCGGGTCAGGGGCCCGACGATGGCTCCAAAGTTCGGGACAAAGCGGCGGTAGAAATTGGCGAACCCGATGAATTGCTGAACTTGCTTTCGAGAAGTTGGTGTGGGCCAATCCACCACTGCTTTGATCTTCGCTGGGTCTGGAAGCACCTGGTCATGGGAGATGACGAACCCCAGGAAGGAAGTTGTCTTGGCGTAGAATTCACATTTTTCCGCCTTGACGTACAGACGATTCTCCAGCAGTCTCTGCAGGACCCGCCTCACGTGGACCCGGTGTTCATCCCTGGACCTGGAGAAGATGAGATTGTCGTCCAGGTAGACGAATACGAACAGGCCGATGAAGTCCCAGAGGACGTCATTGATGAGGCGCTGAAAGACGGCTGGAGCGTTGGTCAACCCAAACGGCATCACGAGATATTCAAAATGCCCGTTTGGGGTTCGGAAGGCGGTTTTCCACTCATCTCCCTCCCGGATCTGGACGAGGTGGTAAGCGCTGCGGAGATCCAGCTTAGTAAACCAGGTTGCCCCCTGGAGGGAGTGGAAGGCAGTGTCCATAAGGGGCAGGGTGTACCGGTCCTTCTCCGTGATATCGTTGAGAGCTCGATAGTTGATACAAGGACGAAGAGATCCGTCCTTCTTTCCAACGAAGAAGAACCCTGCACCAACAGGAGAGGAGGACGGTCGGATGATCCCAGCACTGAGCAACTCCTTCAGGTAGCTGTTCATTGCCTCCTTCTCCGGCGCTGACAGACTGTAGAGGCGTCCTGAGGGTAAGGGCGCCCCCTGGCGGATGTTAATGGCGCAGTCGTAGGGCCGGTGAGGAGGCAGAGACATCGCCTTGGACTTACTGAAAACGGCACCCAGGTCGTGGAACTCTGAGGGCACTAGGGTGAGATCCGGGGGCGCGGTGTCCTGAGCTGTGGGAGGTGAGGACGGGGCGCAGGCCGCGGATTGGAGGCAGGTACCCATGCAGAAAGTGCTCCATGCAGAAACCTTCCCAGTCTTCCAGTCCAAGGCGGGGTTGTGGAGGCGGAGCCAGGGATAACCGAGGATGACAGGTGTTACTGAGGTGGGCAGGACGTAAAAGGAGATATCCTCCCGATGGTTTCCAGAGATGATCACCGGGACAGGGGATGTTTGGTGAGTTACTTTTCCCAGGGAAACTCGGGAGAGGTTAACTAGGGCGAGAGGAGTATCGAGGGGGTGACAGTGGATGCCCAGTCGGGTTGCCAGGCTTTGTGAAATAAAGCTACCCTCTGCGCCTGAATCCACCAGTGCATGTGTGAGGTGCCCAGTGAGGTTGTGACAGAAGCGGATGGGCAGCGTCAAATGTGTGAGGGGATTTAACCGATTAGCATCCGCGAGGCCCCCTACAGTGACTCGTGGACCACCTCGTTTGGCTTCTCCGGACAATTCTCCACCGTGTGCTGGCTACCTCCGCAATACATGCAGAGGCCCAGGTCACGACGGCGCTGTTTCTCCGCCAAGGGGAGCTTTGTCCGGCCCGTCACCATTGGTTCCAACTCCTCGAAGACCTCTGGCGGCGGCAACGCCAGGTGGCGAGCTTGGGGCAGACATGCAGAGGCACCCCGCAAGCGAGAAGACTGCTTCCGCTCGGAGGCGCGCTCGCGCAGCCTGTTATCCAAACTGATGGTGAGAGAAATCAGCTCCGCCAGCGTCTCCGGGGTATCCCGTCCAGCCAGCTCATCCCTCAGACCAGAATTTAGGCTGTGGAGGAAGATGCCGCAGAGCGCTCGCTCTTCCCAGCCAACTTCCTCCGCGGTAACCCGGAAGTCGATCGCGTAGTCGGCCGCCGATCGGCTCCCCTGTTGGAGTCCGAGAAGGCGGTCGACCTGGACACTGTCCAAACGCGAATGATCGAACACTTCCAGAAATTGTCGCACGAACTGGCCATAGGTGAGGGTGGTGTAGCTGGGCTTCACCATAATGGCGTAAGCCCAGGTAAGCGCACGATCCTCAAGGAGATTACCTATATAGCCAATTCTGCTATGGTCTGAGGGAAAATCTCTGGGAACGCGAAGAAACACGGACTCACACTGCATAATAAAACCCCGAGCTCCACCCAGCTTACCGCTAAAGCGAGCAGGAGTGGGGATTGATGTGAGCTGTGTTGGCGCACCCGGAGCGGGCTGGACGGCCACCGGAGCCGCAGGAGCTGCGCCACCCGGACGAGCCGAGGGGAATGGCTGCTGGGGGTCCAAGCGGTCTAATCGGTTAGTAATGATCATTAATTGATTTAATATCACCTGTTGCTGATGAACTATTAAATCCACCCGAGCCTCGAGGGTGGAAAGACGGCGTGCGAGCCCGCTGTCTGCCGAGCCGCTCTGCTGAAGCCGTACTGACATAACGCACGGTCCAGGAGACACACACGCAGGCTCAGGATAGATTTAACAGCTTTATTAGCAACAGGGAAGTGTATGGCTGCGTTTCTGTGGAATAAGAATGTATTGGTGGTGGTGTCTGCGTCAGGCACGGGGGCAGGAGGCCGTACAGCTGGACAACCCTGTGGGAGAGAGCAGAGGGAGAAGGGTAACGGGCACCACACCAATACAGGGAATAATGATGGTAGCTGGCTTACTTGGTTGTGACAGGTGGCTGGCGTCGACAAGGGCGGAGCCCGGGAGACAGCGACCTGCGGTACCTGTGGCAGCAGCGTAGAGCCAACGGCGAGGTGATGAAATCCGCCGCCGGGAATGTCCACCTGTGCACAGGGGAAAGCTAGAGGAGAGAGGTAAGGGGAGCTTACCCAGGATATCTTCGCTAGTCGGTTTGAGATCCGTAGTAGCAAGGGGGCCGAAGTAGAGAGACGGCTTCAGGCCGAAGCCCAGGGCAGAGTGGATTAAATACCTCGCCGCTGACGAGGAGCAGGTGTGCGCGCGGCTGGCGCCGCTGATGAGCGGCGAGTCATAACATGAATTATCAATAAAGCAACTGTGAGTAAGTAGTAGAAGGGCTGTATACCTGAGTCTATCCTGGGTGTATCCGGGACTTCATTTTCATGCCTGGCCCTATAATGCCTCAGTATTGAGGAGGTGCTCTTGTTTAAATACGACAGCTCTGTCAAACAAATGCGACATTTAGCCTGCAGAAAATATGAAGAGTAAACTAAGAGTCACTTTGAAATGAATTTGAATTCAGATAGATCAAGTGGAAACTCTGAGAGGAACAGGATGAAAAAACAAGGAAATTAAAACAAAGAAAATAGTATTTTAAAAATACTATTTTTAAATACCTTATTTTCCGATATCAGATCAAAATGGTCCCACACGGCAGAAACCTTTCTTTTTCCTTGAGGCTGCTTGTGCTCCAAAATTCGTGATAAATTTGCACAAGGACCGTCCGCAACACATACGAGAGTCTTTGGGCAAATGCATCCCGTTGACAGATGCGCTTCCTTATAAACGCTGGCGCGTCAGTGTTTCGACGTGCCAGCGTCACGTAACTTTCTTAAAGCGATACGCACCGACACGCACCGACACAGGGTTTTACTCTATGAGCTCGACGCATGCACCGACGCATCGGTGTTGCCGGACCCATCACTACTAGGCTGTAAGTTTTTCTAGCGTTTCTCTCTGCAGTTGTGTCGCTATGCATGTAGCGTTTCCCTGTGCGGCACAACTGCTACGCTTTCCTCCTGCACAGCGTTGCATCACAATCGAACTCTGTATTAGCCCGAGCTGCTCCACCATTTCGTCGTGTATGAACTGTGGCAATAAATGTGTGTGTGGTGAAACCCAGTGTTTAAATCCTTATTTCTCCTTCTCTCCTCCGTGTGCAAATAGAAGAGCACGCGGAGGGTTTATGACAGAATGAACCAGCCCGATAAAAGGATCTAGTGGGTTCACCCACACATTTTTTCCCTCATTTGGATAACTGCCTTTGTTTGATTCACCTGTGTTGGCGTTCATCATGCTCCGGTTCCACTGGAGAAAGAGAGCGACAGTGGGGTCTCCGAGCGAGGAGGAGGAGGTGGCAGCTGTGTGCATCCAGAGCTACGTGGATGAGTTTCTCACTGCCAGCGGACCTGAGAGGGATTGGTGGTGTGTCCACGGAGCAGTGGGAATCTTGGAAGCATACCCCGGGCTCTGGATCTACCCGCAATACGCTGATCTGCTCTCCACAGTCTGCTCGCTCCAGCGCTCCTCTCTGGGCCTGACACTCCCCGTGACGCCGGGATGGAGGCCCGCTTCCCCACTGACTGGCAGCCTCCGGGGCACATTGCTCGACCCTCCACTCGCTCCAGCACGGTTGATCCGAGCACACCAAGGACAGCGTCGTTCTGTGTGGAGACGCCGGGAAGGGCCCATTCCTCCGTCAGCTGCCATCTTCCCTCCGGCAGCAGTGAGGTCTGCTGAGGTCATCCCAGGAACGCCCACCTCCGTTGCCAAGGAGCCGGCTCCTCCTCCACCTGTTGATGGGGGCTGTTTCACCATGGACACAGAGAGGAATGACAGCCTGCCAGCTACAGCAGTTAATATCAAGGGCCGGGATGACAGGCAAGTGTTTTTTCCCTCTTCTCCTCACAGTAGTAACTAGAAAAGCACTCGGAGAGCGCAGACCTCCGCCAAGCGCCACAGTTCCCCCCATACAGTGTTTGTGTGTACGTTTTCAGATTCCTTGACCATGAAAACATATAACTAGCAATTGGATTCACAATGATAGGATTAGTGGTTCAGTAGTTATTGACGAAAATGGCATTTTGCGTAATGGCGGTTTAGCGCCACAGTTCCCCCCATACAGTGTTTGTGTGTACGTTTTTGGATTCCTTGACCATGAAAACATATGACTAGCAATTGGATTCACAATGATAGGATTAGTGGTTCAGTAGTTATTGACGAAAATGGCATTTTGCGTAATGGCGGTTTAGCGCCACAGTTACCCCCATACAGTGTTTGTGTGTACGTTTTCAGATTCCTTGACCATGAAAACATATGACTAGCAACTGGATTCACAATGATAGGATTAGTGGTTCAGTAGTTATTGACGAAAATGGCATTTTGTGTAATGGCGGTTTTCTTGTGAACGGTGATCCGGATGACCACCAAAATGTAATCATCTGTAGGATACCCCATTTCTGACAATCTCTGAAAATTTCATGAAAATCCATCCATAACTTTTTGAGTTATCTTGCTAACAAACAAACAAACAGACAGACAGACAGACAAACCAACGCTGATGAAAACATAACCTCCTTGGCGGAGGTAAAAATGTGCCGTTTCCACTGAAAAATGATTATCTCTTCAAAATAAAAACATTTTTACCAAAATCTGAAAAAGCTTTTCTTTCAATAAATAATTAAAACTTCATTCAAATGACTAAATCATTTGGAAAAAAAATGATTATAAAATGGCCATTTTCCTCGCCAGTAAAATGACCCCCCCCCCCCACCAAAACTGCCCCTCCATCTGCACAGAGACTGAAGGATGGTTTCTACAGGACAGCAGAGTACAGGTGCAGCTCAGAAAAGTTGATTTATTTCACTAATTCAGTGAAAAAAATTAAAGTCATTTATTCTACAGATTCATTATACACAGAGCGATAGATTTCAAGTGTTTATTTCTTTTAATGTTGATGGTTATGGCTTATAGCTCATGAAAACCCCAAATCTAGTTTCTCAAAAAATTAGAAGTTTACATATAATTATTTTTTTTTAAATAGATTTTTAATAGAAATATTGACTGAAAACTCTGTCCATGTACCACACAGTACTTGGTCGGGGCTCCTTCTGCATGAATGACTGCATCAGTGCGGTGTGTCATGGAGGTGAACAGCCTGTGGTTCTGCTGAGGGGTTCTGGAGGCCCAGCTTGCTTTGATAGCGGCCTTCAGCTCGTCTGCATTGTTGGGTCTGGTGTCTCTCATCGTCCTCTGGACAATCCTCCAGAGATTCTCTGTGGGGTTCAGGTCAGGAGGGTTTACTGGCTAGTCCAGCACAGTGATGCCACGGTCATTAAAGCAGGTTCTGGTTCTTTGGGCAGTGTGGGCAGGAGCCAAGTCCTGCTGGAAAATGAAACCAGCATCTCCATAAAGCTGGTCAGCAGAGGGGAGCATGAAGTGCTCTAAAATTTCCCAGCAGATGGCTGTGCTGGCTTTGAATTTTTAAAAAAATTGTAAGTAATATTCTATTTTTAGGGGTGTGTGAATTTGGGGTTTTCATTAGCTGTAAGTCATAACCATCAAAATTAAAAGAAATAAACATGTGTAATGATTCTATATATCCATCCATCCATCCATCTTCTGCTGCTTAATCCTTTTGGGTCGCGGGGGGGCTGGAGCCTATCCCAGCATCTTTGGGCGAGAGGCAGGGTACACCCTGGACAGATCGCCAGTCCATCGCAGGGCCAACACAGAGAGACAGACAACCATCCACTCTCACAGTCATACCTAAGGACAATTTAGAATCCCCAGTTGATGCCAATTAACCTAACCTGCATGTCTTTGGCATGTGGGAGGAAACCGGAGTACCCGGAGTAAACCCACACAGACACCGGGAGAACATGCAAACTCCACACAGAAGGGTCACCGATGGTCTGAAGGTGGGATCAAACCCACGATGGTCAAGGGTGGAATCGATCCCATGACCTTCTTGCTGTGCTGCCACTGTACTAACCACTGTGCCACCGTGCTGCCCTGATTCTGTAAAATATAGTTTAATTTTTTGAATTGAATTAGTGAAATAAATCATCTTTGTGATGATATTCTAATTTACTGAAATGCACCTATCAGTGAGAGGACAGGTGCAAATGTACAAGAAAATCATGAAAATATGAGAAAAAAGGGGAAACGGCAAAAGTTTAAAAAATGAGCTTGCCAGGAAAACGTCAAGGAAATCAGGAAATCATTTGCTGTTCTCATAAAGTTGGGACTTGCTTATTGTAAATATGTGACTTTGTAAATTGTAAATTCTCATATTTTATCATATTTTTGCACCTTTATTCTTGCAAATTTGTAGTGAAACTATGTTTATTCCTTTGTAGTTCTACCAAATGCTAACTATGAAAATCACCCACAATCCCCTTGTTCAAAATAATAATTCACTTCCTGTGTCCTTTCACACAGCAATAAATCACTAACTATAAAAGGCGAGGTTGAGGGTAACGCTGCACTAGCCTGGCTGAGGAAGCAGACGTGCTGCAGGCTGCTGCGACTGCTGCTGCAGTTCACTCAACCTGGTGCAGGTGTTTGCACTAAACTATTCTGCACCTTTTTAAAGGGGTGATCGGGGCCTCATACAACATCCAGCATTACTGTTAATGTAAATTCAGTCCCTCAAACATTTCTTTCAGCCAGGGTGAATTTTACTGTGACCTAAATTCATTAGAAATTAAAAGAATGCAACACAGAAAAATGTTTCCATTCCAGGTCTTTCTGAGCCCCCCCCCCCCCCCCTGCAGTGGACCCTGGGTAAAGAGCACCCTGTCCCCCCAGTCCCACGCCCCTGCATCCACGCCCTCTGGGTGGCTCTGGCCTAGTACATCTGCTGGCCCCGTGTGCTGTCCATGAACAGTTTTCTGTCCTCTATAAATTCTGACATTTTAATGCTCAGAGTGAAACCACAGCAGCTACTTCCTCCTGTCAGCTCTGAACTGGAGAGTGAAGGTGGTCACGGTTCTCACTATAGTGTGTCTATGGTGTGAACAGTGTGGCCTCTTTGTGCCCTGTGGTTAACTGTTTTGCTCCTCTTCTTTCCGTTGTTACTGACAACCAAATATGGCTGAAGTGTGACGTTTCTCAGTGATTTTCCTACCACAGAGCTGCAGAAACCTGCTGACTTCTTATTGATCTTTTTTTTTTTTACTGCAAATGCAGCAGTTGTGAAGTCACATTCTTATTTCTGCATTTGATGTTTCAGACACTTATTCAGTTGTCGTCTACTCATCAGTGAGGTCAGAGGACATCAGTTCTGGACAATCAGCCTGCAAACCAATCAGGAAGAGAAGTACTGGCACCATTTTCATTTTGTTACTGTGGTAACATGTAAGTTTTTTCCTTTTTTCATGTTTGTGTTCATGTTTTCTAGGAAACCAAAAGTCCTCTACTGCTCAGTGAAGTGGCCCACCCTACAACCATCAAACCCAGCTGGATCCTCTCTGAGCAGCTCCACCTGCTCCAACAGACTACAGCACATGTCATGAGTTCCTTAATTGTTCATTGACTTTGTCTTATTACACCACTATGACAAAAAACTTTAACAATTAGCCTAACAGAGCAAGCTTGCAGCTTATAGATAACTTTGCTCTTGTTATCATTTACATCATACTTTTTAGTATATATTAGTTTTGCTTTATGTTCTCGCTACTGATGCAGTGACATGGTTTCTCTGTAGCATCAATAAACTCTGGTCTTAATTCTTCTCTGTTTTTCTGCTTCTGTGGGTCTCATGAAGATGTCAGAAAAACTGTGACTCATTCTGGTTTGCTTGTGGCTTCCATATGTACACCTGTCTTCTGTATAGAAGCAAACATAAAGCCACCAGTGTGAATGATTTACACACATTTATATGAGGGAGGCTGAAAAGTTCATAGTGGTCAAATTTGACCAAATGTGTTGATTTTTCAGCTGCAGTGATCCAAGTGCTGCAACACCGATGGAAGAAGTGTGTGGATCGAAGGGGAGACGATGTTGAAAAATAAACCACATTTGGTCAAATTTGACCACGATGAACTTTTCAGCGCCCCCTCACACAGGAGCATCATTTTGCTGCTGAAAACTGAACTAAAACAACTTTAAACTGTTTGTGTTTAATAATTAACCCAATAAACATCCCTAAAACTCTTTATGTCTTTTTAAATTAAAGCTACTGTATGTTTTGATATTATTGCTCATAATGAGCTCTCATGACCCACAATGAGGGTTTTTGTTTTGTTCTCATCTTAAAAGCTTCCATAGTCTTAAAAACTTCCACAGATTGGTTGAACCACAGTGGAGACTGTATTAAACATACATGTAGAGCAGAGTATCGTCTGCATATTGAGAAACAATGAAGATATTTTTTTTTTTCTCTCCCGGCGCCACACGAGTAGGCTGCCCTTTGCAACAGCAGCTCAATTCCGAGTCTTTTTCCCCCCCTCCTCTCTCTTTTTGATCTGTCTTTTTTCACTCCACTTATATCACGGACACACAGATCGTCCCAAATGTCTCCTGAGCCGGTGGACGGAGCCACTGTTTATAGCAGGATACGATACAGCAGGGAAGAGCTGCTAGCATTCAACCGCCACCCGGTCCCATTGGAAAAACTCGACATACCGAGAGAACTGAGGCGAAAACGCCGCGGCTGCCGGGCTGGAGTAAGACAGAGGACAAAAAATATAAGGTACAGACCCTCCCTTCCATCTATTGTCATGGGAAATGTACGGTCGATACTGGGAAAGGTAGATGAGCTAGCGGCTATCTCCCGTTACAATAGCACTTACCGGGAGTGCTCTCTCCTTTTGTTTACTGAGACGTGGCTAACTGAACTAGCAGCAGATGCTAACATTGAGCTGGAGGGTTTTCACATGATACGGGCTGACCGAACACCAGACAGTGGCAAAGCAAGGGGCGGTGGAGTGATAATGTATGTTAACAACAACTGGTGCAGACTGGGACATATCACTGTTAAACAACGACACTGCAGCAAAGGCATTGAGTTGCTAGCTGTTAGCATGAGGCCTACATATCTCCCGAGAGAACACTCACACGTGATCTGCATTGTTGTTTATGCAAATCCGACGGCGAACGCTGGGACAGCGCGTGACGTCATCCATTCAGTAACCAGCAGGCTGCTGACAGAACACCCAGATGCTCTTCTCCTCATCTCAGGCGATTTAAACCATGTTTCACTATCTCCCATTCTACCCACGTTCACCCAGTATGTCACATGCCACACTAGAGACAATAAAACACTGGACTTATTCTACGCAAACACTAAGGAGGCATACACCTCATCACAACTCCCCCCACTCGGGAGATCGGATCACAACTTGGTTCATCTCCGGCCGGTGTACAAACCCCTAGTGCACAGACAACCTCCGGCCATGCACACTGTGGAGTTATGGTCGGAGGAGACAATGGACACTCTAAAGGACTGTTTTGAAGCAACCGCCTGGAAGCAGCTCTGCGATCCACATGGTGAGGACATCGATGGCCTCACTCACACCTTCACGGACTACCTCAGCTTCTGTGTGGACAAATCCGTTCCCACCAAGACCATATGGCGTCACTCAAACAACAAACCCTGGATCAACCCTGAGATAAAAACACTTCTGAGAGAGAAGAAGAGGATCTTCAGGTCGGGGAATAGGGAGATGCTGAAGTCCGTACAGAGGGAGCTGAGGAGAAAGATCAGAGTAGGCAAGGACAGCTTCAGGAAGAAGATGGAGGGCAAGCTGCAACAGAGCGACATCAGCGGGGTCTGGAGAAACCTCAAAACCATCTCTGGGCTCCAGAATACCTCCCCCCAGGCCACGGGGGACAGGGAGTGGGCGAACAATCTGAATCTGTTTTTCAATAGGTTTGACCAACCGCCCTCCCCCCTGTCTGCACAACAACCACTGCTGCCTCTAAAGAAATCAAGTCCTGCTGCCCACTCCCCACTCCACCAACACCCCCCCCCACTCCCAACACACAGCCCCCCATCCTGACCCTGACCAGGACCCAGGTGAGGACGGAGCTGAGGAAGATCAAGGCGAGGAAGGCGTCGGGACCGGATGGCATCAGCGCAAAGCTCCTCAAGTCCTGTGCAGACCAGCTGTGTGGGATTGTGACGTATATCTTCAACCTGAGCCTGAAACTGGGGAGGCTACCACAGCTGTGGAAAACATCTTGTGTGGTACCTGTACCAAAAACTTCCCACCCCAAAGACCTGAACAGCTACACACCGGTGGCCTTGACGTCCCACTTGATGAAGACCCTGGAGAGACTGCTCCTTGCTTACTTCCGCCCCCTGGTGGAACCAGCGATGGATCCACTCTAGTTCGCCTACCAGCATGGCATTGGGGTGGAGGATGCAGTGATCTTCCTCCTTCACCATTCTCTGTCCCACCTGGAGAAGCCCGGGAATATGGTGAGGATCATGTTCTTTGACTTCTCCAGTGCTTTCAACACCATCCAACCGATGATCCTGAAGGATTAGCTGCTGCGCGCAGGGGTGGACCAGCACCTGTCATCATGGATCCTGGACTACCTCACGAACCGGCCTCAGTTTGTTAGAACCCGGGACTGTGTGTCCGACACGATCATCAGTAGCACGGTGGCCCCCCAGGGAACGGTGCTGGCTCCCTTCCTGTTCACTCTTTATACTGCGGACTTCTCACACAACACAACACACTGCCATCTACAGAAGTTCTCTGATGACTCTGCGATCGTTGGCCTCATCTCCAATGGAGATGAAGCTGAGTACAGAGGGCTTATCCAGGACTTCATGGACTGGTGCCATCGGAACTGCCTCCAGATCAACGCGAGAAAAACTAAGGAGCTGGTGGTGGACTGCCGCAGGCAAGGACAACCCCTCACAGCACCAGTAAATATACAGGGAACAGACATCGAGATGGTGACAGCCTATAAGTACCTGGGTGTTCATCTGAACAATAAACTAGACTGGTCACACAATACTGATGCACTCTACAAGAAGGGACAGCGCAGGCTGTTCCTGCTGAGGAGACTCAGGTCTTTTGGTGTACAAGGTGCGCTGCTGAAGACATTCTATGACACGGTGGTGGCATCATCCATCACTTTTGGAGTGGTCTGCTGGGGCAGTGGCATTACTGCAGCCGATAGGAAGAGACTGAACAAACTGATCAAGAAAGCTAGCTCTGTCCTGGGGCAGTGCCTTGATCCAGTGGAGGAGATTGGAGAGAGAAGGACGGTGGCTAAACTGTCATCTCTGCTGGAGTCCGAGTTCCACCCTATGCAGGACATACTGAATGCACTGAGGAGCTCATTTAGCAGCAGACTACATCATCCCAGGTGCACAACCGAGAGGTTTCGCAGGTCCTTCCTACCAACGGCTGTCAGACTGTACAACCTAAGCAGGGCTGCTCGCAGAGATACCAAAAAGACGTAACAAACTAATATTTTTTTGAATGCAAAAGATGCAATAGACTTACACAATGGTCCCCTCCGGCATACAACTAGGAAAATACCGGTCGCTATGGAGAGTGAGAATATGTATGGGCACATAATCATACCATGTAGGATAACTAAGTAGACGGTTGTGCTGTTTCATCCCATCTAGCAACAATGCTCTGCATTGTGTGTGTTTATATATTTACATATTTATTCCATCTAGCTACAATGCTCCGCACTGGGTGTGTTTATGTTTATATATCTATATATTTATTCCATCTAGCTACAATGCTCCGCACTGTGTGTTTATATATCTACATATTATTCCATCTAGCTACATTGTTCCGCACTGGGTGTGTTTATGTTTATATATCTATATATTTATTCCATCTAGCTACATTGCTCCGCACTGTGTATTTACATATTCATTTATTTATTCCATCCAGCTACAATGCTCTGCACTGTGTGTCTGTGTGTGTGTATATATATATATATATTTTATAGTAATATGTACTATGTATATTAGCTGCTCTTGCGTGCTTGTTTTTTTTTTTTTTCTTGCCTTCTGATTGTTGCTCTGAGTGTTGCTATCCCTGTGCTGTTGCAATCCTGGAATTTCCCCGTTGTGGGACTAATAAAGGCTTATCTTATCTTATATTTAATGTTTAGAATGCTGTTGGCTGTAAAGAAGATAATAAAGTAACAGCTGGATTATTTAACCCAGACAAGACTTTACTGAACCCGTTACAGCAGGTTGTCATTATTAATGCATATTCACATAATTGCATGAAGGTGAACATTATATACACACCTGTTTTAGTATTGAAGTTCCACAAGAGGGCAGTGTAGAATAGAGACAGGCATGATACTGTGCAGCTCTGTGATGACTTGAATGAATGAATGAATGAATTTATTTATTTCGGATAGTACATTACAGGTTAAAAGAAACTGTATAATATAACAACAAGGTCAAATTAGACAAAGACTCCTTCTACTATACAATTCCACGTGAGTTATCCGAAATGGGTGATGGCTGAAGCCGCAGCTTATATTGCCCACCCATATTCCATCCAAGAATTCAAAGGAGAAAAAAGAGAAAACAAGACAAGAGCGATTACAATTTAAAACAAGGCTAAGACAAAATATGACTGAGAGAAAAAGAAAACTGAGCTAGTCTAAGTTAAGCGGTTACTATTCAAAAACAAATCTAAGACATAGTGTCACAGAGAAAAAAGAAAAACTAAGCTATAACACAACACAGGCTGGAAATGTCAATCCTTATGTGAGTTTACATGTCGTCTTGTAAATATGTTTGGAGTATTTCTTCCTTTAGTTTTTGTTTAAATTGTCCAAGCTTTGTACATGATTTTAATTCAGGTCCAAAATCGTTCCATAATCTGACACCTTGCACTGAAATACAGTGTTGCTTGGTAGTTGTTCTCACTGTAGGCTTTTGAAATATACATGTTCCTCTGAAGTGATATCGTTTCTCCCTTGTTTGGAACAACTTTTGGATATTTGCGGGCAGTGATAGATTCTTCACTTTGAACATTATTATTGCGGTTTTAAAGTCGATCAGATCTTTCAACTTGAGAGTTTTTTGTTTAAGAAAAAGTGGGTTTGTTGGTTCCCTGTAAGCTGCTTTGTTGATTATTCTAATAGCTCTCTTTTGAAGCATAAAGAGTGGATATATGTTTGTTTTATATGTATTTCCCCATACTTCATTACAATATGTCATGTATGGGAGTATTAATGAATGATACAAGGTGTATAGTGTGGGTTGATTCAGCAAATTTTTCACTCTGTGTAATATTGCAATTGATTTGGATACTTTACCTTTTATATAATTAATATGTGGCTTCCAACACAGTTTGTTATCAATTATTACTCCAAGGAATTTAGTTTCGGATACCCTTTCAATCTCTACACCATTTACACTGAGTTTGGGTACTGGGTAGTTGTGATGGTTGTTAAAGACTATAAATTTTGTCTTGCTTAAATTGAGCGTTAATTTGTTTGAATCAAACCACAGTTTCAGCTTTCCTAATTCCTTTCCGAGTGTATCCAGAAGTTGTTCCAAATTGTTTCCACTGCATAGCAGGTTAGTGTCATCAGCAAACAATATTAAGTCCATTTTTTCTGAAACTTTACATATATCATTTATATACATATTGAATAATAATGGTCCCAAAACTGAACCCTGTGGGACTCCACAGATGACCTTCAGTAGCTCTGAGTTTTTGTTGTTAACACATACAAACTGATATCTATTCTTTAAGTAACTTCTTAACCAGGACAGTGCTACCCCTCTAATACCACAATTTTGTAGTTTCTTTAATAATAGATTGTGATCTACTGTATCAAATGCTTTTTTAAGATCCAGGAATACTCCAACTGAATACTCTTTATTTTCAATGGCTGTTGATATTTTTTCTGTAAATTCCATTAAGGCATATGCTGTTGTCCTTTTGTGTCTGAACCCATATTGCTGCTCACACAATAAATCATTCTTCAGTATGAAGTTGTCAATTCTCTCATAGAATATTTTTTCAAGTATCTTGGAAAATTGCGGTAATAGTGAAATTGGTCTGTAGTTGGAGAGTTCCCCTCTGTCGCCTGTCTTGTAAATCGGAATTACTTTAGCTATTTTCATTGCATTGGGAAATATACCTGATTGGAGAGACAGGTTACAGATATACGTCAGTGGTTTCACTATGCATTCGATAACAGTTTTGACTAGTAGCATATCAATACCATCGCAGTCAGTAGATGTTTTACTTTTGAATGATTTAACAATTTCAATGACCTCTCTTTCGTCTGTGTTCTTTATGAAGATGGTGTCTTTTACAGCAGTGTTGTTGCATATTGAATCACCTGTTGGCATCGTAGTGGGTATTTCTCGGGCCAGTTTAGGTCCAATGTTAACAAAAAAATTATTAAATTCATCTGCAGGTGAAGCTATATTCACATTCGGAGTCGATTTATTATTTTTTGGAATGTTAGTTGGGTAGCTGGTATTTCTGCTTTTATTTCCAAGGATACTGTTGATTATTGTCCATGTATTTTTAATATTGTCTTTGTTTTTTTCCAGTTCTTTACTGTAATAGTCTCTTTTACTACATCTTATTATATATGTTAACTTATTTTTGTATGTTTTATACCGCTGCTCTGCTTCTTTTGTCCTTTTCTTTATGAAAGCTTTATATAATATTTTTTTTCTTTTTACACGCCTTTTGTAGTCCTTTGGTTAGCCATGGTTTGTCAGTAAATTTGTGTTTAAGCTTTTTTTTAACTAATGGGCAGTTTTTTTTCATAAAGAGTGGTTACAATGTTTATAAATGTGTCATAGGCTTCATTTACATCTGATACATAGACTTCTGTCCAGTCTTGCTTCAGCAAGTCCTCTTTAAAAGAACTGATTGCGTTTGGTGATTTGTGTCTGAACGATTTTGAGATTTTTTCTGGGTTGGGCCCCGTGTGGCCATGGATAAGTGCAAAGATTGGTAAGTGGTCGCTTATATCATTTATCTATAATCCACTTTCTATTTTCTTGTGAGCTGTGATTCTACTGGGATGTGTTATTGTGGGATATAGACTCATGCTGTACATAGAGTTCATGAACTCTTTGAGTTCATGTGTTATGAGTTCATGTGTCATGAACTCCTTCGTGAACGACATCTTCGAGTGGATCGCAGGTGAGGCCTCCCGTCTGGCCCACTACAACAAACGCTCCACCATCTCCTCCAGAGAGATCCAGACCGCCGTCCGCCTCCTGCTGCCTGGTGAGCTGGCCAAGCATGCTGTATCTGAGGGCACCAAGGCTGTCACCAAGTACAAGGGGGGTCAGCTTCTCATGTTCCAAGTTAAAGGGGAAGAGGGTGAAATGCTGATGCAGACCGTTTAAAACATTCCTTTATCATTTTTGCAAACATGCTACAAAGTTTTGCCCAGTCTCAGGACTGGTTTGACTCTGATCCGCTTCTCTTTGATGAGGACTTCTGCCAGAGCCTCATGAAGGACCTCCAGTCTCTTCCCACGTCCCACTCACCAAGTACACCAGCTCCAAGTGAAAAGCTCTACTGCTGACTCCAACCACTTTGAGTTCATGTGTTATTTATGAACAGCAAACATGTTATTAACATGAAGATATGTATCCATTAACATGCTGCCTGGCACTTTGATTTCATGATGTGATTTATAAAAGTATATTTTTGACCCAAAATGGCCTTTTTGGGTCAAAAATTGGGTCATTGCCAGGAAAATGTTACTCTATTTACATTTTTTGGCCAGGTGGGGGTGCTGTTGAGAACAGAAGGAATCATTGCTGTACCATATTTTGCTAAACCTCACAGTTTGATGACAGAAATGTTCATTTTCACAGTTTTGCAATGATTTGGACCACTGAGGTTAATAACTCCTCATTTGGACTGTTAGCCATGATCATTCAGGGCTACCATTTACCTCCAAGAAAACTTGTTATGGTGTTTTAAACTGCAGTGACTGTGATCAACATTAAAAAGGAAGCTAAGACTGTGAAAATGCATCTTGTCCTCAGGATCACACTTGATGTTATTTTGACTCTACCCTGATGCTGAGATGATGCTGAATGTCCACACTTCTCAGTCAGTGATAAGATTTATCTGGTGTTTTATTTTTTAGACCTAGTTAATCTGTCACTACCAATCAGTTTCTACATCCATCCATCCATCTTCTTCCGCTTAATCCTTTCCGGGGGGGGGGGGGCGGCTTATCCCAGCATCTTTGGGCGAGAGGCAGGGTACACCCTGAGCAGATTGCCAGTCCATCGCAGGGCCAACACAGAGAGACAGACAACCATTCACTCTCACAGTCATACCTAAGGACAATTTAGAATCCCCAGTTTTGATGCCAGTTAACCTAACTTGCATGTTTTTGGCATGTGAGAGAAAACTGGAGAAAAAAATCCCGGAGTAAACCCACGCAGACACGGGGAGAACATGCAAACTCCACACAGATCACTGTCGGTCGGGGGCTGGGATCGAACCCAGGATCCCCCGGCCAAGGGTGAGTTGCTGTGCTGCCACAGTGCTAACCACTCCGCCACGCGCTGCCCAGTTTCTACATTATTATTATTATTATGATGGTGATGTAACTTACAACAAAGAAATCATAAATGCATTAAACAGTCAAAAACGACCCCTTACCTTGTAACTTGTCATACATATCATAATAATAAAGGTCTAACAATAATGTCTGGGCCTCTGTATTACAGAAGGCAATTTTTTGAACACGGTACAAGTTTTTTTAAGTTCACTATTAAGCCAGACTGATTATTCCAAACAGCTCCAGTTGCAGCTCCTGCAAAGCTGTCAGCAGAGGAAATAATAATAGAGACATTTCAGCAATAAAAACACATTTTTATATTGAGTGAATAATGAAGCCCCAGATAAAAGGCTGAAGTTACTCCTGAATATGTTATGATCGGGTGAGCGCACTCCCCCTCCCGTCCTGTGGGAGGGTCCCCGGCTCCACAGGTAATCAAGACACCTGTGTGAGTGGACATATCTGCTGTCTCCTCGCTGGCAGTGCTTAAAAGGCCCAGTCTGTGAACGCTCCAGCGCTGGCTCGTTGGGTATACTACCAAACAAAAATCTTAGTAAGTAAAGTATTTTTCTCTCTCTTATTCTCAGGTTGCTGCCATCTCTATGGTGTGTCCCTGGGGATTTGTTGTGCACTCACCTGCTGCTTCATCATCATCGGCTTCATCCCTGATCACCTTTTCCACCTGGTCAGACTTCCACCAGCCTGTTTGGTCTGCAGCATCTGTTCCCACTCATCCTGGCCTTCCTGGGTTCCTCGTCGGGCTGTCTGCTCTCACTCATAAGAATTCCTAAGGATTATTATTACCTGTCTCCCTCCTCTCTCTAACCTCCTCTCATCTCTTCATTTACAGGCTGGGTGCTCCTCTGGCGAGTGAGGTGTTTTTCCACTACATTTGCTGTTTCTTTTCAATAAAATTGTGTTTAACTTTGACTCTCGGTGTTGTGTGTGTTCTCTGGTGTGGCATCTTGCACGTGGGCTGATTTTGTTAGTAAATCATGACAGAATGAGCCAGACATGAATTAGGCCCAGCAGGTGCTACAACAGGGGAACACTCACCCTTTTCCGCCTCAACGTTACGGAGAGGCAGGTGGCCATGCTGACTGAACAGCTCCAAACCATCACACAGCAATTCAGCACGGTCACCGAACATCTGAGTCACATGTCTCGTTCGGGGCCTCTTCCTCCACCTGCAGGTCAAATTTCTTCTACTATCAGCCGAACCACCTCTGTTCCCTCACCTGCCCCGTCTGCGGGGAGGTGGGGAAATGTAAGGGGTTTGTGTGTCAAGTTCAGCTGTATCTGCGGTAGGTGAGCGGGGAGTACCCAGACGACACATCTAAAATTCACTTTATGACCCTCCTGCTATGTGATCGAGCCCTCAGCTGGGCTCAGTCTATTTTCGATAGTGAGGAGGGCCCTCATTACTCTTTTGATAGATTTATGTGTGAATTTTCTCGGGCTTTCGATCGCTCTGAGAGTGAGGGAAACATCATGACTCATGTGTTGTCTCTCTGCCAGGGTAATCAGTCAGCTGCCGATTACACTGGAGTTTCTGGTCATCAGGACAGATTCTGGATGGAATGACGTTTCTCTAAGAAGCGCCTTCCTCCAGGGTCTCAACACCAACCTACGCAATGACCTGGCAATTCATACTGCTCCCTCCTCTCTTGATGAGCTTATTGGTTAAGCTGTTAGTCTGGATAATCATTACCATGAGTGTGCGAAGGAGGGGAAGGCCTCCTCTGACCTGTCCGTCTCACACATGTTCTCTCCAGCTTCTGGCTTAGGTGAGACTGACTTCTCCTCCGAGGCTATGGTGCTCGGCTGAGTCCGACTGACTCCGGAAGAACACCTGTGATGGAGGAAAGCTGGTGCTTGCATGTATTGCAGCTCACTAGAGCACAAAATATTCAATTGTCATCTTAAGCCAAAAAGACGCGGCCCGTCAGTAGCCGTGGGGGGTCTGACAGGCAGGACCTCTTTTCATTCCCCCGGTAGCTTTTCCATTCCGGCCCTCATTCAGTTACTGGGGGTTGAGAGGAGGGTTTTGGCTTTAATTGATCCAGGGGCGGAGCAAAATTTCATCGCTCAGCAGCTTGTGCAGGAAATTGGAATTCCCACAACTCAACTGCCAGCTTCACTAAACATTGCGGCATTGTCTGGGAGTTATATTGCATCTATTATTGAGTGTACGGCGCCGATTTCCATCCTTCTGTTTGGGAACCACCGGGAGACCATTTCGTTCTTTATTCTTCCTAGTTCATCCTCCCTGGTGGTTCTGGAGTATCCGTGGCTCTGGAAGCATAATCCTATCATCAATTGGGTACAAAATTCCATCTCTTCCTGGAGCCCTTTCTGTTTAGCATCTTGCCTCTGCTCGGCCGAGTGTTCTCCGTCCCTTTCCGTCTCCTCTCCTCCGGTGGAGCCGTCGGATCTCAGCCTCATCCCTGAGGTCTATCATGACCTTGGGGAAGACTTTAGCAAGTCTAGAGCGCTTTCTTTGCCTCCTCACTGCTCTTATGACTGTGCTATTGACCTCCTCCCGGGTGCGCTGTTGCCATCTAGCTGGCTCTACAGCCTTTCTGGACAGGAGAGTGAGGCAATGGAAAGCTATACTAAGGACTCTTTGAACGCCGGCCTTATTCGGCCTTCCTCAGCTCCTCTTGAGGCAGGGTGACATAACGTTCGGCTCAGGAGACGCACACACACAGGTTCAGAGTAGTTCAAACTGTTTATTAACAGCAGGGGTGTATGGGTGTGTGTCAGCGGAATGTTAATGTATTGGTGGTGGCGTCTGCTTCGGGCACAGAGGCAGGAGACCGTTCAGCCGGCAACCCTATGGGAAAGAACAGACACAAGGTGACAGGCACACACCAATACAGGAGAAGAATAGGCGAGGGAGAGAAGCTTACTTGAGTTTGACAGATGGCAGGCACTACAAGGACAGAACCCCGGGAGACAGTCACCTGCAGGACTCGGTGCAGCAGCGAGGAAGGACGAGGGACGGAGTTGTCCGCCGCCGAGGAATCCACCTGTGCACAGGGGAGCAGACTGGGAGAGGTAAGGAAAGGAATCTTCTTACCACTAGCTTGACGCTGAAGAGTGAGTTGACGCTTCGCATAGAAGGCGATGAAGTCTAACGGCTTCAGGCCGAAGCTCAGGGCGAGGCGGCTTTTATCCCTCGCCGCTGACGAGTAGCAGGTGCGTGAGCAGGTGGCGCCGCTGATGAATGGCGCGGCGTGACAGTACTCCCCCCTCTAGCAGCGCCTCCTGGCGATGGCTTATCCGGGTGCGCTCGGTGGAAGTCCGCGATGAGCGATGGGTCCAACACAAACGACGGGGGCACCCACTGTCGATGCTCGGGCCCATAGCCCTCCCAGTCCACCAAGTATTGCAACCCACGACCCCGGCGCCGGGAGTCCAGGATGGAGGAGGCGGACCAGGCCGGATGGCCACCAATCATCCGGGGCGCGGGTTGCGCTGCAGGAGGAGGGCAAAGGGGGTCAGTGACTGCCAGCTTCACCTTCGACACGTGGAAAGTAGGATGAATGCGGAGGGAGGGGGGAATAGCCACGCGCACAGCCACCGGGTTGATGATCCGGGTGATGGGATAGGGACCCATGAAGCGCTGTGCCAGCTTTCTCCTCTCGCCTTTTAAAGTGACGTCCTGGGTGGAAATGTAAACAAGCTGCCCAACTCTGTACGCCGGGGCAGGTCTTCTACGCCGGTCCGCCACAGTCCTGTTGCGCTCCGCTGTGCGTAATAGCGCATTGCGCGCGGCAGTCCAGGTGGAGCGGAACTGCCTGAGATGGGCCCTAACTGACGGGACAGTTACTTCACTCTCCTGCTCCGGAAACAGCGGGGGGTCGTAACCCAGGGACGCTTTGAAGGGGGACATCCCTGTAGCAGAAGAGCGAGCGGTGTTGTGGGCATATTCAACCCAGGCAAGATGGTTGCTCCAGGACGTGGGTTTGGATCTGGACACACAGCGGAGCGCAGCCTCCAGCTCCTGGTTGGTCCTCTCACACTGCCCGTTGGATTGGGGGTGATGGCCGGAGGAGAGGCTCACCTTGGCTCCAATGGCATTGCAGAAAGACCTCCAAACCTCGGATGAAAACTGGGGGCCCCGGTCCGAGACCACGTCCACCGGAATCCCGTGCAGCCTGACCACGTGTTGGACGAGGAGGTCCGCCGTCTCCAGGGCAGTAGGGAGGCCTCGCAGGGGGACGAAGTGCACGGCCTTGGAGAAGCGGTCCACGATGGTCAGGATGGTGTCATAGGAGTTGGAGACAGGGAGTCCGGTGACGAAATCCAACGCGATGTGCGACCAGGGCCTGCCAGGGACGGGCAGGGGCTGGAGCAGACCCGCTGGAGGGGCATTTCCCGACTTGCAGGTGGCACAGATTGGGCAAGCCCGGGCGTAGCGGGCTGCATCCCTCCTCAGGCCTGGCCACCAAAAGGACCGTTGGAGGAGATCTATCATCCGGGAGGTGCCAGGGTGACAGGTGAGCTTGGAGGTGTGGAGCCAGTGGATGACCTCTCCTCGGACCGCGGATGGCACGAACAGCCTCCCCTCCGGTCCGCCGCCAGGGTCAGGTTCCACCTCCTGTGCCTTCCGGATCTTGCTCTCGATGTCCCACGAGATGGCTCCCACGACGCACGACCTGGGCAGGATGGAGTGGGGCGCCTCCTCCGACTCCACGGGGGCGAACTGCCTGGAGAGGGCGTCAGGCAGGACATTCCTAGAGCCAGGCCTGAAGGTGATAGAAAATTGAAACCTGGCGAAGAACAGGGACCAGCGCGCCTGGCGGGCGTTCAGGCGCTTGGCAGATCGTAAATATTCCAAGTTCTTGTGGTCCGTGAGGACCACAAACGGCAGGTTCGCCCCCTCTAACCAGTGGCGCCACTCCTGCAGGGCGAGCTTGATGGCCAAGAGCTCTCTGTCCCCCACATCGTAGTTCCTCTCCGCCGGGGACAAGCGCCGGGAGAAGAAGGCGCACGGTCGTTTGGTGCCATTGTCCGGTGACCGCTGGGACAGCACTGCTCCCACTCCCGTGTCCGAAGCGTCTACCTCTACGATGCACTGCAGCGCGGGGTCGACCTGGCGAAGGACCCGGGAGGAGGAGAATTCCGCCTTCAGCGCCTCAAAGGCGGCAGTGACCTCTTCGGTCCATGGGAACGGGACCTTCGGGGACGTGAGGTGGGTCAGTGGTCCAACGATGGCACTGAAGTTGGGGACAAAGCGGCGGTAGAAATTGGCGAAGCCAACAAATTGCTGCACCTGTTTCCGGGATGCAGGTGTAGGCCATTCCACCACCGCCTTTACCTTCTCTGGGTCGGGGAGCACCTTATCGTGGGCGATGATGAACCCCAGGAAGGACGTACTCCTGGCGTAAAATTCACACTTTTCTGCCTTTACGTACAGACGATTCTCCAGCAGCCTTTGGAGGACCCGCCTCACGTGGACCTGGTGCTCATCCCTGGACTTGGAGAAGATGAGAATATCATCCAGGTAGATGAACACGAAAAGGCCAATGAAGTCCCGGAGGACGTCATTAATGAGGCGCTGGCAGACTGCAGGGGCGTTGGTCAACCCGAACGGCATCACCAGGTATTCAAAGTGGCCGTTCGGGGTACGGAAGGCCGTTTTCCACTCATCTCCCTCCCGGATCCGGACGAGGTGGTAAGCGCTGCGTAGGTCCAGCTTGGTGAACCAGGTCACCCCCTGGAGGGAGTGGAAAGCAGTGTCCATGAGAGGCAGGGTGTAACGGTCCTTCTCCGTGATATTATTGAGGGCCCGGTAGTCGATACAAGGGCGGAGGGACCCATCCTTCTTTCCCACGAAGAAGAACCCTGCCCCCACGGGTGATGATGATGGGCGGATTATCCCAGCACTTAATGACTCCTTCAGGTAGGCGTTCATCGTCTCCTTCTCCGGCGCAGACAGGCTGTAAAGGCGACCAGAAGGTAAGGGAGCCCCCTGGCGGAGGTTGATGGCACAGTCATAGGGCCGATGAGGGGGAAGAGACATAGCTTTCGCTTTGCTGAACACCATACCCAGGTCGTGAAATTCTGGGGGCACCAGAGACAAGTCCGGGGGTGCAGCGTCCGTCGCAGGGGGAGGAGCGGACGGAGAGCAGGCAGCGGACTGAAGGCAGGTGCCCATACAGAATGTACTCCATGCCGATATCCCAGCTGATTTCCAATCCAGGACCGGGTTGTGAAGGCGAAGCCAGGGATACCCCAGGATGACGGGCGACACAGAGTTGGGAAGGACGTAGAAGGTCATCTCCTCCCGATGATTTCCCGAGATGATGACCGGAACGGGGATGGTTTGGTGTAATACTCTCCCAAGGGAGGCACGGGAGAGATTAACAAGGGAGATGGGATTCTTCAGTGCCTGACAGCGAATGCCCAAATGGGTTGCCAGGCTTTGTGAAATAAAGCTGCCTTCTGCACCCGAATCCACCAGTGCGTGGGTGAGATGCCCAGTGGGATTGTGGCAAAAACGGATGGGCAGCTTCAATTGGGTAAGGGGACTTAACCGATTGACGTCCGCGAGGCCCCCTACAGTGACTCGCGGACCCCGCCTTTTGGCTTATGTGGACAAAGCTCCACCGTGTGTTGATTATCTCCGCAATACATGCAGAGATTCAACTCACGGCGGCGTTGTCTCTCTGCCGGGGAGAGCTTTGTCCAGCCCGTCATCATCGGCTCCGACTCCTCGGAGTGCGATGGCGGCGGCGTCGCCAGGGGGCGAGCTTGGGGCAGGCGCAACGAGGCTCCCCGAGGGCGAGAAGAAGACGACTTCCGCCCAGAGGAGCGCTCACGCAGCCTGTTATCCAAGCTGATGGCGAGAGAAGTTAGCTCAGCTAGCGTCCCAGGGATATCCCGACCAGCCAGTTCATCCCTCAGATCATCATTCAGGCTGCAGAGAAACAGGCCACAGAGGGAGCGTTCGTCCCAGCCCAGTTCCTCCGCCGCTACCCGGTAGTCAACCGCATAGTCCGCTGCCGACCGGCTTCCCTGCTGGAGAGCGAGAAGCCGATCGACTTGGACCGTCTCGGTTCGGGAATGGTCAAAGACCTCCAGGAAGCGTGCCACGAACTGGTCATAGGTGAGGGTGGCGTAACTGGGCTTCGCCATTATGGCGTAGGTCCAAGTTAACGCGCGCCCCTCCAGGAGATTCCCTATGTAGCCAATTCGGCTGTGATCCGAGGGGAAGTCTCCGGGCACACGGTGGAATACGGACTCACACTGCATAATGAACCCCCGCGCTCCGCCGAGCTTTCCGCTAAAGCGGGCGGGGGTTGGAATCGGCGTGAGCCGAGCCGGTGCCGCTGGAGCCGGCTGGACGGCCGCTGGAACAGCAGGAGCTGCGCCACCCTGGTGAGCCGGGGGGAACGGCTGTTGGGGGTCCAGGCGGTCCAATCGGTTAGTGATGTTAATAAGTTGATTTAAAATCACCTGCTGCTGATAAGCAATTTGATCCACCCGAACCTCGAGAGTGGTAAGCCGGTGCGCGAGCCCGCCGTCTGCCGAGCCGCTCTGCTGAAGCCGTACTGACATAACGTTCGGCTCAGGAGACGCACACACACAGGTTCAGAGTAGTTCAAACTGTTTATTAACAGCAGGGGTGTATGGGTGTGTGTCAGCGGAATGTTAATGTATTGGTGGTGGCGTCTGCTTCGGGCACAGAGGCAGGAGACCGTTCAGCCGGCAACCCCATGGGAAAGAACAGACACAAGGTGACAGGCACACACCAATACAGGAGAAGAATAGGCGAGGGAGAGAAGCTTACTTGAGTTTGACAGATGGCAGGCACTACAAGGACGGAACCCCGGGAGACAGTCACCTGCAGGAATCGGTGCAGCAGCGAGGAAGGACGAGGGACGGAGTTGTCCGCCGCCGAGGAATCCACCTGTGCACAGGGGAGCAGACTGGGAGAGGTAAGGAAAGGAATCTTCTTACCACTAGCTTGACGCTGAAGAGTGAGTTGACGCTTCGCATAGAAGGTGATGAAGTCTAACGGCTTCAGGTCGAAGCTCAGGGCGAGGCGGCTTTTATCCCTCGCCGCTGACGAGTAGCAGGTGCGTGAGCAGGTGGCGCCGCTGATGAATGGCGCGGCGTGACACAGGGTTCTTTTTTGTTGGAAAGAAGGACAGGCCTCTGCGTCCATGCATAGACTTCGACGAGTTGAATGCTATCACCATCAAAGATAAATACCTTTTGAACCTGATCAACTCTGCGTTCGAGCTCCTTCAGCGCGTGCGGGTATTTTCTAAATTAGATCAGCATCATGCTTATCATTTAGTCCGCATTAACGAAGGGGACGAATGGAAGACTGCATTTAAAACCCATATGGGGCAGTTTGACTAGCTGGTGATGCCCTTTGGGCTCACCAATGCCCCCTTTGTCTTCCAGCGATTGATTAATGACGTCATAGGCAATATGGTTAATCAGTTTGTTTTTGTCTACCTTGACGATATTTTGATTTTTTCGCGCACACCAGAGGAGCACTCCGTTCATGCCAGGGCCGTGTTACAGCGGCTCCTGGAAAACCAGCTCTTTGTGAAGGCTGAAGAGTGTGAGTTTTCCACCAGCTCCACTTCCTTCCTGGGCTTCATTACTGCTGAGGGAGAGATGAGGGCTGATCTGGCCAAGGTGAAGGCTGTGCTGGATTGGCCAACACCCCAGTCTCATAAGGAGCTTCAACACTTCCTAGAATTTAACTTTTTTTTTCCAACATTCTTTTTATTGTTTTCACCACATAAAGATATTTAATAACATAAACGTATCAAACTCAAACATATCAATAACTCAAACATAACAGCCCCACCCCACCCTCCCAAATGATACAATTATTAGATGGGGATCCAAGCAATTATAGTCCATTAAATAATAAAAAGGATACAAAACAAAACATTCCTACAAAGTTGCGTATTACAGATGGCCATTGTTCACGCATCACCGCACTCTTCCATCACATGTGACACGTCCGTTCCTAATAAATAGGAAATGAAGGGGTCCCAGATATAGTGAAAATTATGCTCTTGATGTTTTAATGTATAAGTAATTTTCTTCAAAGGGAGAGTGGTAGATAACTCAAACAACCACTTATTAATTCTTGGTCTTCTAGTGTTTTTCCAGGATAAAGCTATTACTCTCTTTGCAATCAATATACTTAGGTCTATAAATAATCGTTGATTTTTTTTGATTTTCAAATTCTCTGGGTACAAAGCTAATACTAGAAAAGCACTCGGAGAGCGCAGACCTCCGCCAAGTGCCACAGTTCCCCCCCATACAGTGTTTGTGTGTACGTTTTCAGATTCCTTGACCATGAAAACATATGACTAGCAATTGGATTCACAATGATAGGATTAGTGGTTCAGTAGTAAAAGCATTACCTCCTTGGCGGAGGTAATATACTGAAGTGTTGCTGTTGTGTCCATCTCCTCCATCTCCAAACTCCCAGGCTGCGGGCGTTGCAATTCATGGCACAACCGCGTACAACCCACAGGCCAATGGGTTATGCGAGCGTTTTCATAGATCACTGAAAGCAGCACTCAGGGCTTCACTGACGGATGCAAATTGGGTAGACAGGTTGCCGTGGGTTTTATATTGGGGTTGCGCTCCGCGGCAAAAGAGGATTTGGAAGCTTCCCCGGCAGAGCGCTTGTTTTTGCGCAGCCCCTATGGCTGCCCGGGGAATTTCTGCCAAATAATCCCGCACCGGACAGCTGCCCATCTCAGCTTTTGCAGCGTAGCACAAACACAGGCACGCTGCCGGGCCCGGCCCACAACTGTTTTTTGCGTGCTTTTGTGCCTAAAACTTTGAAGAACGCGGAGTTCGTGTTCGTCAGACACGACGACCAGCGCCCTCCATTGCGCCTGCACACATGTTGAAAATGGCCGTGGTCACCAGTGTAGCGATGTTGAAATAAGGCACGGTGAACTGGAGTTTTTAAGGAAGTTTATTCATCAAATCATCGCCATCACGGAGCTCACCCCAGCTGCTGTATATGCATGCTGGGGATCACTCTCAGGCTCTCATGAGCAGTAGTCAGAAGCAGTCAGAAGAAAAACAGAGAGTGAACATATGAATTCAGCCACTTAAATACCCAGCAACAGACAATACATCAAAGGCATTTTATCATCAAAGGAAATGCATTCAGGCATATGACATTTGTACCACAATGAGAGCAGGAAGCATGAATGTTTGCATTTGAGTCATACATATCCACAGGATGCTGGTGCCTGAACTAAGCACAGGAAGGCTGCCTATTGATCTCAACACACACATCTCACTGTCCTGTTAATTGCTCTAGTCGAGCGCTGTGTTTGTCCGTGGCTGTTGTGGGGGTTACCCCATAGTATCTCACAATGTTAAAGAATCCTTTAAAAAATTCCTGTATCCAGACGGTGATCCGGATCATCCCCAAAATGTAATCAGTTCTTCCTTGTACCATTTCCAACAATGCCTGAAAGTTTCATGGAAATCCGTCCAAAACTTTTTGAGTTATCTTGCTAACCAACAGACAGACAGACAAACAGACAAACAGACAGACAAACGCTGGCAAAAACATAACCTCCTGCGGCCTGGCGGAGGTAATTCGTCGGCCTCCGTCGGTCTATGATGACCATGGAAGAGAATCCTAAACGTCTACTCTGCTGGAACAGCACCGCCTGTGGCTGAACAGGCCGATGCGCGAATGACAGTCCCTGTCACACAGGTCACACTTGTGGGTGGTTTCCGTGCTGCTGGGTCTGTGGCGGTTCTTCCTGCGGGTCCTTTTTTCATCTGCTGCAGCAGTCAGTCTCTCTTCACCCGCCTTGAGCTGTCTGGTCAGGGTGCCTCTCCATTTGGAGCGGTCCGTTGCGAGGTCCTCCCAGCGCTCTGTGTTGATATCCAGGGCCTTCATGTCTCTCTTGCAGACGTCTCTAAAGCGCAGCTGTGGGCGGCCAACGTTTCTCCTGCCAGTTGCCAGTTCTCCATAGAGGACATCTTTGGGGATTCTGCCATCCTCCATACGGTGAACGTGGCCTAGCCAGCGGAGCCTGCGCTGCCTGAGTAGAGTGAACATGGAGGGAAGGCCGGCGCGGGACAGAACTTCTGTGTTAGGCACTTTGTCCTGCCAGGATATGTCCAGGATGTGGCGAATGCAGCGCAAGTGGAAGGAGTTCAGTCTCTTTTCCTGCCGGGCGTATGTTGTCCACGTCTCACTCCCATAGAGCAGTGTGCTGATGACGCAGGCGTTGTACACTGCCATCTTCGTCTTGACAGAGAGTTTGGGATTCTCCCACACTCGTGTGGTGAGGCGAGCGAGTGTGAAGGCTGATTTTCCAATCCTCTTGTTGATCTCTGTATCAAGGGAGAGGTTGTTGCTGATCGTGGACCCCAGGTACGTGAACTGATTCACGACCTCCAGCTTGTAGTCATCGATGGTGATGGTTGGTGGTGCTTCCGTGCCTTGCGCCAAGACGTTAGTCTTCTTC
Source organism: Pholidichthys leucotaenia (assembly GCA_020510985.1). Classification (NCBI taxonomy): domain Eukaryota; kingdom Metazoa; phylum Chordata; class Actinopteri; order Cichliformes; family Pholidichthyidae; genus Pholidichthys; species Pholidichthys leucotaenia. The sequence continues at coordinate 42,847,517 of CM035847.1, read as the reverse complement.
AGGCTGATGGTAAGCCCGAAGTCCTTGCATGCCTGGGAGAAGTGGTCCATCAGGGTCTGAAGCTCCTGCTGTGTGTGGGTTGCGACTGCAGCGTCGTCTGCGAACAGCATGTCTCTGATTAGAGCCTCGCGTAATTTGGTTCTGGCTTTCAGGCGGGCAAGGTTGAAAAGCCTGCCGTCAGATCTTGTGTGCAGGTAGATTCCCTCTGTTGCTGTGCTGAAGGCATGCCTCAGGAGCATAGCAAAGAAAATCCCAAAGAGGGTTGGCACAAGTACACAGCCCTGTTTCACTCCGCTGCGTATGTTGAATGGCTCTGAGACGTTGCCATCATGCTGCACTATCCCCTGCATGTTGGTGTGAAACGATTCGATGAGGCTTTGCAACTTTGGTGGGCATCCTATCTTTGGCAGGATCTTGAAAAGGCCCTCTCTGCTGACCAGATCGAACGCTTTGGTGAGGTCAATGAAGGCGACGTACAGAGGCATGTTCTGTTCTCTGCATTTCTCCTGGAGTTGGTGGATGGAGAATATCATGTCTACCGTCGATCGCTCAGCGCGGAAACCACACTGAGACTCAGGGTAGACACGTTCGGCAAGCTTCTGTAGACGAACGAGAACAACTCGTGCGTAGACTTTGCCAACAACGCTGAGGAGGGAAATGCCCCTGTAGTTGTTGCAGTCGCTTCTCTCCCCTTTGTTTTTGTAGAGGGTGATGATCTTGGCGTCCCTCATGTCCTGTGGTACGGCACCTTCCTTCCAGCACTGGCAGAGGACGTCATGCAATGGCAACAGTAGGGCGGTCTTGCAGTGCTTGATCAGGTCAGGGGGTATGCCGTCGTTTCCGGGTGCCTTGCCAGCGGCCAAGCTATCAATGGCCTTACTGAGTTTGTTGATGGTTGGCTCGGCGTCAAGTTCGTCCATGGATGGCAGGCAGTCGATGGCATCAAGGGCTGACGGTGTCACGGTGTTCTGTCTAGAGTAGAGGTCGGAGTAGTGTTCCACCCATCTCTCCATCTGCTTGTTCTTCTCTGTGATCATCTCCCCAGTGGAAGATTTGAGGGGGGCCGTCTTGCTCTGAGCCGGACCAAGTGCTTTCTTGATGCCATCGTACATACCACGGATGTTCCCTGTTATGGCAACGGTTTGAATGTCTTGGCTGAGCTGAGTCCAGTACTCATTGGCACAGCGCCGAGCAGTCTGCTGAACTTTGCTTCTCGCAGCCCTGAGAATCTGGAGATTCTTCTCGTTTGGGTACTTCTTGTACTCAGCAAGTGCTGAGCGCTTGGCTTCAATGACGGGGGTCATCTCGGTCAACTTGGCATCAAACCAGTCCTGTGACTTCGAGGTCTTCCTCCCAAAGGTAGCCAAGGCTGTGCGGTAGATGGTGTTTCGCAGCTCTTCCCACTTCTGCTTTGCAGATTCTCCTCCTTGTGGTACACCAAGTTCCTTCTCAAAGGTGGAGGCAAACTGCTCAACAAGTTCTGGTTGGGCCATCTTGCTGGTGTCAATCCGTGCCTTTCCAGGTTGTCTAGCACAATGGAATTTCTTCAGCTGCAGCTTGACCTTGCAACACACCAATGAATGGTCTGTGTCGCAATCTGCACTCTGGAACGAACGGGTGATTAGCACGTTCTTCAGTGAGGTGCGCCTGGTCAGGATCAAGTCTAGCTGGTGCCAGTGCTTTGAGCGCGGATGTTGCCAGGAAACCTTGTGTTGGGGCTTAGTCTTGAAGAACGAGTTTGTGATGCACAGATCGTGATATGTGCAGAACTCAAGCAGCCGCTGTCCGTTGTCATTCATTCTGCCCACGCCAAAAGGTCCAAGACAGGAGGGCCAGGAGTCGTGGTCAGCACCCACTCTGGCATTGAAGTCTCCAAGGAGAATGAGTTGTTCAGAGTTGGGGATGATCCTGACAGTTGTTGTGAGATTCTCGTAGAACTCGTCTTTTGCCTCTGGTGTGGCTGTCTGTGTTGGGGCATACACACTGACGAGGGTGACTGGGCCTTGAGTGGTGTTCAGCCGGAGGGTGAGGAGTCGTGCAGAGCCAGTGCTGCCCGGTTCCACCATCTTCAGCAAAGTGTTCTTCACTGCGAAGCCCACTCCGTGTTCCCTGTGTTCGTCACTGCCCTTTCCCTGCCAGTAGAACGTGTAGTCCTTCTCTCTCAGTGTGCCTGCATCAGCTAACCGTGTTTCCTGGAGAATGGCGATATCCACTCCCAGTCTCTTCAGCTCATTATTGATGATGGCAGTCTTCCTGGTGTCGTTGATGTCCTTGAGGTTAGCAGCGAGTCCTGTCATCATAGTGCGGACGTTTCAAGTTCCCAGTTTTAGAGTTGGTCTCTTTTGTTTTATTGTCTTGCCTGGTGCAAAGGTTCTCAGCCTGCTGTTTGGATTTCTCCTTATCCCCATGCACCCAATGAGGAAAGCAAGCTGTGGCGGGACAACACCTTATTGGCTGGGGGCTGCCCAGCTTGAGGCGGGCGGTAGCTGTCCAGTGAGATCTGATGATCCCTCCCACCGTCGGGAACAACCCCTGGCGCCACGTTCTACGCCAATTGAGCAGTGGCTTATAACCGGTAACTGTCATTCCCCGTGTTTTGTCTACGCCAAAGGTGAAGCTGGAGTGTCCTCTCCAGTGATCCGGTGTTCTACCTTCCAGCGTTGGGCGTTGGTAGGATTCAAGCCTGGGCAGGAAGATATGGAGGACAAGATGTTGCCCATGCAGCATGTCCCCCCTCTCCACGTCACTGATGAATCCAAAGGAACAGCAGGGCTGCTACAGTTTGGCCCCAGCGCCATTGCAGGAGCTGCCAGAACGATGTTGAGCACAACATAGAACTGCCTTAGGGGCTCCGACTCCGGATTTTTCCTCAGGGTTGACTCCCGAAGCCTTTCCCGTGACCGGGTATTCCGCAAGGCAGCAGAGGTTTGAAATCAGGGTTTACCTTCCCCTAGATGGGCTACCTTCCCAGGTTGACGAGCCACCATCTACCCGAAGCATCTGGTTTTAAGGCGCCAGAGATCCGCCCTCGCCCCTTCTCCTATTAGTAAAAGCAGTTCCACCGGGCTTAGAGACTAAACCACACGGGCAGGCTAGGAGTTGGACTTAGTTGCCAGAGCCTTTTCGAGACGCACGCCATAAGGAGCATTTTATGAGCACTGGGAACTTAACCCCAGTGCCGCTCCTGGCTATGACAACCTTGGAACAGGCGGAGGTAATAATAATTATAATAAACCTTGTCTGTCTCCCGGGAAAGGGGCTCAGTCTCAGCAGCCTGCTGGGCTCCCTCTACTGGCTGTAGCAAGTAACTCTTTTCCTACCCTCTCTGTGCCTCCTCCGTTCTCTTCTGAGCATCTGCCGGTCCCAGAATCGGACTGTCAGATGGAGGAGCTGGCGGTTCCGGATGATCCCTTCCCAGAGCCAGCACAGAGAGGCCCCTCTGCAGCCACGCCAGTGGACAAGGAGTGGGTGAACCTGCTCGCCATAGTCAACCATCGGGTCGAGGAGGAGCGTCAAAGGACGGGGACTGCCGACACCATCCCGCCAGCTAAGGGACACCGGGAGAATTCCTCACCGCCTTCGGCAGCCCTCCAGCTGCCGAGGGGTCCGTGGAGCTCAGCCCGGTAATGCCCTCCTCCGTTGCCAGGGAGACGGCTCCTCCACAAGCTGTCAAAGGGGCCCACGTCACCACTGACATGGAGATGGATGACTGTCTGCTGCTGGCAGCTGGGAATAATGAGGACCGGGATGACAGGCAAGTACACTTTCATTACAAACCATCTAATGACATTGAATCATGCCTGTCTCCCGAGGGAGAGGCCCAGTTTGAGCTGTCCGCTGGGTCCTCTCCCCCAGCTGTTCTTGTTAATTCCTCTTTTCCACTCTCCGTGTCTCCTATTCTTGCAGAGGACCTGTGGGCCCAGTGCCACCCGATGGTGGAGGAGCCAGTGGCTTTGGAGGAGTCCTTCCCGGAGCCAGCATGGAGAGGGTCCCCTGCAGCCACGCCGGAGAAATCCCCAGCGTTGGAGCCACTGCAGGAGGATAATAGGAATGCTGTCACCATCTTGCCAGCTGTGGAGGTGTCTGCAGTGGACTGGGAGCCTGAGCTGGACCTGGTGAAGGCCAGGCCCGAGTGTTCATCACCGGGATCAACGGAGTCCTGGACCGCAGTGGAGCTCGAGCTCATTCAAGTAATCTCTTTTGTTTTTCTTATGATGGTTCTAGAGAGATCTTGCCTGGCTGTGGGTGAGGAGAGTCAGACACAGCGCGCAGCTGCGTTTGAACTTCCTTCGCCGGGCGCCACTGCTGCCAGCGACTCTAACCATCTTTCTTCTCCTGCTTCTTCTGAGCCACTTTCTAGGGTCGCCGGAGAAGAACCACCATCTCCAGGGGTCCTCGTGGAGCTGGCTTCACCACCCGATGACGTTGCGGGTCCAGCTTCCCGGAGGTCTGAGGTCGTTGTGTGGTCTCCTCCACAAGCCGCGTCACCCTGGGTCCAGCAAGCTGGCTTTGGACCCTCGTGGGGGCTGCGTCCCAAGATTTGCCCAACGCGGGTGCTGCACTCCTGCCCAGACCCATCATGGACATCACGCTCTGGGTCGAGGTCCACTGCGGGTGCAGCTAGGCTCCTGCTGAAGTCCATCGTGCGTGCAGTGGAGCCGGCCTGGTCGGGGGCCACCAAGGGCATGGTAGAGCCTCATCTGGAGGTCACCATGGGTGCTGCAGAGCCTCATCTGGAGGTCACCGTGGGCGCAGTCAGGCTCTCACTGGAGCCCATCGTGGGTGCAGTGGAGCCGGCCCAGTCAGGGGCCACCACGGGTGCCACCGCGGACCACCCAAAGGACGCCATGGAGGTTCCCTCTCTCTGGTCCTGGTACCCATCGGTCAGCCTTTCGGTAGGCAGGCTGCCTCCTGCTTCACCCCTTCAGTCCTGGTGGCTGAGCAACATTGGCTGGCCGCCAGAAGAATTGACTCCCTGAGTCAGGTGGCCCACATTTCCCGGCAGGCCGCCGGATGCCGTCCACTGGACCTTCTGCTGGGCCTGGGATTCTGGGCGGCCTCCTGAGCCCCAAGGCCCGTGGACTTGGAGGGGTTAATCATGGACCCTGGGCGGGGAATTGTGTTCCCTCCTTCCTGTTCCCCCTACCTCCCACCCGAGTTCGGTTGTTTGTTGTTGCTGCTCCTGTTGGGGGGGGGTGGGGGATGTTACCTAGGGTGTCTGGGAATCCACCCCTTAAAGGGGGGGCTCTGTCACAAGCAGAGCCAGCTCGGCTTTCTCCGGCTCAGTCTCGATCCCTTTGGGGTTTTTGGTTTACTGATTATGTGCATTTTTGGTGCACCAGCATTTATATCCTTATTTCTCCTTCTCTCCTCCATGCGCAAATAGAAGAGCGCACGGAGGGTTTATGACAAAATTAGCATCTGGATTTTCAAATAATGGGTTAGGGCAGGGATGTCCAATCATGTGCCATGGAGGGCCAAGACCCTGCAGGCTTTACCTCCAACCAGTGTCTTCAACAACAGATTCCACTGAATTTCTTCAACTGACTGCTGATCAGTGAAAACACATGCTGAAGAGACTGGGTAGAAGAGAGAACCTGCAGGGTCTTGGCCCTCCATGGCACCCCTGGGTTAGTGTTTAATGGGATTTAACATTTTAACACAAACTGCTTTATGGTTCATAATTCTGTTGACAGACTTACACCAAACCAAAAGTGATTTCTCAGACTGCTGGATTGTTCTTAGACAGCTCTTCCAATCTTTTAGTATTTAATTTATGTCACTTGGTGATAACCTTCACACATAAAACAAAAGTGGAGACACATCTGTAAAAAGTACAAAGGTTTATTGTCAAAATTCCTAGTGCCATACTAAATGAATACATGTATAGTTCACTGTTGATGCAGAGAATATATATTTATACAGTATCTATATTTATACAGTATCTACATGTAGTGAGCAATACTCGATATGATATATATCCAGTCAATCCGTGTATTTTCCATCTCACCTTGTGACTGCATTATTTTAATTGCTTTTAATCCTAGATCCAGTTCATTTTGGCTTAAAATGCATCATAATTGTTAAATATGTCTTATTATACCTAACTCTTTACTGTTTACCTGTTGAAATATATATTTTACTGCTAAGATAACCCTATAACTACAATATGGCACCTGGCAATCAAGTTTTGGCAGCTGATCATGTTTTGTCATGATGCCACCAGCTGGAGTAGGTAAATCCTATGATGTCTCAACAGTCTCTCCATAATTTTCACACAGATCACAGCAATTTGTTGCACAGGAAGCTAAACATTTCTACAGCCATTCTGAAGGTCTATTATAACCATTACGCGTTCGTGAAGCTGGGGTGATGTCTCATCACTGGGAGTCTGTGTTGAATGCCCAGACCCACGGTTTGAAGCAATAATTTTGCCACAAGAGAGCCATCTGAAACACACACACAGAGAATACATATTTTAATACCTAATCGCAATAACTTGCCGACATTGCAATATAGTACGGTGGACTTAAAGCAAAGTAGCATTTGCAATCATTAGTTTACCTTCATACGTGATGTAGTTCGTATCCTCATGTCTTCTGCTTTATACTATATACAAGACGGGTGACAGAGGGGAATTCTCAAACTATAGACCAATTTCACTATTGCCGCAAATTTTCCAAGATTCTTGAAAAAATATTCTATGAGAGAACTGACAACTTCATACTGAAGAATAATTTATTGTGTGAGCAGCAATATGGGTTCAGACACAAGAGGACAACTGCATTTGCTCTAATGGAATTTATAGAAAAAATATCAACTGACGTTGAAAATAAAGAGTATTCAGTTGGGGTATTCCTCGATCTTAAAAAAGCATTTGATACAGTGGATCATAATTTATTATTAAAGAAACTACAAAATTGTGGTATTAGGGGGGTAGCACTGTCCTGGTTATGTATTTACTTAAAGAATAGATATCAGTATGTATGTGTTGGTAACAAAAACTCACAGTTACTGAAGGTTACTTGTGGAGTCCCACAGGGTTCAGTTTTGGGGCCATTGTTATTCAATATGTATATAAATGATATATGTAAAGTTTCAGAAAAAATGGATTTGATATTGTTTGCCGACGACACTAATTTATTATGCAGTGGAAGCAATTTGGAACAACTTTTGGATACACTCGGAAAGGAATTAGGAAAGCTTAAACTGTGGTTTGATTCAAACAAATTAACGTTCAATTTAAGTAAGACCAAATTTATAGTTTTTAACAACCATCACAACAACTTAGTATCTAAACTCAGTGTAAATGGTGTAGAGATTGAAATGGTATCCAAAACTAAATTTCTTGGAATTATAATTGATAATAAACTGTGTTGGAAGTCACATATTAATTATATTAAAGGTAAAATATCCAAATCAATTGCAACACTACACAGAGTGAAATATTTGCTGAATCAACCCACACTATATACTTTGTATCATTCAGTAATACTCCCATACATGACATATTGTACTGAAGTATGGGGAAATACATATAAAACAAACATATATCCAGTCTTTATACTTCAGAAGAGAGCTATTAGAATAATAAACAAAGCTGCTTACAGGGAACCAACAAACCCATTTTCTTAAATTAAAAGCTCTTAAGTTGAAAGATCTGGTTGACTTTAAAACTGCAGTAATAATGTTTAAAGTGAAGAATCTATCACTGCCCGCAAATATCCAAAAGTTGTTCCAAATAAGGGAGAAACAATATCATTTCAGAGGAGCATGTATATTTCAAAAACCTTCAGTGGGAACTACCACCAAGCAACACTGTGTTTCAGTGCAAGGAGTCAGATTATGGAACAATTTTGGACCTGAATTAAAATCATGTACAACGCTTGGACAATTTAAACAAAAACTAAAGGAAGAAATACTCCAAACATATATACAATTTGACATGTAAAATCACATAAGGATTGTCATATCCAGTCTGCGTTGTGTTGTAGCTTAGTTTTTTTGTTACATTTTGTCGTTGTAATCTCTTGTTTTGTTTTTCTTTTGAATTCTTGATGGAATATGGGTGGGCAATATAAACTGCGGCTTCAGCCATCACCCATTTCGGATAACTTATGTTGAACTGTATAATCAGAGGAGTTATTGTCTAATTTGACCTTGTTGGATTTTCTTCCCCCTTTGTTATATTATTGTTTCTTTTAATCTGTACTTTTAATCTATCCGAAAATAAATAAAGATAAATAAAGATTCATATTGCTCTATATGGTTTCCTAAACGCTCCAGTACTTTTCCAGAGTGTGTTGTCTCGCCACCTATAGCTTTCTGCTCTTTTTCTGCCTTTACTCTGGCAAAAAAGCTAGAGGCCGCAGTCGCCTCGTATCCTGCCATTTTTGCCTGGGTCGCTTGTTTTACGTCACGGGAGGGTTACGGCGCTTCCCTGTAACAAATCCCACCCACATCAAGCGGTACTCTGGTGTAATGGAAACACAAGCGGACCGAACTGAACTGAACCGTACTGTACCGGGCCAAACTGACACTACTGGAAAAGGGCCATTAGTGCAGCGATATTGGATCAATTTCTTATCAATCCCCTTCTCCCAGCCTCTGAAGTGTCTTTTACTTCTCCAGAGTGTTCCCTGCTCTGAGGCTCAGCCTGTAAGTTATTCTTGTTTTGCATTTTTGTATTGTTGGCACTATTTTTGAACTTTATGTTAGTTTTGTTAGTAAATGTCACAAACTCAATTCAGCGCCTGGGTCTGTCTTCCTGCCCCGAAGGGGCGTTTATGACAGCTCTGGCTATAATCTTGTAGATTTACATGTGTATGTTCATTAATATGCATTGTCCCTTTTATTACCTCCTCCAAGGAGGTTATGTTTTTACCGGGGTTTGTTTGTCTGTTTGTTTGTTTGTTTGTCTGTCTGTCTGTCTGTCTGTCTGTCTGTTACCAACATAACTCAAAAAGTTATGAGTGGATTTTGATGAAATTTTCAGGACAAGTCCAAAATGGGACAAGGAAGAAATGATAACATTTTGGGAGTGATCTGGATCACTGTCTGGATCCAGGAATTTTTTAAAGGATTCTTTATCATTGCGAGAAAGGGCCATTTTTAGCATATGTGTATATAACTCCACAACAAATGGTCAGGACGCTTGCCAAAAAAAAAAATACAGGATAAGATCCCAATAGGTTCTAGGAAATATCAAAGACTGATCCGGATCCTGCAAAAAATCTGGATACTGTGATCCACAACAGGAAATAATAGGGGATCTTTGGAATTTTCATCACTGTAAGGTAACAAATTCAGATATAAACATACAACAAACACCAAAATAATGGATTTGTTGTATCTTCAAAAGCTATGGAGCTATATCCAGAAGAAAACCGCCATTACCAAAAAAGTGATTTTTGTCAATAACTACTGAACTAATAAAGATATCAATGTGAATCCAATTGCTAAAGGTATGTTTTGATGGTCAAGGAATCTGAAAATATAGATAAAATAAAGGTAGGACTATTATATTTGGGGAAAATCCCAATATTAGGGGGAACTCAGGTACTTGACGGAGGTCTGCGCTCTCTGAGTGCTTTTCTAGTTACCTCCGCCAAGGAAGTAATGTTTTTACCGGGGATTGTCTGTCTGTCTGTCTGTCTGTCTGTTACCAACATAACTCAAAAAGTTATAAACGGATTTTGACGAAATTTTCAGGAAAGATGTTTAATGGCACGAGGAACAGATGATTAGATTTTGGTGATGATCTGAGAGTGCATACCTCCACCAAGGGCTTTGTTTGAATTTGTGCAGCAGGATTACACAAAAACTACATGATGGATTTCGATGAAATTTTCACCAGAGGTGGTTCTTGGGCTAGAGAGGAACCCATTATACTTTGGTGATGATCTGAGAATGCATACCTCAGCCAAGGCTCTTATCTTCTCACAGTGTGTTAGCAACAATACTCCAAAACTGATTAACAGACTTTGATGCAATTTTCACCACAAGTGGCTACAGGACTACACACAAACCCATTACATTTTGGAGGTGATCCATGAAATACGGAAGGAGCCTTGGTACAGAGGTATGCGCTCTATGAGTGTTTTTCTAGTATTGTAAATGAATTAAACTTAAACCTGGTGTGGGATCAGAGTAACCCCACCCTTGTGAGTTTGGGGGAGGCTGGGTTTATGCTCTATCTCCACTTTGCATATCTACAGTGCCATGAAAAAGTATCTCCTCCCTTCCTGATTTCTTCTATTTGTGTATATTTTCCACACTTAATGTCATGTATCTGAGCTCAGGCTTTCTCTGAGCTCAGATCCTTGCTTTTATTTTTAAGTTTTATTGTCTGTTGTCATTATGTTATGGTATATTTGTTTGGGTTGTGACAGAGTTCTTCCCCTCTCTCACCAGACTCTCCCCTTCAGTTGCCACTGCCTGCTTCTCTGCCAGCTCAGCTATGGCAGCTTGGTAATTAGGTCACGGCTCGCCTGTGATGCGCATCTGTAGCTCATGAACTTGGGAGTGTATTTAAGCACTGGTGTGCCACCTTGTCAGTGTGGCTAAATTGCTATGTCTGACTGGTTATCTCCTGGTTCTATTCTCCTCCTGATCATTGTTCTGATCAGTGCCTCGTCCCCTCCTGAGTCAAGCTGGCTCAGGAGTACCAAGTCTGTAAGTGTTACTTGTTTGCTTTTTGTATGTTCAGCACTATTTTTGTACTCTTTATGTTCTTTTTGTTATTAAAATGCACTAAACTTCATTCAGCGCGTGGGTTCGTCTCTCTGCCCTGAAGGGGCACACATGACACTTAAATGTTTCAGATCATCAAGCAGATTTTAATATTAGACAAAGATAACCCGAGTAAATATGATGATTGCATTTATTAATGGGAATACTATTCATTCATACTCAATACTATTAGGGTGTCACATTTTTTTGCTATCTCTGCGAGCAGCCCTGCTTAGGTTATACAGTCTGACAGCCGTAGGTAGGAAGGACCTGCGAAACCTCTCGGTCGGGCATCTAGGATGATGTAGTCTACTGCTAAATGAGCTCCTCAGTGCGTTCAGTATGTCCTGCATAGGGTGGGACTCGGACTCCAGCAGAGATGACAGTTTAGCCACCATCCTTCTCTCTCCTATCTCCTCCACTGGGTCAAGGCGCTGCCCCAGGACAGAGCTAGCTTTCTTGATTAGTTTGTTCAGTCTCTTCCTATCGGCTGCTGTAATGCCGTTTCCCCAGCAGACCACTCCAAAAGTGATGGCTGATGCCACCACCGTGTCGTTGAATGTCTTCAAGAGCACCCCTTGTACACCAAATGACCTGAGCCTCCTCAGTAGGAAGAGCCTGCGCTATCCCTTCTTGTAGAGTGCGTCGGTATTGTGTGACCAGTCTAGTTAATTGTTCAGATGAACACCCAGGTACTTGTAGGATGCCATTATCTCAATGTCTGTTCCCTGGATGTTTATTGGCGCTGTGAGGGGTTGTCCTTGCCTGCGGCAGTCCACCACCAGCTCCTTAGTTTTCCTCGCGTTGATCTGGAGGCAGTTCCAATGGCACCAGTCCACGAAGTCCTGGATAAGTCCTCTGTACTCAGCTTCATCTCCGTTGGAGATGAGGCCAACATTCGCAGAGTCGTCAGAGAACTTCCGTAGATGGCAGTGTGTTGTGTTGTGTGAGAAGTCTAAAGGGTCTAAAGTCTAAAGAGGGTCTAAAGTCTAAAGAGAAGTATAAAGGGTGAACAGGAAGGGAGCCAAAACCGTTCCCTGGTGGGCCCCCGTGCTACTGATGATCATGTCCGACACACAATCCCGGATTCTCACAAACTGTGGCTGGTTAGTGAGGTAGTCCAGGATCCATGATTACAGGTGTTGGTCCACCCCTGCGCACAGCAGCTTGTCCTTCAGTATCATCAGTTGGATGGTATTGAAAGCACTGGAGAAATCAAAGAACATGATCCTCACCGCATTCCTGGGCTTCTCCAGGTGGGACAGGGGACGGTGAAGGAGGAAGATCACTGCAGTCTCCACCCCAATGCCATGCTGGTAGGCGAACTGAAGTGGATCCATCTCTGGTCCCACCAGGGGACAGAGGTGAACAAGGAGCCATCTCTCCAGGATCTTCATCATGTGAGACATCAGGGCCACTGGTCTGTAGCTGTTCAGGTCTTTGGGGTGGGAAGTCTTTGGTACAGGTACCACACAAGATGTTTTCCACAACTGTGGTACCCTCCCCAGCTTCAGGCTCAGCTTGAAGATGTGCTCCACAATCCCACACAGCTGGTCTGCACAGGACTTGAGGAGCTTCGCGCTGATGCCGTCTGGTCCCAAGGCCTTCCTCGCTTTGATCTTCCTCAGTTCCGTCCTCACCTGGGTCTTAGTGAGGGTCAGGTTTGGGGGCTGTGTGCTGGGAGTGGGGGGGTGTTGGTGGAGTGGGGTGTGGACAGTGTTTTTATTGTCTCTAGTGTGGCATGTGACATACTGGGTGAACGTGGGCAGAATGGGGGACAGTGAAATACGGTTGAAATCACTGGAGATGAGGAGAAGCGCATCTCGGTGTTCTGTCAGCAGCCTGCCAGTTACTGAGTGGATGATGTCACCCGCTGTCCCCGCGTTCGCCCTCGGATTTGCATAAATAACAATGCAGATCACATGTGAGTATTCCCTCGGGAGATAGGTAGGCCACATGCTAACAGCTAGCAACTCAGTGTCTTTGCTGCAGTGATGTTGTTTAACTGTGATATTGTTACGGTCTGAGCGCTGATTGTTATCCGCTTTCAGGTTGTCCAGTTTTCCTCCAGCTCCACCCCATTCCGGGCCTGGTCTTTCGGCCTCCTCCGAGGCTTGTAGTTTTGACAGCGTCTCAGCAGACTTCCGGCTGTCAAGCCCAGCTGCTCTGGGACAGCTGTCTGTTATCATCATTGATTACCTTCCCCGCTTCTGATTGGTTTCTATTCCCCATTTAAGGGAGCAGCTGAGAATGACTCCTCGCTGCGACCTAAAGGAAGAAACCCGTACATCGTGCTTCTCCGTGTACGTGACTGGAGTTCCTACGCACAGCTCCAGCCCCCTCAGTGTTTCTGCTCCTCACCCTCCAGTAAGTGCTACTGCTCAGCGTGGGTTCCGTCCTCGCTGCATTCCTTAGCCTTTCACCCGAGGTGGAGTTCTATTTTCAGTTATGAGCATGTTTTTGCCCCTCGTGGCTCTTTACTTTGTCATTTGTGTATTTAAGTCTTTTGTTAATAAAGAAACACAAACTCATCGGTTATCTATAGCGTCTCCTTAATGGCTCCCGAGAGCCATTCTTAACGGTAGGTCGCAGCCAAACTGAGACGCCGGTGACCGTGAGTTTTGCCAGATTTGGACTTGTTTTTTCCCCTGTCTGGGTACTGGTGAGCTGGGATTATGTCGTCCTTCAGGAGCCGTGTGCGGCGCCTGGGCTACGAACTGGCGGATGCCCTGGATTACGTAGTTGGAATGCTTTTCACCGCAGGCCTCTATGACACTCCCAGCGATGGACGCCGGCACCTGGACCTCGCTGAGGACATAATTCACCGCCTTCCTCGCTACCCCAACCACCCTGAATTTAAGGCGAGGAGGGCAGACATCTCTGCGCTCCGGGAGAGACTCCGTAGGCTGGAGGGAGACTCCGGCAGGAAGCCGAAGACAAGGCACCATCGCTCCTCGCTTCGGGATCCCGTTCCTGCCTCCGATCCAGTCCAGGAGTTCGCACCACCCAGGGGTCATCCCCAAGGAAGAGTGATGTCAGCCAAGATTCCCTCGGGGAGAATACAGGTGACAGCAATCTCCATTCAGGACCGAGTGGCTGCCGCTCGCTCCGCCGTCCATCCCACAGAAATCATGAAGCACATGACAGCGGCGGTCAGGCTGGTAGAGAAGAACACTGAGCTGAATAATTATCCAGAATACGCTGACCTGCTCACCTCAGTTTCCGCGCTGGAGTGGCATTTCCCTAACCTCACATTCGCCTCGCCCTCGGCCAGAAGACATCGCTCCCAAACCACTCGAACACCTCAGCGAGAACCCCATCCGGATCTAGCGCCGGGTAGCCACACGAACTCTGTCTCCCAGCCAGCTGTAGCCTCCGTGTCTCGCCGAAGAGGTGAATCAGCCGCTCCCGCCTCCGGGTCATCTCTCCCCGCTATCCCGTCAGCTCTTAGTTCCCGGTTCACCTCGGCTGTTTCTCCCCCCTCTTCGACGTTCACTCCAGCCGCTGTGAGTTGCATGAGTCCGTCTCCGGATGCTCCCGGTCCTGATCCGGTGCGAGAGGCTCCTCCTTATCTTCCCGGGGGGTCCTCCACTTCCATCCAGCGGGGAAAGGGAAGTCTCAAGTCCACTGCGGCGGGTTCCACCGGTTCTCGGGAATCAGGGAAGTGTCTTTTCATTCTCTTTCTGTATTGGGTGGATTGCCTTGTTTGATTCCTGGAGGTGGAGTTCGGGGTTCACAGTCCCCTGAGCTCTCTCCACCTTCTTCAGTCATAAAGTATGAACCTGCACCCTCTGTGTCTCTCCCCTCTGAGAGTGCCCCGGTGCTAGGACTACACCACCGGACGAGGAGGGAGCCTGCGGCCCTGGAAAGCCTGGCTCCAGCCCTGCAGCCATGTCATGGGCAGAGGAGGAGGTCGGACTGCCGTTTAGAACCTGCGCCGACGATCAAGTGTCCCCGGGTCTCCACGGAGGAACGGTTCGGCCCAGCAGAACTCAGATCCCCTGCCACCACGCTGTGCGGGCCTTTGATGTGGACTTCAGTGCCAGGGAATCTCCAGACTGTGAGAACCATCATGCCGGCTGCGGAGCCCGTCGCAGTTGAATGGGAGTCGGAAGACGAACTCCTGCACGTTGAACCTGGAGCATCAAAGTCCTGGACGGCAGTAGAACCCGAGATCAGGCAAGTGCTCTATTTTGTTTTTCTCTTCTATATTCTGGAGCATTATTGCCTGTCTCTCGGAGGGACGAGCCGGGTGCAGCCATCAGCTGCACTCGAGCCTGTCTTGCCGGGCTCTGCCGCTACCGGTGATCCTGATCCCGGTTCCTTTTTTTCCTCTAAGCCTTTCCCCAGGGTCACCGGAGACAAATCCGCTCTAGTTGTCGCTACGGGGGTTCCGTCGCGGGTGCTGCGCTGGTCCAATCTGGGTCCATCGAGAGTGCGGCGCCAGTTCGGTTAAAGGCCGGTGAAGGAACTGGGGGTTCGTTTTCCCCGGACATCGGGCTGATTCCGTCCCTTGCCTCTGTTTTTTCCCCTCCGGGTGCCATTGGGGTTCCCCTCGTCCGGGTCGGCTTCATCCTGCTCCCCCCCCCCCCCCCCGGTGAGGAAGTCACGTCTAAGTTTCTTCCTCTGCTCTCGGTGGTCTGAGGATGCGGGATGACCGCCTGCGGAACCGTCTGGTTGGTTCAGTGATGTGGGTCGGCCACCTGAGATACTGTTTTCCCGAGCCTGGGACTTGGGTAGGCCGCCCGAACTGTGGATGTCTTTCCCGGCCAGGTGGAATCCGGTTTTGGGTCGTTCGCCTGACGAACTGCCGTGTGGGTTTGGCGAGCTGGTCCGGCCACCTGAGGTTCAGTTTTTTTTTTTTCAAGTCAGGGATTCGGGTAGGTCACCCAAACTGTTTTTTCCCTTTTCCTGCAGTCAGGTGGAGTCTGAATGCAAATAGACCACCTGAACTGTCATCTTTTGCCCCTCTCCACCTGCCGGCGCCCCTGAAAAATTGACTGCTTGTTGTTTGGGTTTGGATTGTCCTCCTTTATGTGATTATCATTATTCAAGACACTGAATTCACTTGCAAGAGTTTTGGCTGTGGTATCAAATCCAGTCAAATTTTCATTTGTAAGAGCTGTTTTCTAATGTCATATTATGCATGTAAGATGGAAAGTATTTATTACCTCTGCCAGGTCGAAAAGGCCAGGAGGAGGTTATGTTTTTGCCAGGGTTTGTGTGTTTGTGTGTTTGTCTGTCTGTCTGTCTGTTTGTCTGTTGGTTAGCAAGATAACTCAAAAAGTCTTGGACAGATTTGCATGAAACTTTCAGGCGTTGTTGGAAATGGTACAAGGAAGAACTGATTAAATTTTGGGGGTGATCCGGTTCACCGTCTGGATACAGGAATTTTTTTAAAGCATTTTTCAACACTGTGACATAGGGCCATTTTCAACATGTGCGCAGGCACAATGGAGGGCGCTGGTCGTCGTGTCTGCAACACAAACTCTGCGTTCTTCAACGTTTTAGGCACAAAAGCACGCGGAAAACACTGCTGGCCTGGGCCCGCCAGCGTGCTTGTGTTTGCGCGCAACTGCAAAACCTCACACGGGCAGCTGTCCACCGACGGATTCTTTGGCAGAAATTCCCCGGCCAGCCATAGGAGCTGCGCATTTGGCAGAAATTCTCTGGCCAGCCATAGGCGCTGCGCATTTGGCAGAAATTCCCCGGCCAGCCATAGGCGCTGCGCATTTGGCAGAAATTTCCCGGCCAGCCATAGGCGCTGCGCATTTGGCAGAAATTCCCCGGCCAGCCATACGCGCTGCGCAATAACGAGCTCTCTGCCGGCGAAGCTTCTAAATTCTCGTTTGCCGCGGAGCGAAACCCCAAAATAATATAATATAAAACCCACGGCAACCTGTCTACCCAATTTGCATCCGTCAGTGGAGGAGATGGACACAACAGCAACACTTCAGTTTATTACCTCCGCCAAGGAGGCAATGCTTTTACTACTGAACCACTAATCCTATCACTATCAGATTGATTGTCATTGATTAATTGTGTGTTTATTGCACTGTCCCTGTCAAATAAACAAATAATCATTGTGAATCCAATTGCTAGTCATATGTTTACATGCTCAAGGAATCTGAAAACGTACACACAAACACTGTATGGGGGGAATTGTGGCGCTTGGCGGAGGTCTGCGCTCTCCGAGTGCTTTTCTAGTTTTAATTTAAGTTGGGCCTTAAAACAGTATTTTGGCTTCATGTTGCTTGGCCTCGTCTGAATAATTTACCTTATCTGCGTTCATACCCTCCTCCAGACTGATCTATGACATCTGCAGTGCAGGTAATGATGTGGTTGAGGAATAAATTTTTTTTTCTTCATATTTTCAGGACAAGCTCTATGTTAAGATGGTATGGGTATCTGTATGTCAATTTGTAATATGAGGCTCAATTTCTTGGAGTTACCTCCAGATTATTATCACAGAGTAATTAATCTGTTTTGGCCGGGTCTGCATGAACGTGAAAATCTGTTTTAATCTCAAGGATACAGAGTTAATTTGTTTTCTATGACCTTCAGGACATGAGGTTTGCTTTGTCCTCACCCTAAGTTCATTCTGTGTTTTTGTTTCTTTTCGTTTTTTTTCCTTTTCTTTCGTGACTATGTCGCTTTTACTCTGCATCTTGGTTTTTGTCGTGTTGCCCTGCCTTCTGTGGTTGCTCGTATTAACCTTATGGTCATTGCAGAGGAGGGGGTGATGGTTGTTTTTGTTTGAAACTGTCTGTGTGGCTTACTTAACCGTGCTCAGAGTTAGACCTCCAGGTTCTCTATTTTTTGCTGATTGGTAGGGTCTGTTTGCCTGCTCTGTAGCTTTGAGGTTTTTTTTTTTCTCCTTCCCAGTGTTATATGGTTCTGGTAAATTTTCAAGTGTATCTGCATCTTTTGTTTTCCTTGTGGCCTGCCAGGGCAGTATGTTTCATATATCTTTGTTATTCATTCAATGGTGCCTGGGGTTCTCCCTATGTTTTTTTTTTTTTTTTTTTTTTTTCTTTCTCCCTCTTGATTCTCTCCCTCCTGGCCTGCTTCCCCCTCCACCCTCCCTGGGCCCGTCCTGGTGGCCTTCTGTTTGAGGGAGGGGGTAAGCCAGTGCCGGGAGGCGCTGCTCGGGGCGGGGAGGGAGTACTGTTACGGTCTGAGCGCTGATTGTTATCTGCGCTCAGGTTGTCCAGTTTTCCTCCAGCTCCACCCGATTCCGGGCCTGGTCTTACGGCCTCCTCCGAGGCTTGTAGTTTTGACAGCGTCTCAGCAGACTTCTGGCTGTCAAGCCCAGCTGCTCTGGGACAGCTGTCTGTTATCATCATTGATTATCTTCCCCGCTTCTGAATGGTTTCTGCTCCCCATTTAAGGGAGCAGCTAAGAATGACTCCTCGCTGCGACCTAAAGGAAGAAACCCGTACATCGTGCTTCTCCGTGTACGTGACTGGAGTTCCTACGCCCAGCTCCAGTCCCCTCAGTGTTTCTGCTCCTCACCCTCCAGTAAGTGCTACTGCTCAGCGTGGGTTCCGTCCTCGCTGCATTCCTTAGCCTTTCACCCGAGGTGGAGTTCTATTTTGAGTTATGAGCGTGTTTTTGCCCCTCGTGGCTCTTTACTTTGTCATTTGTGTATTTAAGTCTTTTGTTAATAAAGAAACGCAAACTCATCGGTTGTCTATAGCGTCTCCCTAATGGCTCGCGAGAGCCATTCTTAACAGATACTGTATGTCCCGGTCTGCACCAGCTGTTATTGACATACATTATCACTCCTCCGCCCCTTGCCTTCCCACTGTCTGGTGTCCGGTCTGCCCCTATTGCGTGGAAACCCTCCAGTTCGATGTTAGCATCTGTTGCTGGTTCTGTTAGCCACGTCTCAGTAAACAACATCATGCTATTCTCTCTGAAGACGCTCTTCTAGAGGGAGATGGCCGCTAGTTCGTCGGTCTTATTGAGTAGCGATCGAACGTTCCCCATAATAACAGATGGAAGGACGGGTCTGTACCTTATATTTCTCGCCCGCTGTCTTGCTGCAGCTCAACATCCACATTGTTTCTGTCTTATTTCACCTGGTATGTCGAAGTCTTGCGCTAGCATCTTGGTCCGGTTAAGTGCTAACAGCTGGTCTCTGCTGTAACGTATCCTGCTAAAAACTGTGGCTTCGGCTGCCGGCTCAGGAGACATTTGGGCGATCCGTGTGTCTGTCCGATGTATAAGGTGTCGCCGGATCATAAAGATTAGCAAGAGAAGCGAGATAGTAAATAGAAATTGGAAGAAATTGATCAGCTGTTGCAAAAAGGCAGCCTACTCGTGTGGCGCCCGAAGTATCCAGAAGAGTTCAGTATGAGAAAGAGTTCAAACTGCGGCTGTACATCAATTGGAATATTTCAGCAGCTTAATGGCACATTTTTCTTGAATTATTTGAGATTAATTGCTAAATGTGTGTAAAAGAATAATAAAAAAATGCTTTCTCAACTTCCTCCCCTATTCATTATAAACATTTCTATATCCTGTTACATAAGTGAATGAAATGTATTTGAACCACCAATGATAAGCATAAATGGAAAAAAAAATATTGTCAATGTTCAACTTCTTTCCCCTCTTAAAGTTGTTTCTTCCCCCCATATATCTGCAACTCTTTAAATTTTGAACTCTTCAGCAGAGGACATCCAGAACACATCACCAGTCAATCACTGCACCTAGTATTCCCAGGCACTGTTCCATCCAGGTACTAACCAAGGTTGGTCCTGCTTAGCTTTCAAGGTCAGCTAAGACCACAAGTGTGGAGACACCCAGAGCCCAATCTGTGAGCATCAAAAAGACAACACAGAGAGAAATTTGCAAAATGTACTTAGTATTCAAATAGTGCTTTTTAAGTGTACATCACAATAGTACAGGCACTGGTTTCAGATTGTTCCAGATATTATATAATAGGCATTATGCGAAATGTCAAACTTTTAAAAAAAGCTGTTATAAATATACATTTTTATAAAGCACTTTTAACAAAGAATCCCAGTGGTTGTAAAAGTATATTTGACTTTTGAGAGACAGACCCCACCACCATTATCTAATGCCAAAAACTATTTTGAGGATAAATTTGGGGCAAATCATGTGAACTAAACCGCCCACTTATTGGACTAGTTTTTGGTTGTCATAGTCAGGCACAGCCCCAATTTTCAACACCTGTACACCACGGACAGATCACCAGTTCATTGCAGGTCTCTTTCGCTTCCACATGAGTGCTCCTTTGACCACATGTTGTTAGTTCACAGCACCAGCTTCCAAATGCAAATGCGGCACCTGGAATCAACTCCAGACCTTTTACCTGCTTGACTGATGATGGATTAATAAGGGAATAGGCCATGCAGCCCATGATTACTTTTGAGCCCCTGAAATGAGATTTTAAATAACAGTTGTAATTCCTAAACTGTAACTCCAATTTGGATGTGAATATCCTCAAATTAAACCTGAGAGTCTGAACTTTAAGCCCATATTGATTAAATAACAAAACTTGTCACTGTATTATACAGTATATACAGTATATATATATATATATATATATATATATATATATATGAGTACACCCCTCACATTTTTGTAAATATTTTATTATATCTTTTCATCGGACAACACTGAGATATGACACTTTGATACAATATAAAGTAGTCAGTGTACAGCTTGTATAACAGTGAAAATTTGCTGTCCCCTCAAAATAACTCAACACACAGACATTAATGTCTAAACCACTGGCAATAAAAGTGAGTATATCCTTAACTGAAAATGTCCAAATTGTGCCCAAAGTGTCAATATTTTGTGTGGCCACCATTATTTTCCAGCACTGCCTTAACTCTTGGGCATGGAGTTCACTAGAACTTCACAGGTTGCCACTGGAATCCTCTTCCACTCCTCCATGACGACATCACGAAGCTGGTGGATGTTAGAGACCTTGTGCTCCTCCACCTTCCGTCTGAAGATGCCCCACAGATGCTCAATAGGGATTACGTCTGGAGACATGCTTGGCCAATCCATCACCTTTACCCTCAGTTTCTTTAGCAAGGCAGTGGTCGTCTTGGAGGTGTGTTTGGGCTCATTATCATGTTGGAATACTGCCCTGCGGCCCAATTTCCAAAGGGAGGGGATCATGTTCTGCTTCAGTATGTCACAATACATGTTGGCATTCATGGTTCCCTCAATGAACTGTAGCTCCCCAGTGCCAGTGCAGCACTCATGCAGCCCCAAACCATGACACTCCCACCAACATGCTTGACTGTAGGCAAGACACACTTGTCTTTGTACTCCTCAGCTGGTTGCCGCCACACACGCTTGACACCATCTGAACCAAATAAGTTTATATTGGTCTCATCATACCACAGGACATGGTTCCAGTAATCCATATCCTAAGTCTGCTTGTCTTCAGCAAACTGTTTGCGGGCTTTCTTGTGCATCATCTTTAAAAGGGGTTTCCTTCTGGGACGACAGCCAAACAGACCAATTTGATGCAATGTGCGGTGTATGGTCTGAGCACTGACAAGCTGACCCTCCACCCCTTCAACCTCTGCAGCATTGCTGGCAGCACTCATATGTCTATTTTCAAAAGACAACCTCTGGGAATGATGCTGAGCATGTGCACTCAACTTCTTGTTCTTGTTCGACCATGGCGAGGCCTGTTCTGAGTGGAACCTGTCCTGTTAAACCACTGTATGGTCTTGGCCACTGTGCTGCAGCTCAGTTTCAGGGTGTTGGCAGTCTTCTTATAGCCTAGGCTATCTATATGTAGAGCAACAATTCTTTTTTTCAAATCCTCAGAGTTCTTTGCCATGAGGTGCCATGTTGAACTTCCAATGACAAGTATGAGAGAGTGTGAGAGCGATAACACCAAATTTAACACACCTGCTCCCCATTCACACCTGGGACCTTGTAACACTAACAAGTCACATGACACCAGGGAGGGAAAATGGCTAATTGAGCACAATTTGGATATTTTCACTTCGGGGTGTACTCTCTTTTGTTGCCAGCAGTTTAGACATTAATGGCTGTGTGTTGTGTTATTTTGAGGGGACAGCAAATTTACACTGTTATGCAAGTTGTACACTGACTACTTTACATTGTTTCAATGGGTCATATCTTCAGTGTTGTCCCATGAAAAGATATAGTAAAATATTTACAAAAATGGAGGAATTTTGGCCCACTCATCTTTGCAGAGATGTTGTAATTCAGCCACATTGGAGGGTTTTCGCGCATGAACTGCCTTTTTAAGGTCATGTCACAGCATCTCAATTGGATTCCGGTCAGGATTTTTACTAGGCCACTCCAAAGTCTTCATTTTGTTTTTTCTTAAGCCGTTCAGAGGTGGACTTGCTGGTGTGTTTTGGATCATTGTCCTGCTGCAGAACCTAAGTGGGCTTCAGCTTGAGGTCATAAAGAGATGGTCAGAGATTCTCCTTCAGGATTTTTTGGTAGACAGCAGAATTTATGGTTCCATTTACCACAGCAAGTCTTCCAGGTCCTGAAGCAGAAAAACAACCCCAGACCATCACGCTACCACCACCATATTTAACTGTTTTTATGATGTTCCTTTTCTGAAATGCTGTTACTTTTACACCAGATGTAATGGGACACACACCTTCCACAAAGTTCAGCTTTTGTCTCGCCAGTCCACAGAGTATTTTCCCAAAAGTCTTGGGGCTCATCAAGATGTTTTCTGGCAAAACTGAGATGAGCCTTTACGGTCTTGTTGCTCAGCAGTGGTTTTTGTCTTGGAACTCTGCCATGCAGGCCATTTTTGCACAGTCTCTTTCTTATGGTGGAGTCATGAACACTGACCTTAACTGAGGCAAGTGAGACCTGCAGTTCCTTGGATGTTGTTGTGGGGTCTTTTGTGACCTCTTGGATGAGTCGTCGCTGTGCTCTTAGGGTAATTTTCGTCAGACGCCCACTCCTGGAAAGGTTCACCACTGTTCCATGTTTTTGCCATTCGTGGATAATGGCTCTCACTGTGGTTTGCTGGAGTCCCAAAGCTTTAGAAATGGCTTTATATCCTTTTCCAGACTGACAGATCGCAATTACTTAATCGCATTTGTTCCTGAATTCCGTTGGATCACATGCATTAAGTCTAGCTTTTGAGGATCTTTTGGTCTACTTCACTTTGTCAGGCAGATCCTATTTAAGTGATTTCTTGATTGAGAACAGGTGTGGCAGTAATCAGGCCTGGGTGTGGCTAGATAAATTGAATTCAGCTTTCCAAAGATGTGATAAACCACAGTTAATTCATGTTTTAACGTGGGGGGGGGGGTCACTTTTTCACACAGGGCCATCTAGTTTTGGATTTTTTTTACCCTTAATAATAAACACCATTTAAAAACTGCATTTTGTGTTTACTTGTGTTATCTTTGTTCAATATTTAATTTTTTTTGATGATCTGAAATATTTAAGTGTGACAAACATATACAAAAAAAAGAGAAATCAGGAACAGGGCAAACACTTTTTCCACACCACTGTATGCTCAGATTGTGGTAATCATCCTTTCCCTGGAGTCTGGCTTTACAGCATCGATCAACCAGCTCCAGGGAGGTGTCAGAGATCCATGGCTTAATCCTCTGGCGTCGATCACCAAGGACGTTTGTGGCAGCCAGAGTGAGAGTGGGGGTAATCTGCTCCCAGGCATCCTCAAGACTCTCTGGGTGGTCAAGGGCAGCAAAATGGTACAACGTGGACACCAGTAAGACATGGACACTGGTAAGTGTGGTTTATATTAATCATATATCCCATAACCTACATATGTATAAGCATGTGAGAATGTTTGGTGATTACACATGTACAGTGACTTCACACCTCAGAACAGGACAAGAGGTCTCAACCGCCAGCGAAGATCAAAGAGCATCCGAGGCGCTGCGGTAGAGACCAGATCGATCGCCCTGACCACCCAGGGTCAGGTGGAGGGGTACGAAGACAAAGGAGGGGGATTAAGATAATGCGGGATGTCAGCTTTGATATGCATGTATTTTGTTATGTGTAGGTATAAGTATGTAGAGCTGAATGTGTTAGCTCTCTTATTCTACTTCTGCTTCTGCACTGAGATGAGACTTGTTAGAGGAGCAAAGCTGATAATAAACTTTGGTTTATAAGTCACATCGCCTCGTTATTCCAAGCTCTTCTACACTGGTGACCCCGACGTGAGAATGGAACAGAGACGTTCTCCCGTGATTGACTCATCGGAGGCGACCCAGGCAAGCGCCGGCGCCCATGCAGACAGGGGAACGGATGGAAGACGTTCCCCCACGGCAGAAGAGAGGGCTCAACCGAGCACCAGCCCCGCCGTGAGAGCAGGAGAAAGGCGCTGTCACCCGGCGGACACATCAAGGACGGCCCACACAAGCGCCGTCACCGTCAAGCTGCCAGAATTCTGGCAAGAAGACCCGAGCTCGTGGTTCCAGCAAGCTGAGGCTCAGTTTGCACTGGCGGGCATAACGGCGGACGAGACGAAGTTTTATCACATCGTCGCCAAACTCGACGCTGCCACGTCAAGATGTGCGCGGAGCATAATCCGACAGCCGCCCGCCTATGACAAATACAGAGAGCTGAAGGCGACCATCATCGAGAACTTCGTCCCCTCAGCCGAGGAGAGAGCAGAGAAGATCCTGGCGATCTACGGCCACAGAGGATGCAGACCCAAGGCCCTCATGGAGGACATGCTGCAGCTCAAGGAGGAGGACAACGACAACTTCCTCCTCCAACACATCTTCCTCAGCACTCTGTCGCCACACATGAGAGGGACGCTGATCAACATGCGGTGCAGCACCCAGCAGGACTTCCGCGCGCTGGCCCGGGAAGCGCAGCGACTCACCAACGCCTGCGGGGAACAGGTGGCCACAGCAGCATCTGCAGATGCCCAGAGCAGCGGAAAACCACAGACAACCGAGCAGAGCCCGCCCACCATGGCGGCAACACGACCAAGAAGCAGCAGGCGGAACGACATCTGCTATTACCACCACCGGTTTGCCGAGGGGGCGTACAAATGCGTTCCCCCCTGCAAGTTTCAGAAGTTCGGGAAAACACCAAAACCGAGAACCGTTAACGGCTGCGGTTCTCGGCAAAAAAAATAAACTTCTTTATGTGACTGACGGACACACCGGCAAACAGTTCCTAATTGACACTGGAGCTCAACTGAGTTTTATCATGCCCTCCCACGCAGACCGGGCCATGGGCCCCCGGGGCAATGGAGCGATGGCAGCCAACGGCTCCATCATCGACACTAATGGTGAAAGGAACCTGCCCCTCTGCATTCATGGCCGCAACTACAGATGGACATTTGTTGTAGCGGCGCTCGAGTTTCTCCACCACCCGTGCAGGCCAGCGTCACTACAGCAGGAGGTAAGTTTGATCAACTCCTCACCCAATTTCCAGCACTCACAATTCCCAAATTCTCAGCTACAGTGGCTAAGCACGGGGTTGAACACTTTATTCCCACAACGGGCCCACCCGTATTCACCAAAGCTCGGCGCTTAGACACGACCAAGCTCGCCATAGCTCGGGACGAGTTTACCACCCTTGAAAAACTAGGCATTATCAGACGCTCAAAAAACCCCTGGGCATCACCGCTACACATGGTCCCGAAATCCGACGGTTCTTGGAGACCGTGCGGCGATTACCGCAGATTAAACAATGCAACAGCGCATGACCGCTACCCAATTCCTCACATCCAAGATTTTTCACTACTTCTGGCGGGTGCGTGCATTTTTTCTAAAATA
This sequence comes from Pholidichthys leucotaenia, assembly GCA_020510985.1. Lineage (NCBI taxonomy): Eukaryota > Metazoa > Chordata > Actinopteri > Cichliformes > Pholidichthyidae > Pholidichthys > Pholidichthys leucotaenia. The sequence continues at coordinate 42,822,024 of CM035847.1, read as the reverse complement.
GACCTGGTCCGTGGCTATCACCAAGTCCCCGTTCGAGCGGAAGACATTCCTAAAACAGCTGTAATAACCCCCTTCGGTCTTTTTGAATTTTTGCGGATGCCTTTTGGCCTCAAAGGCGCTGCTCAAACCTTTCAGCGGATGATGGACGCGGTATTACGCGACCTCCCTTTCGTGTTTGTCTACCTCGACAATATGCTGGTAGCCAGCTCGTCGGAGGAGGAACACGAACAGCATCTCACTATGGTTTTTCAGAGACTAGAAGAGCACGGGTTAATAATCAATCCAGCCAAATGCAAATTCGGCGTGCCACAAATTGATTTTTTGGGACACAGAGTTTCACCGAAGGGGGCAGTCCCACTGCCAGACAAAGTTTGCGCAGTAAAAAGTTTTCCACGGCCACAAACGGTCAAATCGCTGCAAGAATTTTTGGGAATGGTTAATTTTTACAACCGTTTCCTCCCCCGTGCAGCTCAACTCATGCAGCCCCTATATGACGCGTTCAGAAAACAAAAGCCTTCCAACGCGGTCGAATGGACCCCGGAGCGCGAACGCGCCTTCGCGGAAGTAAAAAGTGCCCTAGCTAATGTCACATTGTTGGTTCACCCTGATCCCTCGGCCCGCATTGCGCTAACCACAGACGCTTCAGACCTGGCCATAGGAGCGGTTGTAGAACAACACGCTGGCGGAACCTGGCAACCTTTGGCATTTTTCAGCAAATCGTTAAACCAAACGGAGCGTAAATACAGCACTTTTGACAGGGAGCTGCTAGCGCTTCATTTATCCATCCGTCACTTCCAGTTCTGGTTAGAGGGGCGGCATTTCACGGCTTTTGTAGACCACAAACCACTCACCATTGCGATGGCTAAAATTTCAGAACCATGGTCAGGCAGGCAACAAAGACAGCTAGCTGCAATTTCAGAGTTCACCACAGACATTCGACATGTGGCAGGCAAACTTAACGTGGTAGCAGACTGCCTCTCTCGCGCTGTGACATTGCCAGAGCACGAGGAGACAGATTATACTACCTCAGCCGCAGAACTCTTCGCCAAGGCGGACACATACGCGGCCCCAATCCATGTAGGGATAGATTACACAGCCATGGCGGGGGAGCAAAGTAGTGACGCAGACGTGCGCGCACTCCTGTCTGGACCAACAGGGTTAAGGCTGGAGGAAAGGGGTTTACGCGACGGTGTACCCCCCCTAATATGCGACATCTCAACCGGCCGACCTCGCCCGGTAGTCCCAGCTGCATGGCGCCGCTGTATTTTCGACTCAATTCACTCCCTCGCGTACCCGGGTGTGCGCGCCTCGGTTAAAATGGTCGCCGAAAAGTTTGTGTGGCCCGGCCTGCGCAAAAACGTAAAAGAATGGGCAAAGACTTGCATTTCTTGTCAGCGCGCCAAAATACACAAACACACAAAAGCCCCTCTAGAGCCTTTTTGAATCCCAGCTAGAAGGTTCGACCACGTTCATGTCGACCTCGTGGGACCACTACCTTCCTCCCAAGGTTTCACACATCTGTTAACAATGATAGACCGTACTACGCGCTGGCCTGAAGCGGTCCCTCTGGCGTCAACCACAGCGGAGGAAGTCGCTCGCGTTTTTTTGACAAACTGGGTGGCACGTTTCGGCGTCCCATCGGACATCACGTCCGATAGGGGGCCTCAATTTGTCTCGGAGCTTTGGTCAGCCATGGCCAGCAGCTTAGGAGCGACAATTCACCGCACCACCGCTTATCACCCTCAGGCTAATGGGTTATGCGAGCGCTTTCACAGATCTTTAAAGGCCGCCCTCAGAGCCTCACTAACGGATACAAATTGGGTAAATAAACTTCCCTGGGTTTTATTGGGGTTGCGTGCTGCGCCTAAAGAGGATCTAGACGCCTCCCCAGCAGAATTAGTTTTTGCACAACCTCTCAGACTCCCAGGTGAATTTTTACCAGAGAACCCAGAGCCGGGGCATTTTCCAGCCCTGAGGCTTTTAGGCAGCAACGGACCTGACACTCTCCCCGGACCGGCACATCACTCTTTTCCACGGGTTTTTGTCCCCCAAGCTTTAAAAAACGCCGAATTCGTTTTTGTTAGGCATGAAGCTTTAAAACCAACCCTCTGTCCACCATACGATGGACCATTCAGAGTGCTGGAACCTGGTGATAAGCATTTTGTGCTTGATTTAGGGGACAGAAAAGAAACAGTCAGCGTTGACAGACTTAAACCTGCCTTCTTGTTGAGAGACGAACCTGCACGGTTGGCGAGAGCACCTCGGCGGGGTAGACCCCCCAAAAGAAAAGACTCAGCCCCCCTGCAGGGAACAAATAATCACTCTCCTCCCCAAGCTGCAGATTCCTTACAGGAAGGTCCCACCAGGATGCCCAAGCGGACCCACAGCAGATTCGGGAGAAGATTAAAACCCAGACGGCACAGGGACTGATGCAAACTACTCAAAAGTTGTTCACTAATTGTGCTGTGACAGTTTAAGACTGACTTGTGATATTACTACGCTGTTATGATTACCACTGAATTCTCTACAGGAGCATAGCTGCTGGAAAGTTTCTTCCTTGTCAGGAGGTTTAGCAGTTAGTATGTCATAGTAATTATCTTAAACTGTGAATTTTTTATTATTGCCCTTTTCTTAGTCGTTTGGGGGGGGCTGTGGTTTATATTAATCATATATCCCATAACCTACATATGTATAAGCATGTGAGAATGTTTGGTGATTACACATGTACAGCGACTTCACACCTCAGAAAAGGACAAGAGGTCTCAACCGCCAGCGAAGATCAAAGAGCATCCGAGGCGCTGCGGTGGAGGCCAGATCGATCGCCCTGACCACCCAGGGTCAGGTGGAGGGGTACGAAGACAAAGGAGGGGGATTAAGATAATGCGGGATGTCAGCTTTGATATGCATGTCTTTTGTTATGTGTAGGTATAAGTATGTAGAGCTGAATGTGTTCGCTCTCTTATTCTACTTCTGCTTCTGCACTGAGATGAGACTTGTTAGAGGAGCGAAGCTGATAATAAACTTTGGTTTATAAGTCACATCGCCTCGTTATTCCAAGCTCTTCTACAGTAAGAATAAAAAAGCAACTCCGCCAGTCACAGCAGCTTTATTGCCCCGCCTCGGAGTTAGACCCTACATTTAAGGACAGAAGCAGTGGTTGTGCAAAGATGTGCAGTTCACTGTGTGGGTGGGTGTGTTTAAGCGTGACAATGAATCAAGCGGTTCAATAAAGCATTCAAATGGCTGAGTCTCTGTGTCTATTCCTTAGGTTACTGCAGTTCCATACAGAATAGTTTTGTTTTTAAATGCACTGTCCTAGCCTGTGATTTTTCATTATTTTAGTACATACAATAGTTTGGGTTAAAATACGATAAATTTAAAGTAATAATACGATATTTCTTCATTTGCCATCTGGTGACAATCTGGTAATTCATGTAAAATTCTTCTGTTAATCTAGCTTTGTTAAATTACCTTCACCAAGGAGGTAATGTGATCGGGGTGGTTTGTCTGTCTGTTTGTCTGTTAGCAGGATTACGCAAAAACAGATTTTGGGGAAAATTTCACGAGAGGCAGCCCTTGGGCAAAGGATGAACCCAGTAAATTTTGGTGATGATCTGAGACTGTATACATCCACTAAGGACCTTGTTTTTATTTGTGCAGCAGGATTACACAAAGACTACCAGATGGATTTGATTGAAATTTTGACCAGAGGTGGTTCTTGGACTAGAGGGGAACCCATTACATTTTGGTGATGATCTGAGAATACATACCTCCACCAAGGCTCTTATCTTCTCACAGTGTGTTAGCAAGAATCCTCCAATGCAATTTTCACCACAACTGGCTTATGGCCTACACACGAACTCATTACATTTCGGAGGTGATCCATGAGGGATTGAAGGAGCATTGGCAGAGGTATGCGCTCTCTGAGTGCTTTTCTAGCTATTATTTACATTCCTTTATGTATGTAGCGTTGTGTGTGTTTTGGGTGCTTTGTGCTTAGTTTATTGTTATATTATTTCAGGTTTTAAGTTTGTTGGTAGATTTTTTTCTTTTAGTGTCTAGCTGGAGTTGAAGGCCTGAAGTTTTGTATTTTTTTATTCATATACAGCAATAAAAGTACTGAAAAGAGAGGAAAGTTTCTTTATTTTTGGGAAAAAAGGCACAATGCAGAAGTATGACTGTCAACGCTGAGTGCCCCTCCAGGGCAGAATCCAGAACCAAATGCTGGACATAAAGCATTAAAGTTTTATTTTGCGCTGATCAAACCCCAAAACAGCTTGAGGGCTCAAAAACAAGGCTTGACAAAAATCCAAATAATGTTAAACTTGGAACATAGTCTTCCTGCAGCTCCATTATCAACATGACCACCTCGGACGAGGGAGGACAGGCAGTCAATGAGGTGACACCACACTCATTAGCAGCAGAGACTGTTGGGGAGGGCCCAGTAGCTGGTGGACTCTGTGCTTGAGTCCTCCACCAGTAGTAAGGCAAGTCTTTTCTAAAATGATTGTAGAAAATAATGGAAAAGGTACTTGCCTTAGCTCCTGGTCTCCTGCCGCTGGAGTGATGACCTTATGGTGAGCCGCAGAAGCGGCAGCCTCAGCCACTGGAGTAGATGATGTTTGGGGTGCGTAGACTTCAAGCACTGATGGTTGGTGCCCACTACCCTCAGGCACTGATGGTTGCAGCACACTGACCCCTGGAGCTGTTGACTGAGGCATGCCAAACTCAGGAACAGGCGACGTGGAAGCACCAGCCTCAGGAACAGCAGATAGAGGCTCATCTGCCTCTGAAACACAAGATGGAGGCTCTCCAGCCTCTGAAACACACAATGGCTCCTCCTCCTCTGGCATGAAGGAGTACTCCTCGGACAGCAGGAAGTCATTTAGGAAGGCAGGGACGTCCTCCCTCAGGTGGGTCTTCGCTGCTACCAACCGATGAGCCCGCCTCCATGCTGCATATCTCCATGCCGCGTTCTCCAAACCAACCAGGCATAGGCAGAGGGTATAGCAGTTTCCAAGATCCTGGATGAGGTCCTGCAGTTCCTGGTGGCAGGTGATGTCATCAGGCATGGAGCTTGGGAAAGAGGAGAGGGGAGAGGCTGGTGAGGATGGGTAAATGGTAAATGGTATTCACTTATATAGCACTTTTTCTCATCTGTAGATGATCAAAGCACTTTACAGATCCTGCTATCCAGCCATTCACACACACATTCACACACTGATGGTGAAGGAGCTGCCATGCACTGGCACTAGCCTTATCCACTAGGAGCAACTAGGGGTTCAGTGTCTTGCTCAAGGACACTTCGACACGCAGACTGCAGACAGAGCGGGAATCGAACCCCTGACCCTCCGTTCAGTAGTCGGCCACACTACACCTGTGTCACAATCACAGATGGAAACAGTGACAGCAGAGAGCAGGGGAGAGAGCTCAGCAGTGATGATAGGTGGCTGTAGCTGAGCCCCATCCCTGGAAACAAGGCAAGCCCTTTCATTAGTAGGTGGTAAAAAATAAGAGGGGCTGCCACTGAGGAGTCAGGTGAGTCATCCGATGAGGAACCGCTGCATGTTAGTGTGGTGCTGAGTTTAGGGAGGAGGACATGGAAGCCTGAAGTGCCTCCGCCAGAGATGAGAAGCAAAACTGCTGTTTTCCCCGGCGACGGCGCAAGCCGCGTCCTTTGGATTGTGTCAATCTCCCTTCCTTCTGCTCCTCTCCTGCTGCCGGTGATAGCTTCATAAGACCCTGTAGCATCCACTGCAATTTGGTCATGGAGCGCAAAAGTCCAGTGAGCTGGGGTTAGTTTTGCAGGGATAGAATAGCCTCAATCATCTGCTCGGCGCCTCTGAGGAACATAAGGGCTTTTTCCAGTGCGCAGGAGGTGTGGGCGTCCTTGATGAAGTCCTCAATGAGAGAAGCAGCCAAAACTTTCTCCTCATAGAGACCCATTAAGAAAAACTTTGTGTCCGCTGGGTCCATACTGCTGGTGTCATTCTGTAAATGCTGACTGCCCCTCCGGGGCAAAATGCAGGGCCCAAATGCCAGACGTAAAGTTTTAAAGTTTTATTTTGAGCTGGTCAAACCCCAACACAGCTCGAGGGCTCAAAAACAAGACTTGACAAAAATCCTAATAATATTAAACTTGGTAGGATACAGGCTAGACAAGACTGGAACAAGACATGAAGCGTGTACTCAAGCAAAATGACAATCAAGGACACCAAACAGAATGAAGGCAGACACAGGTTTAAATAAGGCAAGGGGTGATCAACGAATATCAAACAGGTGTGGACGCTAATTAAGACAAACAACTGACACACGGGTAGAACAGTGATGACAGATATGGGGAAAACAGGACAGGCGGGGCAAAACATGCAGTCACTGACAGGAAACACACAGAGATATGAACAGAGAATTAAGGGAGACAAGCCATAATGATAATAGCAAACAGAGAATCATACAAAACTAAGCTCAAACCCAAGACCAGACTAAAGAACATTACATGACTATGATAATGAATAATATTAATGAACTAGCCTAAGAGGAAAACCAAGAAAGACATGAATATACAAGCCAAAATAATAATAATGACAACCCAGGAAACATTTTTTTTTTTGATAATGGTAATGATAAACCCAGAAAGTAACAAGAATGAACTTAAAGCGTGAGCATGGTCTTCCACCCATGCACAGATCCTAACCATGACCGAGACTACGCCGACCTAAAATTATATTCAACAGAAAGAATTAAGCCCCTCATGGATCATCACCTTATCATGGTGGTGGGTTTGTGTGCTCTTGTGATCCCAGGAGCTATGTTGTCCAGGGCGATTTGCCTCTGGTAGGGTCACCCAAGACAAACTGGTCCTGGGTGAAGGGCCAGACTAAGGATGATCCAACAGACTCTCATGATAAATACTAGAACAAGGATTCAGTGTACCCCGCCTGGTATGGGGTTACCGGGGCCCCACCCTGGATCCAGGCCCAGGGGAGGGGCTCGATGGCTAGCGTCTGGTGGCCAGGTTTCTGCCCATGGGACTCGGCCTGGCTCAGTCCAAAGGAGTTACATGGGTCCACACTCCAGTGGGCTCACCACCTGCAGGAGGGATCATGGGGGTCCAGTGCCATGTGGATCAGGTGGTGGTCAACGGCAGAGACCTTGGTGGTCTGACCCCAAGCTTGCTAAACTGGCTTTTGGGACGTGGAATGTCACCTCTCTGGTGGGGAAGGAGCCTGAGCTGGTGCATGAGGTTGAGAGATACCGGCTAGATATAGTCGGCCTCAACTCAACACAAAGCCCCCGTTCTGGAACCAGTCTCCGGGAGAAGGGCTGGAGCTTGGCCTACTCTGGAGTTGCCACGGGTGAGAGGCGACGAGAAAGGTGGGTATTCTTGTATCCCCCCACCTTGCTGCCTCTATATTGGAGTTTTCCCTGGTGGACAAAAGGGTTGTTTCCCTTCACCTTCAGATTGGGAAATGGGTCCTGACCATCATTTGTGCCTATGCACCAAATGATGGTTCAGAGTACCCACCCTTTCCAGTCTCTGACTGGGGTGCTGGAGAGTGCTCCTCTTGGAGACTCCATTGTCCTACTGCGGGACTTCAATGTGCACATGGGCAACGACAGTGAAACCTGGAAGGGGGTGATTGGGAGGAATGGCCTGCCCCATCTGAACTCGAATGGTGTTCAGTTATTGGACTTCTGTACTAACCACAGTTTGTCCATAATGAACACCATGTTCAAGCATAAGGGTGTCCATATGTGCACCTGGCACCAGGACACCCTAGGTCGTAGGTTGATGATTGATTTTGTTATCGTGCCATCAGACCTGCGACCGTATGTCTTGGACACTCGGGTAAAGAGAGGTGCAGAGCTGTCAACTGATCACCACCTGGTGGTGAGTTGGATCTGATGGCAGGGGAGGATGCCATTCAGACCTGGTAGACCCAAACATATAGTGAGGGTGTGCTGGGAACGTCTGGCTGAGGCCCCTGTCTGGGAGGTCTTCAACTCCCACCTCCAGAAGAACTTCAACCACATTCTGAGGGAGTCTGGAGACATGGAGTGTGAATGGGCCATGTTCATCACCTCCATTGTTGAAGCGGCTGCCCATAGCTGCGGTCGCAAGGTCGTCAGGGCATCTCGTGATGGCAATCCCCAAATCAAGTGGTGGACACCAGTGGTGAGGGGGGGCATTAAGCTGAAGAAGGAGTCCTATCAAGCTTGGTTGGCTTGTGGCAAGCTGAGGTGTACTGCCAGGCCAAGCGGAGTGCAGCTTGGGTGGTTGCTGAAGCAAAAACTCGGGTATGGAAAGAGTTCTGTGAGGCCATGGAACAAGACTTCAGTCGGCCTTGAAGAGATTCTGGCAAGCTGTCCGGCGGCTCAGGAGGGGGAAGCAGCTTCCTGTCCACACTGTGTATGATGCGGATGGGGTGCTGTTGACTTCAACTGGGGATATTGTTGGGCGGTGGAAGGAATAGCTCAAGTAGGTTCATTTTGTCTTCTTTTAATTATTTATCTTTTGTTCTTATTAAAGACAAGAATAGAAAGGAGATGTATTTACCTTCTTAACATGTTTCGACTGTACACTGCAGCCTTCGTCAGAAGAGTCAGCTGATTGCTGCCAGGTGACATTTATCAGCTGATTTTCGTAGGCGGGGCCAGCTCAGCAGCTCTGTCAGATCCACCGAGCCGGCCCCGCCGGTGTGCTCGGAGTTTACAGACAAAAAGAAGGATTTGCAATGGGAGACACACTATCAGCCATTATGAGCAGCTTTTTCATGGACGATCTGGAAAACAAAGCCATCAACACAGCACCTACACAATGTAACCCCCCCCCCCCCCCCCTTTGGAAGAGATACGTGGATGACATTCTGGAAAAAAATAAGGAAAGGACACACACAAGAACTCACTGACCATCTGAACAGCACGGACAGCACTGGAAATATAAAATTCACACACGAAGAGGAGGAAAATGGCACCATAGCCTTTCTGGACATGAAAATCCACCACAACGATGACAGCAGCATAAAAATCACAGTCTACAGATTACCAACCCACACAGATCAATACCTACTATGGACATCGGAACACCCCACAGCACACAAGCTATCAGTTGTCAGGACGTTATATGAATGGGCCACCATCATCACAGACCAAGAAGACAGACAGGAGGAGAAAAACCACATAAAACATGCACTTATATGCTGCCAATATCCAGTATGGGCCATAAACAAAGGGAAATAGCAAGTCAAAAACAAAGAAAACAAACAGGAAATAAGACACAGAACAAAAGCCGAAATCAAGGACACCATAACCATACCATACATACGAAGGATCATGGAACCAATTCAAAGGATCATGAAAAAAAAAAAAAAAAAAATAAACAGAGCAGTAAAACCACACAAAAAATTAAGACAGTTATTAGTACACCCCAAGGACAGAATAGAACAAGACAAAAAATGCAATGTAATATATGAAATATCATGCAGATCATGCAACAAAACCTATATTGGAGAAACTGGAAGATCATTCACCACAAGAATAAAAGAACACCAGAAGGAATGTGAGAAGGAAACACAAGGACGACTCACAAGATCACAAAAAGAAAAGGCAGAACACGAAACATTAAAATCAGCAATTTCAGATCAGTACAAAAGAAATAATCACATCATGGACTGGGACAACACAAAAATTATTGGATCAGAGAGCAACAGACACAAACGCTGGATCAAGGAGGCCATAGAAATCAGGAAGCAGGGAAAAGACACCATGAATCGAGATGAGGGGGCCTTTATGCTTTCCCACACCTGGGATCACATTCTCCAGAGACCATCTGACGGCGGAAGGTGGGGCCGGCTCGATGGATCTGACAGAGCTGTTGAGCTGCCCCGCCTACGAAAATCAGCTGATAAATGTCACCTGTCAGCAATCAGCTGACTCTTCTGATGAAGGCTGCAGTGTACAGTCGAAACATGTTAAGAAGGTAAATACATCTCCTTTCTATTCTTGTCATTAATAAGAACAAAAGATAAAAAAAAGGTGGAAGGAATACTTTGAGGATCTTCACAATCCCACTGATATGCCTTCCACAGAGGAAGCAGGGCTTGTGGACGATGGGGATGACTCACCTATCACAGGGGCTCAGGTCTCAAAGGTGGTTAAAAATCTCTTTGGTTGCTGGGCCCCGGGGGTGGACGAGATTCGTGCTGAGTACCTCAAGGCCCTGGATGTTGTAGGGTTGTCATGGTTGACACGCCTCTGCAACATTGCGTGGATGTTAGGGGCAGTGCCCTTGGCATGGCAAACCGGGGTGGTGATTCCTCGCTTCAAAAAAGGGGACCGGTGGGTGTGCTCCAACTTTAGAGAGATCACACTCCTCAGCCTCCCTGGGAAGGTATATGCCAAGGTACTGGAGAGGAGAGTCCGGCCGTTGGTCGATCCTTGGATTCAAGAGGAGCAATGTGGTTTTTGTCCTGGCCGTGGCACATCGGACCAGCTCTTTACCCTCTTGAGAATCCTCGAGGGTTTGTGGGAGTTTGCCCAACCAGTTTACATGTGTTTTGTGGACTTGGAGAAGGCATTCGACTGCATCCCTCTTGGTTTTTGTGGGGGGTGCTTCAGGAGTGTGGGGTATCGGGCTTGTTGTTACAAGCTATTCGGTCTCTGTACGACTGTTGTGAGAGTTTGGTTTGTATTGCCAACACTCGATCAGACTCATTCCCAGTGAGAGTTGGACTCCGCCAGGGCTGCCTTTTGTCACCGATCCTGTTCATAACTTTTATGGACAGGATTTCAAGGTGCAGCCAGGGAACAGAGGGTGTCATGCTTGGTGGCCGCAGGATCTCGTTTCTGTTGTTTGCAGATGATGTTGTCCTGCTGGCTTCATCCAGCAATGACCTACAGTTCTTACTGGGATGGTTTGCCGCTGAGTGTGAAGCGGCTGGGATGAGAATCAGTTCCTCCAAGTCTGAATCCATGGTCCTCAGCTGTAAAAAGGTGGATTGTCCTCTCCAGGTTGGGGACAGGGTCCTGTCCCAAGTGGAGGAGTTAAAGTATCTTGGGGTCTTATTCACGAGTGAGGGGAGAATGGAGTGAGAGATTGACAGACGGATCGGAGCAGCATCTGCAGTGATGCGGACATTGTAGCGGTGTGTTGTGGTGAAGTGGGAGCTGAGCTCAAAGGCAAAGCTGTCGATTTACCAGTCAAACTATGTTCCTACCCTCACCTATGGTCACGAGCTTTGAGTAATGACCGAAAGAATGAGATTGCGGGTACAAGCGGCTGAAATGAGCTTTCTTCGTAGGATCACTGCACTCACCCTTAGAGATAGGGTGAGGAGCTCAGTCATCCAGGAGAGGCTCAGAGTAGAACCGCTGCTCCTCCACATTGAAAGGAGTCAGTTGAGGTGGTATGGGCATCTTATCAAGATGCCTCCTGGATGCCTCCCACTTGAGGTGTTTCGGGCACATCCCTCTGGGAAGAGGCGCCGGGGCAGACCCAGGACTCACTGGAGAGACTATGTCTCTCAGCTGGTCTGGGAACACCTTGGTATCCTCTCTGAAGAGCTGGAGCAGGTGGCTGGGGAGAGGGAAGTCTGGGCTTCTCTGCTTGAACTGTTGCCTCCGCGACCCGGTCCTCCGGAAAAGCAGTAGAAGATGGATGGATTGATGGAATATGGGATTTAAGAAATAATAACTTAACAGATTTGAGTCAAAGACAATAATCACTTTAATTTTGCATCCATAACACCACAGCATCATCTCCTTCGTTTTGTCCACATTGAGCACCAGATTGTTCTCCCTGCACCAGCCCTCCAGGTCTCTCACTTCTTCCCTGTACATTGATTCCTCATCCCTCTGAATAAGTCCCACCACTGTGGTGTCGTCTGCAAACTTAATAATCTGGTTCCCCTCGTGTCTGGATACACAGTCACGTGTTAGAAGTGTAAACAACAGTGGACTGAGTACGCAGCCTTGAGGGGATCCGGTGCTCAGCGTGATAGAGTTGGAGATGTAATTTCCAACACGAACAGACTGAGGTCTCTCAGTCAGGAAATCCAGGATCCAGAGACATGTAGCAGTGTTCAGACTGAGAAGGAGTAATTTCTCCATCAGTCTCTGGGGAATAATGGCATTGAATGCTGAACTGAAATCAATGTACAGGAGTCTGGAGTAGGTGTCTTTCTGATCCAGGTGGGTGATGACAGAGTGCACGGTGGTGACTATAGCATCCTCCGTGGAGTGGTTTGAACGATATGCAAACTGGAGCGGGTCATGTGATGCAGGGAGGCAGGCTGTGATGTGTGGTTTGACAAGCCGTTCAAAACACTTCATCACAACTGGTGTCAGTGCAACAGGACGATAGTCATTCAGACAGGACACAACTGGTTTCTTTGCCACCAGTACTATGGTAGAGGTCTTAAAGCATCTGGGAACGATGGCCTGACTCAGGGAGATGTTATAAATGTCAGTCAGGACATCCGCCAACTCGCTCACGCAGTCTCGGAGCACACATCCTGGGATGTTGTCTGGACCTTTTTTTTTTTTTTTTGGACTTATTTTGTACCCGTAGGTAGATTTGTTCTGCAGTCCGGTGACAAGCCACCAGCTGCCGGTCGCTGCGTGCGCAAGCGTCCCTTAATTCCCTAACCTGCATGTTTTTGGCATGTGGGAGGAAACCGGAGAAATCTCGGAGTAAACCCACGCAAACACGGGGAGAACATGCAAACTCCACACAGATCACTGTGTGACCTCCAGCTTTACGTGGGTTGACCCTGGTTAGGGTCCTCCGTGTGTCCGCTGCATTGATGGTGATAGCTGGCCCAACTGATGGTGGAGATGGGCCAGCCCTTCCTCTGATTGTCGGGTTTGATGCTTCAAAACATGCAAAGAAGTTGTTGAGCCTGTCTGGAAGCGAAGCGCCGTCATCATCGACCCCCTGTCTAGACTTCTAGTCCGTCAGCGCCTGAACTCCCTGCCACATCCGTTTGGTGTTCCTAGTGTCACAGAGGTGTCCCTGGATTTTCTCCGCATAGGCGCGCTTCGCCGTCTTAATTCCCTTTGAGAGCGCAGACCTGGCTGAGCGGAGGGCGATCCTGTCCTTCGCTCTGAAGGCTGCATCTCTGGCTGTGAGCAGCGAGCGCACATACATACATACTTCAGCAGCAGCAGCATCTTCGTGGAAAAGGAGTGAAAACCGGGAAGTCAAGCAGCAGAAAGCAAGCAGCGTTTCTTCACTGGTGAAAATCCTGACACGTCAGCACATTGGCGCTACCAATCGGGTGGGAGTGAAACTACAAATGATGGTTGTGCACATGCGTCAACCGCTTGGCCTGGGTAGATGAAAAAAGTGAGCATTAACAGCACCGCGTGCATGCCGGGCTCGTCCAAAGCAGAAATGCAGCATGAATAAGGCTTAAGGAGGGTGGGGCAAACCCTGCTATGTTATCTGTGCCACCCAGATCTAATCCTGCTGGTTCAGGGATCAAACCCACAACCCTCCGCTGACAAAGCCACATCCCTAACCATTAGGCCACCACTGCCTAATAGAAAGCTTAAGAGGAAGAATGAGAAATTAGAAAAACAAAAAATTGGTAACTTGTGGATGAATATGGAAAAATGCTTTTTGTCACTATTTTAGTTGGTTTGGACAAGATGGCAACAAAAATGAAAAGGATTATCCATTTGGTGAATTCAGATAATTATGTAACCAGCTTATAGAAGGTTTAAAATATTTAAAACATCACATTTATGGTCAGACACAAAGGGTTTGAGTCTACAAATGGAGGAAGAAAAGCATCACATGCTGAAGCATCCAGACTGGTTCATTCAGACTGCCACGCATTTCAGGAATGGGAGCCCAAGTCATCTGGTCCCAGAAGGTTCTTCAGGGCCATTGCCATCTCATCTCGTAGCCCTTGAGTCAAGCAGAGTCTCTTTCTGCAGTTGGTCTCTGAAAGTGAAGGAGCAGTGGTCCAGCTCCTGCGTCCTTTTGGTGATGGCTTACAAAACTTAATGCAAATATTATTCAAAAATGATGAAAAAGCAGTTTTAATACTGACATGAGTTTAGGAATTAAAGAATAAACTTAACACTAATGCACACAAATTAAGTAAGCTGTATTTTGGAGACTCTAAGCACTTGCTGTAAACAAGAGGATATATAGACAGTACATACAGATGGTTAATAAGACTATTCCCTACAATACAACCACTGTTAAATTGTTTCAACTCTTCAGAGAGACAATCATGTACAAGTTTTGAAGACCATGTGACAGTAACACTTTTCATACATCTGATATTCTTATAGTTCTCAACAATTTAAACAATTTATTTCTGCACTCATGACACTGACTGGAAAGCCCCATGTTTTCTTTATGGTATTTCATTTGGACTTCATCTCCTACAGATATTATGAAGACCAAACCCAATCTAACTGACTGCTGTCTCTTTGTTCACTTTTATTGTGTTTCAGAGCATGTCACCTTGGTCATTTGGTGAATGTCTAACTTTTCATCTCGGGTCTGCTGAAGCCTAAACGACTTACAGAAGATATAGTAAATAAGTGGGTCCAGGCAGACATTGACAATATGACACTGACCTCTGTTACATAGTAGAGGAACTGTTTCATGTAGCAGCTCCTCACCAGAAAGCCATATGGAAGTGTAATGAAGTGGAATGGAATGAAACAAATGCAAAAGACACAAACCAACAGCAAAATAGACTTTCTGGACTTCACAAGTTTCTTGGAGCTGGAGGAAGACCCCCGTTTCTGCCCAGCAAGCTGAATCCTACGGGAAATGCTGCAGTAGAAGAAGAGTAACACTATGAGGACTAAGAGGAAGATGATGGTGGAGATGATGTGGAAGGTACAGTACCATAGGGTGACCGATGCACTGAAGAAGGAATCACAACTCTTGGTTACTGAAGGCATATTTTTGTGGGTGGCCAAAAGTATGATGGTGTGGGTGATGGACACAACCAGGAGTAAGACCCAGGTTACCACAGAGATAATGTGGGATGATTGTACTTTCTGTTGAATGTGAGTTCTTGAAGGATGGACAATGTTGAAATACCTAGAAAGAGGGAGAAAATAGGAAGTGACAGTGGTTGACTTCATCTTCAGACACATGGAACACCACACAAAGGTGGGTCTTAAACAGAACTACAGTCCTAAACTCTAGTCTGAATTCAGAAAAAAAAAATGCCTACCTGTTGGCGGCGATGTATCCCATGAACATTATGCTAGCATACATGTTGAGAAAGGCTGCAGATAGTCCAAAGCTGCAGTACAACAGGTGGATGGTGACAGAGCTGGTGGCATACTTTAAGATGCAAAGTGGTAGACTGAGGTAGAGCATGAAGTCTGCTACAGTCAGATTCTTCAGGTAAACCATCAAGCTTTTGGACAGCTCCTGCTGAGCTTGACTGAAGTAAGATTTTATGATGAAACCTACCTGAAGAGGACACAGGATAAGATCAAGAATGTGATACATGTGACAGAGCCCTGATTCTGCTTTTAGGGGGTTTCCCCTTTATCTGAGTGGGTTATGTAGAATTTCTGTGACATTATATGATCTGCAAAGTAAAACAGCCCAAAGTCCATCTGTATAGTTCTCCTCTCCCACAAAAACGAGGACTATAACTCTTCTAACTCTCTGACCTCTGCACACACCAAATCCAAAACACCTCATTTATATCTCTGAAGTAATCACATCATTACTTAACAGACCTGCTTCCTGGTTAGTGTGGCATGCCCATACTTAGAGAATAGGGCATAGACATAGTGCAGCTAGCTTAGCTAGCAAGTTATATTGTAGCCCAAATGTGGTCTTTAGAGCTCTTCTCTATGAATTTTAGCCACACCACTTGACACCTGTGGTCCCAGCTTATGCATTCATTCACAGTCGATAATATATACTTTGGCCCTTGCCCAATGCTGCTTCCTCGTCAGGGTTCCCTGGGGTGGCTTCAGAAGCGACAGAGCAGGCCAGGCAAATACCTTTTTTTCTCTTTTTACACCTAATGGAGAGGGGTCTTGCCTGGTACTAGACGGGGGTTCGCAGTGGCAGTCACCAACCACTGCTGAGCCTCCATCACCTCTTTCTGCTGCCATTTTACCAGGTATGGACATGATGCCTGCCTATGTTTCTCCTTCCTTGTCTGAGGTGCCTGTGTCTGGGTTGGTATTGAGTGCTTCATTTTCAGCTGTTTCCATGATGCACATCCCAGCTCCAGTGCCGGCTCCTCATCACCCCATAACTCCAGTTCTGGCTCCACGTCACTGTGTGCCTTCAGTTCTTGCTTCTCGCTGCTCCTTAACCCGAGTTCCGGCTCCTCATTGCTCCTCAACTCCAGTTCTGGCTCCACCAGTCATCTCATTGGCAGTTTATCCTGATGTCGTCACACTGGCAGCAGGAGATCAGGGGTTAAGACAAGTACCTTTTCATTTTTCCTCCACCATCATTTTTGAAAAGTCTTGCCTTGTTGCTGGTGGGGGGACCCAAGTGCACATTCCACGAGCTGCTAAGTCCTCCCTGCCAGTCTCTGCTGCTCATGACTGTGGTGTCACCTCATGGACCTCCTGTTTCCCTCCATCGTCTGAGGTGACCATGTTGAGGATAGAGCCGCAGGAAAACCACGCTCCAGCCGTTGTCTAAGAGGTCAGAAGACCTCTATCCATTATCCAAGAGGTCAGGAGGCCTCCACCTGTCACAGTTCCGGGGGTCCAGCAATCCTCTCTACCCGTCGCAGTTCCAGAGAGCAAGCAGTCCACTCCACCTTCGCCGCCTGGGGTCGCCACTTCTCAGTTGCTGGGTGCCCCTGTGCCGAAGGCCCCTCAGGTACTATCTTTGGAGCAGAAAGCTCCTTTGTTGTTATCTTCATCTTCTGAGCAGAAAGCCCCCGTGTGGTTATCCTCAAAGCAAAAAGCATCCATGTTGTCATTTTCAGAGCAAAAAGCTCTTGTGTTATTTTCAGAGCAAAAGGCTCCCATGATGTTATTTTCAGAGCAAATAGCTCCTATGTTTTCGTCAGAGCAAAAGGATCGTGTTATTTTCAGAGCAGAAGGTTCCCATGATATTTTAAGAGAAAAAAGTCCTGTGATATGTTCAGAGCAAAATGCTCCTGTTATTTTCAGAGCAAAAGGCTCCTATGTTATTTTCAGAGCAGAAGGCTCCTGTGTTTTTTTTTTTTTTTTTTTTTTTTTTTTCAGAGCAAAAGGCTCCTGTGTTTTCTCCCGTCTGGTGGCCCACGGACTTTGGTAAGCCACCCGACACATCATGTTCATTCGTCAGGTGGCTTATGGACTTGGGTAGGCCTCCTGAGTAGGCCACCCGACACACCATGTTTCTCTGTCTGGTGGTCCATGGACTTTGGTAGACCATCAAATGTGCCATTTTCCTCCTCTTGGTGGTTTGGGACTCTGGTCAACCATCTGATGAACATTTTTCTGTTGTTGTTTGTGTCCTTGTTTTGCCCCGCCGTGCCTTTGTCCCTCTCCTCCTGCTCAATGGGGTGTTCTTTGTTTTGTTTTTGGGCATCTGGAATCCACCCTTAACCCCTTGCACTCCGGGCAATTTTCCTAAAAATGCCAAAAAATAACGTGCCCAAAGTAAATCGAAAGCTGTTATTCAACCCTTTGGAGCATCTTCATGGGGTTGGTCTCATTTAAAAGAAAACATTTTGAATTTTTTGGCAAAAAAAACATAATCTCTCTACGTGCTCCGGCCACTGAGTTACAGTCATCTAAACATACTGAACTTGAAGAAAATAAATTTGGACACTGTTTTTTTTGATACAAATGCTTGCAAATAACACACAGCTGACCGATCCGGCTGGAAAATGCAACAGAAATGTAGAACCAAGTGTTATCAAGCTGAGGTCCAAATCTGGTAACAATACCACAAAAAATGAATATTTTACACAGCTTTGTTCTCAGGTAGTTCCCAGGCGTTTTGGAACTGTGCCAAATTGTGCCAAATGGCACAGTTTGGAAAAACGTCTGTAACTTTTGAATAATTCAATGTAGAATCTTCATTTTGGGCTCTAATGAAAGGTCACACTCAGGGCTGTGCCCCCGCTACAAAAGACGGAGTTCGGCCCTCGCTACATGATGGATTACACTCCTTGCATGTTTTCACAGCGGCTCCCCCCCCCTCGCTACTGTGTGTGTGTGTGTGTGTGGGGGGGGTTGTCCCCCCCCCTTGCTACAGAAGACGGCCATCGCTACATGAAGGAATAGACTCATATGCTTCCCCCTGCGGACCGGGGGGCGTTCGGACCGTGAACGCACCCCCCGCTCCTCTTCTGCAGCGGGGGGGGGGGGGGCCTTCACGGTCCGAACACAGCAAATGAACCATTTATCGCGGCGCACGCACTTCATACTTCGTGCGCAGTACAGTTGTAATTTACCGATCGGTCAAAAGTCATTTTTGGATTACAGTTTTCAGGGAGAAATAATAATTTAGCTTATAACACCTTACCTCTTCACAGCAGCAGAGTCCTGGTGAACTTCTCTTCCCCATTGTCAGATGAACGCGACGCTGGTCCACTCGTGGATCCCGATCAAAACATAATTCCAATATTGCGGTTTTGGTGAATGATTTACGACCTTTGTCGTCGGCCTCCGTCGGTCTATGATGACGGAAGAGAATCCTAAACGTCTATTCTGCTGGAATGAGTGCAGGTCCCACTTGTGGGTGGTCTCCATGCTGCGGGGTCTGTAGCAGATTTGTCCAGCGTCCTTTGTTTTCATCTGCTGCAGCAGTAAATCTCTCTTCACCCAGCCTGAATTTCTGTGCTTCAATTGGCTCCTGCATTCACAGTAGGCGGGTCCTCCTTCCTAGGTTTTCATTCGTTGGCTCTTCAAGGTTTCAGAACGGAAACGGACGTTTCGGACGCAGAGACTTGCCCGCCCGCGGAACAACGGAGCGCAAGTGGTTAAGAGAGGGGGGTGGGGCACTGTTATGAGCTAGACACATTGTTCACGCCTTCTGTTATTTTTTAAATGTTTGCACAACTCTGAAATCATTAGTTTGTTGGATGATCCTCAGTTTCTTAGTTCAGTTATTGTTTTCTATTCTCTCCTGTCATCCTCCCATTCCTCCAGCCACTCATGTGTGTTTTCATTTGACCCTAATTAGTTACCCTGCTGTCTTGTGTTAGTTAATTTCTGTGTTTCTATATATACCAGTCCCTCCAGGATTTCGTGGGATGTTTTTATGATTGTTGCGGGCCAAAAAGCCTGAATTTGTGGGAGCTTTTTTTAAAGGTTGCAATAAAAGCTGCAATGTTTTTAGAGTGTTTTCTGCACTAAAAGTTGTGGGAAGAATTCCAAATTTTAAAGCAGATGCTTTTTTCCACTTTACTGCAGTGATATTCTATATAACAATACAAGAAAAGCACAGGATTGTGAAAAAATTCCTACTATAGTGATTTGTAAATTAAGCAAAAACTTCTGCTATACAGAAAAAACTCTTGTGCAACAGCAAATACAAACATTAACACAATATCCATTACAACAGCTAAATTGCACTGAATGTATGTTAAAGAGTATAGATTTGGAATTTTTGGGTAGCACCTTCATTTGAAAACTCTCTACAGTTCCCAACCACTGGGTACCGAGTGGAGAGGAAAAAATAAATTTTTCTGTTGCACTGTATTGGCTATTGGGGAAATTGTGGGAAAGTTGCGTTGATTGGACAAAGTTGCAAGGTCATGCAATAGATGCACTGATTGGCTGATTTTGCGTGAATTGGTGCGATCACAACAGCGCGGAATCCTGGAGGGACTGATATACCTGCGGTTTTTATTTCTCTTTGTGGCATCATTGCAGAATTATCCCTCTGATTCGTTCATCATGTTTGTGGAATATTTGGCACCCTGTTGTTGTGAGTTCGCAGCAGTTTGGGCTCTATTTGTTTTCTCAGCCCCTGTGTTGCATTTATTTTTTGTACTAAATAAATCATTTTTGGACCTTGAGTTCTACCCACCTTAAGGAGTCAATTATTCATGTTTGACGGAGGTTGTTCGATGACACACCACATCTTCTTTAAAACATGCAGCCATGCATCACAATGTAGCCATGGCATGCATGGCTTCCAATGGCACTGGGTCAGTAGTGTTTATTGATGATGTGACAGAAGACAGAAGCAGCCAAACGAATTCTGAAGTGTACAGGGATATACCGTCTGCTGTGATTCAACCAAATGCAGCAAAATTGATTGGATGGTGCTTCACAGTACAGATGGACAATGACCCAAAACATACTGTGAAAGTAACACAGGATTATTTTTTTTTAAGGCAAAAAAGTGGAATATTCTGCAATGGCTGTGTCAATCACCACATCTCAACCTGACTGAGCACGCATTTGCCTTGCTAAAGACAAAACTCAAGGCAGAAAGACCTACAAACAAACAACTGAAAACAGGTGCAGTAAAAGCCTGGCAACGCATCACAAAGGAGGAAACTCAGCGACTTTGCCTGCAAAGGATTCTCAACAAAGTATTAAAAAGGAACATTTTAGTTATGGTTAAATGTTAATTTGTTTCATTACTTTTGAGCCTCTGACAAAAGGACCCTTTTTTTTTTATAAAAATGTGACCTGCCATGAGTAAACCAGCAACAACAACCTGACATGATTCCTAAAAAACACAGAAATACATTTTTTTTGTTGTTGTTCAGAAAAAAATTGTGATTTTTTTTTTTTTTTGCTAAATATGCTAGTTGAAATCATGAAGAAGCTACTCCATGCTTCAAATAACAGTGTGGGAGATTTTAAAACCTTAAACTTTGTATTTGAAATAGAGTAGTCAATAGACAATAGACAATCCTAGGAAGCTTTGAACCTGATATTCTCAGAGAAGTAGTCTGAGAGGTGCAAACATTCAAATGGCCACATCTTCAACTCTTTTTGGATTTCCATGTGTTAGATAGACATCATTGGAAAGCTTAGATTCCACACTTTTTTAGAATCTGTAAATAACTCATAGTACCCTTTGGGAGACTTGTTCCTGGTTTTTCCAGGGCTGGTCAAAAATGGTTGCTATTCCGAAACACTAACTCAGGGGTGTCGAACTCATTTTTACCGAGGGCCACATCAGCGTAATGACTGTCCTCAAAGGGCCAGATGTAACTTATAAATGTAACTAAATGTAATCGAATGTAATGTAAAATAAATGTAACTACTCCTTAATGTTAAATAACTCTGAATTTATTACTTATTCAAGTCACAAACATTGCAGTTGCATAGAAAAAATATGTTTGCTTGTTGCTCTGTTATAACATAAACCTTTTTAATTTGTCAGCTTATGAAACCCACATAACTCCATCAATCATGGATCAAACTATCCAAGTGAATGAAGAAAAATAACATAATAAATAACTCCGAAAAAACTCGGAAAAATAACACAATAAATACCCATTAAAATGGGCTTAATTACTGTAAAATCAACAATTGTGAGCTAAGAACATGTATGACAGATGTAGCATTTAAAAAAAAGGCTGCACACAGCCTTGCATTGAAAACATCTGTTCGCACAGATAGGTGCTCCCAAACATGGACAGAACACGGGCAGCATGAAGTCGAAGCTGTGGCATCAAACCAGGGGGGCAGCAGACGGTAAAAGTCCTGGATTGCAGCATGCTGGAACTTTACTCTCAGGCCACTGTCACTTTGAAGCTCAATTAACTCCATCTGAAGGTGTTGGGGTGCGACTGCTGTGCTCTGAAGTCAGAGAAGCGCCGATCAAACTCAGTCTGTAACCGGCTCAGTTTGGTAGCCAACTGAGCACATGAAAAAGTCACACCGCCTCGTAACACAAAAGACATACCGGTCTTTCTCCTTGAAGCACAAACAAGTATTCGCCTTCCCATCTTTCTTGAAACAGTCTTCCGTCTGCATCAACTTTTCTCTTCCTGGACATTTTGGGATCATTATTTATTTCTGAATTCCACTCAGTAGCATTGATGTGGAAACACTGCCGTGTAGTGGCGGTGAGCCGTCACTTCACGGGTATCATAGTCGACAGGCATTGTGGGAAATGTAGTTTTTGGTCAAAGTACTCTTTTGACCTATTTATTTTTAGACACTCAGGCCTTTTAAGCTCTCGCGGGCCACATAAAATGACATGGCGGGCCACATGTGGCCCGCGGGCCTTGAGTTTGACATATGTGCTCTACATAAAGGTGGCCTAAGCTATAAAAAGATTGCCTACACCCTGAAACTAAGCGGCAGCAAGGTGGCCAAGACCATACCGTGGTTTAACAGGACAGGTTCCACTCAGAACGGGCCTCACCATGGTCGACCAAAGTTGAGTGCACGTGCTCAGCGTCATATCCAAAGGTTGTCTTTTGAAAATAGATGTGACTGCTGCCAGCATTGCTGCAGAGGTTGAAGGGGTGGGATGCATCAGCCTGTCAGTGCTCAGACCATACGCCGCACACTGCATCAAATTGGTCTGCATGGCTGTCATCCCAGAAGGAAGCCCCTTTTAAAAATGATGCAATCTGGGAGTGTGCCAAGAAGATCTCAAGATGCAATCGTGCAAGACTATTGCAATACAAAATCTTACATCGCTTACAAATCTCTCCCAGTAAAAGATCCAACATGAATCCCCAGCTTTCACCCATGTGTTTGAAGTGTAAAATTTCAGTTGGTACCTATACTCATTGTGTTTGGTCTTGTCCTAAAATCCAAGCATACTGGCTGGACGTTGTACAAGACATGAGTCAGATATTTGGTGTGAATGCACACATGGATCCTCGCTCTTTGCTACTGGGACACCCAAACCAGGACTTACTTTTTGGAAGCTTTGCAAGACTGTACAATATCCTTGCATATGTGGCAAGAAGGAATATTTTTTTGTCATGGGTATGTGACAAACCACCAACTAAAACAAACTGGCATAAAATTATCATGGACTGTTTCCCTTTGGAATATTTGACATGTTTACTTCATTCAACAAAGAGACTTTTTATGAAAATATGGACCCCATATCTCAAATTCTCTAACCTTATGGTGGCTTCGATTCTTGGGAGCGTTAACTTGGGTTAAATATGACTTCTTTTTTCCTGGACCTTGTTTGTGGTGCCGTGGTGGATTCGCTTCTCTGTACAAGTGTACAAGTGCTGGTTTATGTATGTACATGTAAGAGTTTCTAGCTGTGAAGTATATCTTTTTTCCCCTCTCTTTTTTTTTAATTTCAATTTCTAATTTTGTATAGATCAGTGTTGTGCTGAGCTGTTTTTCACGTTTTGATTGTTGGTTTTTTTTTTGTGTGTGTGTATGCAAAACAAAACAAAACAAAAAAAATCAATAAATACAATAAAAAAAGAAACTTAGGATTATTGATATTTAATTCAATTAATGATGAGTAATAAGATGTTCTAGCATTCTTTAAAGATTTTTTTATACATTAATGATTTCTTTTTCTATGCAAAGTATAATTTGTCTAATTTGGAGGAGCGCCATTTTTTTTTTTCTAATTTCGATGTTTCCTGTTTTAATTTATTTGTTGTGTTGGACCACAGGGTTAATGATCTATGATTAGATTTTTTTCCTATTTAGGGGGTCTGCTGAGTCTAATGCTGACTGTAGGCATCTGTGACATGATCAACGATATGATCTAAGATAGGATTTAAATATTGATCAGACTCTGTTTTAGTGTCACATGGCAAAAGTAAGGGGAATGAAATGATTTCTTTATATTTAGCTACAGCGTCATCAAAGAGACACCTACTATAATAGTATTTGTCTTTGGGCATCAAATAATCAACAATGGTAAATTCAAACATCAGTAGAAAGTGATCTGACAGAACAGGGTGATCAGGTCATATAGTTATATTGTCAATATTTTTATCATATGATAGCACTGGGGGTAGTGGTAGCCTAATGATTAATGATGTGGACTGGTGACCGGAGAGTCGTCAGTTCAATCCCCGGACCGGTGGGATTAAATCTAGGTGGGACAGATAACACCACATTGTTTGTCCCACTGTGGTTCCCTTGAGCAAGGCCCTTAACCACAACTGCTCCAGTGGAGCTGCTCAGTGGTCACAGGTCAGTCTGTGGTTGTGCTGGGCAGCTTCCAGGTGTGAATGTGGAATTGTGTGAGTATGAACAGGGTGTCCTTGAAAAAGCAAGGTTTCCTCTCAACAGACCTTCCCTGTATAAATAAATATTAAAGAAATAGAAATAAAAAAAGATTGAGGGAGTGGTCTAGATAATGGGTGAGGTTTTGGACATGTTGTAAAATAGTAAATGACTGAAGAATTGATTTATTAAGACTATTGTCCTCTATATGAACGTGAATGTTAAAGTCACCCACTTTCAGTAATTTGTCTGAAGTTAGAAGGTCAAATAAAAATTGTGAAAATTCAGTAAGGAAGTCAGAGTATGGTCATGGTGGGCAAGACACTATGGGTAATAGGACTGGCTTCAGCTTTGGATTCATTTTATTATGGTGAATGATTTTTAAGACTAAAGATTTGAATTATTTATTTTTATTTACTTTTAATATTTGTGGCTTTAAGATGCATCTTTATGATGTACTGGGATCTTCAATGATGTGCCTGGAATCCATGGGGTTTTGGGCCTTTCAACATCAGACCCCCTCACCCAGGTGACCAAGAAAAGGTTGATCATGTCTCAGCTTGCATCCCAGCAGCAACAAGCCAAGGCTCTCCCCTCTTCAACCACAGCCACCTAGTGGCTCTTTCTCTGGCTTTGGCGATGGAGTGTATAGCTCCTCTTTTTGCTGCTCCATTCACTCAACAAAGTGAGCTCTTTGCAAAGAGAGTGACCCAAGAAGCCTTGACAGCCCACCTCAATGGCATCACAGCGAGTGCACCAACCACATCTCTGCACTCCTCCACAAGGTCTTAATGCTTGCTCAATTTCCTCTCATGGGCCTCCTCCATGTGTTCTCCTCCCAAGTCTCCATGAGTTCCCACATGATGACTTGTCACATGATGACTTCTTTGGTGGAGTCTGAGAAGATGACCAAGTCAGGACAAAGTGTTGTGTGGATGATGTGCTCTGGGAAGTTCAAATGTTTGCAAAGGTCAACTGTCATTTGCCAGTCGGAGGTTATAGAGAGCAGGCATGGCCTCATCTGCAGTGGTGGAGGATTCTTACCAGCTTTGAGGAGGAAGATGGTGGTACTCCCGGGGTGGGATTTGCTGGATCTAGTAGCTGAACTGACAACTTCAGCAATAGCCTTAAGCACTTGGTCATGACACCAATGATAGTGGCCATAAACCAGAGCCTTTGGGCAGCCTCTGAGCATGTGCTGGAGGGTTCCTCTGCCATTCCACTGACAGCAAGATGGTGACTCAGCCTTACCCCGTTTGTGGAGGTTAGTGGGACTTGGTAAGGTGTTGTTGACTGCCTGAATCAGAAAACTAATGTGATGGAAATCTGACCTTGTTTGTGTTACCACAAACTCTTCAGTGAGGCTTCTGAAGGGAAGCTGCAGGGTTCTGGATGTTCCTTACAGTGCAATGCTGCTCAACGTTCTTGGCAGTCGAAGCCATCTTTGCAGAAAGCTGTTGATTTTCTTCTCCATGGCCTCCACAGTTGACAGTGGAAATTCATACAGAAGCAGAGGCCACAGGATGGCATGCTGATATACTCATGCTTTGAACTGGTCTGGCTTCCCTGATTTGTCAACTTTAGTTAGCCAGTTTTCAAGGTCTCTGCAGGTTTTCTGGGTGGCAAATATGTCCCTAAGACTGCCATCAAAGAGTTTTCCCACAGTCTTGAGTCACTGCTCTGATACTGATGGAATGGTTGGCTCAGCGTTGGTGAATTGGAACTCCAATTTACCTTTCATTCACAAGGGATCGGGACTTTGATGGATTAAAGTTCCTTTTTTGCCCATAACATGAGCTTCTCAAGCTCTTGTGATATGATGTTGTAGTGATGATCAGGTCATCCCTAAAGGCTCCTGTGTGGGGCTGCCAGTCACCAGATTTAGTCAGTGGGCCTCTGTACTCCACCTCTACTGATTTAACCATCATGTTCATGGACAGTGCAAGAAGGATAACTGAAATGGTGCACCCAATTATGATTCCCTTTTCAACCCTGTGCCAGTCAGATGTTAGATCCAGATGTGAATCTCGTGTGGATATTGCTATTGTAGTCCATAATGAGCACATGGTGTCTCTGAAGGGCCTCTTCCACCCACTTTTGTGGTATGGAGCCATAGGCATTTTCAAGGTCCAGCACAACATGCGGACAACAAAATTGTGCATTTTTTTTGCACTTCCAACTGTCCCGCAATGGCCACGCAAATCCCATGCTACACTCACACAATAATTGAAAAATCAGGATCATATCTCCCCATTTAAGCAGCAGAAGTGCAGAGACTGCTGGATGAGGAGGCTGCCTCCAATCTTCCACATCAGACACAACAGGCACTGGAACCTTTCAGAAGGCACAACTGTTTAAGCTTTAATTATTTTGTGACAATTTTAACTTTAGTGCCCAAATCCTTTTGCTTATATGGGTTTAGTCTGGGTACACAGGTTTCCAAAGATATTATTTTTAGGCACCCAAGGTGTTAATGGATGAGCGGCAGCCGTATGTTGAACATAAAACGGATGTCCTCAGTTTTCTGTGTGATGAATGAATTATATGTTTTCAGAATGTGCAGACAGCACTAGCCTGGAGGAGGAGGGGTTTTCCCAAGGATTAAACATTGGACTTTTTTTTTTTTTTTGGTACAAGAAGGAATGCAAAGAATTAAAAACATTTTCTTTTTGCATTTTCTTATGTTGGCTCATTACTTGTTTATTTTCTAATCCCAAACTGGGAAATTACAGTCTAACAGCAGCATGGCACAGTAGACGACCAAGACAACAGAAACACACACAGCATAATAGAAAAAGGAATTACCCAGGGAAAGCTAAACTGCCTAGGTAACTTTATATACATTGCAGACCACCACTAAGATGAACAGATGCTGACCTTTGTGAACACATGGATCGTACTGGCTGTACAATGCAGGACTATTGGGCGCAGGGTGACATGTGAGGTACCAATTAGACTGTAAGCTGCAGCGTGACAGCTATATTATGACCAAAATTCAACATCAGAGTGAGTTACTGTACAGTGAAATGACATGTAGCAGTAAAGATTTCCTGAATCTGACTGTTTGGCAGCAGAGCTGTAGCAGTCTGCTAGAGAAAGTGCTCCGCGGTCTGTCCAGTGTGTGGTGGAGGGGGTGATCAGGGTTGACCATGATGCATAACAGTTTGTTTAGTGTCCTCCTCTCCACCACAGTCTCAAAAGTCTCCAACCTGAGACCAATTACAGAGCCAGCCTTCTTGATAATCTTGTCAAGTGTTGGCGTCGCTGGCTCTGATACTCTGATACTGAACTGAATTTGGGAGATTCTACTTAATTGTTTTGTTGTTTGTCAAATAGCTTTTCTTGCTTTTGCCCAGTTCAACATATTCAACACATAGGGCTTCTGCTTTCTCTTTCTTTTTCTTTGCTTGAAAAAAGGCACTGAACTGTATGTATGAACTAGAAAATTCTCACGGAAATTTTGAGA
This sequence comes from Pholidichthys leucotaenia, assembly GCA_020510985.1. Classification (NCBI taxonomy): domain Eukaryota; kingdom Metazoa; phylum Chordata; class Actinopteri; order Cichliformes; family Pholidichthyidae; genus Pholidichthys; species Pholidichthys leucotaenia. The sequence continues at coordinate 42,794,471 of CM035847.1, read as the reverse complement.
GTGTGCTGCGACTGCCCGCTGATCGTGGCTTTAAGTTTGAGGACCTAATGTAATAATAAAATTGTTGATATCAGTCTAGATAACACCATGTCATTTGTGCATTCAAATGTGGGCACATCAAAGCAATCTAAACTGTGCATTATTTGAGAGCTTTTATTTTGAAAATCAGTGGAACATCCTGTTGAGAGTGAATTAAATTTCTTTGAGCAAAGGTCTGAAGTTGCTATCAAATAAAGTACTATCGTTATAAGTCATGAAGCGTTGCAGGGATAAGTATTCGGATTCAGTAATATAAGGGCTTTTATTTTGAAAGTCTGTAAAACATCGTGTTTTATGGGAGTAAAATTCATTCCGGCTACAGGTTGAAGTTGATATCATAGAAAATGAGAGATTTAAGTCACCAAATGAAAGTCCACTCTGCCATTGCATATCAGCACCAGGTAAAAATCCATCCAGTAGTTTTTGTCTAATCTTACTAAACCATTGCTAGGACATTGAGCCTTGGTGGAGGTATGCAACCATAGATCACCTCCAAAATGTAATGGGTTCATGTGTAGCCCAAGAGCCACATGTGGGGAAAATTTCAAACTTGTCCAGTAGTTTTGGAGTAATCTTGCTAGCACATTGTGAGAAGATAGAGCCTTGTTGGAGGTATATGGTCTTGGGCCATCGGCAGAATTTAATGGGTTCGTATCTAGCCCAAGGACCACCTCTGGTGAAAATTTCGTCCAAATCCATCGAGCAGTTTTTGTGTTATCCTGCTGCACAAATACAAACAGCTCCCTTGGTGGAGGTATGCACTTTCAGATCATCACCAAAATCTAATGGGTTCATGCTTAGACCAAGGGCAAGCTTTGGTAAAAGATTCATCCAAATCCGTTCAGTAGTTTTTGTGTAATCCTGCTGACAGCCAAACAAACAAACAAACATGGATGAAAACTTTTCCTCCTTGGCAGAGGTAAATAACTGAGCTAAAGTGGACACACACGGGCAGCCTTGTGTCTAGAAGGTGTGTCTGTCGAAAAAAATAGTTAGAGGAGGGAGAAATGAGTTAAAATTGGGTTACAATACACACGAAAATTGAATAAATACCTAAATCATGCAGACTTCCAAGAAAATACATAGAAGTGCTAAAGGAAAAGAGGTTGCAACTGGTTTCAAACCTGAGACATTCTAATCAGGTGCTTTGACCACTAAGCTATAATGGCCACTGACACACAGGTAACACTGTAGCTTCTACATTTAAGCTGTTCGCCACTTGATTTTTACAGTGGTTTATCCTCCAAACAATCGTTACTATTTTAAAAACTGTAACACCAAGAGTTGTCATTCTGGCAATGCTAGAATCCTGAGGCTTTCAGCTATGCAGTTGCATAAGTTTTATGTTCCTAAATGCAATATTGTGGTCACACTGGCAAGTTAAAACCAAGAACACCTGTGACTCAGAATTTAGGAGATTGTATCATTTTTTTTTTGTCCACTTCAGGGCTTCTGGAGAAAAAAATAGAAAACTTATGACATCAAGGACTAGTTTGTGAGTGAGAGGAAATTTGTGGCTATATTTGTAGAAAAAATGAAGTGGGTAGAATAAAAATTGTCTTCAGTATGAGAATTTGTACGAAAAAGTTTCGTGTAAAGTTTCCAGCACCTCGCAATCTCAGGTATGACATCAATCACTGAAGAAATTGAGATTTTGGTGAACAATCAGGTCAAAAATGTGGGCACACATGAAAAACCTGACAATTTAGACAGCCACCGGTGGCAGAGTTTGAAAGTCAAAAAAAATTTCCTGGTTTTTGAAGTAAAAATGAGGTTGGAAGGATAAAGTATGGCTGCGATACAGGGCTCTGAAATCTTGGGGTCTTCTCGGGTTTTTCATCAAAAACTCCTTTCATTTTCAAAGGGAAAATTTTGGGTTTTTTTTCATTAATATTTTTGACACCAAGCAAAAAATCTTAAATAAAAATAGAAGCATAAGTCTTCGGATTGAGCCGTGCATTTTGATGTGTATTTCGTGGGGTTTTTCCTCAAAGCTGTGAGAGGGGATACGAACTGAAAATTGGCAGAAGAAGGAAACTTTTAACTATAAGCAGGAAAACAATTTGAAAGAATAATAGAGTGGTTGCTAATGCTTCACATTGGTATACTCTAATAATTAAAAACTGTCTTAGCTTTAGTCAAACCTGTTCAGCAGCTGCCTTTGTTCTCTGACATAGCATGCATGCCATTGAACGTGGAAGCGCTGTGCCTGCTTCAGAGGCAGGTGTATATAAATATGGTGCAGGTGGATGTGAGAAGCATCTCCGGAGACAGAGCTGGGACTGAGGCATCATGGCTTCAACACTGCTGCTCCTGCTTCAGCTGCTCCTGGTCCCCCTGGTGTCTGCTTCTCACTACGTTGGGGGGGGACCACAAAATTCACCTACAAAGGAAGAAACGCCGATGGAACATGGAGGGTGAGCTTTGTAATTTTGAGCTAAATTCTGTCATATGGTATCTGATAATACAATAGTGTAATTTTCCCAATATGTTTATATTGTGGAGTGTGTAATTAACGGAGGCAGATTTATGCAACAGACAACTTTATTCACTCTCACATCAGTCATACACAGAAAAAGCATGTCTCAATACACCAGGGGCTCTCCATTTATATCAACCGCCCCTCTCACATCTGCATGACATCTCGCATCACAATACATTCATCCTTTCTCCCCCAACCCCTTCTTCCTGCTACCTCACCATAATCCCCATACCTATTGTCCTTCTCTGTTTACGCTCTGCATCCAGTCTGAGATGTGTAACCCAGTCTCTACAATATCAGTGTTTGCTTTTTCCAAACAATTTTCCTTCAAGTTTTTTTTTTTTTTTTTTAACATTTTGAGGTGTTTCTTGCCTAAACAAACATACCCAAAATAAATCTATTATTGCTCTACAAGTCTCGGGTGTACACGCATAGTCTTGGTTTCTGCAGACAGACAGACAGACAGACAGGCAGGGCCAGATTAAGGAGGTTGTGGGCCCCTGGGCTAGAGCAATTTTTGGGGCCCTCACACATAGTATTTATGGGAGTATGATAAGCAAAATGGCCATGTTTACATGCATGGTAATAAACTGTTTATAATCAGATTTCTGGAGTTATCTGATTATTAAAGTAGTCATGTACCCTCATTTAAGAGTTGTGACAACAACAGATATTGTGCTATCCAGAGGCTACTCAGCTATCTGCTGACATCAACTTTTCTACTTTCTGGGGTTGTACAACTTAATCCTTGACCTAATAACATCAAACTCACCATGGTGGTGACAGCCGGTGATGCGTGGGTGGTCTGTGGTGTGGATGCCGCAATGTTGTCACAAGGAGCGGAGGGGCAGCCTGTGCCGAGGCTAGCGCTGGCACCAGGGCTGGTGCCGGGGCCAGGGCTAATGCCAGTGCCGGGGTTGATGACTTTTTTCCAAACTGTCAAACAAGCAAGAATACTGTGGGACCGGGAAACTAAACCTAGGGAATTATTTGGTTGACACATAAACATTTGCAGTGTCACTGGGAAAAGTGAACAAATCAAACATCTTATTGCAGACTCAAACTTGGATTACTTTTTTCTTTCAAAAACATGGCTGCATAAAAACTCGCCAAATGCAGTAATACATATTCCAGGTTCTCCCCGTGTCTGTGTGGGTTTACTCTGGGATTTCTCCGGTTTCCTCCCACATGCCAAAAACATGCAAGTTAGCTTAATTGCCATCAACTGGGGATTCTAAATTGTCCTTAGGCATGACTGTGAGAGTGAATGGTTGTCTGTATCTCTGCATTGGCCCTGCCATGGACTAGCGATCTGTCCAGGGTGTACCCTGTCTCTTGCCCAAAGATGCTGGGATAGGCTCCAGGCCCCCCCCCCCCCCCCCCCCGCAACCCAAAAAGGATTAAGTGGAAGAAGATGGATGGATGGACGGACGGACAATATTTATAGGAGGGACAGACCCAAAGGAAGAGGAGGGGGGTATTGTTTTATGTCAGAGACAACATCAGCTGTCATCAAATCCAGTGGCAATGTGGTAATGAACTTGAATGTGTTGGGTTTAATATTTCACTGTCTCCTCAAATGTGTTTCACTCTAGTTGGCTTATACAGACCACCATCTTCCTCGGTTACCTTTTTTAAATCAGTTAAGTAGTATGTTAAAAGAGTGTCATTTTAAAATAGAAGTAATTTTAATGGGTGATTTTAACATAAATTATATCTGCAAGAAGCTGTAAGCTGGCCCTCACCCCCCACACAACCGCTGACCCCGGCTCCCGTCGTACCTCGCTGGCTCAGAAAATTTCCAGTTGTCGCGGCAAGCGCTGCGTGATTAATAAAATGAACTGTTTGGCACTATACTTCCTGTGAGCAGTAGGTGGTGCTATAACTTTTGTCAATCATTTTTATGTAGGAGTGTGTGGGATGGGACTAATAGCCATTGTAGAAAATTTGGTGAAAATAAGACAAAGTTTGTCCAAGTTACAACTTTCAGATTTTCCATGCCAAGGAGTCAACCTTCGCCATGTCACCATGACAACACTTCCCTGTCAGTTATGTGTTTCCCACCCATATAGGACTACATATGACAGTCACCTCAACCAATGTTCCAGATTTCATGACTCCAGGTCATTCCCAACCCTCCCAAAGAGGTCAAAGATTGAATGGCAAGGATGGTGTGTCCACGATAACAGCAGTGATGCCACACTAAAGGTGATGTGCAGTTATGATCGACCAGGTGGTCTGATAAACCTCAGAAAATTGCAGGTCATTCTGGCAAGTGGTGCTTGAGTATGGCAAGTGAGTTATGGCAACTTCCTGTCCATTGGTAGAAGGGGGCGCTGTCGCTACGTGTCATTCTTTATTATAGAAATTATCAGTATTGGCTACCTATTCACCACAAAAAAAATTGGTTGAAATCTGTCAATGCATGCCAGAGTAAAAGCCATTGGAAGGGTGCTGGCAGTACTGTAAACTTGGCCATGTCCCTTCTGCTAAACCATCGGACATTTGGAAAACTTTTCAATGACTTTTGATGGCACATGGGTATAGATGGTTGGTACCATTTATGGTGACAATCAGACTATTTATTTCAGAGATATTGAAGAAAACCTTTGGTGTAACCTTCATGTCTCCAAGACAGGGGACTATTTCTACTCATGAATATGCATAGCTGTAATTTTTTGGAGGCATACCCATATCAGAATCAGAATCAGAATCAGAATCAGCTTTATTGGCCAAGTATGCACAAAACATACAAGGAATTTGACTTTGGCTAAAACTTGCTCTCGTTGTTCAGGTGTAAGATTTGAATAAGATTTAAATAAGATTTCAATGACAACACAGTATGTACAGCAAATTACAGTCTGTCCACTTTCCTATAAAAGGATGCAAATATATACAGGAATACGTATATACACGTATATACGTATATATACTGTACGTACATCATACCTATCTTGGTGCCAATCCGACATTCCATTCCCGAGGTATTCAAAAAACAACATGATGCAAACTTTCTGATGCAAAACTTTCTGCCTTCTATAGGTGGCGCTGTAGATTTCTATGAATATTGTTCTATAGAACTGTTTGGAATTGGACTGATATCTATAATATTGAATTTGGTTGAAATCCGACAATGCATACCAGAGTTTTTTGCTGTCAGAATGGTCATAGAATGATCATGGCGAGGCATCAAACATTGCCACGCCCCTACGGCCAAACTGTCAAGCTTTAAGAAAAGTTTTTAATAACTTTTTATTGCATATGGGTATGATGATTGTCACCACAAATGAGCTCAATTGGACAAAAGCCCTAGGACGAGTTTGATCAAATGCGCGAGGTGGAAATTTGGTCACTGCCATTTCCTGCCAATGAAACGGAGATAGGTGCCGCCCCATACACCAATTGGTGTTCCACATGCTGTGGAAGGGAATTAACTAACTAACTATTTCCTGCCAAAATGGCCGACTTCCTGTTGGGTGTAGACCATCACCTCTATTGAGTTTTTTGCATGTCTTGACATGATAAATATCTCACCCGATTTTAATCTTTCTGCACGAAAGTAAGTGTGTGCCACTCCCCATTGACTTCACATGTTAGGTGGCGCTGTAGAGCCATTTTTGTTGGGTCATTCATATTTCCTCCAAAATATTCAATTTTTTGCCAGTCTTGAGGTCCCTGCAAAAAATGATGAGTTTTCATACACACTGACTACCCCAAAAATGAGATCTTAGATGGAGAAGAAGAAAATTCTAACAATTATAACAGGGCTCCTGTGATAGGCGAGTCATCCCCCTCGTCCCCAGGGGTGGACGAGATTCGCCCTGAGTACCTCAAGGCCCTGGATGTTGTTGGGTTGTCATGGTTGACACGCCTCTGCAACATTGCGTGGAGGTCGGGGGCAGTGCCTTTGGCATGGCAAACCGGGGTGGTGGTTCCTCTCTTCAAAAAAGGGGACCGGAGGGTGTGCTCCAGCTTTAGAGGGATCACACTCCTCAGCCTCCCTGGGAAGGTCTATGCCAAGGTACTGGAGAGGAGAGTCCGGCCGTTGGTCGAACCTCGGATTCAGGAGGAGCAATGTGGTTTTCGTCCTGGCCGTGGGACATCGGACCAGCTCTTTACAATGGGAGTACAATGGGAGGCAGAGCCTTCAGTTATCAAGCTCCTCTCCTGTGGAATCAGCTGCCAATCTGGATTCGGGAGTCAGACTCGATCTCTGTTTTTAAGAATAGGGCTAAAACCTACCTTTTTGATATAGCCTACAATTAGGGAGGGATCATGTGTTTCTGAACCCTCCCTTAGTTATGCTGCTAATAGGTTTAGTCAGCCGGGGGACCTCCAGTAATGCACTGGGCCTCACTCCTTTCCTCACTCTCTATGAAATATTTTTTTTTTTTGCTGGTCATTAACATTTGTTTGTTCTCTCCCATAGATTGAGTCCCCATCGTGCTGTTTGCTCTCTACATGTCTGTTCTTTTCTTCTTCTCTATCCCCTCACCCCCCAGCCAGTCGCAGCAGATGACTGCCCCTCCCTGAGCCTGGTTCTGCTGGAGGTTTCTTCCTGTTAAAAGGGAGTTTTTCCTCTCCACTGTCGCCAAGTGCTTGCTCACAGGGGATCGCCTGATTGCTGGGGTCTTTCTGCAACTGTGGGGGTTCCCCCCTACAGTTGATAGTGCTATGAGATGACTGTTGTTGTGAAATGGCGCTATATAAATAAAGTTGAATTGAATTGAATTGAATTTACCCTCTCGAGAATTCTTGAGGGTTCGTGGGAGTTTGCCCAAACAGTTTACATGTGTTTTGTGGACTTGGAGAAGGCATTTGACCGCGTCCCTCGTGGATTTTTGTGGGGGGTGCTTCGGGAGTATGGGGTATCGGGCTTGTTGTTACGAGCTATTCGGTCTCTGTACGACCGTTGTGAGAGTTTGGTTCGTATTGCCAACACTCGGTCGGAGTCATTCCCAGTGAGAGTTGGACTCCGCCAGGGCTGCCCTTTGTCACCGATCCTGTTCATAATTTTTATGGACAGGATTTCTAGGCGCAGCCAGGGAATGGAGGGTGTCATGCTTGGTGACCACAGGATCTCATCTCTGTTGTTTGCAGATGATGTTGTCCTGTTGGCTTCATCCAGCAATGACCTACAGCTCTTGCTGGGACGATTTGCCGCTGAGTGTGAAGCGGCTGGGATGAGAATCAGCACCTCCAAGTCCGAGTCCATGGTCCTCAGCCGGAAAAAGGTGGATTGTCCTCTCCGGGTTGGGGACAGGCTCCTGCCCCAAGTGGAGGAGTTTAAGTATCTTGGGGTCTTGTTCACGAGTGAGGGGAAAATGGAGCGAGAGATCGACAGACGGATTGGAGCAGCATCTGCAGTGATGCGGACGTTGTACCGGTCTGTTGTGGTGAAGAGGGAGCTTAGTTCTAAGGCAAAGCTGTCGATTTACCAGTCAATCTACGTTCCTACTCTCACCTATGGTCACGAGCTTTGGGTAATGACCGAAAGAACGAGATCGCGGATACAAGCGGCTGAAATGAGCTTTCTCCGTAGGATTGCTGGACTCACCCTCAGAGATAGGGTGAGGAGCTCAGTCATCCGGGAGAGGCTCAGAGTAGAACCGCTGCTCCTCCACATTGAAAGGAGTCAGCTGAGGTGGTATGGGCATCTGATTAGGATGCCTCCTGGACGCCTCCCACTTGAGGTGTTTCAGGCACGTCCCACTGGGAGGAGACCCCGGGGCAGACCCATGACTCGGTGGAGAGACTATGTCTCCCAGCTGGTCTGGGAACGCCTTGGTATCCCCTCTGAAGAGCTGGAGCAGGTGGCTGGGGAGAGGGAAGTCTGGGCTTCTCTGCTTGAACTGCTGCCTCCGCGACCCGGACCTCAGGAAAAGCGGTAGAAGATGGATGGATGGATGGATATAACAGGGCTCTCGCCCACTGACTTTGTCAGTGGGTCAGGCCCTAAAAAAATAAATAAATAAAATTCTAACAATTAATTCAATTCAGGGCAGCGCGGTGGCGGAGTGGTTAGCACTGCGGCAGCACAGTAACTCACCCTTGGTTGAGGGATCCTGGGTTCGATCCCAGCCCCCGACCAACAGTGATCTGTGTGGAGTTTGCATGTTCTCCCCGTTTCTGCGTGGGTTTACTCTGGGATTTCTCTGGTGTCCTCCCTCATGCCAAAAACATGAAAGTTAGGTTAATTGGCATCAAACTGGGGATTCTAAATTGTCCTTAGGTATGACTCTGAGGGTGAATGGTTGTCTGTCTCTCTGTGTTGGCCCTGCGATGGACTGGCGATCTGTCCAGGGTGTACCCTGCCTCTCGCCCAAAGATGCTGGGATAGGTTCCAGCCCCCCCACGACCCGAAAAGGATTAAGTGGAAGAAGATGGATGGATAATTCAATTCAATTCAACTTTATTTATACAGCGCCATTTCATAACAACAGTCATCTCACAGCACTTTCGACTGTAGGGGAAACCCCCACAGTTGCAGAAAGACCCCACCAATCAGGCGACCCCCTGTGAGCAGCACATGGCAACGGTGGAGAGGAAAAACTCCCTTTTAACAGGAAGAAACCTCCAGCAGAACCAGGCTCAGGGAGGGGCAGTCATCTGCTGCGACTGGCTGGGGGGGTGAGGGGATAGAGAAGAAGAAGAAAAGAACAGACATGTAGAGAGCAAACAGCACGATGGGGACTCAATCTATGGGAAAGAACAAACAGATGTTAATGACCAGCAAAAAAAAAAACAAAAATATTTCATTGAGAGTGAAGAAAGGAGTAAAGCCCAGTGCATTATTGGAGGTCCCCCGGCTGTCTAAACCTATAGACAGCCGGGGGACCCAGGGGACAGCCCTATTACAATAGGGCTGTCGCCCACTGATGTTGTCATTGGCTCGGGCCCTAATTAGGAAGATAAAATTAATAGAAGAACCCTTAAATCCACCGTAAATGCTTTTGCAGCTAATTATAGGGCCAACAAGAATAACACAGTCCTCAAAAACACAGATCTGATATTTAGCAACAGGCCAGAGAGAACAATCAAAACGTACAACATGGTTACTGAGTTACCAGACCGTAACTTAACCCTCTTAGCCAGAAAGCTGTCCAAGAAACATTTTAATCTTTGTGTTGCACAAAAATCTAGTCAGAATTCCTAAAGGGGAACAAAACAATTGTGAAAATGCAATTAAAGAGATTCAGTGGAATGATATCCTGTCATATTCTGATGTTGATTCTGATTGCCAGGTGTTTTTGTTCACAATCCAGGATATAATGAAGAAATTTTTAAGGAAAAGAAAATCCAGTCACCACCAGAAAAGTGTCCTTCCATGGTTAAATGGTGATATATTTAACTTGATGAGAAAACGTGATGTGACACTGAAAGTAGCTTTAAAGTCTAAACTAACCACTGACAAACTTAAGTTTGTGGAACTTTAAAATAAGGTAACAAAAGAAATTAGAAAAGTTAAGGCAAACTTTTTTATTGGTGTCATCAATCAGGCAAAGGGAAACCCTAAAATAATCTGGGAGAACATAAAGAGGTTGATTAGGAAAAATCATGTTGGTAAAGAAACAAGTTTTGAGAGCTGTGCAAATGGCAGCATTACACAGGATGAAGCAAAAATAGCAGAAAGCTTTAATACTTATTTTGTAGAATCAGTACAGACACTTTGTCATGAATTGGCCCCTGCCGGGCAGAGAGGAGAGACCCAGGTGCTGAACTGCAGTTTGTGGTAATTTAATGAAAAAACAAAAGTCCAACAGTGCACAAAATAAAACTTACAAACAGATGAAACAGGATGGATGAAACATCAGAATGAGGCAGGGTACTGATGGGAACAGGAATAGGATTCCTTGATGAGACTCCGGCAACGAGTGAATAAAAACACAGTCCTTAAGTAGGCATGCAAACAATTATCACAAATGCCATCCAGTATGGATCACATGAGTGGACTGGGGGTAAAAGTGATTACAATCAGCTGTGAGTCATGAGGAGAGGAGAGGGGAGTGACAACGTGACAGGGGCACCGCCCACAACCAGGGTAAAACCCAGAAGTGCCTCTGACAGCTGCAACCCCAGAGAGAGAGAGAGAGAGAGAGAGAGAGAGAGAGAGAGAGAGAGAGAGAGAGAGAGAGAGAAGGAACTGGCAACATACAAATATAATGCGATGACAAAGACTGAAGGAAAAATACAAGTAAACCCAAGTATGTAAATAACAAAACTACAAAAGGCTGCAGCAGTCACTGACAGTGAGCAGATATGCAGAAGGTGGAAGAGCTGCCTCAGTTCATGCCTCCTGACATGAAGCATTTCGTGGCAACGTACACACACACACACACACACACACACACACACACACACAGTGTGTGTGTGTGTGTGTGTGTGTGTGTGAGAGTATATGTGTGTGTGTTAGTGGAGAAAAAAAAATCGCTGTACATGTGGCAGGCAAAACAATACAAACAGCCATGGAGGGAGAATATAGAAGCCATTGTCTTGAAACGTATTACTCATCATTTGAAAGTTTGCGACTGAAATGGCACTTGGAGAAAAAGTGTTCCTGCCATTTGTAGGAACATTCACATGCTCTGATGCCAGCGTCCTTATTCTGGCAGCTCTTCAGTCCTTTTCTGGATCAGCATTCCCGGTGTGTAAGACTGATGGCAGACGGCGGCTCTGCCGGTGTGTCCGTGTTAGCATTTATAACGCTAAAAGTTTGACAGACATCTTGTTGTGACTGTTAAGTTGACACTGTCTGGCTGTATTGCAACTTTAAAAATTCCTGTCAATTTAGGAGTCTTTTTTCAAACCTCCTTCTCACGTTCCTGTTTTTCTTTCTTCTTTTTTGGACACTGCTATCGTACATTCATTCTTTCATTCCTCCACGGATACACTACAGGCCCATGTCCAACATCAATCAGGTCAAATATCAACTCTTAACCAATTAAATTAAGCAGGCAGGACAGACATACACTTCAAAAAAAAAAAAAAAGTTGAGACACCAAAACAAACCCTCCAATAAATGTTGGACACGGCAGAATTCGCAAAAAAAAAAAAAAAAAAAAGGGTTTCTTTCAGTCCCAGGGCTCCTGCCCCAGTAAGCCCTCTTAATTACTGGGGTGACAGATATATAGATAGATAGATAGATATATAGATAGATAGATAGATAGATAGATAGATACCAAACTGGGAAATTTTAGGGGGGGAAAGTCACAAACGTACAAAAAAAGAGCAAATTTCTGAGAAAATATGTTGAACAGAGGTAAACAGGTAATGTCCATGTGGACAAACACAGATGGGGCCAACATGGAATCCATGGACAAACCCACATGGGATCCATAAGACAATCCTGATTTAACCTTTGGTGGGGCCCACATGGACGTGCTGGCTTGGTTCTTGCCTAAACAGACATACCCAAAATAAGCCTATTATTATTCTACAAGTCTCAGGTGTACGAGGGGGTGCTGAGGCTGAAAAGTCTATAGTGGTCAAATTTGACCAAATGTCATTTATTTTCCAACCGCAGGGATCCAAGCACTGCAACACCGATGGAGGAAGTGTGTGGACCGAAGGGAAAATTGTTTTGAAAGATAAACCACATTTGGTCAGATTTGACCACTATGAACTTTTCAGCCTATAAACTTTTCAGCCCCTCCTCATACACGCATAGTCTTGTTTTTTACAGATTCTCTCAGATGGGCAAGACATCACGTTTTTTTTTTTTTCCCTAGCATAATTACCATTGTATATTTTACTATGAGTAAACTGTAATAAACCAAAGCAGAAATTAACATTTTGTTGCTTGCCTGATTTTTTTTTTAATTTCAAATACACCATGACAGCAATAAAATCTGTAGAGATGCCACTGAATCACTTAAGCAACTTCTTGACTACAATAGGACCAAATTATATAGAATTGTATAGCATATAGCTACGATTACACAGGGTTACAAAAATATTTTTTTTGTAAGTTGTCTATGTTTTTTCAACTGATTTAAGACAATTTTGCACCACTTAATCCGAAAATGACATCTGTTTGTCTCAATCAAGTTCTAAGTAAAAATCTGTACTTACTTAGTACTGTGCATGTACTTACCTTTTATATAAAGGTAAGTACATGTAAATTGAACGTCACATCATCATTGGTCAAAATTCAGAGAATTTCAAGACATAAAAAAGAATTTTGCATCATTTAAAGCAAAAATACCCGTACATATGAACAAAAACGTGTAAAACAACATGTGACATAATTCAGAAAGTTGGCCTGATTGAGCAAAACTAATGTGATTTTTTGATTCAGCACATCAAAATTGTCATAAATCAGCTAAAAAATCTTAGACAATAAATTTGGTGTTGACCAGTGTTACCAGCCCGTAGCACTAACCTCCATCATAATGAAGTGCTTCCAACAGCTGGTCATGCAGAACATCAAGAGCATTCTCCCCCCTTCCCACGACCCATCTCAGTTTGCATACAGGTCAAACAGATGCACAGAAGATGCCATCGCTGCTGCTCTCCATCCAGCCCTCACCCACCTGGACTCAAAGACCTCCTACATGCAAATGCTGTTCTTGGACTTCAGTTCAGCATTCAACACAATCATCCCCCAGCACCTAATACAAAAACTCAGAGACTTGGGACTCAAAACGTCTCTCTGTAACTGGGTGCTGGACTTTCTACAGGGAGGCCACAGAACGTGCAGATCGGCAGCAACACCTCCAAGACCATCACACTGAGCGCAGGGGCCCCACAAGGGTGCACACTCAGCATGCTGCTCTTCCCCCTGTTGACCCATGACTGAGTACCAGCCTACAGCACCAACCACATCATCAAATTTGTGGACGACATGAAGGTGGTGGGCTTCATCACAAACAATGAAGGGGCCAATTACAGAAATAAGGTGAGCCAACTGGTCCAGTGGTGAAAAGATAATAATCTCTTCCTGAACGTGGAAAAAAAACAAGGAGGTTGTGGTCAACTTCAGGAGGGAACACACACAGCATCCTCCTCTGATCATCAGTGGAGCAGCTGTGGAGGGGGCGAGCAGCACCAAGTTCCTGGGGGTGCACATCTCTGAGGATTTCTCCTGGTCCAACAACACCACATCACTGGCCAAGAAGGCTCAAACTAGCCTCCATTTCCTCCACAAACTGAGGCGAGCATGATTCCCACCCCCCATCATGTGCTCATTCTACCGTGACACCACTGAGAGCATCCTCACAAGCTGCATCATGATGTGGATGCAGCTGCACTGCTTCCTGCCAGAAAACCCTTCAACGCACAGTGTACGCAGCCAGCAAGATCATCGGTGCCCCTCTGCCCTCCCTCTCAGACATCTACCACACCCACCTCACCCGCAGAGCCATCAACATTGCAGGCGACACCTCCCACCTCTCACATTCCCTCTTCAGCCCCCTGCCCTCAGGGAGAAGGTACCGGAGCCTCGGGGCCCACTCCGCCAGACTGCTAAACAGCTTTTTTTTTTTTTTTTTTTTTATTACTTATTTTGTACCCGTAGGTAGATTTGTTTTGCAGTCTGATGACAAACCACCAGCTGCCGGTCGCTCCGTGCGGAAGCGCCCCTTAACTCCCTAACCTGCATGTTTTTGGCATGTGGGAGGAAACCGGAGAAATCCCGGAGTAAACCCACGCAAACACGGGGAGAACATGCAAACTCCACACAGATCACTGTTGGCCGGGGGCAGGGATCGAACCCACGATCTCACGGTCCCCGCGATCCCCCGGCCGAGGGTAAAACTGTGCTGCCACAGTGCTAACCACTGCACCACCGTGCAGCCAGGTCATCAGGACCCTGAACTCTGTCCACTTAACCCCCCCCCCCCCCCCCCAGGCCCTTGCCACTGGACTGTAACACAGTCATTGACACAATAACCCTACCTCAGCTATTTGCACAGAAAGAATTGGCACACCAACAGTACTGCATCTGCTGCTGCCATTTGTGCAAATGCCATACGTGTTGCTGTCTATTATTGCAATACTGATCATGCACAGTGCAATTTGTCACTGTCTGCACCTCCGCTATTGCATTGAATTTGCAATTACGGGTATTACAGCGCTCCTGGACATAGGATTGCTGTGTTTTATCTTCATTTGCACTACGGGTAGCATTACTGTACATAGACTGCTGTTGTTGTTTTTCATCCTTATTCCTTCTTGTCTTATATATTGCACACACCACTCAGAGAGACAGAAATGGCATTTCAGTTCTCCTGTATGTCCTGTAGATACAAAAGTACTGACAAACAAAAATCTTTGAATCTTGAATCTTTAAATTTGACACTTTCTGCACAGATTCTACACAGTTTTTAATGTTAGAAGAAGTCAAAGTCAAAGTCAAAGTGCCTTTATTGTCATTCCATTGTTAATGAACAATGCAACGAAATTGAGATGCTGCTCCCTAAAAACAAACTATAAACAAACTAGCACAGTCACAGTTCACTCGTGCATTTAACATTCTCATAATTACAACAATAAATAATGCTTGAAACAAAATTACCTAAAAGTTGAATATAATATGTATGTAGCAATAATGAAAAACATACTGAGCGATAAATACAAAAGACCAGCTTATGCACACAGGGTTGTTGCTACAAAATAACCTAAAATAACAAAAAATATCAGCAGTCTGTGCGTGCTACATAAATACATAAAGAACCAGGAGGACTCTATACTTTTTCTATATAAAGTAAATTTAAAGAATAAAATATTTTTTATATGAATTAAAATGTAAACAATGTTTAAAAAAAGGTCAACTGCATATGCCATTCATTTTGGAAACCTCACAAGATGTAGAACAATGTCAAGTTGATGTTTTAATTTGCATAACCGCTGTTAACCAACCAGATAGTAGCAAAAGACAGCATTTTGAAATCTATTCTTTGATGAAAAGAGGAAAATTCACAGCAAAACAATTTAAATGGCAAGCAGCACTTGGAGAAAATATTTTAAATGTCTAAATCTTGAGAAATTATTACATTATTAAATACTATAACCAAAATGTAACTCTTGTATGTTACATGAACAGTGCATGAATTACTTAATTCAAAAGCTAAACAATTTAAGTTCTCATAAATGCCATGTGTTCTTCATGCTTGACTGATTAATAACCCAAAATTTTAGCTAAAGATTACTAACTGTATCACGTAATCAAGAGAAAAAAGGATTTGGAGATATGGCAAGGAAAAAATGATGGCTGGGAACAATAGTGTTTAATTCAGGGAATGAAATCACAATCACAATACATGTACCCTCACTGTGCTAATGAAGCATTTAACCTGATTTTTTCTTTCTTAAAAAAAAACAAAAAAAAACAAAACAGGTGGTTATTAAGGACAGGGACACTTCTGACGGGTGTCGGTACTCCCTTTACTGGAGATGTTATGGCAGTAACTGTGGTTACCGCTCCACGTCTGTTAAGAGCATACTTGACAGGAGCACCAGTGCTCCTGTGTCCAACAGAGAATGGTGTGAGACTGAAACGGTGTACTCGATGGACGTCCGAAACAACAAACCTTTTGAAAGGAGGTGAGACATTTTCTTTTTGCACTCAGGTTTAGTTTTCTTTCTGCTTAGACTGAAGTCCCAGATGCACTATTTATGTTGTCTTTTTTTGACCAATAACAGGGCAGCTAGCTGTTGCTGGATCCCCACATGTGCCAGGTATTATAGCAATTGGTGGAGATTAAGCAATTCTATTGATTTGGGACAACGGTCTGACACAGGAGAACCAAACAGATCACCAGACACTGCCATCCTCCCTTTCCTGAGGTAAGCCTACTGTAATTTGCGCATCTTTCACACTGTAAATTTCAATCATTTTTTAATCTCATTTTAATAAGGAATTACATTTAATGCATGTGAATGTATGAAATGTCCATGTATGCAATAGTGTTATAGTCAAGCCCAAGTGAAGAGCAGACCGAGACCAGCAGAACGCATCAAGCCCAAGTTAAGGATGAAGTCATACATCCATGTCTTGGTTTCAAGTTGATCTCCGCTTGTCTTGGTTTTGGTCTTGACTTGGTCTCGACCACTTAATGTCTTGCCACAAGAGTCTCACATGTACTTTCAAGGCATACATCATTTTATATACTGTATAATGTTGATCTCTTTGTATAAAAGGTACTTGTTCATGACAAGTCTCTCATGTTAATGTGTCTGCTAAAGGGTTCCTAAGAACTGCCCGAGGACATACAAACTGCTGTCTGTTTGACTGTTTGCTGTTCCAAGGTTGTCATAGCCAGAAGCGGCACTGGGGTTAAGCTCCCAGTGCTCATAAAATGCTCCTTATGGCGTGCGTCTCGAAAAGCCTCTGACAACTAAGTCCAACTCCTAGCCTGCCCATGTGGTTTAGTCTCTAAGCCCGGCGGAACTGCTTTTACTAATAGGAGAAGGGGCGAGGGCGGATCTTTGGCGCATTAAAACCAGATGCTTCGGGTAGATGGTGGCTCGTCAACCTGGGAAGGTAGCCCATCTAGGGGAAGGTAAACCCTGATTTCAAACCTCCGCTGCCTTGCGGCACACCCGGCCACGGGAAAGGCTTTGGGAGTCAACCCTGAGGAAAAATCCGGAGTCGGAGTCCCTAAGGCAGTTCTCTGTTGTGCTCAACATCGTTCTGGCAGCTCCTGCGACAGCGCTGGTGCCAAACTGTAGCAGCCCTGCTGTTCCTTTGGATTCATCAGTGACTTGGAGAGGGGGGACATGCTGCATGGGCAACATCTTGTCCTCCATATCTTCCTGCCCAGGCTTGAATCCTACCAATGCCCAACGCTGGAAGGTAGAACACCGGATCACTGGAGAGGACACTCCAGCTCCGCCTTTGGCGTAGACAAAACACGGGGAATGACAGTTACCGGTTATAAGCCACCGCTCAATAGGCGTAGAGCGGGGTGCCAGGGGTTGTTCCCGACGGTGGGAGGGATCATCGGATCTCACTGGACAGCTACCGCCCGCCTCAAGCTGGGCAGCCCCCAGCCAATAAGGTGTTGTCCCGCCACAGCTTGCTTTCCTCATTGGGTGCATGGGGATGAGGAGAAGTCTGAATGGCAGGCTGAGAACTTTCGCACCAGGCAAGACAAAAAAACAAAAGAGACCAACTCTAAAACTGGGAACTTGGAACGTCCACACTATGATGACAGGACTCACTGATAACCTCAAGGACATCAACGACACCAGGAAGACTGCCATCATCAATAATGAGCTGAAGAGACTGGAAGTGGATATCGCCACTCTCCAGGAAACACTGTTGGCTGACGCAGGCACACTGAGAGAGAAGGACTACATGTTCTACTGGCAGGGAAAGAGCAGTGACAAACATAGGGAACACGGAGTGGGCTTCGCAGTGAAGAACACCTTGCTGAAGATGGTGGAACCAGGCAGCAATGGCTCTGCACGACTACTCACCCTCCGCCTCAACACCACTCAAGGCCCAGTCACCCTCGTCAGTGTGTATGCCCCAACACTGACAGCCACACCAGAGGCAAAAGACGAGTTCTACGAGAATCTCGCAAACACTGTCAGGATCATCCCCAACTCTGAACAACTCATTCTCCTTGGAGACTTCAATGCCAGAGTGGGTGCTGACCACGACTCCTGGCCCTCCTGTCTTGGACCATTTGGCGTGGGCAGAATGAACGACAACGGACAGCGGCTGCTCGAGTTCTGCACATATCACGATCTGTGCATCACAAACTCGTTCTTCAAGACCAAGCCCCAACACAAGGTTTCCTGGCGACATCCACGCTCAAAGCACTGGCACCAGCTGGACTTGATCCTAACCAGGCGCACCTCACTGAAGAATGTGCTAATCACCCGTTCGTTCCAGAGTGCAGATTGTGACACAGACCATTCATTGGTGTGTTGCAAGGTCAAGCTGCAGCTTAAGAAATTCCATCGTGCTAGATAGCCTGGAAAGGCACGGATTGACACCAGCAAGATGGCCCAACCAGAACTTGTTGAGCGGATTGCCTCCACCTTTGAGAAGGAACTTGGTGTACCACAAGAAGGAGAATCTGCAAAGCAGAAGTGGGAAGAGCTGCGAAACACCATCCACCACACAGCCTTGGCTACCTTTGGGAGGAAGACCTCGAAGTCACAGGACTGGTTTGATGCCAAGTTGACCGAGATGAACCCCGTCATTGAAGCCAAGCGCTCAGCTCTTGCCGAGTACAATAAGTACCCAAACGAGAAGAATCTCCAGATTCTCAGGGCTGCGAGAAGCAAAGTTCAGCAGACTGCTCGGCGCTGTGCCAACGAGTACTGGACTCAGCTCAGCCAAGACATTCAAACCTCTGCCATAACAGGGAACATCCGTGGTATGTACGATGGCATCAAGAAAGCACTTGGTCCGGCTCAGAGCAAGACGGCCCCCCTCAAATCCTTCACTGGGGAGATGATCACAGAAAAGAACAAGCAGATGGAGAGATGGGTGGAGCACTACTCCAACCTCTACTCCAGACAGAACACCGTGACACCGTCAGCCCTTGATGCCATCGATTGCCTGCCATCCATGGACGAACTTGACGCCGAGCCAACCATCGACGAACTCAGCAAGGCCATTGATAGCTTGGCTGCTGGAAAGGCACCCGGCAACGATGGCATACCCCCCGACCGCCCTACTGCTGCCATTGCATGATGTCCTCTGCCAGCGCTGGAAGGAAGGTGCCATACCACAGGACATGAGGGACGTCAAGATCATCACCCTCTACAAAAACAAAGGGGAGCGAAGTGACTGCAACAACTACAGGGGCATCTCCCTCCTCAGCATTGTTGGCAAAGTCTACGCACGAGTTGTTCTCGTTCGTCTACAGAAGCTTGCCGAACGTGTCTACCCCGAGTCTCAGTGTGGCTTCCGCGCTGAGCGATTGACGGTAGACATGATATTCTCCATCCGCCAACTCCAGGAGAAATGCAGAGAACAGAACATGCCCCTGTACGTTGCCTTCATCGACCTCACCAAAGCGTTCGATCTGGTCAGCAGGGAGGGCCTTTTCAAGATCCTGCCAAAGATAGGATGCCCACCAAAGTTGCAAAGCCTCATCGAATCGTTTCACACCAACATGCAGGGGATAGTGCAGCACGACGACAACGTCTCAGAGCCATTCAACATACGCAGCGGAGTGAAACAGGGCTGTGTACTTGCGCCAACCCTCTTTGGGATTTTCTTTGCTATGCTCCTGAGGCATGCCTTCAGCACAGCAACAGAGGGAATCTACCTGCACATAAGATCTGATGGCAGGCTTTTCAATCTCATCCACCTGAGAGCCAGAACCAAAGTACGCAAGGCTCTAATCAGAGACATGCTGTTTGCAGATGACGCTGCAGTCGTGACCCACACACAGCAGAAGCTTCAGACCCTGATGGAAAGCTTCTCCCAGGCATGCAAGGACTTCGGGCTTACCATCAGCCTGAAGAAGACTAACGTCTTGACGCAAGGCACGGAAGCACCACCAACCATCACCATCGACGACTACGAGCTGGAGGTCATGAATCAGTTCACGTACCTGGGGTCCACGATCAGCAGCAACCTCTCCCTTGATACAGAGATCGACAAGAGGATTGGAAAATCAGCCTCCACACTTGCTCGCCTCACCACACGAGTGTGGGAGAATCCCAAACTCTCTATGAAGACGAAGATGGCAGTGTACAACGTCTGCGTCATCAGCACACTGCTCTATGGGAGTGAGACGTGGACAACATACGCCCGGCAGGAAAAGAGACTGAACTCCTTCCACTTGCGCTGCCTTCGCCGCATCCTGAACATATCCTGGCAGGACAAAGTGCCCAACAAAGAAGTTCTGTCCCGCACCGGCCTTCCCTCCATGTTCACTCTTCTCAGGCAGCGCAGGCTCTGCTGGCTAGGCCACGTTCACCGTATGGAGGATGGCAGAATCCCCAAAGACGTCCTCTATGGAGAACTGGCGACTGGCAGGAGAGACGTTGGCTGCCACAGCTGCGCTTTAGAGACGTCTGCAAGAGAGACATGAAGGCCCTGGAGATCATCTCCAATGGAGATGAAGCTGAGTACAGAGGGCTTATCCAGGACTTCGTGGACTGGTGCCATCGGAACTGCCTCCAGATCAACGCGAGGAAAACTAAGGAGCTAGTGGTGGACTGCCGCAGGCAAGGACAACCCCTCACAGCACCAGTAAATATACAGGGAACAGACATTGAGATGGTGACATCCTACAAGTACCTGGGTGTTCATCTGAACAATAAACTAGACTGGTCACACAATACTGATGCACTCTACAAGAAGGGACAGCGCAGGCTGTTCCTACTGAGGAGACTCAGGTCTTTTGGTGTACAAGGGGCGCTGCTGAAGACATTCTATGACACGGTGGTGGCATCAGCCATCACTTTTGGAGTGGTCTGCTGGGGCAGTGGCATTACTGCAGCCGATAGGAAGAGACTGAACAAACTGATCAAGAAAGCTAGCTCCGTCCTGGGGCAGCGCCTTGATCCGGTGGAGGAGATAGGAGAGAGAAGGATGGTGGCTAAACTGTCATCTCTGCTGGAGTCCGAGTTCCACCCTATGCAGGACATACTGAATGCACTGAGGAGCTCATTTAGCAGCAGACTACATCATCCCAGGTGCACAACCGAGAGGTTTCGCAGGTCCTTCCTACCAACGGCTGTCAGACTGTACATCCTAAGCAGGGCTGCTCGCAGAGATAGCAAAAAGACGTAACAACCTAATAGTTTTTTGTTTTTTTTTTGAATGCAAAAGATGCAATAGACTTACACAATGGTCCCCTCCGGCATACAACTAGGAAAATACCGGTAGCTACGAAGGGTGAGAATATGTATGGGCACATAATCATACCATGTAGGATAACTAAGTAGACGGTTGTGCTGTTTCATCCCATCTAGCAACAATGCTCTGCACTGTGTGTGTTTATACATTTACATATTTATTCCATCTAGCTACAATGCTCCGCACTGGGTGTGTTTATGTTTATGTTTATATTTATATATCTATATATTCATTCCATCTAGCTACAATGCTCCGCACTGTGTGTTTATATATCTACATATTATTCCATCTAGCTACATTGCTCCGCACTGTGTTTATATATTTACATATTTTTTCCACCTAGCTGCAATGCTCCGTACTGTGTGTTTATATATCTACATATTATTCCATCTAGCTACATTGCTCCGCACTGTGTTTATATATTAACATATTTATTCCATCTAGCTGCAATGCTCCGTACTGTGTGTTTATATACTCATATATTTATCCCATCCAGCTACAATGCTCTACACTGTGTGTCTGTGTGTATATATATATTTTTATAGTAATATGTACATATGTATATTAGCTGCTCTTGTTTGCTTGCCTTTTTTTTTCTTGCCTTCTGATTGTTGCTCTGAGTGTTGCTATCCCTGTGCTGTTGCAATCCTGGAATTTCCCTGTTGTGGGACTAATAAAGGCTTATCTTATCTTATCTTATCAACACAGAGCACTGGGAGGACCTTGCAATGGACCGCTCCAAATGGAGAGGCACCCTGACCAGACAGCTCAAGGCGGGTGAAGAGAGACTGACTGCTGCAGCAGATGAAAAAAGGACCCGCAGGAAGAACCGCCACAGCTCCAGCAGCACGGAGACCACCCACAAGTGCGACCTGTGTGACAGGGACTGCCATTCGCGCATCGGCCTGTTCAGCCACAGGCGGTGCTGTTCCAGCAGAGTAGACATTTTGGATTCTCTTCCATGGTCATCATAGACCGACGGAGGCCGACGGGATGCAGAAACGTTAATGCGGACACTGGGTGCCACACTGTTCTTATACTGGGCCTCCATCTCAACATAGCCCAAAATAGCCACCTGTTCCGCCCATAATCATAAAACTCTTCCTGTTGCCTTCTTATCTGTCGGTCGGGAAACAGTCTCTCCATGGTTTCCAGATTCAGGAGGGAAATCATCGCTCCCGTGTCCACTAGGAGCGGGATCTTGACGCCATCTAGCGTGACGATGCAGCTGCTCGTCCCTGTCATCTCTGGGGAGACAGTATGCACAACCGTTGGAGTCTTCTTGCACAACACCTGGTTCTCTCCCACGGCTCCTGCATACGAAGTTTTCGCACACCCTGGCAAAATGATTTAAAATCCCGCATTTGCCACAACACTTTCCTTTCGCCGGGCACACTCTGGACTTATAACGGTGCTCAGTGAACCCACATCTATAACATTTTGGCATACCAGGGGCAGACCTTATCCTGACCACGGAGGCAAAATCATCCTCTCCACATTCGCCATCAAAAGAGTTCAGGCTCAGTGCCTTAGCACAATAGTCATTCTTCTTCAGAGAGGCCCCTTCAGTAAGGCCCCTCGCGATGGTCTCTGCTGCCTCGAACTGTTGGGCAAGCTCGACAGCCTCAGCTAACATCATCTCCCCTGGGTGTGTCAACAACCTGGACCGGGCCGCCGGGCAGCAGATGTGCTCTGCCAGCTGGTCCCAAGTCATCTCGTCCTCCAGAGCCCCAAACCTGCATTCACTCGCCAGCTCACAGAGGTCCTCCACGAATCTTCACACTGGTTCTCCCGACCGCTGGCGGCACTGTCAAAACTAAATCTGCTTCACGATGACATTCTCCGGCGCCCTAAAGTGCCACGCCATTAGCTGCACCACCTCGTCAAAACTGTCAGCACCTCCAAGGTTCTCTAAAATCCTCTGCCCTTCCATCCCCAGATTATGCACCAACACAGCTCACGCTAGGAGCTTCTTCATCTCACCCAGGTTTAAGACAACGAGATAGTTGGTGAAGGCAGTGACCCAACGAGGCCACGGCACGAGGGGCTACAGGGTTTATTCAGGATAATAATCAACTACGTATATACAAAAGGCTTACAGCACACTCCTGCTGGCCAAGTAGCTTCACGACAAAAGAGGCAGAGCCTCTTCCGCCCACTCTTTTAAACCACGGGCGGCGTCACTACCGGAAACCGGTAGTAGCCACCCCGGTCTGTCTCATGACCAACCCGGCCACCATCTTACTAATACCAGCCTAAACACAGACATAGCAAATCTCCCATGAGTGTTGGGTATCATTTTAAAGCTTAGAAATTGTACTTTCTAAAAATACCTATGGTTTTGCAGAAGACATAACTGCCGACCGATTGAAGGTGAGTTTTCAACCTAGCTAAAATATAAACAAATCATCTTTTTCTGGGTCAGTTTTTGCACACTACCTACAAATTAAATATCATTTTGAAGTCTTTCAATATAGAATAAGGAAATAACGTTACATCAGTTTTGAAAATGTCCTCAAAGTGACTCATTTTGCCAGGACGGGTCATTTTGTTTACAATGTTAGTATCTTAGCAGTGGCACTAACTAACGGAGCTACTGTGTACGAGGCCACTTTATAAGGTCATCTTTCCATCCCTTGATAGTTGTGGGAAGCGGTATGATTATATTACTGTTTTGAGGTTCAAGAGGCCGTGTTCCCGCATTTCTGATGCCGAAGTCATTGTTTTTTAACAAGGAAAAGTGTCCTGTTTCAGTCATAACCAAACGTTCTATAAACTAGTACCTTAAGTTGCTACAATAATTCATGCAAGGCATCATGGGGCCTAGGAATAAGGTGGATAGGAAATACTATAGATTCCATCCATATATGCTATAGCATTCTCCAGTATTTACTGTAGAATACTACAGTATATGCCACAGAATCATATAGTTTATTCTATAGAATGCTGCAGTAATACTGTAGAATCCTACCACACAAAACGTCCTCACTATGACTGGAAACTGTTTTCATCAAGTCCTGACTTGCATCTACGGTATAATATTGAGGTCCAAAACCACCTCAACCTCTTAGAAGAAGAGGAAAGCAGAGACCCTACCAAAAGATAACAACATTTTATTGATGCCAATGAAATGGCTTCAGAGATTTGTGTTCCGAGGAGGGTGGAATCACAAAAGCTACTAAGATCAAGGCATCCTAACATAGTGGGGGCAAGAGAAAAGCTGGCGATAGTGACACATGCTGTGGCAGCTGATGTAAGTCAAGGTGTGCGTGTCGCTGTAGATAAAGATAGGACCTCATTGTATGGCACCGATGAACGCCTAATGGTGGAATATCTGGAGGAAAAAAAACTCGAGAATGGAACAAGCTCACTTACGTGGACAGTATAGTGAGGCCTGGAAGGTTGTTAACGAGATCAGCGGTCATAAAAAGTCAACAAGAGGCAAGATCGCAGGGGCAGGCCCAAAAGAACGAGTTACCAACTGGTTTAATCACTTTAAAAGTTGCTTGGCAGTTTGAATACCAAGGAGGACAATACCCCAGATATTTTAAGCAACTTGGATATCGATGACGGTCCTTTCACTGTGGACGATTATGAAGAGGTGAAGATAACACTCTATCTCGGAAAGAGCACAGGTCTGGACAACATCCACCCAGAGGTCTTTAAAACCTGTGACCTGGATGATATCATTCTTGCCCTCTGCAATCTTACACTAATGAATGACGGAAAACCAAACCTGTGGTCGCTTTCTAATATCATTCCACTACCTAAGTCAGGCAATCTCTAATGCACTGATAACTACTGAGGAATAAGCCTCACATGTGTTATAGCTAAGATGTATAATCGGATGATACTGAACCAAATCCAAGGACTTCTAGACTCTCACCTCCGACTCAATCAAAATGGGTTCCGCCAAAATAGATCCACCACTTGTCACATTCTTGCCCTGCGCCAGATTCTAGCGGAGGTACAGAAAAACAACCTCCCTGCAGTTCTGGCATTCCTTGACTTTAGGAAAGCCTTCAGTTCAATTAACTGTGAAATTATGTTCAAGATACTAAAGGCTAGGGGTTTTGGAAGAAGTCGATTAACATAAAAATCTAGATTCTCATTTTAAACGATCCAGAACTGATTCACAAAAATTAAGAATTGATTTATTATCATTATTATCATCATCATCATTATTTTTGTATTTTTACGGTGGTGCCGGGGTCCCGTCATATGACACGTATTGCTGCTTTGTGATACGCAATTACACATTGACGCTGCTGACACAGGAGAACCACGCAAAGCATCTTACTAAGCTAGCAGCCAGATGAAACAGTCGGAATAAAGAAAAAATGGAGCAGCAAGAAGTTCGAGACAGGTCCGTCTGCAGCTTGCAGACTCCGTTAACACCCCTTCAACTAGTTACGCTCCCTCAGCAAGTTACACCCCGACGTTATGTCACTCCACAAAATGGCTGGCCGTAGCTGACCGTGCAGATATTGCTGAGCCAGAACTGGGCTGATCATACACAAATTCATGTGTTGTAGCCTTGTAGATGGGCCGACGGTGGCCACACATTTAGAAGCATGAATTTAAAAGAATCTAAAAATGAGAGAACTTAGTTCATAGATGGTAAAAAAAAAACAACAAACAAACAAAAAAAAACGTTTATGGTCTAGTTTTTGGATGATGTTTGTTTGCATGACTATGCCCTACCCCGTTACCTAGCAACCCTAAGAGCCGCAGTTGAGCTTTTTTTTTTAGTTTTTGACAGCGATGGAAGCAGTGTTCTTTCCATTTTCATTCATTTTCATTGAATAAAAAACAAAATCTTGTTAGTGACTAAAAGTAGACAAAAATGATTGCTAATGAACATCCATCCACCCATCCATCCATCTTCTACCACTTAATCCTTTTTGGGTCGCGGGGGGGCTGGAGCCTATCCCAGCATCTTTGGGCGAGAGGCAGGGTACACCCTGGACAGATCGCCAGTCCATGGCAATGCCAACACAGACAGACAGACAACCATTCACTCTCACAGTCATACCTAAGGACAATTTAAAATCCCCAGTTGATGCCAATTAACCTCACCTGCATGTCTTTGGCATGTGGGAGGAAACCGGAGTAAACCCACGCAGACACGGGGAGAAAATGCCAACTCCACACAGAAGGGTTACCGATGGTCTGGGGGTGGGATCGAACTCATAACGGTCAAGGGTGCAATTGATCCCATGACCTTCTTGCTGCGCTGCCACTGTGCTAACCACTGCGCCACTGTGCTGCTAATGAACAGACTAAAGTAAAACCATAAAAATAAAATCATCACAATAAATTTGGACTCAAGTGAGGTGTAAAAAGTAAAATGCATAAATGATAATTTTAGTTTCTTAATGGATGAAAAAATAAATATAGTTTTAGTTGACAAAATTCCAGTTGATGCCAATTAACCTCACCTGCATGTCTTTGGCATGTGGGAGGAAACCGGAGTAAACCCACGCAGACATGGGGAGAAAATGCCAACTCCACACAGAAGGGTTACCGATGGTCTGGGGGTGGGATCGAACCCATAACGGTCAAGGGTGCAATTGATCCCATGACCTTCTTGCTGCGCTGCCACTGTGCTAACCACTGCGCCACTGTGCTGCTAATGAACAGACTAAAGTAAAACCATAAAAATAAAATCATCACAATAAATTTGGACTCAAGTGAGGTGTAAAAAGTAAAATGCATAAATGATAATTTTAGTTTCTTAATGGATGAAAAAATAAATATAGTTTTAGTTGACAAAATTAACACTTTGTGGAAGATTATCTTTGTTTGTTTAAAATGATTGCATTTACTTTACCTTTTACTGGAGAAGCTTCACAACAGACTGGGACAGACAGCTCGCTCTTCTGGTTTTTTCCGCTGCATGCTGTGAAGTAATCTGCCATTCATGCATAGTTTCACTGCTGGGATGTTAATGTCCCACTCATGCATTGTGTTCATGCGTCCTGTACTGTCTGTGCCTCTCATATACAAATGCCCAGATCGACTGCTGTGAATGTCTTTGATGTATTGTCTGAGCTGAGTAAATAAGCTGTCTGATTTTCATGTTCATTCTCTCATTCCTGCAACTGCTGCTGACACACTCACTCTTGTGTCTCTTTGCTGGAGAGCCTCTGGGCTCTCTCCCGGCGCGCATGCACGGCGCCGGGCGGAGCTCGTGATGGCGGTATGATTTAATAAACCTGCTTAAAACTCTCATCGCTGTCTTTATTTTATCATCCGCTTCACTGGTGACCCTGAGAATGCACACGCTTTGTGCATCACAACCTTCTGGTCTGGACATCCACGCTGAACCGGTCGAGGGACACAAGATGTCTCCTCCCTCTCGCCGCTCCAACGCACCATGACCTGAAGGCAGAAAAGAACACGCTGACAATGAACGCAGCACCCGGCGTTGATGCTCCGACGACAAGTGAACGCAGCAGCTCCCTTCTGCTTCAGAGAACTCTCCGGACATCACCCACGACCGGGAAAGCCGCAGCAACTTCATGGTGAGATCTGCATGCCTAGATCGGCACATCCACGCTGGACCGGCCGCGCTCGCAGCTCCTCCACACGAGAGCGCACGCACCTCATCCTTTCTCCACAACGGCGACCTCCACGGCCAACGGAGCACACGTGGACCTGAACGCACCATGACCCATCTGCTGCAACTACAACAGGGATGATTAAGCTCCCTGACCCTGGCTTTTCCGCTCTAGCTGGCCCACCCACGCACAGAGCCCCGGCACACGCACCGGGGAGTTACGAGGACGGCGCACCATGCACGGGACACATACGGCTCCACTGACCGCCTTCCTTCTGCTGCACACTGGCCCTTCAGGCTTGCTCGTACACTTGAGGCACGCAGCTTGCTCACTGGATTTTATGGTCTTAGCCACAGCACACAAGGGGAATTCAGCTGTCTGCGGTTCCCGAGGCTTTAGGGTTGCGCCTGCACCTAAAGTCAACACGCCAAGTCCCTCTGCTTTTGTTTCTTTTTTTCTTACAGCTGCTACACAGCCTCGCCACTCCTGTTTTTCTTCATGGCCGCGAGAGGAGTCAGAGACTAATTTTTCTTCTTGTGGACCTCCGCACGTTCAACGGGACAGCCCCTCGTCGTCACAGACCAGCAAGCAATTTTTGCGCGGCTCGGACAATTTCACCGTCCCGGCCGGCATGTACTACCCCCCTCCTCCCTCCCCCTCCTCCTGCAGAGAGCTTTCCCTGCTTGCTGCCAAAGCTGCAATATCGAGGTCTCGGCCGCCTGCTTGGCTCTCTGGGGGGGAGCGGTGTGGCAACCCCCACAACAGACTGGGACAGACAGCTCGCTCTTCTGGTTTTTTCTGCTGCATGCTGTGAAGTAATCTGAGATGAGATGAGATGAGATTCAACTTTATTGTCATTACACATGTATGAATACAAGGTAACGAAACGTGACTTGGCATTTGGGCACGCTCTGCAGAGCGCATCATTCATGCATGGTTTCACTGCTGGGATGTTAATGTCCCACTCATGCATTGTGTTCATGCATCCTGTACTGTCTGTGCCTCTCATATGCAAATGCCCAGATCGACTGCTGTGAATGTCTTTGATGTATTGTCTGAGTATATAAGCTGTCTGATTTTCATGTTCATTCTCTCATTCCTGCAACTGCTGCTGACACACTCACTCTTGTGTCTCTTTGCTGGAGAGCCTCTGGGCTCGCTCCCGGCGCGCATGCACGGCGCCGGGCGGAGCTCGTGATGGCGGTATGATTTAATAAACCTGCTTAAAACTCTCATCGCTGCCTTTATTTTATCATCCGCTTCACATGACCAGATAATCACCCAGAGTTGAAATAAGTAGAAAAGTTGTTCCTCCTCCGGCTGAACACACACTGCACCACTTTAACAAACTCCCAGCAAATTCTGAACGGGCAAAAAAAATAAATAAATCATGAAATCTTGTAATAGCACTTTTTTTTTATATAACTTTAATTTGTTTTTGAAGTCTCCTGTCATTTCTGCTGCGTAATTTCGGAGCGAACATAGAAATTGGCAATGAGCCCAAAACGCAGTATAAGTAACGTGTTTATTTACAGTGGAAATATGTACAAAATGTCCAAATAACAGTCACAGTGAATAAGGGTAGACAACCCGCTACAACCCTCGTAGACTTAGAGGGGAATGCCTCACGCGCGCCAAACAGTCAGGAGCGGAGGAAAAAGGCACAAATATAAAGACTTACACATACGTTGGAGCGGGAAGGCTCAAGGAAGCAACATACACCGTCCAGGGAAAGGAAGCCCATAATCTGGGGAGTCAAGTTGTCCCATGTTGAGTGGACACAGCCGTGTGGCAAGCAGGTGCGTGATAGTTGGATGAATGTGTGTAAGCGTGTGTGTGTGTGTGTGTGTGTGTGTGTGTGTGCATGTGTGAATGTGTGCATGTGTGCTTGTGGTGATGAGATACCTCCGGTGAATGTCTGGTAAGAGGAGGAGACATGGCTGTAGGACTGTCAGAGAGCAAGGCTCAATCTGACAGCTGAAATTAATAAGCAATAATCAAAACCTACATCCACAGGTCATGGACGGGGTGAATGACCCCGAACATGACATCTCCGAAGAATTTAGATTCTTCAGTTTATATTTGTGCAGGTTTAAAATTAATGTTATTTATCTTATTCATCAATTGCATTCAGCTCTTATTGAATTTGTTCATTGCATTAAGTTACTGTATAGGTAACTGTACATTGACTGCATACAATCAGGTAGCACTGCTGTTTAACCCCTTGCACTCTGGTCAATTTCCCTAAAAACGCCAAAAAATAGCGTACCCAACGTAAATCAAAAGCTGTTCTTCAACCCTTTGCAGCATCTTCATGGGATTGGTCTCATTTAAAAGAAAACACTTTGAATTTTTTGGCAAAACAGTCATAATCTCTCTAAGTGCTCCTGCCACTGAGTAACAGTTATCTAAACATACTGAACTTGAAGAAAATACATTTTGCCTGGGTGTTTTTTTGGATACAAATGCTTGCAAATAACACACAGCTTCAGATCCGGGCTGGAAAATGCAACAGAAATGTAGAACCAAGTGTTATCCAGCTGAGGTCAAAATTTTGTAACAATACTACAAAAAATAAATATATTACACAGCTTTTTTCTTAGGTTGTTCCCAGGCGTTTTTGAACTGTGCCAAATTGTGCCAAATGGCACAGTTTGGAAAAACGTCTGTAACTTTTGAATGATTCCATATAGAAGCTTCATCTTGGGCTCTAATGAAAGGTGACACTCAGGGCTGTGTGTGTGTGTGTGGGGGTGGTGGTTGTTTATTCATTCATGAATGAATGAATGAACAAACAAGCCCCCACACACAAAGAAGCATGCCACGTAATGTGTGGCTTTTTTTACAAGAAAAAATAACCTACAGTGCACTAAAAATTATTCTAAAATATCTGTAATGTAGAAGATAACAACTCCCACCCCCCAACCCCGCTACAGAGGACGGACATCGCCCGGTGCGCCGCGGTCACGGTGCGCCGCGGTCTACTACGCACAGTTGGACTAAAATATCTGCAATATATCTGCAATCCGCTACAGAAGAGTAGCGGGGGGGGGGGGGGGGGCGTTCACAACATGACGGGGGGGGGGGCATTCTCAACATGATGGATATGTCATGTTGCGATAACGCACAGTTGTAATTTACCGATTGGGCAAAAGTCATTTGGATTACAATTTTCAGGGATAAAGAATAATTTAGCTTATAACACTTACCTGTCCACAACAGCAGTCTCGCTGGCAAACTTCTCTTCCTCATTGTCAGACGAACATGAAGCTGGTCCGCTTGTTACGGACTTGTGGTTCTGGTCACGCGACCCGGTCAAACCATAATTCCATTATTGCGGTTTTGCGCTTCCATGATTGCGGTTTTGGCGAACGATTTTTCAATACAAATAAGAACAGTAATAAGAAAAAAAGACTGGCGAACGCCTGTGTATCACCCAGCCTTACACAAAACAGCTTTCGAACTTCTGTGCTTCAATTGGCTGGCTTTATTCGCAGCCGTTGGTAGGCGGGTCCTTCTTGCTAGGTTTTCAGTCATTGGTTCTTCAAGGTTTCAGAAACCCAATTCAAGGCTCTTATTAGTCGAATGAGAGGTCAATCACATCTAAACCAATCAAAGCACTCCTTTGGCTTTTTGTTCGCGGCTGTGTCTGTAGTGGAAGAACGAAAATGCAGATGGATTTTTTTTTCAGTGCCTCCTAGGACGCACAGTTTGCGTCCTAGGACGCCCTCATGTGCCCTAGGACGCAGAGACGTGCCCGCCTGCGGTACACCGAAGTGCAACAGGTTAAATGGATGTTCAAAGTATTTGTGATAGAATTTACTTTGGTTTTTAAATGAATAGCCTATATTTCTAGAATGCTGGAGGGCGACCAAACCTACACACTGTGAAAAAGCTGTTAGCAATTGTAATCTGCTGAAAACGAAAATTTTCAAAATTTATTTCACTTGTGTACAATTTCTTTTTTGAAACTCAAGTTTTCAAGAAATAAAAAAAGCAGTTACTAACCTAAGCTTTTTTTTCATTTAACAGTATTTTATTGCAAATCAGTTGATGTAATTTTTTTTAAAAAGATAACCTCCCAAATCATCAACACACTGTACTCTGCTTTCAAGGTTATCTCAGCATTTTTTGCAGTGCAGTGGACTTTTTTCCCCTGAGATTGGGATAAAATAAGACAAGATAAGATAAGCCTTTATTAGTCTCACAATGGAGAAATTCCAGGATGTTATATTTTTGCCGGCGTTGGATTGTTGGTTTGTCTGTCTGTCTGTTGGCAACTTTGCTCAAAAATGTATGAAAAGATTTTGATGAAATTTTCAGGAAGGGTGTGTAAGGGCGTGGGGAGCAGATGATTAGATTTTGATGATGATTTGAGAGTGCCTACCTCAACCAAGGGCTTTGTTTGTATTTGTGCAACAGGATTACACAAAAGCTACTAGATGGATTTGGATGAAATTTTCACCAGAGGTGTTTCTTGGCTAGAGAGGAAACCATTACATTTTGGTGATGATCTGAGAATGCATTCCTCAGTCAAGGCTCTTATTTTCTCACAGTGTGTTAGGAACAATACTCTACAACAATACAAAATTAATGAACAGACTTTGATGCAATTTTCAAAAGAAGTGGCTCGTGGCCTACATACAAACCCATTACATTCTGGAGGTGATCCATGAGACACGGATGGAGCCTTGGCGGAGGTATGTGCTCTCTGAGTGCTTTTCTAGGTCAAATATACTATCAAATATTCAACAGCAGGGGTGTCAAACTCCTTTTACCTCGGGGAACACATACTGCCAGATTTAATGTCAAGTGGGCCAGACCAGTAAAATAATCACAAAACAACCTAATGGCAACTCCAAATTTAGTACAAAGAAGAACAAGTACATTATGAAATGTTTACATTTATTGAACCATTGATGTTTTACAAAACATGAACAACCTGAATGATGAATCTTTTCTTTAGTCCTGGAACTTGTTTGTATTTTGAACAATGCCCCCGGTTGCATGGTCACAATAATCCGATTACTGGCAATAAACTGATAATGCCAATAATCAGTTTTCTCATGTTTACACGCATTCAACTAGAAAAGCACCCAGAGAGCCCATACCTCTGCCAAGGCTCCTTCCATCCCTCGTGTATCACCTCCAAAATGTAATGGGTTTGTTTTGGAGGATTCTTGCTAACACACTGTGAGAAGATAAGAGCCTTGGTGGAGGTATGCTTTCTCAGATCATCACCAACATGTTATGAGTTCCTCTCTAGCCCAAGGACCACCTCCGGTAAAAATTTCATCCAAATTTATCAAGTAGTTTTGGAGTATTCTTGCTAACACACTGTGAGAAGATAAGAGCCTTGGTGGAGGTATGCATTCTGTGGTCATCAACAAAATGTTAAGTGCTCCTCTGTAGCACAAGGTCCAACTCTGGTGAAAATTTCATCCAAATCCATGCAATAGTGTTTCTGTAATCCTGTTGCACAAATACAGCCAAAGTCCTTGGTGGGGGTTTGCACTCTCAGATCATCACCAAAATTTAATGGGTTCATCCTTGGCCGAAGGGCGACCACTGGTGAAAATTTCATCAAAATTCATCCAGTAGTTTTTTCATAATCTGCTAAGAGACAGACAATCAAACAGATGCATGGATGAATGGACGGATAAACAGACAGACAGACTAACCTGATTATATAACCTCCTTGGCAGAGGTAATAAATGGATTTCTGGAGGGTAAACCACTTGCGTTAGTGACTCCAGTTACTGTACATGGCCACTTGAATTATCAGATAACTTCAGAAATCCAACCCTAACCGGTTTATTAGTGTACATGTAAACATGATCATTGACCATGTTTACATGTACAGTAATGTTGGAAAAATCTCTTCAACCAGTAGTCAGGAAGCAGGCAGGATCAAAGTTTCAGAAAATTTAATATGCACTGATCAGCGGAAGGCAATACAGAGTACAGCCTTCACAGACTGCCGCAGTGCATTGGCTTAACAGAGTGTTTCTGGCTAATATACTGTATATACAAGGGACTGTCTGAGTGGGGTCTCTTCTTAATGAGTTCATTCATGACTCAGTGTGATAAGGTTTGCTGAGCTCTTGATATTTCCTTTAAGACTAAGATTGTATTTGCTGAGTCCATGCAAAAAACACTAGTGATAAACTTAACAGTCAGTGATAGATCTGAACATTCACAGTTACATCAGCATAATCCAGTCTGTTTTTCCACTACTCAACAACTCCAAATATGGTAACAGGATTTCCTAGGTATACACATTAAGCTTTATAAAGAAAAATTCATATTCATATTCAAAAAAATTCATTTAACTCAGTGTAACATAGAATTTTTCCATCAACTAATAAACTGGTTATGATTGCATTTCTGGAGTTTCAATCCAGATTAAGACCCTTAATCAATTTCTGGCAGGTGAAATTAGAATTATTGTCCTTTGAGACTATTTTACAAATGTGAGAGAGCAAGTTACAGTATTATAGTCACAATTTAATCCTGAACAAAATAAAATATTTTTTAAAGCATACAAACTGTTTCAATCAACGATAGATAGATAGATAGATAGATAGATAGATAGATAGATAGATAGATAGATAGATAGATAGATAGGTAGGTAGGTAGGTAGGTAGGTAGGTGAGTGAGTGAGTGAGTGAGTGAGTGAGTGAGTGAGTGAGTGAGTGAGTGAGTGAGTGAGT
Source organism: Pholidichthys leucotaenia (assembly GCA_020510985.1). NCBI lineage: Eukaryota > Metazoa > Chordata > Actinopteri > Cichliformes > Pholidichthyidae > Pholidichthys > Pholidichthys leucotaenia. The sequence continues at coordinate 42,759,902 of CM035847.1, read as the reverse complement.
GAGTTATTGTACAGTGAAATGGCATGTGGCAGGAAAGACTTCCTGTACCTTACCGTTTGGCAGCAAAACTGTATCAGTTTGCTGGAGAAAGTGCTCCGCTGTCTTTCCAGTGTGTGGTGGAGGGGGTGATCAGAATTGTCCATGGTGGATAACAGTTTGTTCAGTGTCCTCCTCTCCACCACATTCTCAAAAACCTCCAGCCAGAGACTAATCACAGAGCCAGTTGAAAAATCTTGTCAAGTCTGTTGGTGTTGCTGGCTCTGATACCGCTACCCTAAAAAACAGCAGCAAAGAAGATGGCTCTGGCAACAATGGCCTGGTAGAAAAGCTTCAGCATCCTGTTGCACACGTTGAAGCATATCAACTGCCTCAGGAAGTACAGTCTGCTCATCCCCTGCTTGTATGCAGCATCGGTGTTAGATTTCGAGTCCAGTCCATTACTGATCATGACACCCAGGTATTTGTAGTCCTCCACTACCTCCACATCCTCCCCCCTAATCTGCAGTGGCTGTGAAGGCATCTTCTTCTTCCTGAAGTCAATTATCATCTCTCTGGTCTTGCTGATGTTCAGCCTCAGGTGATTCTACTCGGTCCACTCCTCAAATCTGTCTACCATTGCCCGGTACTCCTACTCCTCTCCCCCTCTTTTACGCCCAACAACAGCCAAGTCATCAAACAATTTCTTCAGGTGGCATGACTCGGTGTTGTACTGAAAGTCAGTGGTTTATAAGGTGAAGAGAAAAGGAGAAAGCACAACCCCTGTGGAGCTCCCGTATCACTAACCACCACATCAGACAAGACACTGCCCAGCCGAACAAACTGTGTCCTGCGTGTCAGGTAGTCAATGATCCAGGAGATCACAGAGCTGTCAACCCCCATCCCCCACAGCTTCTCACCCAGCAGCAGTGGCTGAATAGTGTTAAACGCACTGGAAAAATCAAAGAACGTGATTTTCACATTGTCTCCTCCACCATCCAAGTGCAAATGGGCTTGTTGCAGTAGGAAGATGACAGCATCTTCAACTCCTAAATGGGGCTGATATGCAAACTGCACAAGGTCCAGCCACATCTTCACCTGCGGCTTCAGGTGGGCTAAGACCATTCTGTCCAGGACCTTCATCACATGAAATGTGAGGGCAACTGGTTGATAGTCATTCAGGTCAGATGGAAATAACTTCTTGGGGACAGGAACCAGGCAGGACATCTTAAACAGCACTGGTACTCTCTCCAGACTCAGGCTCAGGTTGTACAGGTGTTTCAGTACAGGAGCTAGCTGGTTGGCACAGGTCTTCAGGATCCTGGTGGAGATGCCATCGGAGCCCGCAGCCTTCCGCTGACGGAGTCTCTTTAGCTGTTTCTTTACCTGGTCTGTAGTCACAGTGATGTGAGGAGGGCTGGTGCTGGTGTCTTCAGAGGAGGGGGAGGGGGTGGGGGGGAGAGAGAAAGAGGTGCTTCACGGGAGGGGGAGGGGCGTGTGGGGGTCTGGCTGTGTTGTGGGGGTGACAGACGGTGAGTTGAACCTATTTAAAGTCAGATTCAGCTCATCAGCTCTCTCAAGGCTCCCCAATGTCTGTCCGTCTCTCTCCTTACACCCAGTGATGTGTTTCATTAATGGCCACATATCCTTCACATTTCTTTGCTGGTGTTTATCCTCCAACTTCCACCTGTAATTGTCCCTACACATTCTCATCATCTCTCTCAGTTCACACTGCACTCTCCTCAGTTCCTCCCTGTCTCCAGACCTAAAAGCCCTCTTTTTCTTGTGTAGCCTCATCTCACATTGGCTCAGCAATAATTATTCTTCTGCTTAAAGACATTTTTGTTTCATCCAGGAATAAAACAAAGAAATGGATTCTCTTCCCCCAGGCCACAGCTGAAATCCCATTCCTTTTGTTAAAACCAGCCTAAGGAATTTCCCCAATGTCCGGCTTCACTTTTATTGCCCCCATAAAACATGCAACAGATCCACGACTCAGCTAATTTCCTTAAACTCTGGACATGCTGGATTTAAACAGTGAACTTTAAAGTACATTATTACAAACTCAATTCTAAACCTTCATTCTTTTCAGAACTATGAAAATGCAGATGGACTCTGATGTTTTTGATGTGGAAAATCAATATGTGTGAAATGCATTAATCTGTGATTTTATATATATGCATGTTAATGTTTTAAATTAATGTTTATTCCTGCATGTTGATTTAGAAGCACTGCTTATAATTTATACTAATCACTAAAGTTATCTTAGTTTAATACATAAAGGGAAATATTAACTTCCAGTATGTATCAAAGTTTTGCCTCCAAAACCATGTGACTCCTACAGCCAATCTCTGCATGACAACTCTTCATCCCAAAGTGCTCCAAACAATAGACTGTTTGTTATTGGACTAAAGGTTCATCGAGCCCGCCCACGAAGGACTCTCATTGGCTGAGATTCCTGTCAGGCCGGAAGCCCGCGAAACTCAACAGAGCTTATATAAAGGAGAGAGACCCCTGCTTCAGGCCCTCTTTTTCGTCACCCTCTTTTTCGTCACCTCTTTTCGTCATCGCTTCTCGGCTGCTCCCTTTTCTCTGATCTTCTCCATTGTCTACACACAGCAAGGAAGAACAAAGGACCGTCTGAACAAGACTCGACCACGTGTCGCTTTTCTGAACACAGAGCAGATAACTCGTAATTTATGTAACTTTGTATTTTCTTTCTCTCTTAAATGCCTTGGAATTCCTATTTCTTTGAGCTCAATTCTTAATCGGAGTTAAACTCCAATTTTTATTCATCACTTTTTCTTTGTTAAACTTTCTGTAAAACCACCGTTTGTTTGATTTTAATGTAAACTTAATCTTGACTTTATTTTATAATATTTTTCTTGACCAAGCACCCACCAGAAGCTACTATTTTTATCTAAAGTCCGAAAATTTTCTTTTCTAATTTGAAATCGGATTAGATATCTTTTAATTATTATCGAAGACCTCTGCAGCAGCTTGTCTACCAGGAAGAAAAGAAGCAGCTCCCACATCGCGCTGAAGAAACGTCACCATCTGGCTCCGAGCCCAGTTGCAACTCTGGGTCATACAGCCCAGAATCCAGCCCCCTTCGACCGCTTGAATTTAAAGGTCGAACTATGGACCCTGAAATATCTGCGGGCAGATATTTCCCCTAACATCCACGAAATCTTGGGCTGAGGACGACGACATAACCATCGTCGACCGAGGATCACGTGAGCTGCAAACTTTAATTCAACTGCTGAATAAACTTCTGAGGTTCGGTAATAATTTGTATATCTAATCAGATGCAAATTAAGAAGCCCTTAACATAACTCTTCTTTTCATTAAAATTCCGTTTTTATTTTCTTAAGATTAATTTAGGACTTCTTCATATAATTAGTAAACTTTCTCCATAAATTTGCGTTTTCTTTTAATAATCTGTTAACTCAAACTGATAGAAATTCATTTCTCAGTTTAACCCTGGTTCCGAAAATATTGACATTGTTAATCTATCATTTACAAGATTGATTTTATGATTAAGGAAATTACTGCAATGTCTGTTAATCATTTCGTTTAATAAATATTTAAAAATGAGAGAAGTTGTTGGGAATTTATTTCATTCTGAGTCTGTTTCAAGCCCAGGTATCGAATTCACGGAAAATTTTTGAGACTGATTATTGATTAATTTATTGAGTGATCAAACAGGTATAAAGTGAAATTAAAGACCAAATTGCTTCTTAAAGATAGAAGCTGGTGCCCCTTACGAGTGTTATTAACTTTTCTGATGTATATGAAATGAGATTTGAGCTCAGATTCCAATACATCAATATAAATTAAATAATTCATACCTGATCATATTTATTATTTATTAATTTCATATATTTCCCTTACACTTGTTAAGAAGTGCTTTCAGGTCACTGGTGATCCAGGGTTTGTTGTTGGTGAAACATTGCATGGTCTGAGCTGGCATGGTTGTGTTTTCACAGAATCTGATGTATTCTTTGATGCAGTCGTTCATATTGTCTATGTCCACTCCATGTGGTTAACAGAGTACGTCCCAGTCCGTCATCTTGAAGCAGTCCTGCAGTGCATCATCAGCTTCCTGTGTCCACCTCCTCACAGTCTGTGTGTAAGCAGGCTGCCTTTGCACAAGGGGAATATATCTGGGTGATAACAGAACCAGGTTGTGATTTGAGCTGCCAATGAGTCATAGAGCTTTGTCGCTGTATGCATCTCTGACATTGGCATACAATAGATCCAGTGTTCTATTTTCTCTGGTGGGACAGTCAACAAACTGATGGAAGCTTGGTAGTGTTTTGCCCAGTGAGACGTGGTTAAAATCACCCATGATGGCCGTAAATGCATCAGGGTGCTGCGCCAGTAAAGTGGCAGTAGTGGAGCTGATGATGTCACAGGCCACCGTGGCATCAGCTGACAGAGGGACATAAACACTAATCACAATGGCACACGTGAACTCTCACAGCATATAATAAGGTTGCATACTCACAGCCAGCAGTTCAATGTCCAGGCTGCAACGTTGTTCCGTTGCATAATGTGTCCGGGATTACACCACCTTTCATTCACAAGAAGTGCCAATCCTCCTCCCCTCCTTGTCCCACTTCTTATAACTTCCCTGTCCCACCGGATAGTCTTAAAGCCAGGCATTGCTACATTGTTGTCCAGGATCTATGAGTGTAACCACATTTCTGTAAAACACATAATACTGCACTCACGATATTCCCTTTGTGTCCTGACCAGCTGTGAGCTCATCCACCTTGTTTCCCAGCGACTTCACGTTACCCGTGATGAACATTGGTACTGCCGGCTTCTGCTTTCTCCTCCTCCTCCTCACTTTGGCTCCAGCCATTCGCCTGTGATGTCTTACTTTCACTAAGACCTTTAATCAATTTTTGGCAGGTGAAATTCCGTATTTCTAAGCTATTACAGCCCTTTGAGACTATTCACAAATGTGACAGAGCAAGTTACAGTATTAAATTCACAATTTAACCCTGAACAATGAAATCAAGTTATTTTTAAAGCATGAAAACTGCTTCAATCCACATTAAGGTCCTTAATCAATTCTTGGCAGTGAAATAACACATTCATAAGCTATAACAGCCCTTTGACACAATTCACAAGTTGGACAGAACATGTTATATGATAATCTTCACAATTCAACCTTGAAGAACCAAATTAAGTGATTTCCTGGCAGGTAAAATATTTGAATCCAAATTGAGAACCTTAATGAATTTTTGGCAGATGAAGCATACATCAGGTTCAGGTTACTTTATTTGTACCCGTAGGCAGATTTGTTTTGCAGTCTGGTGACATCCATATTTACAAGCCACAAATTACATTCAACATAGACACAAACACAGGCACATATGAAGCTGACTATAAACATGATAAACATGATACATGTTATGGATTCTACTCACAATCAGTGTTGGGCAAGTTACTAAAAAATAGTAACTAGTTACAGTTACTAGTTACTTCTTTTCAAAAGTAACTGAGCTACTTTTGAGTTACTGCATGATAAAAGTAACTAGCTACTTGAAAAAGTAACTTTCACATTACTTTTAAATGCATACTTAAATCATCTTGCACTCACAACAAGATCAAGGGCCCCTTGTTCTCATCAGATAAAAAGAAGAAAAAGAAAAATGATGAGAAAAAATGTCTCAGATTTACACAAACTGTTGTAATCAGTAGAAAGTCAGAAATTTAGTCAAAATTGTCACAGCTCACTCTTGCCCATCTCTAGCTCCAGCTGCGAACACACCTGTGTCTCATCAAGCCCGGACTATTTAGCCCGCTTTGCCCTGCGCTTCAGCCTGGAGTTGTCTGCTCATCTGAGATTGTGCTACCCACACTCGCCTTCTCCACGACTCTCCTAAGATCTTCAACCATCGCCTCCTACGTAAGCCATAATTCTATTGGATTCCTTGGCGGTGGAACCTCTCCTCATCAGCTCCTCTCTCACCCGCTGCGCCGAGCGCGTATTGGAGCGCTATCCTCCAGGCAGGAGACCTGTGGCTCACCACCGGAAACATCTGCCCTAGGTGCATCCTGTCCTCCAGCAGCACATCAACTCCCGCACTCACACATCCACACACACACTTACTATTTAATAAACCTTTGTTGCAATTGACTCGAGCCTGTGTGTGTGTTCCCTGGGTCTGAACTCATGTCAGTACGACTCCAGCAGCACGACCCAGCAGACAGCGGGCTCGCACACCGGCTAACCAACTTAGAGGCTCGAGTCGATCAGGTAATACATCATCAACAGGAGATATTGAATCAGCTCACCGTTCTCACCCGCCGGATGGATCGTCTGGATCCCCCGCATGCATTCCCTCCGGGTCCTCAGGACGGCCTAGCTCCCGCCGCTCCTCCGGCTGACCAGGCTAACCCGGGGACACCGGCCCGGCTCACTCCAATCCCCATGCCCACGCGCTTCGGCGGCAAGCTCGGTGAGGCACGTGGGTTCATTCTCCAATGTGAGTCGGTGTTCCAACGTGTCCCCGGGGACTTCCTGACGGATCACAGCCGAATTGGTTACATCGCCAACCTCCTAGAAGGGCGAGCGTTAGCTTGGGCCTACGCTGTCATGGCGTGACCCAGCTACGCTAACCCAACTTATGCCCAGTTCGTCCGAGACTTTATCGAGGTGTTTGACCATTCGGACCGTGATAACGTGCTAACAACCCGGTTGCTAAGTCTTCACCAGGGTAGCTGGTCAGCTGCCGACTACGCTGTCGACTTCCGGGTTGTGGCGGCGGAAGTTGGATGGGGAAATGCTGCCCTCTGCAGCATTTTCGTCCGTAGCCTGAATGCCAGCCTTCGGAATGAATTGGCCTGCAAGGATCTGCCGTAGCGGCTCTCCGAGCTGATCTCCCTCACCATCATCCTGGACAACAGGTTGAGAGAATGGGCCGCCGAGCGGAAGTCCTCCAGCCACTCAAGCGGTACTCCTCCCCGCTCCTCTCAATCTTGCACCCTGGCCTTGAGTCCGCCGACGACCCGGAGGCGATGCTGATTGGCTGGGCGAAGCTCCCACAAGCAGAGAAGCAGCACCAGAGGGGGCTGGGGCTCTGCATGTATTGCGGAGATGACCAGCACGCCTTGGAATCTTGCCCGGTTCGGCCAAAAGGGGGAGTCCGCTAGTCACCATAGGGGGCCTCGCGGACGCATCCCAGCCTAACCCCCTATCCAAGTGCATGCTGCCAATTCGATTCTGTCACAACCACACTGAACATCTCACTCACGCACTGGTGGACTCGGGGGCAGAGCAGAGTTTCATCTCCAAGGGTCTGGCAACCCATTTGGGCACCCCCTGCCTTCCCCTGCCGGCACCCTTGAATCTGGTCTCTCTCGCTGCCACCCCCCTGGAGCGGGTTACTCACCGGACAGCCCCAGTCCCGGTCATTATTTCCAGAAACCATCGAGAGGACCTCAGCTTCTATGTGCTGCCCATCTTGGCCGCCTCTGTCATTCTGGGCTACCCCTGGCTGCGCCTGCACGGCCCAACCTTTGATTGGCAGTCGGGGAGCGTCCTCTCTTGGAGCACCTTCTGTCTGGGCGCCTGCCTCCAGTCCGCCGCTTGTGCCCCGTCACTCCCTCATTCTTCCTCCAACGTGCCTCCTCCGGACCTCTTCTTAGTCCCTCCGGAGTTTCATGACCTTGGCATAGTTTTCAGCAAGTCTAAAGCGCTGTCTCTTCCCCCCCCACCGCCCCTACGACTGTGCCATCAACCTCCGCCTGGGGGCGCCCTTGCCTTCCAGTCACCTGTACAACCTGTCAGCGCCTAAGCGTGAAGCCATGGACTCTTATATCAAGGAATCGCTGAACTCCGGCATCATTTGGCCTTCTTCGTCTCCTGTCGGTGCTGGCTTCTTCTTCGTGGCCAAGAAGAATGGGTCGCTCCGGCCATGCATCGACTACCGGGCGCTGAACGACATTACAGTTAAGGACAGGTATACGCTGCCGTTGATGGATTCAGCTTTTGAATCTCTGCAGGGGGCCACCTGGTTTACGAAGCTGGATCTCCGCAGCGCATATCACCTCGTCCGGATCTGGGAGGGCGACGAATGGAAGACGGGGTTCCGCATGCCCAGCAGACATTTCGAGTATCTTGTCATGCCGTTTGGGCTCACGAGCACGCCAGCCGTCTTCCAGCGCCTAATTAATGATGTTCTCCGTGATTTCCTGGGGGTGTTCGTCTTTGTTTACCTAGACGATATCTTGATCTTCTCCTGGTCGCGGGAGGAGCACCAGGTTCACGTGAGGCGGGTCCTCCAGCGCCTTTTGGAGAACAGACTTTATGTTAAAGCGGAGAAGTATGAATTCTATGCCGACAAGACCTCCTTCCTGGGGTTTATCATCTCCCATAATCAGCTCATCCCCGACCCTGCTAAGGTCAAGGCGGTTGTCGAGTGGCCCACCCCCTCATCCAGGAAGCAGGTCCAGCAGTTCCTCGGCTTCGCCAGTTTTTATCGGCGCTTCGTCCTGAACTTCGGTGCCATCGCTTCTCCCCTGACCCGCCTCACCTCCCCCAAGGTGCCTTTTCTGTGGACTGAGGATGCCGAGGCCACTTTCGCGGCGCTGAAGACAGAGTTCTCCTCCTCCCGGGTCCTGGCCCAGGTGGACCCTGCCCTGCAGTGCCTTGTGGAAGTGGACACCTCTGATACGGGGGTGGGGGCAGTGTTATCTCAGTGCTCACCGGTGGACGGGGCAATCCGCCCCTGCGTCTTCTTCTCCCGGTGCCTATCGGCTGTGGAGAGGAACTACGAGGTGGGCGACAGAGGGCTCCTGGTGGTCAAGCTCGCTCTCCAGGAGTGGCGTCACTGGCTCGAGGGTGCGGCTCAGCCTTTCGTGGTCTGGACCAACCACAAGAACCTGGAGTACCTGAGAGCGGCCAAGCATCTGAATGCCCGCCAGGCGCACTGGTCTCTCTTCTTTGGCCGCTTCAGGTTCACTATCACCTATCGCCCAGGCTCGAAGAACGATAAGGCGGATGCTCTGTCCAGGCAATTTGCCTCTGAAGCCCCCGAGGACCAGATCATACCATCCTTCCAGCCTCGTGTGTCGTGGGCGCCGTCTCCTGGTCCATCAGGGACAAGGTCCGGAGGGCACAGGCAACCGAACCTGACCCGGGTGGCGGACCAGCGGGTAAGCTGTTCGTTCCTTCCTTGGTTCGGAGTGACGTCATCCACTGGGCTCACACCACCAAGCTCGCCTGTCACTCTGGGATCTCCCGCCTGATTGAGCTTCTTCAGAGGTCCTTTTGGTGGCCAGGCCTCCGGGGCGACGTCGCTAATTATGTCCGCGCTTGCCCCCAGTGCTCGACTGGGAAGACGTCTTCTTCTCCCCCAGCTGGTCTTCTCCACCCTCTGCCGACCCCCAGCAGACCCTGGTCCCATGTGGCCTTGGACTTCGTTACCGGTCTCCCGTCTTCCAACTCCTTCACCACCATCCTGACGATCGTGGACAGATTTTCCAAGACCGCCCACTTCGTGCCACTCCATGGTCTTCCTACTGCTCGGGAGACGGCGGACCTATTGGTCCAACACGTCGTGAGGCCGCATGGGATCCCAGCAGACATCGTCTCTGACCGGGGTCCCCAGTTTGTGTCCAGAGTCTGGTCGTGTTTCTGCAAAGCCCTGGGGGCCACGGTGAGTTTGTCCTCCAGCCACCACCCCCAGTCCAATGGGCAGTGCGAGCGGACGAACCAGGAATTGGAGGCCGCTCTGCACTGCGTCACCTCCTCCAATCCTTCCTCCTGGAGTGCACATCTGCCCTGGGTTGAATATTCGCACAACGCCACTTTGTCATCGGCGATCAGGATGTCCCCCTTCCGAGCATCACTTGGGTATGACCCCCGCGTTGTTCCCTGAAGAGGAGGGGGAGGTGGCGGTTCCTTCCATCCAGGCCCATCTCAGGCGTTATCGGCGCATATGGACAACGGTGCGCCGTGCGCTTTTACGCACGGCTGAGCTCAACACCAGGGCGGCTAATCGCCACAGGAGGGCCGCTCCGCGCTATGAGGTGGGTCAGCAAGTCTGGCTGTCTACGCGGGATATCAACCTGAAGGCCGAGAAGAAGAAGCTGGCTCGACGCTTCATTGGCCCCTACCCAATCACAAGAATCATCAACCCGGTGGCTGTGCGTCTGGCTCCCCCCCCCTCCCTCCGCGTCTGCCCGACGTTCCATGTTTCCCGTGTTAAGCCTGCGGTGTCTCACCCTCTCTGTCCTCCTCCTAGGGCTCCTCCCCCTCCTGTGATCATCGACGGCGACCTGGCGTGGAGGGTCTCTTGGATTCCCGCCGCCGAGGTCGCGGGCTGCAATACCTGGTGGATTGGGAGGGGTATGGCCCCGAATGGAGGTCCTGGGTGTGTCCATCGTTTGTGCTGGACAAACGCCTCATCTCGGAGTTCCATCTGGCGCACCCAGGTAAGCCAGCGCCGGGAGGCGCTTCTCGGGGGGGGGGGTACTGTCACAGCTCACTCTCGCCCATCTCTAGCTCCAGCTGTGAACACACCTGCGTCTCATCAAGCCCGGGCTATTTAGCCCGCTCTGCGCTGCTCTTCAGCCTGGAGTCGTCTGCTCATCTGAGATTGTGCTACCCACACTCGCCTTCTCCATGACTCTCCTAAGATCTTCAACCATCGCCTCCTATGTAAGCCCTCATTCTATTACTCACCTTTTCACCAGTCCTTCTCCCCTGTGCACAGGTGGATTCCTTGGCGGCGGAACCTCTCCTCGTCAGCTCCTCTCTCACCTGCTGCGCCGAGCGTGCATTGGAGCACTGTCCTCCAGGCAGGAGACCTGCGGCTCACCACCGGAAACATCTGCAAGTAAGCCACAGTCCGAATATTAATTCGCCGGGCTTGGCTCGGCGACTAATCTCTCCTCTGCTCTGCCCTAGGGTTGTCTGGCCATACGGCGCGCTGCTCTGCCCTCGGTGCATCCTGTCCTCCAGCAGCACATCAACTCCCGCACTCACACATCCACACACACTCACTATTTAATAAACCTTTGTTGCAATTGACTCGAGCCTGTGTGCGTGTTCCCTGGGTCTGAACTCATGTCAGAAATAAAGCTGTAAATTCACAGAGAAAATTTTGGACACCCTGGTGGGCCATTTTTGGCCCATGAGCCATACGTTTGACACCCCTTGACCAGACCATTAAAAACGCATATTTAGAGGATTTACTTCCATGAAATAGTTGCATATCACAACAGCATGTAAATGAATAAGATAAAATGAAATAGAAAGCACAAATAAATGAAAGTTCACCACTTACAAGAAGCTTTTCTTTACTGCAACAAATCAGTCACTTTTTTTGTGCGTAAGAAAACTTTAAATGCATTTAATGCAGACATTAAATGCGAGATTCTTGCTCAAAAAACACTCATGTTTAACCACAGAGGTAGGAGCTGGTAGGGGCTACCACCGCTCAGACAAAAGGTGATCAGGGCTCGATATAAGAAGTCGCCAAAGCCACCGCATTTCTTTTTTTTTTTTTCAATCAATCAATCTTTATTTCGGATAGATTAAAAGTACAGATTAAAAGAAACAGAATAATATAACAAAGAGGGAAAGAAAATCCAACAAGGTCAGATTAGACAATAACTCCTCTGATTATACAGTTCAACATAAGTTATCTGAAATGGGTGATGGCTGAAGCCGCAGCTTATATTGCCCACCCGTATTCCATCCAAAAATTCAAAAGAAAAACAAACAAGAGCGATTACAATTCAGAACAAAGCTAAGACAAAATGTGACAAAAAAAAACAAAAAACTAAGCAACAACACAACGCAGACTGGATATGACAATCCTTATGTGATTTTATATGTCATCTTGTATATATGTTTGGAGTATTTCTTCCTTTAGTTTTTGTTTAAATTGTCCAAGTGTTGTACATGATTTTAATTCAGGTCCAAAATCATTCCATAATCTGACTCCTTGCACTGAAACACAGTGTTGCTTGGTGGTAGTTCTCACTGAAGGTTTTTGAAATATACATGTTCCTCTGAAATGATATTGTTTCTCCCTTATTTGGAACAGCTTTTGGATATTTGCGGGCAGTGATAGATTCTTCACTTTAAACATTATTACTGCAGTTTTAAAGTCAACCAGATCTTTCAACTTGAGAGCTTTTAATTTAAGAAAAGTGGGTTTGTTGGTTCCCTGTAAGCAGCTTTGTTTATTATTCTAATAGCTCTCTTCTGAAGCATAAAGACTGGATATATGTCCGGTTCCGGTTCCGCCGGACCGGCGGCGCCACACGAGTTGGCTGCCCATTGCAACAGACATTTTTTTTTAATCCTCTTTCTTCTTTCTACACCTTTCACTCTATATATATATCACGGACACACAGATCGCCTCAAAGGTCTCCTGAGTCGGCGGACGGAGCCTCTGTTTACAGCAGGAGATGATGCAGCAGGAAGAGCTAGTGCTAGCTAGCACTCAACTGTAACCCGGTGCTAACGGAGGAACTCGACATACCGGGAACTGGAGAGAAAACGACGCGGGTGCCGGGCTGGAGTTTAGGCGGCGTGCAAGAAATATAATAATAAAGAGCGATGGCAAGAACCAAGCAGACCGCCCGTAAAATCTACTGGAGGAAAAAGCCCCCCAGGAAGCAGCTAGCCACCAAGGCTGCTCGGAAAAGCGCTCCGGCCACCGGCGGAGTGAAGAAGCCTCACCGTTACAGGCCCGGTACCGTGGCTCTGAAAGAGATCCGTCGCTACCAGAAATCCACGGAGCTGCTCATCCGTAAGCTGCCCTTCCAGCGTCTGGTGAGGGAGATCGCTCAGGACTTCAAGACCGACCTGCGCTTCCTGAGCTTCGCCGTCATGGCTCTCCAGGAGGCCAGCGAGGCCTATCTGGTGGGTCTCTTCTTCGCTAAGAGGGTCACCATCATGCCCAAAGACTTCCAGCTGGCCCGCCGCATCCGCGGAGAGAGAGCTTAGACTTTCTGCGGCACATTCACCAACCATAATGGTCCGCACTGTGTGTCGATATATATATATATATATATATATATATTTATAGTAATATGTACATGTGTTTACTAGCTCTTCTTGTTTTTTCTTGCCTTCTGATTGTTGCTCTGAGTGTTGCTATCCCTGTGCTGTTGCAATCCTGGAATTTCCCCATTGTGGGACTAATAAAGGCTTATCTTATCTTATCTTATCTTCTATGTTTGTTTTATATGTATTTCCCCATACTTCAGTACAATATGTCATGTATGGGAGTATTAATAAATAATACAAGGTATATAGTGTGGGTTGATTCAGCAAATATTTCACTCTGTGTAGTATTGCAATTGATTTGGATATTTTACCTTTAATATAATTAATATGTGACTTCCAACACAGTTTATTATCAATTATTAAACCAAGAAATTTAGTTTCGGATACCCTTTCAATCTCTACACCATTTACACTGAGTTTAGATACTAAGTTGTTGTGATGCTTGTTAAAAACTATAAATTTTGTCTTACTTAAATTGAGCGTTAATTTGTTTGAATCAAACCACAGTTTAAGCTTTCCTAATTCCTTTCTGAGTGTATCCAAAAGTTGTTCCAAATTGCTTCCACTGCATAATAAATGAGATTAGATTATTTGTTTATTTGACAGGGACAGTGCAATAAACATAGACAATTAATCAAATGACAATCAATCTGATGTGTTGCACAAAGAGTGTATAGCTATTAGCTAATTTGCAACTCTTGTCCCTGGATGGGCTTTAGAAAGGAGAAACAGGTAAAAAGAAAAAAGGATAAGGATAAGAAAAAATGAAAACAGAATAAACAATAACCACATACATCAATGCAAAAAAGATTATAAATACATGATATATACACAATTATAAAGATTATAAAGATTATAAAGATTATAAAGATTATAAATACACAATATAAAAACCTGGTTCACATTTGCCTATTTCAGGCCTCCCTCCCTTCGTCACTCACTATAAACAAACACATTCATTCCTTCCCTTCATTCACTCTCACCCTGCAGACAATCATTTCATACATGGGTACATTCTTGTTTATTTTTCAGCCAGTTTTTAACCTTTGTAGTGAATGTTTTAAAGTCCGTTATTATTTTAATTTCATTTGGCATTGTGTTCCAGATGTGACTGCCCATTATAGAGAAAGCTGTTTGTCCAAATGTGGTTCTGCGGTGGAATATTTTAGAGTTATTGTTAACAGAACTCCTGGTGGCTCTGCTGCTGTCCTGTCTTTGGATGAAACCAGCAAGTGGCTCAGGCGCTGATTTATGGAAACATTTGAAAATTAATTTCAGAAAACAGAGGTCAATGAAACTCTCAAAACTCAATAGATTGTATTTTTTTTTTTAAATATAACAGTGATGCCACCTAATGGGCTTTTTGTCCAAGATTTTTAGGGTTTGATTATATAATGAACCTATATGTTTTATTGTGGAAGGGGCTGCTTGAGCCCAGACTGTCAAACAGTATGATATATGAGAAAAAAACATAGAATGCATATACAGTACAGCTGCTTCGTATGGTATGTAATATCTAATTAATTTAAAGCAGTTCAGATTTTTTTTACTGTTTTAGAAATTTTCTTTATATGAAGATTAAATTTGAATTGAGGATCTAGTACAATGCCAAGGTATTTGAATTCTGTAACTAAACTGATGTCTTGATCATGTATATTAACTTTAAAACGTTGCAGGTTACATTTTTTGATTGAAAAGCACATTGAAACTGTTTTCTGAAGGTTCAGCAATAGATGGTTCTGGAAGAGCCACTCTTGGACATCAACCATACTTGTGGACAGTACATCTGCAGCCTGTGCTGGAGTCTTGGCAGCTGTGTAAATAACTGCATCATCTGCATAAAGTTGGCATGTTGCAGCTGAGCAGTGTAGCGGCAAGTCATTAATAAAAATGCTGAAAAGTAAAGGACCAAGAATTGACCCTTGTGGGATACCCATACGGTTGTTTAAAAATGAGGATTTATCCTGGTGAACTTTTACACACTGTTCTCTATTCTGGAGATAAGATGCAAACCATTCTAATGTATCTGGAGTGAAGTTAAAAGATACCATTTTGGATAAAAGCAAACTGTGGTTTACAGTATCAAAAGCCTTTTTGAGATCTAGAAAAACAGCCCCTACCACATTACCCCTGTCCAAGGACTGTTTGACATTTTCTATAAGGCAACAATTTGCTGTTTCTGTTGAGTATCCTGGTCTAAAACCAAATTGATGTGGATGAAGAAGTTGACTGTCTTGTAAATAGTCTATCAGCTGTGTAGCTACAACTTTTTCAAGAACCTTAGACAGGACTGGTAAAATAGAGATTGGGCGGTAATTGCATATATCGTCTTTACTGCCTGATTTATGAACTGGTATGACAACAGCTTTTTTCCAACCAGATGGAAATGTACTAGACCTAATGGAGAGATTAATGAGATGAGTCAGTGGTTTGATTAATATTTTGCTGTGCGTTTTGAGAAAGGAAGTGCTCATATTGTAGATATCATTAGTTTTTGAGTTTGACAGTGTTTTAACAATACCGGCAATTAACTCCTCATTTACCTCATCGATGTGAAAAGAATCTGTTGAAAGTATTGATTTTGTGTTGTTGAGCACATTTGGCAGCACAAAGTTTTTTTTGTTAAATCTTCCACAGAGTCCACAAAATATGAAATAAATTCATTTGCCAATGTAGCCTTGTCACTGACGGTCTTGCCATTGATTCTGAGTTCCTTTACCCCGTTCTGAACATTTTTTTTATTAGTTAAGTTTATTTAAATGCCTCCATAGGGAACTGTTGTTACCCTTTGCATGATCTATCAGTTTATTGTAATGAGATACTTTTGATTTTCGCAGCTCTTGTACCACTTTATTTCTTAAGCTTTTGTACACAAGGTGATCATTTTGTAGTTGAGAGGTTAATGATGTTTTCAATGCAGAGTCTCGCCTCTTCATAAGTTTTCTTATTTCATTATTTAACCATGGTAGGTTAATCTTCTGTTGTCTATTTTTAATTTGCTTTGTAAATTTTTCTATAGACTTTGTAATTGTTGCAGTTATAAAATTACAACAATCATCTACTTCATATATTGACATGAGCTGCTCCCAATTTTGATTCTCTAAGTAATGTTCAAACTCCGCATTTTTTGATTTGGGAGTAATAAAATTTAATTTGTCAATATCGACTCCCCCAAAATACTGTAGTCGCTTTTTAGTAAGTTTTCTGACAGCAAGAACCATGTTATGATCTGAGAGACCAGTTACAAGATATATGTTCTGGTTATTCGTTCTGGTTTATTAGCAAATACCATGTCAGTAAGTGTTCTAGATTGTTTGGTTATCCTGGTGGGTCCTTTGATCATTTGTTGGTAATTAAATTTAGTCATGAGGCTTTTCAGTTTCTGTTTGTCCTTTTTATCAGACCAGTTAATATTAAAGTCACCATAAAATATTGTTTCTCTGCTCCTCTCAAGTTGTTTAACCAGATCACTTAATTCATTATAAAAAGAAGAATTGTGCGACGGTGGGTTGTACAATACTGCAATGTTGAAATTCATTACCGGTGAGAGACATGCATTAACAGCTAAACATTCAAGTGAAGTATTCAAATCAACCAATTGACATTTAAATTTTTCTTTGATGTAAATTAAAACACCTCCTCCCCTCCCTACCTGCCTGTCTTTTCTAAAACACTGATAACCCACAATATCGATCATATTAGTGTCTATGTTCCTGTGTAGCCAGCTTTCTGAAAGACAAAGATAGTGTCATAGTGTCAAGATAAATTAGTGTCATCGGCAAACAATATCAAATCCATTTTTTCTGAAACTTTACATATATCATTTATATACATATTGAATAACAATGGCCCCCAAACTGAACCCTGTGGGACTCCACAAGTAACCTTCAGTAACTGTGAGTTTTTGTTACCAGCACATACATGCTGATATCTATTCTTTAAGTAACTACATAACCAGGACAGTGCTACTCCCCTAATACCACAATTTTGTAGTTTATTTAATAATAAATTATGATCCACTGTATCAAATACTTTTTTTAAGATCCAGGAATACCCCAACTGAATAATCTTTATTTTCAATGGCAGTTGTATGGTGCATATTTAAGGCACATATATGGCATGCTTGTATGGTACGCTCTCTCCCCCCACATGCTTCCAGTAGGCATGTCGGTGCAGACCCTGCAGATCAAACGTCCATAAGAACAATGCCCCAGCAGGGACCTCGGCTAGGAGGTGGGTGCTGGAGGAAGACGGAGGTGGAAGACAATGTCCCAGCAGGAGCCCCGAGGTGGAGAGGAGAACAGAAGCGCCAGCAAGTCTCGGGGACTGTGGTTCATGTGTTTACCAAACTTAGGTGGGGTGAAGGTGTGAGATACGTGATGTGGGGGTTTTGTATCTCTGGGATATAAAAGCTGTGAGGAAAGTGGGATCTGTCTCTTTTTCTGCTGAGAACTTTGATGTTAGAAGATATGACTTCCAATAAAGCTTTCCTGAGAAAATACACTCAGTCTCGTTTGTAAGGCATCTTCTACACTGGTGACCTACGACTACCTATGGACGGTGATGGCGTGATTTCCGCACCGGACCCTTCAGGAGCCAACCGGGTTAACGCGGCTACCACGCTACAGCTGCCTGACTTCTGGCAACATAACCCGCGCTCCTGGTTTACCACTGTGGAGACGCAATTCTACCTTCGGGGAATCTCAGCGGATGCAACGAGGTTCTACCATGTCGTCGCGAAGCTGGACAGCCTCACAGTGCAACGGGTGGAGAGCCTGACCAACCACCCGCCCCAAGACGGCAAGTATAGCGCATTAAAAGATGCCCTTATCCGAGCCTTCACTCCCTCGCTGGAAGAGCGGGCAGAGAAGCTCCTGGCGCTGACAGAGGGAGAAGCAGACAGGCCAGCGGATCTAATGGCGAAGATGATGAGCCTGAGAGGTGAGGACGACGACGGTTTTATCTTCGCTCACCTTTTCCTCAGAACGCTCCCGCCAGCAGTGAGAGTCACCCTGGCCAGCTCACAGCCACTCGTCAACCGCAACTACCACGAGCTGGGACAGGTGGCGCAACGGCTTGTCGACTCCTATAGACGGCGCGCAGCCACGACGGCAGCAGCAGAGATGACCGCCCCCTCGCGAGAAGGAGGGAGACCTGAGGCTGCGGCACCGGATCCACTGACGGCAGCAGCGGCGGAGACCAGGAGAAGCGGAGCTGACAATGCCCTCTGCTTCTACCATCGACGTTTCGCCGAGAGAGCCCGCAGATGCGTCCCACCATGCCGGTACCTGCGCCAGGGAAACACCAAGACCGGGAGCCGGTAGCAGCCGCGACTCTCGGCACGGAGAATAGGCTGCTTTTCGTGACGGACGTGAATTCTGGGAAAGAATTCCTGGTGGACACGGGCTCCCAGCTGAGTTTTGTCAAGCCTACCTACGCGGACACACTGGCGCCGGCCAGCGGCCCCCTGGTGTTAGCGGCGAACGGCTCCACGATCAAAACCTATGGGAAGAAGACGCTCCTCCTGTCCCTTCACGGGCGCAACTTCGAGTGGACTTTCGTTGTCGCCGCAGTTAATAACAACATGCTAGGTGCTGACTTTTTGTGCTCAAACAGTTTGTTAGTTGATCTTACTAATAGACGTATTGTAAATGCACTGTCTTTCTACTCTATCTCCTGCACAGCTCGGGTGGCCCTGCCTTCTGCACATTCCAATGTCACAGCTGCGGGTGGTAAGTTTCATGCATTATTCAACCAGTTTCCAGCACTCACGGTCCCTACATTTTCAGCGTCAGTTGCCAAACACGGGGTCGAACATTTCATAAGTACTTCGGGCCCCCCTGTTTTTGCAAAAGCTCGGCGGTTGGACCCAGCTAAACTGGCCATCGCGCGCGAGGAATTTGCCAACTTAGAAAAGCTGGGCATAGTCCGGCGTTCGAACAGCGCCTGGTCGTCACCCCTGCACATGGTACCCAAAGCTGACGGCTCGTGGCGCCCTTGCGGCGATTTCCGCAGATTAAATAATGCTTCAGCCCACGACCGCTATCCGATTCCGCACATCCAGGATTTTTCGGCGCATTTAGCGGGGGCGCGCATCTTTTCCAAAATAGATTTGGTGCGTGGTTATCACCAAGTTCCAGTCCGTGTGCAGGACATACCCAAAACGGCAGTTATAACCCCTTTCGGGCTTTTCGAGTTTTTGCGCATGCCTTTCGGCCTCAAGGGCGCCGCGCAGACGTTCCAACACATGATGGATGCAGTGCTGCGCGACCTCCCTTTCGTGTTCGCTTATTTGGATGATATTTTGGTAGCCAGCGCGTCCGAAGCCGAGCACGAAAGCCATCTCACAGCCGTTTTTCAGAGGCTCACAGACCACGGGCTAATCATTAACCCAGCGAAGTGCCAATTCGGGGTAGCGAAAATCGATTTTTTGGGACACCGCGTGTCGCCAGAAGGCGCGGTCCCGCTGCCGGATAAAGTGCGCGCGATAACGGATTTCCCCCAACCGCAGACGGTTAAGGCGCTGCAAGAATTTTTGGGGATGGTCAATTTTTATAACCGTTTCCTCCCAAACGCGGCACGGCTCATGCACCCATTGTACGCGGCATTAAAGAAGCAAAAACCTGCATCTAAGGTCGAGTGGTCCCCGGATCGGGAGCGCGCTTTTTCACAAGTCAAATCAGCCCTCGCGAATGCTACGTTATTGGCACACCCGGTGCCGGCAGCTCGCATGGCGCTAACCACAGAGGGCTCCGACGTGGCAGTGGGAGCGGTTGTTGAGCAACTTGTGGCAGGATGCTGGCAACCACTTGCGTTTTTCAGCAAAACATTGCGCGATAGCGAGCGTAAATACAGCGCGTTTGACAGGGAGCTTTTGGCCCTACATTTGGCCATCCGCCACTTCCAGTTCTGGTTGGAAGGGCGCCGTTTTACCACATTCGTGGACCATAAACCCTTAACTTTTGCAATGGCTAAGGTTTCAGAGCCTTGGTCGGGCCGACAACAGAGGCAGCTGGCTGCAATTTCGGAGTTTACCACTGACATTCAACACGTAGCGGGTAAACACAATGTAGTGGCAGATTGCCTCTCGCGTGCAGTGGCAGCGACAGGCCCCCAGGGGGCAGATTCGGCGGCGGCAGACCTAGGCCAGGCTTGCGGCGCGGAAGCGCTCACAGCTCCGGTCTGCGTCGGGTTGGATTATGCAGCCATGGCCGCTGAACAGGTTGGCGACGCGGACGTGCGCGCGCTCCAGTCTGGGCCAACAGGGCTAAGGCTGGAGCACAGGGTGCTTCATAGAGGCATGCCCTCCCTAATCTGCGATACCTCCACGGGGCGTCCCCGTCCCGTAGTCCCGGCTGCGTGGCGTCGCCGTGTTTTTGACTTAATACATTCACTGGCACACCCGGGCATCCGCGCGTCTATCAAAATGGTAGGAGAGAAGTTTGTTTGGCCAGGGCTGCGTAAACAAGTCAAAAGCCCCATTTCCACCAGTATCGCCTGGGCTTTACTTTTTTTTACTTGTTTCGGTTTTTCGCCATTTCCACCCAAGTCCTCACGGTTTAACCGTTACGATTTTCGTGCCTGTTCAGAGGCAGGGTACAAGCGAGCGAAAAGCGAGGTGTGAATTGACGTCAATCGACTGCTAAACGCTGATTGGTCAGGGCGTAACGTCACCAAACGCGTCCGTTAGTTTTCTGTTGAAGCTACACGTCCGCCATTTGTAATTTCAGCGAGTAACCGCGGTGACTGGATTCAAAATTGTGTTTTCATATAACGATGTCCACGCGCAAGTTTATTCCATGAACAAACGAGGAGGTGCGGACTTTTCTGTCCCTCGTAGCCGATGACTACATCCAGAGCGAGTTGGTGGGGCAACTTGCAATGAAAAAATATACCAGGAAGTGTCCGGCCTGCTATTATTGGCAGAGAATTTGGACTCGACACGGCCACGGAATTGGAAAACGGTGACGGTGAGTGTTGTTTTGTTATTGTCCGTCTTCTTGCCTTTCGGTCAAAAGCGCACTTTATTTTAGCAATAAAGAAAGCTGTTTGATTGTGGGCAATTGTGGTGATGGCTAGCCCGCTAATAGCTAGCTACCTCTGTACCTTGCTGCTACCTCGCATCAAGCTGCAGAATCGCGCTTTTATTTCAGTATTCACGTGAACAAAACGCTGATGTAAGCTTATTGTATTCTGGTTAAAAAGTTTTGTGTTTGCGGTACATGTTGCACTTTGTTTGTGAGCTTTATTGTGTGTTTTTTTCCTTCTATACACAGTTTTCAAATCCCTTGGGTCCGCCTCACTGGACTGCCCCGGCATCTCCCAGTCAAGTGCTGGTAAGGCACAACAAACTGAAAATTACCACCCGGTTGTTTTTATATGTGATTGTTTTCTATAGACGCATAACAAGGAATTTAAAATGTCTTTCTACGTTTATAAAAATACTAGATTCAGGGGTGTTCATAGCCACAGTGGCCCAGTGTTATAGGTGTGTTGGTGGTGGAAATACTGTTGTATTTTCACAAAAAAAGGAGCACATGTACAGACTTCAAATCAAAATGCTTGATTGAAATTCTTCAAGTCAGCTAACACTATTAACCCATTCTGATTTATGAGGCCACAGTACAAAGAAATTCTTTTAAAAATAACCCATTAAATCAAAATACTTTTTACAATTAATCCTTTTTGAAATGAAGGGGGGCCTAACCACATCACCACAGAAGTTTCAGTCCACTCTACTGAGGGGCAGCAACATGACAGTTGAGCTTAAATACAGCAACGAAGCATCCCACCACAGGCTTTCAACAGTTTAATTCCATAATATTTTTTCTGACATGTTTTGATCCGGTGTTATCTAAATACAATGACTTCTGTCTTTCATATAGGCAAGCTGAAAAGCAAAAGGATTGCAGACCTTGCATCACTGATGGCCCAGAATCATGCTGAGGAGATGCGGATCCATGAAAGGATGCTCGAACAGCGCGATAGACACCTGCAGTTAGCTGCATTAAGAAGGGATGAGCTGACAGAGACGGCTTCCTTCCACGGAGCCTTCCGAAACCATTTTGGCAGTCTGGTCGAAGTACTGAAAGCTCCCCATTTGTTAACATGTTTTGGGAATATTTGTAATGTAATAAAATGTTAGTCTTTTGGATAAAAGTGTGGTTTGTATATTATAACACTGGATGATAAAGGCGAATAATTACATACACATTCCATTGCCTCATATGACCCTAATCCTGCTGTTCAGCCATAAAGGTGTCAAGATTTTTAATGGTAATGTAATTGTTATTGTTAAATTTAATAAATATTACCACTGCTGTATCCATTGCTCTACATTGGGTACAGTTTTTAAGTAAAATTGTAAGCAGTTGCACAGGTGTAATTTACATTCAGCAGTAGACACTGATAAAGGTGAAAGTCGAATTGGGTAAAAGGTAAGTACATGTGAATTGAATGTTATATCGGCATTCCAAATTCTGAGAATTCCAATAAATTATAAGCAGTCTAGTATAATATAAAGCGAAAATACCCATACATGTAAACCCAAATATAACATTTTAGATGTTGTAAACGTTGACATGTATATGATAAACCTATGCTATTGTGATTCAGTAGATCCATAGTGATCTTTGGTTTGAAAAAGAAAATTATAATTTGGTGTTGGCAGTGTGACAATGTCAGTGTATTTAGTAGGATTAAAAAAAGTTTCATCATAAAATTTCTAGGTTCATTGGCAATTCCATCAAACCAAAAGTGAGTTGTCAAGCTGCAGCATTTTTTTTTGAGTCATTTCTACGTTGTTTTAGTGTGTAATTAGCCACCACTGAACAGATAACCCTTATAAATAACAATAGATTGGAAAAATGATACACAATGGGCCTAGATTTGGATTGGCTTTTTTATAATATCAATTATTTGGTAAGTTAAAGTTAACTGGAAGTATAACAAGTTTCCACATATAATTCCAAGGTCAATTGGCAATTCCATCAAACCAAAAGTGTGTTGTATAGCTGCTGCTTTTTTTGGGAAGTCAGTTTATCATCAGTGTATCATTATTACACAATATACAAAATGGGTCTAGATTTGGATTGGCTTTTTTTATAATATTATAAATTATTTGGTAAGTTAAAGGGGTTTAGGATTAAGCTGCTGCATAATTTTAAATTACCCCGGTGTTTCAGCATTTAATTAACCGTCTGTTAACATTTAACTGTTTTGAACAACAGAGGCGATGTAGTTTAAAAGTGCACAACATTTTATTTAAAAAAGACGTTTGACATATGTATGCACATGAACACTGAACAAATGAAATGATCTCTGCTTCATATGCAGCTGCTTCAGATTCCTCCTGGGCAACCGCTATTCTCCTCTCCTGCTCCAACGTGTGTTGTCTCAATCCACGTTGTCTTCTCCTGTAAAATTCTCTTGTCTCGTTAAAGACATTCATTGTGTTAAAAACCGTGGAAATCCTCCGCTCGTAATCCGCTATTTTTTTCTGTGTTGTTGAGGAGTCAGTCTCGTCCTTTATACGTCAGCAGTGTAGCGCCACCTCGATCCCGCCCACCCCAGCAATTCTCGGCTTTCCGCGGTTGTGATGGAGGCGCAGCCGCGGAAGAAACAAGTAAAAAAGAAAAGAAAAGAGTAGCGCAGAACTATATAGTGGAAATGTGGCTAAAGAGTGGGCTGCAGCCTGCGCTGCGTGTCAAAGAGCAAAGGTACACAAACACACACAAGCCCCTCTAGAACCTTTTCACATCCCTGCCAAATGTTTTGATCATGTGCATATCGACTTAGTAGGACCTCTTCCGCTGTCCCAGGGTTGCACACACCTTTTAACCATGGTAGACCGCACCACGCGCTGGCCAGAGGCGGTTCCTCTGGCGGCAACCACAGCAGCAGACGTTGCGCGTGCCTTTTTAACAGCCTGGGTCACACGTTTTGGTATCCCGTCAGACATAACGTCAGACAGGGGACCCCAGTTTGTTTCTGAGCTCTGGTCGTCCATGGCCCTCAGCCTGGGGGTGAAAATTCATCGCACGACCGCGTATAACCCCCAGGCCAACGGTTTGTGCGAGCGCTTCCATCGGTCATTGAAAGCAGCCCTCAGAGCAGCTCTCACGGACACAAATTGGGTTGATAAACTCCCATGGGTTTTATTAGGGTTGCGTTCAGCACCTAAAGAGGATTTGCAAGCCTCTCCGGCAGAACTCGTTTTCGCCCAACCCCTCCGGTTACCGGGAGATTTCCTCCCTGAAAACCCTGCTCCGGAGCACCTCCCCGCTCAGCTGCTGCAGAGCGAAGTGGGGTCACACACCCTCCCCGGTCCCGTTCATCACAGTTTTCCACGTGTTTTTGTGCCCAAAGCCTTAAAAAATGCAGAGTTTGTCTTCGTTAGACACGACGCACAGAGGTTAGGTTTAAGGCCACCTTACGATGGACCATTCAGAGTGTTAGAAACCGGGGAAAAGCATTTTTTGCTCGATTTGGGAGACAGGAGGGACTTAGTCTGCATTAACAGACTCAAACCCGCTTTTGTGTTAGCTGACGACCCAGTCCAGTTAGCCAGGGCCCCCTGCCGTGGCAGGCCACCCGGGAGGCGCTCTGCTAAGCTTTCACGACGATGTGTTAATGATTCTACTTCACAGATGCAGCAGACAGCCAGAGGCAGAGCGAGACCTGCTCACAGCAGATATGGCAGAGAGCTGAAACCCAAGCAGTGGGTTATGTGATCTGTTGTGCCAAGTTTTTTTCTCTCTCTCTTGTTCTGTGTGGGGTGTCATGATTCTATGCATTTGAAATGTAACTTGTCCTTATTTGAACGTTTGGGGGGGGTTATATGGTGCATATTTAAGGCACATATATGGCATGCTTGTATGGTACGCTCTCTCCCCCCACATGCTTCCAGTAGGCATGTCGGTGCAGACCCTGCAGATCAAACGTCCATAAGAACAATGCCCCAGCAGGGACCTCGGCTAGGAGGTGGGTGCTGGAGGAAGACGGAGGTGGAAGACAATGTCCCAGCAGGAGCCCCGAGGTGGAGAGGAGAACAGAAGCGCCAGCGAGTCTCGGGGACTGTGGTTCATGTGTTTACCAAACTTAGGTGGGGTGAAGGTGTGAGATACGTGATGTGGGGGTTTTGTATCTCTGGGATATAAAAGCTGTGAGGAAAGTGGGATCTGTCTCTTTTTCTGCTGAGAACTTTGATGTTAGAAGATGTGACTTCCAATAAAGCTTTCCTGAGAAAATACACTCAGTCTCGTTTGTAAGGCATCTTCTACAGTTGATATTTTTTCTATAAATTCCACTAGAGCAAATTCAGTTGTCCTCTTGTGTCTGAACCCATATTGCTGCTCACACAATAAATTATTATTCAGTATGAAGTTGTCAATTCTCTCATAGAATATTTTTTCAAGTATCTTGGAAAATTGCGGCAATAGTGAAATTGGTCTATAGTTTGAAAGTTCCCCTCTGTCACCCGTCTTGTATATCGGAATTACTTTAGCTATTTTCATTGCATTGGGAAATATACCTGTTTGGAGAGACAGGTTACAGATATATGTCAGTGGTTTCACTAAGCATTCAATAATAGTTTTGACTAAGAGCATCTCAATACCATCACAGTCCGTAGATGTTTTACTTTTAAACAATTTAACAATTTCAATGACCTCTCTCTCATCTGTGTTCTTTATGAAAATGGAGTCTTTTATAGCAGTGTTTTTGCTTATTGTATCACCTGTGGGTGCCGTAATGGGTATTTCTCGAGCCAAATTAGGACCAATGTTAACAAAAAAAGTTATTAAATCCATCTGCAGGTGAAGCTGCATTCACACTCTGAAGACTGTGAAGACTGAAGACTGTGAAGACACTGTGAAGACTGCGTCAGTTACGGTAGGGTCAGTTTATATTCATTTGCTTATTTATTTGCTTGCCTTTACCTTTGGCACGACAACCTCCAGTGGCTTGAAGCCGGTGGCGGCACTGGGGATGGCAGTCCTGCCTATAGCCACCAAAACTGTGTAATCATCCCCAGCTGGAAGCTGATGAGGAGGGTGTCTAGCAACTACAAGTTGTATGATCATCTATTTGCGCTAAAATATCTATCCATATTAATAAAATGAGTAACACAAGTAACACATCTGATCAAATTTCAGTAACTGTAACGTATTACTGAATTTTTAAACAGTAATTTTGTTACACTGCATGTTACTGCAAAAGTAGTGGTGCTACAGTGTTACTCCCAACACTGGTCACAATATATAATTAATTATAGGAGGTAAATAATGCACAAATACTAGTATTCATGGGAAAGAAAAGCTTTATTGGCTTTTACATCGTTATACACAGATTTTGTTCATTTCAGCATACTTTTCTTAACATATAGGAAAAACATTAAAAGCTTCTACAGCAGAGGTCACCAACTCCTCCTCAGCCGATGTCTGAACTAGGTGTGGGAATCTTAAGGCACCTCATGATTTGATTATGATTCAGAACTCCGACTTGATGCTAAAACCACTCTCTGAAGGATTTTTTTTTTCTATTCAGGATTTTTCCCTCCCACTGTGTGACAACTTGGTCCTTTTAAAGCAAAGTATTTGCAATGACCCATGAATTTATTTCCAGCATCTTTTATTAAAACAAATGGAAGAGAAATCTGGCACATGGACAAATTTATCTCAAAATGTGCTTTGAAAAGCTGCCATCATTTCATTGATATTCTTTCAGAAGACCACAGCTGTCTACAGACAGGCCAGTATAATTTAACTGTCACACATTATTTTATTAAGCTCATGTTTTAGCTGCTTTTAGCTCTATATTAATTTTTAAACCAAAAAAATAAAATTAATTCTTTGTTCAATTTCAAACAAAATATGTAATTTAAATTTTTATAATACAGGAGAACACTAAATGTGTTTGTTGATTCCAAACAAATATGTCTAAAATTCTAAAATCTACAACTAAAATCCTAAAAATGTTTTCCTGGAGAACACAAACTAAATTGTATCGCATTAAAAAAAAAGATTAATATCTAACAAAACATTTCACAAAAAATCCACCTCTATGCAATATGTTCAGTGCAGAAAAACTTTCAAACTATCAGACAAAAAAAATGGAAACAAAGTATAATTTCACCTGGATAAGCAGTAGAAGATGGATGGATGGATGGATGGATGGATGAACTACAGAACTCCTCTGACATTAAAAAAAAAAAAAATCTCAACAGTAAACTTTGTAACAGCATGGATGGAGTTGTAACTCCATGGTTACAGGCAAAGGGAAAGTGGAACTTTTCGTGTTCAGTAACACACAGAGTTTTACAGAGTTTTTACGTGATATTGGAGCCTCCATAACCAGCAACCTCACCCCTGCTTTCCCAGCACAGACTACACTTAGCAGAATAGAGGAAGTAGGCTACTCCAGAAAATACACTCAATTTCAAAACAGCACTTCATTTCTTGGATACAGACCTGAAACCAAGCGTGTCTGTCTGGGGTGGATGTCCTGGCTGTCGGCCTTGTGTGTGTGTGACACCCACAGCAAATACTCTGGAACTGTTGGAGTTGCAGAGTAAGAGTGGCTTTCGTGGGAGAGGGGAGTCTGTGGCAGGAGTGCGCCCAAAGGCTCGTGCCATAATCTGTCCAGCCGGTCGCCAATACATCAGTTCAGTTCCACTTTTTTCTGCTTTTTTCCCCATCAAAACAAAACAGTCTCCCTTTTTCCCAAATTGTATCAAAAGGCTTCATGGTCCAGACAGAGGACCCTTGGGGTCCAGATCAGTACAAGAGTCTGCCAGTTGGTGACCCCTGTGCTACAGGGTAAAATGTCAGATCTGATTATTCTAACAGAAAACTCATGGGTCTTAAAGTATGACTAATCCCTCACCGCATTAAATATTCACAGACATACCTTCGCTAATTGCATGGCAAAAAAGTGATGGCCACTTTGCTCAAAAGCAGGTGTCAGCCTCAGAATCAGAAGAGAAACGGCTTTAGCTGTGCGAGGCACGGTCCTGTAGTGAGCCAATCAGTTTCTGGTGGTCCGTCACTTTTTGGCAAGACACTGGTAGCTTCTCTTGTTTTAAACGTGTTCAAAAAAATTTGTGACAAGAAAAACTGGCTCCGACTGTAAAAATATATAGCAAAATGCAGCGAACTGACGCCCCCCCCACCCCAGTACTCGCCGACCTGTGACACACAGGGGTTGTGTATTTTTAAAGAACAGTAATTAAATACAGTAAATACCTTGATATTTCAGTATGTGCTGGATCCAGCATCCATAAAAAAACTTGAATATTTTTAATTCAATTCAGTTCAATTCAACTTTATTTATATAGCGCCATTTCACAACAACAGTCATCTCATAGCACTATCAACTGTAGGGGGAACCCCCACAGTTGCAGAAAGACCCCAGCAATCAGGCGATCCCCTGTGAGCAAGCACTTGGCGACGGTGGAGAGGAAAAACTCCCTTTTAACAGGAAGAAACCTCCAGCAGAACCAGGCTCAGGGAGGGGCAGTCATCTGCTGCGACTGGCTGGGGGGTGAGGGGATAGAGAAGAAGAAAAGAACAGACATGTAGAGAGCAAACAGCACGATGGGGACTCAATCTATGGGAGAGAACAAACAGATGTTAATGACCAGCAAAAAAATATATATTTCATAGAGAGTGAGGAAAGGAGTGAGGCCCAGTGCATTACTGGAGGTCCCCCGGCTGACTAAACCTATTAGCAGCATAACTAAGGGAGGGTTCAGAAACACATGATCCCTCCCTAATTGTAGGCTATATCAAAAAGGTAGGTTTTAGTCCTATTCTTAAAAACAGAGATCGAGTCTGACTCCCGAATCCAGATTGGCAGCTGATTCCACAGGAGAGGAGCTTGATAGCTGAAGGCTCTCCCTCCCATTGTACTTTTGGAGATTCTAGGTATTACAAGTAATCCTGCATTTTGGGAGCGTAGTGCTCTGTTAGGATAATACGGTAGTATCAGATCTTTTAAATAAAAAGAAGCCTGATTGTTTAGAGCTTTGTAAGTAAGAAGAAGGATTTTAAACTTAATTCTAAACTCTATGGGAAGCCAATGAAGGGAGGCCAGAACCGGAGAGATATGATCTCTCTTTCTAGTACCTGTTAAAACTCTTGCTGCAGCATTTTGGATCAGCTGAAGACTTTTTAAAGATGTTTTAGGACAGCCTGATAATAAAGAATTACAATAATCTAATCTCGAGCTAACAAAAGCGTGGATCAGTTTCTCAGCATCACTCTGAGACAAGATGGTCCTAATCTTGGCAATATTATGCAAATGATAGAAGGCAGTCTTAGAAACAAATTTAATATGTGAATTGAAGGACAAATCCTGATCAAAAATAACTCCAAGGTTCCTCACAGAGCTATTAAGAGAAAGAGTAACCACATCCAAACTGAAAGTTTGATTTGGAAAGGAATTTCTAAGGTTTTTTGGACCAACAAGAATGACTTCAGTCTTATCTGAATTTAATAGCAGGAAATTACAAGTCATCCAAGCTTTGATTTCCTTAAGACAGGCCTCTAACTTGGCTAATTGATTACTATCATCTGGCTTCATTGACAGGTATAATTGTGTGTCATCTGAATAACAATGAAAATGTATACAGTGCTTTCTAATAATGTTGCCTAACGGAAGCATATATAAACTAAAAAGAGTAGGGCCTAGCACAGATCCCTGTGGAACTCCATGACTAAGCTTTGAGTTGAAAGAAAGCCTAAAGTTGAAACTCATTATTTACATGAACAAACTGGAACCTATCAGATAAATAAGATCTAAACCATTGCAACGAAGTTCCATTAAGTCCAACATAGTGTTCTAATCTATCAAGTAGAATATTATGATCGATAGTATCAAAAGCTGCACTAAGGTCTAAAAGGACAAGTACAGAAACTAGTCCATTATCAGATGCAATGAGGAGGTCGTTAGTGACCTTCGCTAAGGCTGTTTCAGTACTATGATGGATTCTAAACCCAGATTGAAACTCTTCAAGTAAACCAGATTGAACCCAGATTGAAACTCTTCAAGTAAACCATTTCCCTGCAGGTGGTCAAATAATTGCGCAGCAACAACTCTTTCTAAGATTTTTGAAATGAAAGGGAGATTAGAGATTGGTCTATAGTTAGCTAAAGCTCCTGGATCTAGCGTTGGCTTTTTGAGTAAGGGTTTAATTACAGCCGTTTTAAAAGCCTGCGGTACATGGCCTAAAGAGAATGAAGAATTGATTATATGAAGAATAAAGCTACCAATAAGTGGGAAGACTTCTTTAAATAACCTGGTAGGAATAGGGTCTAAAAGACAAGTTGAAGGTTTGGATGAGGAAACTATTTTGTCTAACTCACAAAGGTCGATTGGAGTAAACTCATCAAGACAGACATCAATAGAAGGAGTTGTAGTAGTTACAGTATTTAAGTTAACTGTGGGAAGAATCTGATTGATTTTATCTCTGATGGATGAAATTTTATTATTGAAAAAGTTAATAAAGTCCTGACTAGTAAGCTCTAAGGGAATGCTAGGATTGACAGAGTCCTGACTCTTTGTCAACCTGGCTACAGTACTGAAAAGAAAAATGGGATTATTCTTGTTCTCTTCTATTAATGCAGAGTAATAACTCGTTCTAGCTTTTCTAAGAGATTTTTTATAAATTAAAAGATGATTTCTCCAAGCTAAATAGATTTCATCTAAATTAGTAGAGCGCCATTTTCTTTCTAATTGACGAGTCTTCTGTTTTAAGGTACGAGTTTCTGTGTTGAACAAAGGAGTTAGAAATCTCTGATTAGACTTTTTCTTTTTTAAGGGGGCCACCAAGTCTAGAGTCTGATGCAGAGAAGCTGAAACACTATCCACCATGTTATCAATTACAGAAGGAGCAAGCTGTCTATAGCTTATTTCCGTTGTGTTGACAACGGAAATAAGCTTATTTCCGTTGTGTTGTTTTAATGATCTGTTACGGGTGAGAACAGATAATAGCAGATACAGGTGGGAAAAATTTGCCTTGGAGTCTTTCTGGAAGAAATCCTGTCCTCCCGACCTGCATAACTTTCAGGTTCCAGTTCCGCCGGACCGGTGGCGCCACACGAGTAGGCTGCCCGTTGCAATAGCCTTTTTTTAATCTTCCTTCTTCTTTCTACACCTTTCACTCTGTATATATATCACGGACGCACGGATCGCCCCGGGGGTCTCCCGGGTCGGCGGACAGAGCCACTGTTTGCAGCGGGAGATGCTACAGCGGGGAGGAGCTAGTGCTAGCTAGCACTTGGCCGCCGCCCGGTGCTAATGGGGAACTCGACATACCGGGAGCTGTAGCGAAAACGACGCGGGTGCCGGGCTGGAGTTTAGGCGGCGTGCAAGAAATATAAGACAGAATAATAAAGAGCGATGGCAAGAACCAAGCAGACCGCCCGTAAAATCTACTGGAGGAAGAAGCCCCCCAGGAGACAGCTAGCCACCAGGGCTGCTCGGAGAGGTGCTCCGGCCACCAGCAGAGTGAAGAGGCCTCGCCGTCACAGGCCCGTGGCTCTGAGAGAGATCCGTCGCTGCCAGAAATCCACGGAGCTGCTCATCCGTAAGCTGCCCGTCCAGCGCCTGGTGAGGGAGATCGCTCAGGACTTCAAGACCGTCCTGCGTTTCCTGAGCTTCGCCGTCATGGCTCTGCAGGAAACCAGCGAGGACCACCTGGTGGTCTCTTCTTCGCTAAGGGGGTCACCATCATGCCCAAAGACTTCCAGCTGGCCCGCCGCATCCGCGGAGAGAGAGCTTAGACTTTCTGCTGCACATTCACCAACCAACCATAATGCTCTGCACTGTGTGTCTATATATATACATTTATAGTAATATGGACATATGTTTACTAGATGTTGTTTTTTCTTGCCTTCTGATTGTTGCTCTGAGTGTTGCTACCCCTGTGCTGTTGCAATCCTGGAATTTCCCCATTGTGGGACTAATAAAGGCTTATCTTATCTTAACAGACTCCCTCAGGAGATTTCCCTGAGGAAAAGTGATCCCCGATTTCCCCTGAGGGAAATCGGGGGTCACTTTTCACTCTGGATTTCTTAACCAACAAGACACAAAGAGTAACTGTCAATGGAACATTGTCTAACCAAAAGTGCTCTTCTTCTAGCTCTCCTCAGGGGTGTGTGTTGTCACCACTACTATTCATCCTGTACACAAACATGTGTCGGAGCAGATATGACAACAGACACATCATAAAGTATGCTGATGATTCAGTTATTGTCAGTCTCCTCCAGGATGGTGAGAGTGGCCACGGCCAAGTAGTTGATGATTTTGTTCCCTGGTGTGAGGATTCCTACCTGCAGCTGAATACGACAAAAACTAAAGATATGATTATTGACTTTAGGAGGAAAACTCCCAGGCACAAAGTCACCATACTAAAAGGCCAGACCACTGAATGTGTACAATCCTACAAGTATCTTGGGACGATTATTGATAGTAATTTAAACTTTGAAGAGAACTGTGAAAGGGTGTGCAAAAAGGGTCAGCAACATTTGCATTGTTTAAGGAAACTTGCACGCTTCCAAACTGACCGGACCATAATGACAGTGTTTTATCGGGCTTTTATTGAATCTATTTTATCCTTTTCTTTAGTGTCATGGTTTGGTCAGATAAAACTGAAACAGAGGAAATCCTTGGATCAGGTAGTTAGATAGTCCAGTCGTTTGCTTGGTGAGTCACAGCTGAGCCTGACATCCTTGTACACCAGACAGGTACAGAGGATGGCTACCTCCATTTTAAATGATGACTCCCACCCTTTGCACTGCCACTTTCAGCTTCTTCCCTCAAGACGGAGGTTTGCTGTCCCCAAAAGTAAAACCCAGCGCTACAAAAACAGCATTGTTCCTGCTGCTGTCAAAGAGTTGAACAAGTTGTAACAATATATTGCACATAATTTAGTTACCTATTTATTAACTCCATTTTATATTTACCTATTTTTGTAGGATTTTTATTTGGGTTCTAAATCTTTTATTGGGTTTTAGACCTTTTAGTTTTTAACCTCTTTGACTAGTCTTTAACTTTTTAATATGACCCTTCTCTCTTATCTCTGTTTTTTCTCTCATCTCTTTGTCTTTATATCCTGATTGATGGAGCCTTGAGTATTTTTATCATGTTTATAGTCAGCTTCATGTGTGCCTGTGTTTGTGTTTATGTTGAATGTAATTGTGGTTTGTAATACAGATGATGGTTCCAAGGTTGTCATAGCCAGGAGCGGCACTGGGGTTAAGCTCCCAGTGCTCATAAAATGCTCCTTATGGCGTGCGTCTCGAAAAGCCTCTGACAACTAAGTCCAACTCCTAGCCTGCCCGTGTGGTTTAGTCTCTAAGCCCGGCGGAACTGCTTTTACTAATAGGAGAAGGGGCGAGGGCGGATCTCTGGCGCCTTAAAACCAGATGCTTCGGGTAGATGGTGGCTCGTCAACCTGGGAAGGTAGCCCATCTAGGGGAAGGTAAACCCTGATTTCAAACCTCTGCTGCCTTGCGGCATACCCGGTCACAG
Organism: Pholidichthys leucotaenia; assembly: GCA_020510985.1. Taxonomy (NCBI): domain Eukaryota; kingdom Metazoa; phylum Chordata; class Actinopteri; order Cichliformes; family Pholidichthyidae; genus Pholidichthys; species Pholidichthys leucotaenia. The sequence goes on along the minus strand of CM035847.1, from coordinate 42,726,349 downwards.
GAAAGGCTTCGGGAGTCAACCCTGAGGAAAAATCCGAAGTCAGAGCCCCTAAGGCAGTTCTATGTTGTGCTCAACATCGTTCAGGCAGCTCCTGCAACGGCGCTGGTGCCAAACTGTAGCAGCCCTGCTGTTCCTTTGGATTCATCAGTGACGTGGAGAGGGGGGACATGCTGCATGGGCAACATCTTGTCCTCCATATCTTCCTGCCCAGGCTTGAATCCTACCAACGCCCAACGCTGGAAGGTAGAACACCGGATCACTGGAGAGGACACTCCAGCTTCGCCTTTGGCGTAGACAAAACACGGGGAATGACAGTTACCGGTTATAAGCCACTGCTCAATTGGCATAGAGCGTGGCGCCAGGGGTTGTTCCCGACGGTGGGAGGGATCATCAGATCTCACTGGACAGCTACCGCCCGCCTCAAGCTGGGCAGCCCCCAGCCAATAAGGTGTTGTCCCACCACAGCTTGCTTTCCTCATTGGGTGCATGGGGATAAGGAGAAATCCAAACAGCAGGCTGAGAACCTTCGCACCAGGCAAGACAATAAAACAAAAGAGACCAACTCTAAAACTGGGAACTTGGAACGTCCGCACTATGATGACAGGACTCGCTGCTAACCTCAAGGACATCATCGACACCAGGAAGACTGCCATCATCAATAATGAGCTGAAGAGACTGGGAGTGGATATCGCCACTCTCCAGGAAACACGGTTAGCTGATGCAGGCACACTGAGAGAGAAGGACTACACGTTCTACTGGCAGGGAAAGGGCAGTGACGAACACAGGGAACACGGAGTGGGCTTCGCAGTGAAGAACACTTTGCTGAAGATGGTGGAACCGGGCAGCACTGGCTCTGCACGACTCCTCACCCTCCGCCTGAACACCACTCAAGGCCCAGTCACCCTCGTCAGTGTGTATGCCCCAACACAGACAGCCACACCAGAGGCAAAAGACGAGTTCTATGAGAATCTCGCAACAACTGTCAGGATCATCCCCAACTCTGAACAGCTCATTCTCCTTGGAGACTTCAATGCCAGAGTGGGTGCTGACCACGACTCCTGGCCCTCCTGTCTTGGACCTTTTGGCGTGGGCAGAATGAACGACAACGGACAGCGGCTGCTCGAGTTCTGCACATATCACGATCTGTGCATCACAAACTCGTTCTTCAAGACTAAGCCCCAACACAAGGTTTCCTGGCAATATCCGCACTCAAAGCACTGGCACCAGCTAGACTTGATCCTGACCAGGCGCACCTCACTGAAGAACGTGCTAATCACCCGTTCGTTCCAGAGTGCAGATTGCGACACAGACCATTCATTGGTGTGTTGCAAGGTCAAGCTGCAGCTGAAGAAATTTCATCGTGCTAGACAACCTGGAAAGGCACGGATTGACACCAGCAAGATGGCCCAACCAGAACTTGTTGAGCAGTTTGCCTCCACCTTTGAGAAGAAACTTGGTGTACCACAAGGAGGAGAATCTGCAAAGCAGAAGTGGGAAGAGCTGCGAAACACCATCTACCGCACAGCCTTGGCTACCTTTGGGAGGAAGACCTCGAAGTCACAGGACTGGTTTTATGCCAAGTTGACCGAGATGACCCCCGTCATTGAAGCCAAGCGCTCAGCACTTGCTGAGTACAAGAAGTACCCAAACGAGAAGAATCTCCAGATTCTCAGGGCTGCGAGAAGCAAAGTTCAGCAGACTGCTCGGCGCTGTGCCAACGGGTACTGGACTCAGCTCAGCCAAGACATTCAAACCGCTGCCATAACAGGGAACATCCGTGGTATGTACGATGGCATCAAGAAAGCACTTGGTCCGGCTCAGAGCAAGACGGCCCCCCTCAAATCTTCCACTGGGGAGATGATCACAGAGAAGAACAAGCAGATGGAGAGATGGGTGGGACACTACTCCGACCTCTACTCTAGACAGAACACCGTGACACCGTCAGCCCTTGATGCCATCGACTGCCTGCCATCCATGGACGACCTTGACGCCGAGCCAACCATCGACGAACTCAGTAAGGCCATTGATAGCTTGGCCGCTGGCAAGGCACCCGGCAACGACGGCATACCCCCTGACCTGATCAAGGAATGCAAGACCGCCCTACTGCTGCCATTGCATGACGTCCTCTGCCAGTGCTGGAAGCAAGGTGCCGTACCACAGGACATGAGGGACGCCAAGATCATCACCCTCTACAAAAACAAAGGGGAGAGAAGCGACTGCAACAACTACAGGGGCATTTCCCTCCTCAGCGTTGTTGGCAAAGTCTACGCACGAGTTGTTCTCGTTCGTCTACAGAAGCTTGCCGAACGTGTCTACCCCGAGTCTCAGTGTGGCTTCCGCGCTGAGTGATCGACGGTAGACATGATATTCTCCATCCGCCAACTCCAGGAGAAATGCAGAGAACAGAACATGCCTCTGTACGTCGCCTTCATCGACCTCACCAAAGCGTTCGATCTGGTCAGCAGAGAGGGCCTTTTCAAGATCCTGCCAAAGATGCCCACCAAAGTTGCAAAGCCTCATCGAATCATTTCACACCAACATGCAGGGGATAGTGCAGCATGATGGCAACGTCTCAGAGCCATTCAACATACGCAGCGGAGTGAAACAGGGCTGTGTACTTGCGCCAACCCTCTTTGGGATTTTCTTTGCTATGCTCCTGAGGCATGCCTTCAGCACAGCAACAGAGGGAATCTACCTGCACACAAGATCTGACGGCAGGCTTTTCAACCTCGCCCGCCTGAAAGCCAGAACCAAAGTACGCGAGGCTCTAATCAGAGACATGCTGTTTGCAGACGACGCTGCAGTCACAACCCACACACAGCAGGAGCTTCAGACCCTGATGGACCGCTTCTCCCAGGCATGCAAGGACTTCGGGCTTACCATCAGCCTGAAGAAGACTAACGTCTTGGCGCAAGGCACGGAAGCACCACCAACCATCACCATTGATGACTACAAGCTGGAGGTCGTGAATCAGTTCACGTACCTGGGGTCCACGATCAGCAACAACCTCTCCCTTGATACAGAGATCAACAAGAGGATTGGAAAATCAGCCTTCACACTCGCTCGCCTCACCACACGAGTGTGGGAGAATCCCAAACTCTCTGTCAAGACGAAGATGGCAGTGTACAACGCCTGCGTCATCAGCACACTGCTCTATGGGTGTGAGACGTGGACAACATACGCCCGGCAGGAAAAGAGACTGAACTCCTTCCACTTGCGCTGCATTCGCCACATCCTGGACATATCCTGGCAGGACAAAGTGCCCAACACAGAAGTTCTGTCCCGCACGGGCCTTCCGTCCATGTTCACTCTACTCAGGCAGCGCAGGCTCTGCTGGCTAGGCCATGTTCACCGTATGGAGGATGGCAGAATCCCCAAAGACGTCCTCTATGGAGAACTGGCAACTGGCAGGAGAGACGTTGGCCGCCCACAGCTGCGCTTTAGAGACGTCTGCAAGAGAGACATGAAGGCCCTGGATATCAACACAGAGTGCTGGGAGGACCTTGCAACGGACCGCTCCAAATGGAGAGGCACCCTGACCAGACAGCTCAAGGCGGGTGAAGAGAGACTGACTGCTGCAGCAGATGAAAAAAGGACCCGCAGGAAGAACCGCCACAGACCCAGCAGCACGGAGACCACCCACAAGTGTGACCTGTGTGACAGGGACTGTCATTCGCGCATCGGCCTGTTCAGCCACAGGCGGTGCTGTTCCAGCAGAGTAGACGTTTAGGATTCTCTTCCATGGTCATCATAGACCGACGGAGGCCGACGACGAAATACAGATGTCACCAGACTGCAAAACAAATCTACCTACGGGTACAAATAAAGTAACCTGAACCTGAACCTGAACTTTTGTGTCTGCTAATCTTGTGCGACCCCAAATGGACAAATTGGGAATAGCATTTACTGTATTGAAAAATGCTGCTCGTGTATTATATTACTTATTTTCATACTTGGCAAATTCTTTCCGCAGGCCGGTTTTGGCTCATGGGCTGTACGTTTGACACCCCTCTTCTACACTATTTACTGTTGAGTTCTATAGTATTTTTCATAAAGGATGTAGGGGTAGTGCTGTCGTAATTCCCTTTGAGGTGCAGGGGAAAGTCTATGTGTACCTTCAAGTGGAGTCTGATTAGGACGACACTACAATGAGGTATCACATAAAGTCCTGTAGATTTTCATCAAGATGGCTGCAGAATCCAGTGATGAAAAGAAATGTGTGTATAAATAAAAGTATTGACCCATTTATTTAAATCTTAAGCTTACAACTGCATTTTTTGACAGTTCAATTTGAAATTACAGCTCCTTTCTTGGCATGGGGCCACTATTGCTGAATACAAATCATCATGTCCGTCAAAGGAGCATTATTGTGACTACAGTGGTGATTACTTTTATTTTTGGTTATAGAACCATTAATAGTGCCAGGGGAAACATACAGTATACAGTGCTCAGTGAACAAAGTGTTAGAAAAATTACAACATAGACCAATTAGTCTTATAAACTGTGACTGTAAAATTCTCTCCAAAATTTTGGCATTAAGATTAGATAAAGTAATGATATCTCTTATAAATCCTGATCAGGTGGGTTTTATTTGTTCCAGGGGTGCGGCAGACAATATTAGGCGATTTATTGATATCATATGGTTAGTTCAAAATGATCCCTCACTTGCACACCTCTCTCTAGTGGCAGCCCTCTCCCTGGATGCTGAAAAAGCATTTGACAGGGTTGAGTGGCAGTATCTTTTTGCAACTCTAGAGACTTTTGGTTTTGGTTCAAAGTTTCTTTCTTGGATTAAATTACTATATAATGAACCTAGAGCTTCAGTGATATCAAATCGAGTTACATCACAATCTTTTAGACTTTATAGGGGTACGCGCCAGGGCTCCCCTTTAAGTCCCTTGCTTTTTACTTTGGCATTAGAACCATTAGCTGTTGCTATCCGCAAAGACGGCAATTTTCCAGGTATTCAGGTCCATGGCAGTACCCATAAGATAATGTTGTATGCTGATGATGCATTGGTACTGATTACACAACCTCAAAAATCAATTCCAGCTCTCCTTAAAATTATTAACCAATTTTCACGTTTGTCTGGTTATAGAGTTAGCTGGATAAAATCAGAAATTCTCCCTCTAACATCTTATTGCCCTAAAACACGGTTTACATTTGGTCAAAATATAGGCTTCTCTTGGCCAAAATTAGGAATTAAATATCTTGGCATCCTGTTTCCTCACATTTTATCAGATCTGATTCAGATTAATTTTGAACCCTTGCTTGAAAAATTTAAAATAGACATAGAAAGGTGGTCACCTCTTTTTTTGTCTCTCTGGGGCAAGGTCAATGTTATTAAGATGATTTGTGCACCCCGATTTAATTACCTTCTGCAATCTTTTCCTCTTAGGATCCCAGTTGGTTATTTTCGACAATTTGATAGGTTATGCAATAAGTTTTTATGGAATGGTAAGCGCCCTAGATTAAAGTTGAAAAGATTGCAGAAGTCTATAGATTCAGGAGGTTTGGGGGTCCCAAATTTGGTTTTATATCATTACGCTTTTAGTCTTAGACATTTGATTCATTGGGCTCTCCCCCCTGAGAGAGCTCCCCCTTGGTTTTATTTGGAGAGTTATTTGAGCAGCCCTCTTCCCCTAGTACATCTAATCACAATTAAACTGTCTCCTGAATTTCAATCGCATCCTATTATATCCTTTTTACAATACGTTTGGAAGAGAGTTGCTTCTATACTAGAGTTTAGCTCTCATCTTCATTCTATGGCTTCTATTTGGCTTAACCCAAGTCTCCATATTGGAAAATCCCCATTTATGTGGAAAATCTGGGTGAAAAAGGACATCTTGATGTTAAAAGATCTATATGAAGGGGGAGCTCTCAAATCATTTGATGCTCTACGGGCACAGTATGGACTACCACAGAATCAGTTTTGGAAATATTTACAACTTCGACATCTGCTGTGTCAAGTCTTTGGATCTACAACTACCCCTCCTCCTGATGTAGATTGGCTCATCCAGGCTTTGAGTTCCTGTGGCAAAAGATCTAAGGCCTCAAATTTCTATTTAATGCTCCTTAAGAGCTCAAATAAAGATTCTACATTCCTTAAACACGTATGGGAAAAAGATCTGAATTCACAATTTACTGATGTTGAATGGGCAAATATTTTAAAGAATGGGAAGAAAGTGTCTAGGGAATTGAAAACCAGACTTGTTCAATTTAAAATTTTGAATCGATTTTACTGGAAACCTCGTAAAATGTTGAGAGCGAATCTCACTCACTCTTCAAGCTGCTGGAGATGTCTACAGGGGGAGGGGACATTAATCCATATGATCTGGAGTTGTCCGGTAATACAGGACTTTTGGTTGCAGATCCATAGACATATTATGACAATTGTTAAGCAAGAAGTGCCATTTACTCAGAGACTTTTTGTCCTTGGGGATCCATCAATGATTCAGGACCCAATCTCTGATGCCGAGTGGATTCAGACTGCTTTGATGCTGGGCCGAAAGTTGATCACTTTTTACTGGAAATCTTCCTCTGCCCCACCCGTAGCTCAATGGCTCAGGGAGTTGGGCAAGCTTGCTGCACTAGAACGCCTCTCATATAAGCTTCTGGACAGGATGGACAGCTTCTATAATAAGTGGGGATCCTATCTTACCTTTATAGGTGTAGTAGATTAAGCTAATCATCTTAAGAGTATTAGGGTGGAAATGGAATGTTTTATCCTCTCACTGGGTATACTTGTTTTTTTTTTCGTTTTTTTTTTTTTCTTTGTTTTTTTGTGTTTGTTTGTCTCTGTTTTATTTTCTAAATTGAAAACCCAATAAAATTCAAATTACAAAAAGAAAAATTACAACATAAGTATATACAGCATATGTAGAAAAGAATAGAATAGGCTTTCTTGTCATTGTACAGTTGTATAGATCAGTGAAACTGTGAGTGCTCCACCAGGCTACTGTACAGACAAAAACAAGGTTACAGAAGACACGATTAAACACACGAATGAAATAAAAATAAAATAGCCCAGGATTATGGAAATATACACTGGAATGGTCATAGCTTCAGGGATGGTTCATTATATATGAAAGTGCGGAGTGCAAAGACAGATGTGTTGTTATGATAATTAAAAAAAGCTCCTCAGTTCTGTGCATGAGAGCATTTGGAGGGAGGCTGTGACAGTTTGCAGTTCAGAGGCCCAGGGGAGTGTTCAGCTGCAACCAGAAAGTTGCATCCGCTATATCAAAAAACACATTTCCTTTTTTTTTTTTTTCCCTTAGTCTGCCAATAAATCACATTAAATTTTTCCTCTTTTAGGTCAGTTAGGATCACCAAAATTATTTCTATTTGTTTTTCTATTTGTTAAACAGTTTTTGAGAGAATTTTTGATTACTTTCTTCCAAGTCAGAAGTTTACATACATTTTGTAAGAAAAATTATTTCAGTTGTTTGTTGTTCTGCACTTTGCCTCAATAATTTTCCCTCTGTGGGTCACCCCCACAGCCTACGGACAAGCAGAGCGCTCAGCTGGGGCAATTAGCAGAACAATGAGATGTGTGTATCGATATCAATAGGCAGCCTCTCTTTGTCTAGTTCAGGCGCCAGTGTCCTGCTGTCGATTTGTGTGACTCAAATGCAGGTGTTCATGACTTCCTGCTCTGTACTGTGATGCAAATGTCCCATGCCTTCCTGCATTTACTGTGATGTTAATGTGCCATTCATGCATTGTCTGTAGTGGGGTATTTAAACTGCATATCGCTCTGTAACTCTCTCTCTCTCTCTCTGACGACTGCTTCTGACTACACGCATTCCTGTCTCCTGACGAGAGCCTGAGAGCTCGCTCCGGCGCGCCTGCACGGCGCTGGAGTGAGTTCTGTGATGGCGGGATGAAATAAAAACCACTTTTAAACCTCAGTTCGCTGCTTATTATTTCATGCCACCACACTGGTGACCCGACCAAGAAAAGAACACGCTGGCAGCCCCCAGCGGTGACTCTCCGACGACAAGCGAATGCAGCAGCCTGACGCAAATGATCTGCCCTCCCTTCTGCTACAGGGAGACCTCGACGCAGAACCAACACCAGGCGAACTCTCCGGAGATCACCCACGACCGGGAAAGCCGCAGAAAGCTTCATGGTGCGACCCTCGCCTGAGATCGGGACATCCACGCTGGACCGGCCGAGGGACACAGAACGTCTTCTCCCTCTCACCGCTCCTCCTCCCTCTCACCGCTCCTACGCATCTACACCAGCCCAAGGGACAGAGATCGTCTACTCCCTCTCACCGCTCCAATGCACCATGACCCGGCATCAGCGAACTACAGCAACAGCTTCAACAGGGATGACCATCGGCGCCGACAGCACTGATCTCCAGCAAGCTCCCTGGCCCTGACTCGCCTCTACAGCGGACCTGCCATGCACCGAACCCCGCACGCACACCGGGGGGTTATGAGGACAGCGCACCACGCACGGGACAATACTGGCTCCACACAGACCGCCATCGTCCTTTGCCGCTGCACACAGGACCTTCAGGGCTGCTCACACACCTGAAGAACAGACGCAGCTCGCTCACAGGATTTTGTAAGGGTCTCAGCCATGGCGCACAAAGGGAATTCAGCCGTCAGCTGTCCCCGAGGGCTTTAGGGGTGCGCCCGCACCTAAAGTCAACACGCCAAGTCCCTCAGCTTTTGTTTTTTCTCACAGCCGCCACGCAGCCTCGCACAACTGAGCCGCGAGACGAGTCAGAGACTAATTTTTCTTCTCACAGCTGCTGTGGACCTCCACACATTCAACGGGACAGCCCCTCAACACCGTGGTCCACATGCAATTTTTGCGCGGCCCAGACAACTTCGTTCCCAGGCCGGCACTTGCTACCCCCACCCTCCTCCCTCCCCCTCCGCCGCTTGCACAGAGCTTTTCCCGCAGCTCGCTACCAAAACCGGACGATCGAGGCCTCAGCCCCCCGCTCAGCCCTCTGGGGAGGAGTGTGTGGGTCACCCCCACAGCCTACGGACAAGCAGAGTGCTCAGCTGGGGCAATTAGCAGAACAATGAGATGTGTGTATTGATATCAATAGGCAGCTTCTCTTTGTCTAGTTAAGGCGCCAGTGTCCTGCTGTTGATTTGTGTGACTCAAATGCAGGTGTTCATGACTTCCTGCTCTGTACTGTGATGCAAATGTCCCATGCCTTCCTGCATTTACTGTGATGTTAATGTGCCATTCATGCATTGTCTGTAGTGGGGTATTTAAACTGCATATCGCTCTGTAACTCTCTCTCTCTCTCTCTGACGACTGCTTCTGAATACATGCATTCCTGTCTCCTGACGAGAGCCTGAGAGCTCGCTCCGGCGTGCCTGCACGGCGCTGGAGTGAGTTCTGTGATGGCGGGATGAAATAAAACCCACTTTTAATCCTCAGTTCGCTGCTTATTATTTCAAGCCGCCACACCTCCTCTTTTCATTGATTTATTTATTTAATTGTTCTTTAATTATTCCAAACGAGCTACATTTGTGATTTTCTGACCTTGTCTCAACAATTTATTCATTTACTTTTTCTTAATGAGTTTTTATCATTTTTTTCAATTTTATTTATGCTTTTTGAAAACTTTTTTTCAGCTTATACGTCTTGTTCGCTTGCATATATATACTGCACAGGGTGCTGAATAATGTAATACTCGCTGAGAATATAACAGAGACATCCACAAATGTGCAATTTTACTGCTTTCATGGGAGCTCAAGTTATTTCAGGGGCGTAGCTAGGAGGGGGGGGGGGCTGTGGGGGCTGCAGCCCCCTGCCTAAAAAAAGGAAGAAAAAAGGGAGAAAAAAAAGAAACATTCAATTCAATTTCAATTCAACTTTATTTATATAGCGCCATTTCACAACAACAGTCATCTCATAGCACTATCAACTGTAGGGGGAACCCCCACAGTTGCAGAAAGACCCCAGCAATCAGGCGATCCCCTGTGAGCAAGCACTTGGCGACGGTGGAGAGGAAAAACTCCCTTTTAACAGGAAGAAACCTCCAGCAGAAACAGGCTCAGGGAGGGGCAGTCATCTGCTGCGACTGGCTGGGGGGTGAGGGGGTAGAGAAGAAGAAAAGAACAGACATGTAGAGAGCAAACAGCACGATGGGGACTCAATCTATGGGAGAGAACAAACAAATGTTAATGACCAGCAAAAAAATATTTCATTGAGAGTGAGGAAAGGAGTGAGGCCCAGTGTATTACTGGAGGTCCCCCGGCTGACTAAACCTATTAGCAGCATAACTAAGGGAGGGTTCAGAAACACATGATCCCTCCCTAATTGTAGGCTATATCAAAAAGGTAGGTTTTAGCCCTATTCTTAAAAACAGAGATCGAGTCTGACTCCCGAATCCAGATTGGCAGCTGATTCCACAGGAGAGGAGCTTGATAACTGAAGGCTCTGCCTCCCATTGTACTTTTGGAGATTCTAGGTATTACAAGTAATCCTGCATTTTGGGAGCATAGTGCTCTGTTAGGATAATACGGTAGTATCAGATCTTTTAAATAAAAAGGAGCCTGATTGTTTAGAGCTTTGTAAGTAAGAAGAAGGATTTTAAACTTAATTCTAAACTCTATGGGAAGCCAATGAAGGGAGGCCAGAACCGGAGAGATATGATCTCTCTTTCTAGTACCTGTTAAAACTCTTGCTGCAGCATTTTGGATCAGCTGAAGACTTTTTAAAGATGTTTTAGGACAGCCTGATAATAAAGAATTACAATAATCTAATCTCGAGCTAACAAAAGCGTGGATCAGTTTCTCAGCATCACTCTGAGACAAGATGGTCCTAATCTTGGCAATATTATGCAAATGATAGAAGGCAGTCTTAGAAACAAATTTAATATGTGAATTGAAGGACAAATCCTGATCAAAAATAACTCCAAGGTTCCTCACAGAGCTATTAAGAGAAAGAGTAACCACATCCAAACTGAAAGTTTGATTTGGAAAGGAATTTCTAAGGTTTTTTGGACCAACAAGAATGACTTCAGTCTTATCTGAATTTAATAGCAGGAAATTCAATTCAATTCAATTCAATTCAACTTTATTTATATAGCGCCATTTCACAATGGTGTCCAAGTCATCCAAGCTTTGATTTCCTTAAGACAGGCTTCTAACTTGGCTAATTGATTACTATCATCTGGCTTCATTGACAGGTATAATTGTGTGTCATCAGCATAACAATGAAAATGTATACAGTGCTTTCTAATAATGTTGCCTAACGGAAGCATATATAAACTAAAAAGAGTTTACATGTAAATAAAGAGCAGGTTTTGAGTAGTTTGCATTGAAAATGTTAACTTTGTATATATATTTATATATTGATGTGTATGTATGTATATCCACTGCTCTTATTTATATCTTCCGTATCTTCTTAATTACTGCTCTGAGTGTTGCTATCCCTGTGCTGTTGCAATCCTGGAATTTCCCCATTGTGGGACTAATAAAGGGTTATCTTATCTTATCTTAAATCTGTAGTTGACAGGGGGCTGAAGCTAAAGCTTTGCCTCGGGCGAACGCCTCGGCGTTCAGAATGGTGGTGGTGGTTGGGGTTCAGTCCCCCCCCCCTTCACAAATTCCTGGCTACGCCACTGATTGTTATCTTGGCTCCCATTGGATCTCACTGAACTGGAACTCCAAAGCCCCGTTCATGGCGGGAAAAACACATTGGTACACGAACGAGCGCAGTGGATGCATTTGTGTGCAAACCCTATGCAGAAGGTACGCGCTGCATAGGGTGAGTGCATGCAGCACTCATAGCCCCAAAATGCAGCCCCAAAAAAGTGTATGTACATACAAGTACACAAATGGTCACAGTAGATTGCGCATGCATCCGGAAACTCCCGCCAGAGGGAAGTACTGAGCAATCCGCCAATATTGGGTGAACAAATGTCTTTTTGCCCATCTGTTTTCTTCCTCTGCCACTAAACAGCAAAAGTTCCTGTTCATCTTGACTGTCATTGTATTCCCGTACCTCCATCACTTCTGCCATTTTCAATGTCTGGCACCGTGATCTTCTTTTATGTTTGGATTGCAGCTGTTCAAATCAGTTTGGTAGCTCTTTTCTGCCGTCGACAGTATGGGCATATGAACTGCAGATTTTTTTCATGGCACATGCGTGAAAAGTGGCTTCTCTGAGTAGCAACTACAGTTGCTCAAAAACCACTCTGAATACTGCTGTGTACACAAACACATTCTAAAGAATGCAAATGTTTTCCCCTCCGAGAGACTCTGAATAGCCCTTAACACTACACAGTAAGGGTGTCCCTCCAAGCTGATGAGTAATGTTACACCAGTAATGGTGAATGTAGACAGGAAGGAAAAGATGGGTGCTTCTGAAACCATCACAAAGTTTGAAAACATTGATTAGACCTGATAAACATGGACTATACCTTAAACTTGTTTATTTATTCATCTCTTGATTTTTCCCTACAGTGGATTCACCCGCTCCCTCATGCATCGAGGGGGAATACTTGCCAAAGTTTGTGGCCCCAACGCCTACAAATGGAGCACTCATTCAAGCAGAGATCAACAGGGAGGTGGTGATCAGAATCAAAGCACAAGCATCATATGCAACGTAAGTGAGATGAAGCATGATTACTAAGAACTGATGGTTGCAGACTTCTTCAGGGGTCGCCATAGCAGAACATCTGCCTACAGTACGTCCTGTTCCCTGACACCAACCCTCTCCATGTCCTCCTTCACTACATCCATGAATCTTTTCTGTGGTCCTCCTCTTCCCTTCCTGCCTGGCAGCTGCATCTTCAACATCCTTTGTCCAGCATCTCCACTATCACTCCTCTGCATGTCTAAACCACCTCAGCCTCGCCTCTCTTACTTTGTCTCCAAACTGCTCAACCTGAGCTGTTCCTCTGATATTCTGCAAATACGTTAACCAATACTGGCGAAAGGCCTAACTTTCTTGGCAGAGGTAATAATAAGAAAATATCAGAATTTTTTTTAAAAATTTCATTTTCTCACAGAATACAAGACATGATCATAAGTGGTCCAACAAATGTTACAAAGCACAGGACCACTCACAATGAGTTTGTTATTCGGTGGACGCCCATCCAAAGTGACCTTGGCGATTACGTCCCATTCTGCTTAGCTGTAGAAGCAGCAACAGGGTGAGAGTTTGCTCCTTTGTGTTGAAAGAGTTAATGTATAGTTAGTGCCAGAATAATAATTCTGTAGGTGATCTCCCATTATGCACATTATAGCACATTATACACATATTCCACACAACTTCTGTTTGCATGCTTATGAACAATGATGTTTTGGTAAATTGATAAAACAGGAATGAGACAAAGGTATAGGGCTCTCTCTCTTTTCTCTCTATTTTAAGTCAGGTCTTTCACATTAGTTACACACCCAAAACAACATTCTGACATGCACTTTTGATAGTACATTTTAGGAGAAACTAACGTCAACAGCGGATGGCCTGTTCACGTCAGAGTTAAACTGGCCAATCAGACGGTCGCGTATAAGCCCATCCTATTGTACTGGGTCGCCCCACCCAAGAGGATAACTGTAACACGCACCCGGAAGTCGGGGTTCAGTGTGGCGACGCTCCAGAGGGAGCTACGTCGCGCTGCACCCAGCGCTGCTTGCTTTACATGTGACTTCTAAATAAATGTACCATCCTTTAAATTGAAGAAAACTCCGGTTTGTTCTTAGATCTTTCAATCAAAGAATCGGGTATTTTTCTAACAAATTGGTGCCGTGACCCGGACTGAATTATTCCGAGATGAGCCTGAACACACCACATCGGAAGGACCCTTTTTCAGACTACTGTGGCGCCTGAATAAAAGAGGTAAGAAGAGCCTTTTGTCTACAAAATTCTGCAGTTTGGCCATTCTAAATTTACAGTTGTCTGATAAAGGGGTATATCCGATCTCGAAATTTATCATTTGGTTGGGAGTCACATGTAAAGTCTAAACAATAGTTTGAAAAGTTAAAGAGAGTGCACGTGTTCTATTTTCAGTCTGAGGTAGAACGGCCGCAGTTATGGATGTACATTACGGGTGTATATTCCATCAAATAAAACATTTTGGAGTCAGTCTGAATCAAAATGATGAGACTTAGGAACTAGAGTGACTAATAATCACCCTGGTATGTCTCCTCAAATGAAAAGAGCCAGGTTTTAGCAACCTGATGCCGGGGGGAGCCATGAAAAGTTTCACCCAATGCCACTGTGGGAAGTGAAGCCGCGATCATTTAATTTGCTGAAATACAAGACACAGCTTGTTCTCGGAGCCGAAAGAAGACCCCGAGGGAAAGTGTCCGCTGTATATCAGAGTTATATCAAACTACCGCTTCTGCATAGGGGACATGCCGAGGCCTTAGCGAAAGTAGTCTCTGTTTAACAAAAGATTAAATGGATTTGTGAGGTTCCGGGATGCAGTCTGTACCCAGAACTTAATAAGACTTAGGGGCAACGACCGGGCCAGTCTTCTCAAATGAAAACAGTCAGGATTAGAACCTGATACCACGTAAGTGAAGTATTCTGGATGCAGTCTGTGCCAGAATAAGAGACTTAGGGAAGCGGAATCAACTGTCTTCATCTCCTCAAATATAGGAACTAGGGTTAGCCTGGTCCCGCAAATTTTGGTTACAGTCTGTGCCGAAATAAGAGACTTAGGGAAGCGGAAGTAACCGTCTTCGTCTCCTCAAATATGGGAACAAGGGTTAGCCTGGTCCCACAAATTTCAGTTACAGTCTGTGCTGGAATAAGAGGCTTAGGGAAGCGGAAGTAACCGTCTTCGTCTCCTCAAATATGGGAACAAGGGTTAGCCTGGTCCCGAATATCTGTAATTCTATGTTAATAGGGGATAAAAATATGATTTGAGAAACACCAGGGGAGATGGAAATATCTGCAGAACCTATCCCATAGTATGATTTAATTCAGTGTCTCTAGGGGATAAAGGTGTGGTTTGGGAAAATACCGGGAGTTGGGAATATTTATAAAAATTTTCCCATAATGATTTAACTAATGGCGGGCTCTGGACCGCATGGTCAGAGCAAAGGAAAGTATGCGCCCCCACCACTGAGTGCGGGCTCCGGACCGCGTGATCAGAACAAAGGGAAGTAATGGACCCCCACCACCAAGTGGAGGTGAAATTGGTAAAACAGGTTACTGAGAGGAGAATTATTTGAGGTAACAGCATTAAAATTAAGTGCTAAATTAAAGTTGTAAGGTTATTATACTGTGCTAGTGTGTGTATAGCTGGGGTTAAGGAAACAGTGCTCCATTTTCTTAAATTAAAAAAAAAACAAAAAAACAAAACGTGGTTTGTGAACAATAGGCTCAGGGGCCATCTTGCACGTGTTCCATTTACTGCACATGCGAGGGCACCATCTTGAATCACCTTCAAGCTGTGGCACAGTGCCTCCATCGTGTGGTAAAATATAGGAAGTGCACTATTTCACAAAATTACTGCCAACAAAAACTTAAAATCTTAATAATAAATCTGGAACTTTATCTCTCTGGTTGAAAGGAAGGCTTTAAAATCCATGCATGGTAAATAAAAACAAAGACCTCAGGGGCCTGTTAAATGCAGGTTTGCCTATACTGAGTCAAAGCATGCCATTCAGCTGGGAGAGAAAAGGTTCAACTTTAAATTAGGCAGAGGGAAGTATACAATACAACTGGAGAATAAGGAGATTTATTCCTCAACAAAACTGTAGGATATCCTAGGTGGACACTATATAAAGGTGAGAGAATTTAAATGAAAAATTGCAGGTTGGTACAGATAAGTAAATATATAAATGAATGAAATTATAAATACAAAATAATTGAATAAATACAATAAACTAAAATGAATGAATGAAGTAAATATGAATTTTTGCTGTGGAGATGAGAGTGGACAGAATATGGAAACGGAAATTTGTTTTTGAAGAAAATTGAAAACTGATGAAATGTTAAAGTTTTGTGCAGGACGCAAGACAAAAAAATATGGAGAAACAATTGGAGGAAGGAAAACGTAAGAATAAGAGACTTATGCTGCAACGGTGAGAACAAATGCAAAATAATCAATAAACACGATATAACAGAAAAGGACAAAAACACGCTGTTTAATAGCTTGTTTCTCTCCATTAAATTTGAGACAGTATTGGCTGTGGATGACCCCTCCCCCAGCAGCTGCGTCCATCCTCCTCCTTCAAGCCATCAGTGACCCCATCCTCCCTCCACTTCGCTGTCCTACTTCAGCAATCAAAGAAAGCAAAACAATGGGTCAAAGAGGAACAATTGAGCACACCAGCAGAGTGAGTCCTCACACATCTGATATTGTATAGTATTCCTGTATATGTATCAAGCCACTGAGGCTGGTAGAAAATTAAGTTTGTTATTCTCTATTTGTGAAATGTGGGGTGGTTCATCACTCAGTTGATATCTTTACTGTATTCCTGTGTGTGTATCAACCAGTTGAGACTGACTGAGAATTCCACACAGCAAAAGAGATCTTGAGTGGTAGTATAAATACAAGGGGTTGGACTAGGATAGCAGGAATACAAGCAGATACGGTACCACTGTTGCCCTGAGTTAAAACGTGTAGATAGGCTGGCGTTAAGTCCCAGCTAACAGGCGCACAGACGGGTAGCGTCTGTGTAGCAGCTTCCTGTTGGGGTCTAAATACACGGACAATACGTCACTCAGCTACAGCAAAGGGTACAGGTAACACCTGTATGAAATGTCTCAAGAAACAATGGAATGATGGCAGGCCTGTAAGCCTGGCTCCCTGGGGTCAGCACTATCCTAGACAATGGCTTGATGGTTGACAAACGTCCCAGTCACAGATCAAAAGAAAGGAAGGGAGAGATTTGCCAGATGGGTCAAACAGATGCAGAACAGTGGAATGTTTGCAGGATAGGGGGATCTGGCTATGTTTATGAGACAAGCTAGAGGGGGGCATGAGCAGGCAAGCAATAAGCACCAGGAGGCCAGTATATTTAGGAGGGGGAGAACAGGGAAGGAATTAAAAAGAGCAGGAGGATTTCTCACAGACTTTCAATGTTTTCTGGGGGAAATTAAACTCACCCTGCAGAGGATGTCAGGTAATGCCAATGGCCCTCCACTGACCCCAGAAGCCTTCATCATGCGGCCACAGGATATTGAACCACCTGCTGTTAAGTCCACAGCTCCCCCTCTAGGTGGAGAATGACTTGCACCCCCACCTCCCTACACAGGGACACAAGCTCTATCAGAGAGGTGCCAGAGCCGCACAAGCTTGCCCAATCAACACCCACGATAATGGCCCCCCTGATGGGGATTAAAAATGGGTTGTTACAAACAGCTAAGGAGGAGCCTGAAGGTAGCGAGAAAATTAAGGAATTTCTAGGAAAAACTGTAGAAAGTGCTACAAACACCCCTGATAATATAGGGGCAAGGTCAGATTGTACTTTCATCACCAGGTCATATGCTGAGACAGGTACTGACCAAGACACATCATCTGTAAACGCCCTCACTTTAGCCCTTCAGGATATGGGAACATATCCACATCAGCCTGCCTCCTCTGCAGAACACAGCCCACATATGGCAGCCCACACACCTAGCCATGGTAACGTACACACAGGTATGGATAGAAGCCATGCCCCCAAGAAAGGCAAATGCCACTGACCACGGCGACATCAGTTGGAGGCTGTGTGACCACAAACTACACTCCATTTTCACTCCAAGACACAGCCTTGATAAAATCACAGCTGCCAAATGCAACCACCTCAAGACCTCACACTACAGCAATATAGACCTTACCCGGACACCCCACCTAGTCTGAACTATCAGTATCAGCTGCAGGGTCACAGGAGGTCAGAATAGTCAGAGGCCCCCATGGGACTAATACTTCCTATGTTAAGCAATTTGGCCACTGAGCTCAAACACCCACAAGGGCACCTGGGGGGGGGAGTCCTCCAATTAGCAACACAATGGGTATCCTTCCCTACAGGATGTTGAAAAAGAACAGCTTTGATATTAAGCCGTTCTGTTTCAAGGGGGGAGAGGTAGAGGTCAAGACGAGAGGTCAAGACAGGAACAGATAGAAAAATTACTAATCCATTAAGGTTTATAAGTCTTGAAGTCTGAAGTTAGGCATTTGAGTTGGTATCCTTTTTAACAAGCAGGGAGTGAATCTGTAACAGCAAAACTAAGATAATTGATCACAATGTCCTCAACCTTATAGCTGAGAGGTCGGTGTGCTTTTTCATCTAAAATGCTACCATGTATACAAACGATTGAGTAGCTACAGAAAGAGCGCATAAATATGAATTAATTTTTATGTTTTGGAAAAAGATTAAAAGAAAGGAATAGAACAATATATCAAGGAAAAATCCAACAGGAACAAATTAAACAATAACTCCTCTGATTGCACAAGTCAATATAAGTTATCCAAAAAGTGTGATGGCTGAGGCCGCAGCTTATATTGCCCACCCATTCTCCATCTAAGAAACATCTAATAAAACAAAGGCTAGCAACTAAGACCAAAATCTGAAAAATTCCTGACGCTTGAAAGGTCATTATTCCACAGAATATCAAGCAGTGGGAACTTTTGCTACAAGAAAACTAGCCACCTATTGACCAAGAGAAATGAGGCAGGTTTAGGACTCCTTAATACTTAAGGGCAAATACATATTTGGAGGTTCCCAGACCCTCCTATTTGTATTTTTTGCACATTTCCCAAAACTTTATGGATATGAACTAAAACTTATTAGCACATTTTCTAGTCTCAAAGACAACCACTAGTGCTAGCCCTCTATTCTGGGTGCCTATAGGAGAGGGATGTCTGGGGACAATTTGGAACAACCAACTAACCAAACATGTGAGAGCAGTGCAGCCAAGAGCTCAAGAAAAGCTAGAGAAAAGTATTGCTTATGCTTTACAAATCTGGTGAAATCTAATAACATTGTTAAAGATTTACAGTAGACATTTTTAACTTAAGATAAGGTATGAGCATGGAGGTGCAAAATAGGATAAAATGCTGTTTTACAATCACAACTTAAGACAAAGGTTGAAAATTTATGCAAAAAGGTATAAGGGTATAACTGCAAAGTTCGGAGGAAATTGCACAATTGAGGACATTTGCCAAATATTAGAAAATGTCACAAATTCCTGAAAAGGAACTTGCAAATTTACAAGGAAAAAATCCAAAATTTGTTAGGAGAAAATAACTATTAAGAGAAAAGGTTGCAAAGTTAGAAGGGAAGTGTTTAAATTTGAGAAAAGCTGTAAGCTTACATGAAAGCCACATTAAGATAGGGTGAGCCTTTATTGGTCCCACAGTGGGGAAATTCTAGGATTGCAATGGCACAGGGATAGCAACACTCAGAGCAATAATTTAGAAGATATGAAAATAAGAGAAGTGAATATACATATGTACACATAAATTTAAATACACAGTGCGGAGCATTACAGATTTCCTTACACTTTGTATGGAGATGGGGGATGGCAGCGTAACAAGGGTTATGGCTTTTGATCATCCAGAGATGAGTAAAAAGCATTATAGAAGACGATGAAAACAAACACAACCAGAGTAGACTAGAGAAACAAGAAGATAATTTGGGGTAAAAACAACAAACACTCGGCCGAATAGACTCAAGAACGAAGCATATACATACATATAGCTGTGTGCACACCAGCCTTATCCAAGGGGTACAAGCATCATAGACGCACGCACAGAGCGGAGGTGGAGCATGAACAAGGCTTTAATGTCCTGTGCACATAGATCTGCAGCTCTGACACACGCAAGACAACCAATGTAGCTTGACAAACAAACCAGCGGTTCACACCCGCATGGTCTGTGTGTCACATGGTTAAGTCCTGTCACGACGGCCCTCACGGACCGTCACAAGACGCCTCAGTCACCAGTGAGTTTGCAGTGGTAATTTATTGTAGAGAAGAATGAATACACACAGAACACATACAGTGGCTGGGTGACGTCTGAGCCGGGGAACACCCGATGCGCCAGACGGACAACAGTGCGAGTGAAGTCTCAAGGGAACATACCTGAGCGTAACAGGAGCACAATCAGAGCGTAGATGAACATAACAGATGAGCATAACAGGTGATCATAACAGAGCATAACAGAGACTGCCGCGTTGGAGGACATTTAGCACCCGCTTATATCTCTGGCGGCTAATGACCCCAACGCGGCACAGCTGCTCCTAATGACAGCGGAGCAGCAGCTGACTTTGACAGCAGGGAGCTTCCCCGGGCACCTACACAATAAGAGCCCGAGGAGCTGGAAGGAATCCTCAGCTGCCAAAGCCAGGGAAACAAAAGATATGAGACCCGAGTGTGGCCAGAACCGACACTCGGGTTATGACAGTACCTCCCCCCCAAGGCCGAGCTCTGAGCGGCCTGAGGAACACCCAAGCCCCCCCACCCCCACCTCCCTAGGGTGGGTGGATGGGGCGCTGGCAGGAGGGAGAGAGACAAACAACCAACAAGGCTATAAAGGTAGGGGGAGGAAAAAAAAAAAAACATAATCCCCAAAAATGTGGGCAACCACAATAAATTCAAAATAGGTAACATACCTTTTGGCAATTAGAGAGACATAAGGTGGAAGAAAAAAACCCCCCACCAAACTCAGAAACAACCTGGTGAGCCACAAAAACACAAAACAATCCCCCCCCCCACACACACACACCCCAACAGTCCCACAGACGAGATCAGGAACCCGGGAAGGGTGCAATCCAGACCCGGAGGGATGGGGGCAAACGGGTTCGGGGAGTAGTCCGGTAACAAGAGGCCACAGAACAGGGAGGGGAAAAGAGGACAGTTCGGGCGGCCTACCCCAGTCCCATGCTCGGGAGAAGAGAGATTCAGGCGGCCGGAGCAGGTTGCCGCACAGGAATACAAATAGGTCGGGGGGCCGACCCAGAGAACCAAACTGACGAGACAGTCCTTCAGGCGGCCGGAGCAGGTCGCCGCACAGGAAGACAAATAGGTCAGGGGGCCGACCCAGAGAACCAAACCGACGAGACAGTCCTTCAGGCGGCCGTCCCGCAACACCAGCCCACCAGAACCGTTGGGAAGAAGTAGCCGGTGGTCCCGCTGAAAAGGGGGGAGATGAGGGGGAACCGGGCGGAGCGTTCGGGACCCCAACGGCCCCAGGTGGAGATGGGTAGTGCTCCTCAGGGAGACGAGGAGGATGACGGTGGAGATGAGGGTGAAGAAGAAAACGAGCCTGTCCAGCATCCGGTGGATGGGGATCTGCAGCTCCCTCACCGAACCTAGGACCTGCTGGTGCAGCACCCACGGTGGACCCCGATTGGGCCTCCGGAACAGCACCCACGGTGGACCCCGATTGGGCCTCCGGAACAGCACTCCCGGTGGACCCCAACTGGACCGGAACAGCACTCCTGGTGGACCCGGTCGGCGTGGCACCAGACTCGACCTCCAACCCCGAAACCGGAACCTCTGGCGCAGCAGGCGAGAGCAGCCCCTCGCCGGCGACCCTGGGAGAAGACTCACACAAGAGAGAAAACCCGGGATCAGGATCACCGGTAGCGCCAGAACCCGGCGAGATAAGCTTGGACGCAGCGGCCGGCTGCACCCGGCTCATCTCCCCTTGAGACAGGCAAAAGTGCTCTAACAGGTGAAGAAGAAAGATAAAACAGAGCACTTGCCTGAGCTCGGGTTCTGACGCCGTCCAGGACTGCGATGATCCGGGCTCAGAAGTCAGGAGGTCGTCCTCAGGCTCCCACTCAGCTGCGTCGGGCTCCGCAGCTGGCATAATGGTGCGTGCAGCTAGAGAGTCCTCCGGCACCGATGTCCATGCCGGTGGCCCGCACAGCGTGGCGGCAGGGGAATCTCGCCCTGCTGGACCGGACCGCTCCTCCGTGGAACCCCGGGGACGCTTCTTCATCGGCGATGGCTCCACGCTGCAGTCCGCTCTCCTCCTCCGCCCATGGCGTGGCTGCGGAACCGGAACCAGGCTCTCCAGAACCGCAGGCCCCCTCCTCATCCAGCGACGTTGGCCTGACGTCGAGGGCCGCTCAGCAGAGGGAGACACAGAGGAAGCAGGGTTAATACTTTCAGCCCCAGCGGGTGGAAGGAGCTCGGGGGGCTGCATACCCCGAACTCCACCCCCAGGAGTCAGACAAGGCAAAACAATATCAAAAGGAGAGAAATTATCATGCACTTGCCTTTCCCCCAAGGGTAAGATGGATCCCGCTGTGAGGGACGTCGTTCCTTCCTTTCCCCGCTGGATGGCGACAGAGGGCCCTCTGGGAAGACGAGATAAGGCCACTCGAGGCGGATCCGGGATGAGGCTCGCCGAAACGGAGCTCTCGTGACACACAGCAGCCAGGATAGGCGACGAGGAGGAGGGGGCGACAGCCGGGGTCAGTCGGGCATGGAGCGCTGACGGGACAGCAGGCGAGGGCCCGGGAGAAGACGAGGCTGCGGGGATTCCCCTCTGACGAGGCGCAGGAGTGACAGCTGTGTGGGGGGTTGAGCCCTTGCGGCGACCCGGAACAGCATCCAGATGGGGTTCTAGCCGAGGTTGGAAGCCGGAGTGACGACGGTTCCTTGTAGGGGGTGAGGCGAAGGTGAGGTCCGGAAACCGCCGTTCCTAAGCGGAAACAGCGGCAAGCAAGTCCGCGAACTCAGGAAACTCACGCAGCGCTGGATTCCTCTCCACCAGTCTGACCGCCACCACCACATGCTTCATACACGCTGGAGGATTCCTAGCGGAGCAAGCAGCAGCCACCCGGTCCCAGATCTTGTCTGCTGTCAGCTGCAGCTTCTCTGGGGGAATCCCGAGTGATGACATGCCCGGTGGGAAAAGACCTCCGGATGGAGCGAACTCCCGGGCCGGAACGGAGGCAGGAGCGGGATCCCAAAGCGAGGGGCGACGTCTCCTCCGCTTCGGCTCCCTGCCAGGATTTCCCTCCAGCCCTCAGAGTCTCTCACGCTGGGTGGCGATGTCATCTCTCCTCACGCTTACCTCTGGATTATTGGTGAAGCGGGGAAGAGAATCCAGAATCTCCTCGGCTAGGTCCAGGTATCTACGAACGTCGCTGGGAGCGTCCAACAGCGTAGCGGTGAAGATGGTGTAGTCTACCTCCTTCAGAATCTCCGCTCGCTGCCTGCCAAGGCGCTGACAACGGCCCCTGGATGACGACATACTCCCCGCTGCAGACACTCAGACAGGTAGGAACAAACAGTCCACTACTGCAAACTGCACGGTGAATGGCGTCTCGAAACAACGCCTCCTCTCCGGGCGTTAGGCGGCAGTCTACTGTCACGACGGCCCTCACGGACCGTCACAAGACGCCTCAGTCATCAGTGAGTTTGCAGTGGTAATTTATTGTAGAGAAGAATGAATACACACAGAACACATACAGTGGCTGGGTGACGTCTGAGCCGGGGAACACCCGATGTGCCAGACGGACAACAGTGCGAGTGAAGTCTCAAGGGAACATACCTGAGCGTAACAGGAGCACAATCAGAGCGTAGATGAACATAACAGATGAGCATAACAGGTGATCATAACAGAGCATAACAGAGACTGCCGCGTTGGAGGACATTTAGCACCCGCTTATATCTCTGGCGGATAATGACCCCAACGCGGCACAGCTGCTCCTAATGACAGCGGAGCAGCAGCTGACTTTGACAGCAGGGAGCTTCCCCGGGCGCCTACACAATAAGAGCCTGAGGAGCTGGAAGGAATCCTCAGCTGCCAAAGCCAGGGAAACAAAAGATATGAGACCCGAGTGTGGCCAGAACCGACACTCGGGTTATGACAAGTCATGATTTAAATATTTAGAATTATTTTTGGGTGCTAATGAAAGATTTATATTTTTGTATCTAAAATTGTTATAGTTTTGTAGGCATAGTGTTAGCTCGTCTGAAGTTATCTGTTCAGGAGAAAAAGACACAAGACTCCACCACACCAAGATACAGTTGACTCTGGTATACTTAAGTTTTCATAGTAATCAGCAGATGTCTTATCTTAATACATTCCTTGAAAGGCACACCAGATGTTCAGACCCAGAGGCATTATTTAATTCCAAAACAAATTCAAAAGGTCAGTAATTAAAAGGCATCCAATGCCAGGGTAGAAATCGAGAGATGAGTTTTGTCACAAAACAGAATTTTGAATTGAGCCATGTTGGTTTATTATAAAGCTGACTTTTCAGAATGAAACCGATCACTTTTATGTGCAGGATCTTGCATGGAGCATTAGCTGTGGACAGTAGTCAGTAGTATGAATGACGGGACAGTGAATCATGAATAAGACAAGCAGGTGGTAACAGAATGTTGATGAAGGCTGAAGAGAACGGGGACCAAATGAACAAAAGGAAGTTTTAATCCTGAAAGAGATTATAGATGTGAGATGTTTCATCAGCTAGTTCAGGGAAAGGTGAAGTCTTGTACACAGATGGATAGTGGATGGAAAAGAATTGAGTGAGTGTTTCTGATGGGAAAAAGTACGTAGGGGAAGAACGGTGGACTTAGCAAGTGTAGAAAATATTTCTGATGTTGAGATGGAAATGGAAAAAGAAATGAAAGTAGAGTATGTGTAACCAAAGAAAAATAAAGATCCAAGTAAGATTTGCAGCTTTAGCTTTAAAAAAACAAACAAACAGAAAACCAACAATAAATAAATAAAATTTTTGCTTAAGAGTGTCAGGAAGAAGGCACAAATGCAGGCAGCCATCTTAAAATGTTTCCAAGTACTTAAAGCAGCAATGAGACATTAGGTGTCCATTCTTTCAGTGAATTTCTTTAATTGTGAATATTAACATCAATGAGCAAACACTCACAGCAAAGATTATAGCCTTATTCACAGTTATTTAAAGTCAATCTAACAACCTATTTATGTTCCTCCCCAACAGAGGGTATGCATAGGATGTCATTGAACAGAATTCTTGGAAGACAAACACTGAGTGGAAGGAATTGGTGGCAGCATGGAGGTGTGTGCCAGTGTAACACGAAGGTCCACACAGCGTTCAATTACAGTAGTGCAAATAATATCTGTTGGCATGGTGGAGAGTTAATCTTATTATCCCATCTTATATTAATTAGGAAAATTAAATGAAGACTTTGAAGCAGTTCTTTTCTTGACTCAAGGTTGGAAGTCTAAATAAGAAGGGAAAATAAAATTTGAAGGAAAAACACGCACTTATTTATGGAATGGCTGACACAAGGGGAGCCTGAGGCTCCCCACGAATCTGTTTCTCTTATAAAAGGAGGCCAAGAGGACAAGGGGGGAGGACAGCAAGGAGGAGGAGGAGGGAGCACGCCCCAAAATGGCCGCTGCTGGCAGGAGAGAGGCGTCCACCTCCACCACTGAAAACTGGACTGCAGACTTAAAGACTAGAACAGATAAGTGGACTCACTTCTACATGTATGCAGAAAATTAGCAAAAATTATTGCATGTAAAGTAAGAACTCCGGGTAATGACATACAGGACTTTTCAAGGTCAGAAAAGTAACAATCAAATTCTGCAAATGGCAAGCTACCAGTAGAACACCTTTCAACATCTGTAAAGGTAGCATTGCACCCCATGTACTATAAGCAATTGAACAGATCTGATCCAAATTGTGAACTACCATTATATGCAAATCCATCCTCCAGATTGGTCATAAAATTAGACTGATAAACAAAGAAATGAGTGGAAGCATCCATTTCAACCAATGGGGGTTCCACACATCCGGCTGGTTAGACCCAAACACATGGATTGGAAAATGTTGGACATATTGTCACCTCTACTGCGGAATAGAGCCATCCATGGAAAACCAATACCTGACCTTAACATAAAATATTCTCCCAAAATAAAACCATAAGCATTGTCTCTTAACTGGGTAACTACAGTACAAAAGGCGACGCACAAAGATGCCCAGAAATCTCCTATATGACCAATCTTAACATTAACATGAGGGGATGAGGAAAATTTGAAGCAAATTCCAAATTGGTTATGGTAAAAGGATAACCAGATGTAGATCTAATAAAAGGAGCAGAGTACGACACTATAGGCCATATATTCAGAAGCCCAGAAGGGTGTTAACAAATGCAATTTTCCGCAGTGGGAGTCGTCAGCAAGTCTCATACCAATTGCTGGGTCGAGAGGAAGAGCTGAGGACCCCAAGATGGAGGATGATGACGAGGAAGACCATTCTGCCATCACAGATTATTTGTAAACACAGTGTGCTAATGATAATACATAAATCATACATAGCTCACCACACGGATGTAGGGGTGTGAGACTTATAGGGATCTTGCATTATTTATCTCCATCATGCTAATTACTGTTAGGTAGTCTGAATAAGGGTGAAGGTTAGAAGCTCTGAATGCCTGAATACAACAATGCATGGATATGGATGTCTCCTAACGTTGAACAACATTGTTTACTACCTACCCACTGAACATATAGGTCCCATCACCCAACATACACATCACAACACAATTACCACATGCAGATTTCATATAGTCAACAATCACACACTCAGGGCTACTGGGAGATAACTTACAAAAGCACCTAGATAACTACAGATGTAGTGAATAAGGATAAAACTGTACAGGCTCCATACATTGTGATGGCAACCCCTCAGGCCATTATTGGTCCTGCCCCGGCTGAGCCCTTTGTATCGGCACTTGATTAAAGGTGTAGGGTACAGGGAAGATGCATGCCGGAGAGCACCAGACCATCATGACGTGTGCCTGCGACATGGAAAAGGTCGTAGGGCGAGTGACTGTATGACTTCAGTCCCCAGAAGAAGAATGGACTGGTACCCGAGCGCATCCACCGCACCTCCAGCATCCAGGGTGGAGCCAGGAGCTCGAGCCTTACCAACACCAGCATGTCCACCTCTTTCCAGCGACAGGGGGGTGGCATCCCTGGGACAGCATCACTGAACTGTTCACTGGCTGGAGTGGATGCTACATACCCTCTGCTGCACCCACCAGACTGTCCTGTAGACCTCATGGGATGAGGTATGCCTCTGAGAGCGGGGACACACAGTTGTTTCGCTCCTGTGTCACCAAGATGGAACTGTGCTCCACAGCTGCAGATACGGGAAGCAGACACAGAGGAAGGTCAAACCTCTGTCGCAACCATGTGATGAGTGCAGCTGAATGATGTGAGCCCTGGCAAGGGTCAACCGGTAGATAAAGGTTTTGTGGACTTTGTGGACTGACTCTATTCTACCCTATGACCCCCACATGGTCCACTCCACTGGACAAAGAACTATGATTAGGAGGAGACCTCGAGGGGGGTTACAGGACCTGGTGACAGTTCACCTCTTAGACATCGCTGCAAGGTGCTAAGATGTCCACAAGGGGGGAGGCAAGGGTAGCAGAACCAATGGTGCAAGCCTCTTGGGTTGACACACAATGCAGGAACCTGCCTTATTCACCATCTGTTAATTGCTAGAGTCTCTCACACCATACATGGTTGACATGATAAAATCATGTCAAAGGGGGGAATGAAAGGGTTAATGTATAGTTAGTGCCAGAATAATAATTCTGTAGGTGATCTCCCATTATGCTCTACACATATTCCACACAACTTCTGTTTGCATGCTTATGAACAATAATGTTATGGTAAATTGATAAAACAGGAATGAGACAAAGGTATACAGCTCTCTCTCTTTTCTCTTTATTTTAAGTCAGGTCTTTCACATTAGTTACACACCCAAAACAACATTCTCACACACACTTTTGAAAGTACATTTTAGGAGAAACTAATGTGAACAGCGGATGGCCTGTTCACGTCAGAGTTAAACTGGCCAATCAGACGGTCGCGTATAAGCCCATCCTATTGTACTGGGTCGCCCCACCCAAGAGGATAACTGTAACACGCACCCGGAAGTCGGGGTTCAGTGTGGTGATGCTCCAGAGGGAGCTACGTCGCGCTGCACCCAGTGCTGCTTGCTTTACATGTGACTTCTAAATAAATGTACCAGCCTTTAAATTGAAGAAATCTCCGGTTTGTTCTTGGATCTTTCAATCAAAGAATCGGGTATTTTTCTAAGAGTGTGATGTAAGGGAACTTGAGGGAGAAGAGCCTTAATTTAGGTGTTTCTCTATATTGCAGGTCAGGTATAACCAGCTTTCCATGGAATACACTTTCCCATTCAAATTCCCATTCCCACGTCACTCCAACAGTGAGTAACTTTTTTTATTTTCTTTGGCTTTTTGAAATAATTTAGCATTTCTTTGCAAAGACACATGCAGCTCCTCTCCTCATTTTGTTTCTTTCTCATTCTCTGTTTCTTTTCCCCAACATGGACGCTGCTGGTGGCGCTGCTCTGCTGCGACCCGGGCTACCCTGTGCTGCTACTGTGTGTGTATGTCTGTAGTATTTAGTTTTTAGTGCTCAGTTTTAAGTGTCATAATGACGTTTTTGCTGAAGGGACTGCTTGTGATCTGGTTGCTCGGGATAATATGCCACTGTACCCAAGTGGATCGGGACATGAGGCCTACCACGCTCCTGACCTATACTCGAGACCAGCTCCTGCTTCTTCGTTCCAGCCACGTCTCGGCACCCCTCCTGCCTAGGGAGCTCTTACGAAATCAGACGGGAGGACGTAGAAGCCGGTCACGGAAGAGAGGGAAACGTAGTGGAGTACGACAGAGACTGCGGAGGAGAGAGAACAGGCCGCCACTGCCATCCATGCTGCTCTGTAATGTCCACTCACTGAAGAGCAAAATGGAGGAACTCAGAATCAATGTCAGGTTCCTATACGAGTACTGGGAGTCATGCCTGCTCGTTTTCACAGAATTGTGGCTTCAGGAGGACGTGCCTGACTCGCTCCTATCTGTGGACGGCTTCTCCCTGGTGCGACAGGACAGGGACGCGCTCTCCAGTAAGATCAAAGGAGGAGGCATTTGTGTGTATGTTAAGAACAAATGGTGCTCACAGTTCACTACAAGAGAGTCGCTTTGTACCCCGGACATAGAACTGCTGTGCTTAAGCCTGAGACCCTTTTATCTCCCCCGCAAATTTGGAAACATTTTATTATGCACCGTTTAAATCCCGCCCAGTGGGAACGCTTTCAACACGGCGAATGCTATCGTGGACTGTGTACATAGACAACTGGAATGGACACCTGAAGCACCTTGTTTGATTTTAGAGGATTTTAATAACTGCAAACTGGATGTGGTACTGCCTGACTTCAGCCAATATGTGAACTGCAGTACAAGGTGGAAAAATATTCTGGACAAATGCTATGGGAATGTCAAAAATGCCTATATAGCAAGGGTTAAGCCCCCCTGGGGTCCTCAGACCATAATGCCGTTCATCTGATTCCTGCTTACAAGTCTTTGCTTAAAAGCAGCAAACCACAGACAAAGACAATCTTCATATGGGACAATGAAGGCATAGAAACTTTGAGAGGTTGTTTTTCTTGTACCGACTGGGGATTCTTCCATAATTTGGAGATGGAGGAGGCCACAGATACCATAACTGAGTACATAAAATTCTGTAAAGAAAATGTTTTACCTCAGAAAGTAATCACTATGTACCCCAATAATAAGTCTTATATTTCCAAGGAATTAAAACGGTGCATAGTACAGAAAAAAGATTGCTTTTAAGAATAGGGACATGTTAGGTATGAAAAATATACAGAAAGAAATTAATTACAAACTAAGAACAGCTAGAGATGAGACGAGGAAGAAATTTGAATCTGAATGCCTAGGAAAAAGTTCTAGGAAACTGTGGGACTCAGTTAAAGTTATGACAAAGATGACTCCATCCTAAACCTGTATTAATGTAATGAATGAAGAAGAAAAGGCAAATGAGTTGAATAATTTCTTTTGCAGATTTGAGACTAGAGATTTTTCTCATGAACAAAAAGCTGCTCTGGACCCTATATCAGTATTAGGTTCCGAAAAAATTATAGTTGACCAGCATGTTGTGGAAAGATTTTTCTCACGTATGTGCCCCAGGAAGGCATCTGGACCTGACGGGATCTCTGGGCGCTTACTGAAGTCATGTAGTGAGGAGCTAGCAGAAGCCTGGAGTCCCATCTACCAGAAGTCTTTAGATACGTGTTCTGTCCCAGTAATTTGGAAAAGCTCTATTATAATTCCTGTACCAAAAAAAGCAAGCTGCAAAGAGAATAATGACTATTGTCCTGTTGCACTGACCTCACTGGTAATGAAGTGCCTCAAGAAGATTGTCATTGACATTCTGAAAACTGATTTTGGAGGACTTTTGGATCCTCTGCAGTTTGCTTATAAAAATAATAGAAGTACAGAGGACACCATTCTAACCTTAACTCATTCTGTGGTTAAACATTTGGAGGAGACATCCTCATTAAATGATTCTAAAGTGCATCCTGTCATTATTAAATGGTACCACTCATTTTTAACTTATCGTAAACAGCAAGTTAGTGTAAATGGAACTTTATCTAAATCCAGAACCCTCAGCACAGGAGCTCCTCAAGGCTGTGTTGGTTCACCATTTTTGTTCACCTTGTACACTGATGAGTGCAGAAGTGTCTATCCAGGCAATCAAATTATTAAATTTTCTGATGACACTGATATTTTATCACTACTTCAGAAGACTCATGATCTGTCAAGCTATTTTATAGAAATTCAGAGGTTTGTCAAATGGTGTGATGACAGTCATCTCATTTTGAATACTGATAAAACAAAGGAGATGGTGTTTGACCCTCGGGGAGTTGGTGACCACAGGCCTGTGGTCATCCACAACCATACTATAACACAGGCTAGTTCTTATAAATATTTGGGAGTACTTATTAACAATTCATTAACCTGGAGCACACATATTGATTACCTCTGCAGTAGACTACAACAGCGGCTGCATTTCTTGCGTAGATTAAGAATACATGGTGTTGATAAAAGGATTATGTTAATATTTTACCAGGCTGTGTTGGAGAGCTGTATTAGATACAGCATTACAGCTTGGCTTGGCAACCTCTCTGTGAAACTTAAGAACAGAGTGTTGCGTTTAATTCATACAGCATGGAAAATTATTGGAGTTAAAGAGTATTTACCCATGCAGATCTTACACGACCAGGCAGCCTGTAGACAAGCTCAAAAAATAATCAGTGGCATGAGCCATGTACTGAACAGTGAATATGTGCGGCTGCCCTCAGGGAGGAGATACAGAGTCCCCAAGTGCAGGTTCAATAGATACAAGAACTCTTTTATCCCGACGTCAGTAAAACTTTTAAACTCAGATAAATGAGATGAGATGAGATGAGATTCAACTTTATTGTCATTACAACATGTATGAATACAAGGTAACGAAACGTGACTTGGCACTTGGGCACGCTCTGCAGAGTGCATCCAAGGCCGGGGCAGCCGCTAGGCACCAGTCATAAGTCCGCCGGGTCCGCATTTTGATTAGCTCTTCCAGTTAAATTTTCAATACACCAGGAGAACTCCAAAGCCCAATCAGCAGAAATCCTGTGATCGTAAAGCCAAAACAGGTAGATGTTTTTTCTACATCTTCAGTCGAATCACACAGACACATGAGTTCCAATCCATGGGTCTCTCCACATTTGGGCTCCCCCGGGCCCAATTTTCTGTTTGAAAAGGTGGTGTCAGTTGCGTTTAAAGCCCAGCTTATATCCATTTTCCATATTTTCCATTTGGGTTGAGATCCGCAAGATGGTGAGACGGCACAGACACTCACTCAGACGCAGCAAGCTGGGATTAGGTCAGGAAGGCAGGATAGGAGGAGGGAGGAAAAATGTGACTGCTCTCTCTGAAGGCAAGAGGAAGAATAGAAAATAGGTCAGGGACACTGATAACTCCTGTTCTTAATGACTGACTGAATGAATGAATGAATGAATGAATTTATTTTATTTCGGATAGTACAGTACAGGTTAAAAGAAACTGTATAATATAACAACAAGGTCAAATTAGACAAAGACTCCTCCTACTATACAATTCCACGTGAGTTATCCGAAATGGGTGATGGCTGAAGCCGCAGCTTATATTGCCCACCCATATTTCATCCAAGAATTCAAAAGAGAAAAAAGAGAAAACAAGACAAGAGCGATTACAATTTAAAACAAAGCTAAGACAAAATGTGACTGAGAGAAAAAAGAAAACTAAGCTAGGCTAAGTTAAGCGGTTACTATTCAAAAACAAATCTAAGACAAAATGTCACAGAGAAAAAAAAAGAAAAAAAAGAAAAAAAAACTAAGCTACAACACAACACAGGCTGGATATGTCAATCCTTATGTGAGTTTACATGTCATCTTGTAAATATGTTTGGAGTATTTCTTCCTTTAGTTTTTGTTTAAATTGTCCAAGCGTTGTACATGATTTTAATTCAGGTCCAAAATCGTTCCATAATCTGACTCCTTGCACTGAAATACAGTGTTGCTTGGTGGTTGTTCTCACTGTAGGCTTTTGAAATATACATGTTCCTCTGAAGTGATATTGTTTCTCCCTTGTTTGGAACAAGGGAGAAACTGGAAACTGGAACTGCTGTTATATATTTATGTATGTATGTACTTGTATTATTTATTAGGTTTTATTTCATTCATTATGTACTACATCCATTGTGTATGTGTGTATTGTGTGGTTGCAGCACGGGTGACAAGCCCAAGACAAATTTCCCCTTGAGGGACAATAAAGTTTATCTTATCTTATCTTATTTAAGATGTTATTTGTGCATGTTTTCAGGTCTGGGGTCTATCAGTCTGAGATGAGATGTGTTGTGGTGGAGGTCAGAGAGGACATAGATGAGTCTGTAAAGTACAGCAATAATAATCTCAAGATCTGTATTAAAAAAAAAGAATATTGCACATCAAAGTTCAGTGTTTAAATTGAAATATATAAATGACAATGGTGCATGTTGACAGTTTGGTATATTTTCTTCAAAAAATGAACTGAAAAAGTTGCAAATTTACATGAAAAACTTCACAAAATTGATTGAGAAAAGTTTCATATTAACATCAAAAACTTCACAGAAGCATTCCTCCAAATTTTCTTAAAAATCCCTAAATTTAGCATATGCAAAGAAAATCAACTTCTTTCTTCACTGAGCGGCAGTAGAAAATCTAAAATGTCCCCCAGGTGGAAACCCTGAATTTTAAGAGGTTAAAGCAACATTATGGAAAATTTTCACCTCCCAGAACTTCAGCCAGTGACTCAACAAAGGACCCAATGATTGGCGAGAAGGATGCCGACCCTCAACTTTGTTTGTGTCTCCCCATTCCAGTAAAGACCAGTGTGATCTGCACTCCTTCCACAATGGGAGTGAAAGTTGAGAAATCATCTTTCCCTGGTCTCCATGAGGGTCACCTGCGCCTCAGCAACCCCAGCAACACTGTCTGCAGCCTGGAGACACACTCCAACAGAACTCACGTCATTGGTGACTTCCTCCCTTAATGCTTGTGGCACTCAGATTGAGGTAACCAGAGTGTTTTTTTTTTTTTTTTTATACTAGACACACTGTTCATCTCATTTTTAAGGCAGCCCTTACAAGACACAACATTTGACTTTGCAGGAAGATGAAGAAAACCTGCTTTTCAAGAATGAAATCACCACAGTGGACGACAGCAGTGATCTGTTTCCTGTTTCCTGATGTTTCCTGATCACCAGGAAACATCTGCTGGAAGTGGAGTTCTACTGCCAGTACCCCAAAAAGGGAAGCGTGACCCTGGGCTTCTCAGCACATAGGGAGAATGTCACGGTGTAAGACAAAGGATTTGGCACGTTCACCTACCAGTTTGAGTTCTACCCCAACAACCAGTTCAGAACAATGATCGACCCAAGCTCATACCCACTGGAGTATGATGTCGGAGATAAGATTTTACATGGAGATCGATGCCTCCTCTACAGTCAACAACACCGAGCTCTTCGTGGAGTCCCGCAGAGCTTCACCATATGACAACCCCAATTACTACCCAATGTACTCAATCATTGGAAATGGGTAGGCAGCAGGACACTGTATTGTATAGTTTTCAGTCCTTTAATATGAATATACAGTAATAGCCCCCTCACACGAGGGAGGGGGCTAGAAAAGGTGCCCCAGACAAATGCTTGCCCTTTTAGCGTCTGGTCAGCTTACTGCGGGTGACGGACTCATCCTCACAGCGGTCAAATAATACAAATGAAGAAAAAAACTCAAGAGGTTAATTTTGGGAGCCTGGAATGTCCGAACACTTCTGGATAGAGCCGGTACATTGAGACCGGAGAGAAGAACGGCGCTTGTTGCAAAAGAGCTCCAGCGACACCGGATAGACATTGCCGTACTCAGTGAAATCCGCCTTGCTGATGAAGGGTTCCTGAGAGAAGAGGGAGGTGGGTACACCTTCTTCTGGAAAGGAAAGCCGCAAGCTGAGGACAGGATACATGGTGTTGGATTTGCCATTAGAACAGCACTGCTGAAGAACATACCAGCCCTGCCAGTTAGAATCAGCGAGCGTCTCATGAAATTGCGCATTCCTCTCAGCAAGTCCAGATACCTCACAGTCATCAGTGCATACGCTCCTACGCTCACCAGCCCGGACGAAGACAAAGAGCAGTTCTATGAACACTTTGACCAGGTCATCAGGTCAACCTCACAGAGTGACAAACTTGTTGTGCTTGGCGATTTCAACGCTAGAATAGGAAAGGACCCCAGCAACTGGAACGGCGTTCTGGGTAGACACAGAGCAGGCGAGATCAACGACAACGGCCTGCTCCTCCTCAACAAGTGTGCAGAACACAGCCTTTGCATCACTAACACCTTGTTCAGGATGGCAGACAAGTACAAGACCACCTGGATGCACCCAAGGTCAAAACACTGGCACATGATCGATTTTGTCATTGTACGCCAACGTGACATCAGGGACGTCCGAGTGACCCGTGCCATGACAGGTGCTGAATGTTGGACTGATCACAGGCTGGTAAGGGCTGTAATGACACTGCACATCGCTCCGCCTCACAGAAATCGACCTAAGACTGTCAGGGCCTCCTACAATGTCACCAGACTGAAGAATCCAATCTGTCTGACAGAGATCCAAGAAGGACTTGATGAAAAACTCCAAGATGGTCTGACCTCCGAAAGCAGCTCCAAGAAATGGTCCTACTTCAGAGATACCGTCGCTGAGACTGCAAAGGAAGTGCTTGAAGCCAAAACTAGAACCCATGAAGACTGGTTCGACGAAAACAATGACAAGATCAGAGAAGCCCTCCATACTAAGAACAAGGCTTACATCGAGTGGCAGAATGATCCGTCCTCCGTCTCCAAGCGTGAAAGATTCAAAACTCTGCAGGCAAAAGTCCAGTCCGACCTTCGACTGATGCAGGACCAGTGGTGGCAGGATAAAGCAGCCGAAGTCCAGCACTATGTGGACACCTACAATTCCAAGAAATTCTTCAGTGCTCTGAAGGCAGTCTTTGGCCCCTCCGCATCAGGCTGCTCCCCGTTGCTGTACTCAGACGGTTCGACCCTGATTAAAGACCAAGAGGGCTTGATCAAGTGTTGGCAAGAGCACTTCAGTAATCTGCTTAACCGACCCTCATCAGTTGACGCAGACGCACTGAACCAGATCCCCCAGCAGCTAATGCAAGATTCGCTTGCAGAACCCCCGTCCATAGACGAAATTAAGAAGGCGATCCTTCAGACAAACTCGGGCAGAGCGTTGGGAAAGGATGGCATTCCTGCCGAGACCTACAAGGCGGCAGGCCCCAACGCCCTCGAAGCCTTTCATGATGTCCTGCAGAGTATCTGGGAAGAGGAGGAGATGCCTAATTACTTCTGTGATGCCCTGATTGTTTCCATCTACAAGAACAAGGGAAGCAAATCCGACTGTGGCAACTATAGGGGCATCTCCCTGCTCTCTATCGCAGGGAAGATATTTGCTAGAGTCATACTCAACAGACTTATCACAGTATCAGAGCAGAATCTCCCAGAGGCACAGTGCGGCTTCAGGCCTGGCAGAAGTACTGTTGATATGATTTTTGCCATGAGACAATTCCAGGAGAATTGCATTGAACAAAACATGCCCCTATTCTCTGTCTTCATAGATCTTACCAAGGCTTTTGACACAGTCAATAGAGAGGCCCTCTGGACAGTCTTAGAGTGTATCGGATGACCGCCAAAGTTTATATCGATGATCAGGCTTTTCCACGATGGTATGACTGGCCAGGTCATCTCCAGCGGGAATGTGTCGGAAGCCTTTGCAATCAGCAACGGTGTGAAGCAGGGCTGTGTCCTAGCTCCAGTCCTATTTAACATGTTCTTCACCTGCATGCTGTCCCATGCCGTCCGAGACCTGGTGAAGGGGGTCTACATTCGCTACTGTTTGGATGGCTCCCTCTTTGACCTGCGTCGTCTCACTACCAAGACAAAGAGCCTGCAAACCCTCCTCCAAGAAGTCCTCTTTGCTGATGACTGCGCCCTTGTGGCCCACACAGAATCCGACCTGCAGATGATGTTAGACTGCTTCTCTGAGGCTTCAAAGCTCTTTGGCCTGACCGTCAGCCTCGGCAAGAGGGAGGTGTTTCACCAACCTGCACCAAACACTCATCCACCTGCACCCAACATTGTCATCGACGACACACCACTTGCCAATGTTGAACATTTCAAGTACCTAGGAAGCACCATTTCCTGTGATGGCTCCCTGGACAAAGAAATCACCTCAAGAATTGGCAAGGCTAGCCAGGCACTGGGCAGACTCTGCACCCGAGTGCTCAACCAACACAGTATCCGGCTATCAACGAAACTGAAAGTTTACAATGCTGTTGTACTCCCCTCCCTCCTCTACGGTTGTGAAACATGGACGCTGTATCACAGACACATCAAAAAGCTGGAATACTTCCACATGCGAGCTCTCCGTTCCATACTTGGAATCAGCTGGCAAGACCACATCACCAGCCTGGAGGTCCTGGAGTGTGCCAACTCCACCAGCATTGAGGCCATGCTCATTAAGGCCCAACTTCGATGGGTGGGGCATGTCATCCGAATGGAGGAGTTTAGGATGCCAAGACGCCTGATGTATGGTGAGCTCCAGCTTGGCAAGAGAAACCAAGGCCGCCCAAAGCTGCGATACAAAGATACTGTGAAAGCAAACATCCAGTGGTGTCACGTCAAGCCAAAGGAACTGGAGGAGCGTGCTATGGACAGACCAGAATGGAATCCACAAATCCACAAAGCTGCTGCCAATTACGAAGAAGCATGACGCAAGAAACTCACTGATGCCAGAGAAAAGCGACACAGAGCTGCATCAGCAGTGATCACAACAACGGACTTCCAATGCCTCCACTGTTCAAGACTCTGCACAACCAGGCTAGGACTGCAGAGCCACCTTCGTGTGCATCGATGAGCTGCAGAATGCAATACGTCATCATCGGATCCGATGGACAACCCACCACCAATATGAATATACAGTAATATCTACATTTGTAGATAATGTGTAAGCTAAAACTACGGTCACAAAGATTCTTACAAATGATTGGTTTGTAAGAATATCCCAATTCCTATGAATTGGAGTTCGCAGACAATTGTGGAGGTGGGCATACTTTCTTACAGCTGTCGTTCAATTCGCAAGAGTAGCTTGAGGCATTTTTGAGAAATGAGGTTCCTTTCTGTTGTGCAATGGCCCTAAAGTTCTTACGCTCTTCTTAAGGATGCCTTGGGATCTTTCTACTGCATATTTACTGCCATCTTACAAAAAAATTTTTGTGCAACTCATGGTACTCTCAAGTCATTGGTGGGCAGGTCTTATGGCTTTTAGCACATTTTGTGGGCACAAATGCAGCATGAATGATGTAGTTCTGCCTTACTAAAACCTTACACACGTAGAAATCTCCAGGGCTGTCAAGAGCAATTTGAGTTGTTCTTGAAATACAGTATAAGGCCAACATCTTGCGTAGTTCTTATGTTTTTCCTAAGGCATTCATACAGATCTTGGACAAGACCACCGACCTGGCCACAAACTTACGAACGACCTAAGAATGCTGGATTCTCCTCCGGCCGCCTTAAAAAGGTGGCACGAAATGGTCCAAAAATTATTTGGACGGTGTTGGTAGCCATTCATAAGGGTATTTGTGATCATAAGCTTAACATAAATTGAATCTATGGCCAAATTATTTAAAATGGTATAGAGCCCATTAAAATTATCACTTACTGTAGTCTTTGCAATGTCTTTAGGGCATTAAATTCTATTTGCTCTGGAGAAGACTTTATGGGATTTTGGAAAAACTGGGATTCTATTTAATGAAGTCTAAAATACTCACTAATTTTATAATGGTTCAGTTCGTGCAAATATATTTGTACTGTTTTTACTGTCAGCTACAGCAGACATGTTTCTTGTCTTTGTGCTTTACTCTGTTTAGGTGTCCAGTGGATCCGACTGTCATGACCCACAAAACCAACAACAAGAGACGGTTCAGGTTCTGCATTCAAGCCTCTAAGTTCATTGGCCTGCATGATCAGGTGGATATTCAACAGTGCCCAGCCAGCATGTCCATGTGGGTCCTACCAAAGGTTAAACCTGGGCTGTCTTCTGGGTCCAGTGGGTTTGTCCATGGATTTCATGTTGGCCCCATCTGTGTTTGCCCACATGGAATTTACTTGTTTACATATCTTCAACTTATTTTCTCATAAATTTGCCATTTTCTTGTAAATTTTTGACTTTTGGCCCATCAATTTTATTTATGTTTCTTGAAAATTTGAAACTTTTGCATAAATTTTCAACTTGTTTACTGTAAACTTTTAACTTTTTTCATAAATTTTAGATTTTTTTTCTCATGAATTTGTCAGTTTTTACTTGTAAAATTGTGACCTTTTTTTGCATTTTGCTAACTTTTTCTTATAATTTTGGAACTTTCTCATAAATTTGCCACTTTTTACGGTAACTGTACTCTATTGCAACTTTTTCTCAAAAATTTCTGACTTTTTCTCATAAATTTTTAACTTTTTTTTTTTTTTTTACTATAATCTTGGAACTTTTTCTCGTATTTGTTACTTTTTCCCTTTAAATGTATGACTTTTTACCACAGATTTGCAACATTTTTCTTATAACTTTTGAACTTTCTCAAAAAATTTCAAATTTTTTAATATAAACTTGCAACTTTTTCTCATACATTTGTAACATTTTTCTCATACATTTTCAATCATTTACTCATACATTTGCTCCTTTTTTAAATTTGCAACTTTTTCTAATTTTTTCCTCATAAATTTGTGACTTCTTGCTTGTAAATTTGCTGAATTTTTCTCCTGTTTGTAACTTTTTTCAAGTAAATTGATTTTTTTTTCTTGCAAATTTGAAGCTTTTTTCTCGTAAATTGTCACATTTTTTTCATAAATTTGTGACTTTTTTTCTAGTAAATTTGTGACTTTTTCTCTCATAAAAAACAGTGTGCTGCGTTAACCAGTTATTAACGCTTTAACTCCTTCACCATTAGTAAGCAGATTACCCACTCACTTGTACCAAAGGTAAAGTTCATGTGGGCAAACACAGATGGGGCCAACATGGAACTTGTGGACAAACCCACATGGGACCCAGAAGACAGCCCAAATTTAACCTACAGTGGGCCCACATGGACACACAGGTTTGGTTGCCTTTGTCAATATTTCATTTTCATGTGTTTTGCCCCAATACATCCATAGGGGCCAAATATACCTCTGCTGATATAACTGGTTTTGTTGCATTCAGGTGTACATCAGCTGTTCACTGATGGTGTGTGAAGCAGGGAACCCCGACAGCAGGTGCGCACAAGGCTGCATCAATGGCATGTCATCTAACGGTCACCAGCACTCCCACCGTTGAAAGAGAGGGGATGCCATCCAAACCCCAGCACACTTCATTTCCCAGGGTCCTTTGCGTTTGAAGAGGTCGGCAGATATCGACACAAGGACAGGTACGACAATAGTCCAGTCATCAAAGTGCATAAGTTCAACAAAATTGGACAAAAAGGTTTTCCTTTGCCTTAAAATTGGTGAAATCCAAGATGCTCACCAACAGATTA
This sequence comes from Pholidichthys leucotaenia, assembly GCA_020510985.1. Classification (NCBI taxonomy): domain Eukaryota; kingdom Metazoa; phylum Chordata; class Actinopteri; order Cichliformes; family Pholidichthyidae; genus Pholidichthys; species Pholidichthys leucotaenia. The sequence continues at coordinate 42,686,449 of CM035847.1, read as the reverse complement.
GCAGACATGTGATAGCTGTCATAATGATAGCTGTTATATTTGTCCCCCCTTCTTCTTCCGGCTATCAGAGAGAGCAGACGCATTTCTTCTCCTCTCCCTTCTCCTCCTCCCTTACTGATCCCAGCTTGCTGTGTCCTGTCTGTGTCTCACTCTTCTTCTGCTGCATCTCGACCCAAACAGAAATTATGGAAATTATGGAATTGGTGAGCTGGGCTTTAATGCTATTGACACCACTTTTTAACAGAAAATCGGGCCAGGGGGAGCCCAAGTGGAGAGACTCATGGAACAATTGGAACTCATGTGTCTGCGTGATTCGATTGAAGATGTGGAAGACATCTACTTGTTTTGGCTTCATGATCACAGGATTTCTGCTGTTTGGCTCTGGAGTTTTCCTGGTGTATCGGAAATTAAAGAAGTTGGAAGAGCTAATCAAAATGCGGACCCGGCGAAGCTCCTTCAACAAATTCGACCAGCTGGGGAGAGCACTGATAGCGGCAAATATGGACTAACATGGAATTGACCATCTGGCATGCACTGAAGAGAGATGGACTCTGTGGACATGTTTATCTATGTTTGGCGAACTGAATCGGAAGGTGGAAAACATCTTGGAGTCGCTGGGTGCTCTCCAGGGAATGATTTTAAAGCCTGTGTATGTAAATTGTGATGCACAGAATCGCATAAGAGAGGAAATTTCTATGCTCTAAGTGAACTGTGCTTATCAGGCCTTGATTCGGCGTCCTTGAGAGATCTCATTCCTCCAGGAGAAGAGATAAAGCAGAAGAGAGTTTTTGCTTCTCCTTAACCCAAACAATTGCTGATGTGCAGCAATCTGAACTCTCCAAGGACAGCGTTATCATGTGACTAACATGGAGTTTTTACCATCTGGCATGCACTGAAGAGAGATGGATTCTGTGGACATGCTTATCTATGTTTAGAATACATGGACATAACATCTAACCGTTGCCTAGGAGAGGATTTTTTGTTGTGCACCAGTAACTGATACATTCACACTGCACTCATACTGATATCACATGACTGACATACACACACTGGTCTCTCTCTTTTGCTCTGTTAATGTGTAGATCTGTATTTTGTCTGCTAATTGTGCAATTAGAGGGTTTTTTTTTCTATGTGATCACAATCTTGCTCACTCGAGCACTATTTTGATAACTTTGTTTTTTCTCTCTGCCCAATGTGTCACCCCCTCCCCCTCCCCCTCTTTACCCCCCACTGTATGAGGCGCCTTGTATGGCTGTCGCGTCATTAGGGAGCGCTTAGAAACGAGTGCACCTTAGTGATAAGTAAAATTCCTTGTATGTTGTAAGCATACTTGGCAATAAAGTTGATTCTGATTCTGATTCTGATTCTGATTTGTTCTAACTTTTCAAACCACATCTGATGGATCCATTTTGAAAACTGTAGCATCAAAAGCAAACAAAATGGTGACCTCATAGGACTGAAAAAGTTGAGTTTTGGACATGTCATGGATATTAAATCCCTTAGGTGAATCAAAGAAAATACAAATTGATCAACATGTTATATTTTCAGCATTTTCACATCACACATAATCTTGTGTATATACAGTACATACACAATATTCACTTTGGAACACACATTTTGGATCACTTAGCTTACTAATCATCACAGTCAGAATCAGCATCAAGACATTGCCGATTTGTGCATGTTATGCCTTTGCATTGACCACATGCAAGCGTACATTGGAGCTCATTTCTCCTGCAAGAGCAAGTGTTCTTTCCACAATTTCCAGTGCACCGGACTAATGTTATCATGACTTAGAATCAGAATCCCTTTATTGTTACTGCACAAGGTAAAAAAACAAAAAAACAAAAAAACAACAGTATAACAAAATGTAAAGTGCTGTCCATAAAACGTTAACCAATCTAATAAGATATCAGCCTGTTCCATAAAAACATCAGACACTCATATGCAACTGATACAAATGATGTAAAAATGATCTAATAAATTAATTAATTATGTTAAAATAGTAACAGAATAGAAAAGGTGACACAAATTTAAAGTCAGTCCCTAGTGATAGTTGGTGGAGGGGAGTGTCATACCCCACAACTATTTAACTCAACAATGGCTCTTGGATAAAAAGTCTTTTTGAGTCTGGAGGTCCGAGTCTTAAGGATACGAGACTGTGTATTGCAAATTAACAGCAGACATTTGCAATACCCTAGGTCCCCATGTAAAAGTATTGCCACTTAACAGTTTAGGGTATTGCAAATTAACATTAGACATTGGAAGTGGACTTGAACTTTTAATCTTCAACCAATTAAGTCTATAGCAAAGGCTTCCCCAAAGAGTTCAAGCACCAAATTAACAGTGGCTGACCTTCACAACGCTCTGATCACAGTGACATTAGGATTGTGTGCCTACGAAGCTCCTGTAAGGAACTAGCCCTGGAGTTATGCTAGGAACCTACAACTCCACATTCTTGTTCGTCATGGTCGTAAAAACACACTGCATAAGTTTGACCTTTCTGGCACATTTTTTTTGACTGAGATATGAGATTGTCAGCTTCCAATACATTTTCATGGGATTTTCAACACATTTTTTACCCATTCATTTTGCATCACAAATTGACAGCTTGTCCCTTGGCCTGGGAAGGAGGTAGGGACATGAGACCACTTGATTCCTACATCCATCCGATGTGGCTTGAAAAGTTACTACAAAAAGACATATTACACATGAATTTAGCATGATTAGTAAAATAATTATGAAAACGGTGATTAAGCAAAACCATAGGCATGATAGTTGATCAAACCGATAAGTTCATTCACAAAAGCAAAGTTATAATATCAACATCAGTTATATCAACTTCAGTTTCAGTTCTTTCATTCAGTCACTCGGGGTCCACAGTCACTCTAGGGTGTGCAAAGGCTGGGGGTAGACTTTATGGCCTCAAGATAAGAGTTCGGACCAAAGACTCTCTTTGAAGTCATTCATCTCAAGGAAGATGGGCGACTTTATTTAGTTGTCTCCTGGTTTAGTCAAGGTGAATTCTGAAAATCAGGTTTTGGCACATTAATGGTCCATCTCCCTTGTCCAGAGAAGGTCAGTGTGGGTCATCTTCAAATGGAGATGTTATTGTTATGGCGCCCGTAGGGCCTACACCTGCTCCAGCTGCGCACACACCTGTGATTAATCACCAGCAGCCCTTAAAAGCCAGCCTGGCCTGCAGCTCAGCATGGAAACATCTGCCACACTCAAGGAGGCACATCACCCGTCCTCGTTCAGAGACTACAGCCACGGTGGCACAACGCAGCAATGCACATAAGCGCTCCTCTGTCTTACCTTGTCAAGATAATCTCCCCTGTGCACAGGTGGACCCCCCAGGCGGCGGACCCCGTCTTCCCGACGGAAGCTCAGCATCTTCCCGGCGTCAGAGTCACCTCCCCGCCTCACGGCTCCAAGCTGGACACTCATTCTCTGGCAGCTGCCAGTCAGGCAAGCAGAAGCTCTGTACCGCTACCTGCAAAGTAAGCAGCAGTTTTTTGTCACATCTCCCTTTGCTGGTGCAGCGCTAATCACTCTGCTCTGTGTTCACAGGGTTGCCAGGCGAAGCTCAGACCTGCTCAGCTCCAGCTCGAGTCCTGCACTGCACTACACGCTACACGTTTACACACTACACCCTCACACACGCACACATTACTCACTGGGAAATAAAAGGTTAACTTTATCTCCTCGAGTCTGTCTTTTGTCCCCTGGGTCTTACAAACATGTCAGTTATTTCCATATCTTCAGGGAAGCAAAGAAGAGACTGAGGATACAGTTGCATACTTTATTATTCACAGAACCAACACTCTCCAGGACAACTCTCATAAGCCGAGGGTCAACGACGAAAGAGAACTGGCCTCTTCCGCCCGTGCCATTTATACCCCGGGTGACATCACCACCGGAAAGGCAGTCCGTCACGCTTCACTCTACCCCGGTTGACCCAGCCGCCATATTACTACTTAACAGGCAGAAAGAAAAGTGTTTATTCAAAAAGTTTCAGGATCCATTAGGGTCTCAGAAGATCCAAATTGACAGATTTGACAGATCGGTCATGCCCCCTGCAGTGTGATGGTCATTGGAAGAGAGAATCATCTCAGTTGAATTGAGATAATGTAGCCTTCATGCTCTCGCACACCTAGGATTCATGGATCAGGAGGCGATGGCAGGTTGACATGACCGTGCTATGCATAAGCTGGATTAGATATTCATAACTTAGACTATTGTTGAGTATAAGATATCTAAAAGTTAACAAAATGTTCTATATAAGTTACTAATACCCCTCCGTGGATCGCCACCTTAATCGTGGTGGAGGGGTTTCAGTGTCTGCGATGGGCTGGGTGTACCAAAGATGGCCCAAAGATGCTGGGATAGGTTCCAGCCCCCCCGCCACCCAAAAGGGATTAAGCGGTACAAGATGGATGGATGGGTATCAGTGCCTGAATGATCCCAGGAACTATGTTGTCAGTGGCAACTTGCCCCTGGTAGGGCCTCCCATGGCAAACAGGTCCTGGGTGAAGGGCCAGACTAAGACCGTTCCAGTGGATCCCATGAAGAAGGTTACATCAAGAACCCAGTGTACCCAAAGGAGGCACATGGGTCTGCCCTCCAGTGGGTTCACCACCTGCAGGAGGGATTATGGAGATTATGATACTATGTGAACTGGGTGAAAATCTGGGTTACTTTGCCTGAACTGATGCCCCCACGACCTGGATTCCCATATAAGCAGTAGAAGATGGATGGATGGAAGTTACTAATATGTTATGTATACATCCAACTCGTTATGGATACATGATATATACACCAAAAATTGAAAATTTTGGCCGTATGCCAGTGTTTTAGAGAAATTTTAATACGTCGGCATACGCTGCCTAAATCGTCAAGGTGTGACAGGGCCTCATGCTTTTCTTTATACAAAATTAAGTACCAGAACTTTTGCACCCAAAAACAGACCAATGTGATTTTTTTTTACATTTAATTCCAAATTTTTATTTTTTTTGTTTTATATTCATTCAAAAGTGAACAATTTTAAAGTGTTTTTGCTTTAATATTTAATGACTTAGCTATTTCAATTAAAACATGAAATTCAAAATTTCTTGAGATACACCAGTAGTCTGTATACTCTTGTTTCAAAGCAAGAGGATTTAGAGAACAGTTCTCCCAAGATGAAATCGGGTGTTTGACATTAGGAGGTGGACTTGAACTCAGTCACTGGATTCATGGCTAAGGACTGCAGACCTTCTCAAAAATGAAGGAACTTAATGGGTGGAGTCATAAAAAATAGAATTTCTTCTTTTCTTTCAATCTCTGACTCTTTACTTTAAAAATTAAATTATTTCTAAGCTATACCGAAATTGAAAAATTTCTTGGTAATATACACTACCGCTCAAAAGTTTGGGGTCACTTAGAAATTTCCTTATTTTTGAAAGAAAAGCACTTTTTTTTCAATGAAGATAACTTTAAACTAATCAGAAATACACTCTATACATTGCTAATGTGGTAAATGACTATTCTAGCTGCAAATGTCTGTTTTTTGGTGCAATATCTACATAGGTGTATAGAGGCCCATTTCCAGCAACTATCACTCCAGTGTTCTAATGGTACAATGTGTTTGCTCATTGCGTCAGAAGGCTAATGGATGATTAGAAAACCCTTGTGCAATCATGTTAGGTCTGCAATGCTGTAATTGCTGCAAATGGAGGATTCTTTGACGAAAGCAAAGTTTGAAGGAAAAAATTATTATTTCAAATACAAATAATTATTTCTAACCTTGTCAATGTCTTGACTATATTTTCTATTCATTTTACAACTCATGGTGGTAAATAAGTGTGACTTTTCATGGAAAACACAAAATAATTGTCTGGGTGACCCCAAACTTTTGAACGGTAGTGTAAATGTTTCAGTTCATTTTTTGTATTGTTCTACCAGTATAAAAATAAATGTAATGAAAACCATAACTTCCTTGGTAGAGACAATAATCAGGTCCATTCATGTACAGTTAATCCTTGTAAACCAAAATCTAAGTGTTTAGAATACAATAGACAATCTTGTTTAGGACAATTTTTTACTGCTCTTAGCTGTATGTTGTAACAAAGGCATATACTTAATAAAGCTCTGGCTTTGAGCACAACGGCATCACTCATCAGCTGTTCAAACATTCTCCTCTTTGGAAAAGGGTTAAGACAACTTGTTTGAGATAATGAATGAACTGATGATGTGTACCAAGAAAGCTGCTGGAATCTGGAAAACTGCTACAGTCCAAATTACTGAAAAAATGTAATTCTAAATGATTGTAATGCATCTATTACATTTGCAGTCTTGTGTGACATTGTTTTATCTGCAGGTTACAGTGAATTTTTCAGTGATTTAAACATGTCCTTAGAGAGAATAGTGGATCACATTGCCTCTAAAATAAATAATGACAGCACTGTAGGCTTCAATATCATAAGGAGAAATGTGTGGGATGGAGCTACCAGAGCAATGTGCAGACCCAATTTTTCTCCTGAGAAGAAGATTGATATTAAGTTTACCGATGACTATGGGACATCTGAGGGTGCTGTGGACAATGGAGAACCTACTCGAGAGTTTTTTCGACGATGTCTACATGAAATTAAGGATACAGTTGGCATCTTTGAGGGTCCACCAAATGGTAAAATTCTAACATGCAATTCCAAAGGCAACTGATTTATATAGTTTTATTTATTGCTCATCTTCAGTTTATACATTGTTTTTTTTTTGGATTGTTTGTTTTTTGGGGGGGGATTATGAGTTTTCTGATTTTGAATCTATTGTACTTTATAGCAAAAATGATAGAACAGAAAATAACAGTCTTTACATTGATATTTTGCATTTTTTTTAAATATGTTTTTGTGGAGATCATGTGGAAAGGATGAGGCTGAGTTATTTCTCAAGTTCCATTTTATTTCACAACACACTCTCCAACATTCAAATAAAGAAAGAGGCAGAACCCCCAACATCTGCCAGTCTTACACCCCTGACATCCAAGCACAAAATCCCATTGTCTTTACATCTCAAACACAATGCATCCCCCCTGCAGTTCCTATCTCTTTCACCCAAACCTCGGTGGTCAGGAAATCCTTCATGTCCATCTCTTTGCAAATCAAAAGGCCAACTCTCAGATCCTCTTTATATCGCTAGGAGGTCCAGACCTTTTGTTCCTCTCCAGACTTGAAACCAAAATAAGCACACAGGAATATACATGAGAGCATATGAACAGTCACATACATGTGAGCCCCTGAAACTACATATGTGCACCACATATAACCCCCCCCCCCCAAACGTCTAAGAGGGAACAACCAAACACAGATTGCATGTCATAATAAAATCACCACACATCAGTCCACATGCTGTCTTGGTCTCAACCGTCTGCCGTATCTGCTGCAGGCGGGCTTAACCTCTTCCGCGGCGTCCTCCTGCTGTGGAGCTGCTGTCTGGGGATTAAAACTGTTAGTCAATCTCTGTGGGTGTACTGGGGAATGCTCCCTAGGGGGTCTACCCCGTCGCGGGGCTCTCGCCAACTGCACAGTTTCGTCCGCCATCACAAAAGCAGGTTTGAGTCTGTCTATGCCAATCATCTCCTTTCTGCCCCCTAAATCTAGAAAAAAAATGCCTATCACCTGTTTCCAGCACCCTAAATGGTCCATCGTATGGCGGTCACAGAGCTGTGTGGTGGGCATCATGCCTGACAAAAACACACTCCGCATTTTTTAAAGCTTTAGGCACAAAAACACGTGGAAAATTGTGGTGAACGGGGCCGGGTAGGGCACTCGGGCCCATGCTATTCTGCAAACGCTGAGCCGAGGAGAACTCTGGCGCTGGGTTGTCAGGGAGAAATTCCCCGGGCAGCCGAAGTGGCTGTGCGAACACTAGCTCCGCTGGGGAGGCGTCTAAATCCTCTTTAGGTGCAGAACGCAACCCCAATAAAACCCATGGTAGTTTGTCAACCCAATTTGCATCCGTAAGTGACGCTCTGAGAGCCGCCTTCAGCGACCTGTGAAAACGTTCGCATAACCCGTTAGCCTGCGGGTGATACGCGGTTGTGCGGTGGATCGTTGCCCCCAGGCTGCGGGCCATCTCTGACCAAAGTTCGGAAACAAATTGTGGGCCTCTGTCAGACGTAATATCCGACGGAACTCCAAAACGCGCTACCCAAGCAGTTAAAAAAGCGCGCGCCACCTCCTCGGCTGTAGTTGACGACAGGGGAACCACTTCCGGCCAGCGCGTGGTGCGGTCGACCATTGTCAGAAGATGTGTGCAGCCCTGCAAGGGCGGTAGGGGGCCTACGAGGTCCATGTGGACGTGATCAAACCTTTTAGCTGGAATATGAAACAGCTCCAAAGGAGCTCTCGTGTGTCTATCCACTTTGGACCGCTGGCAAGCCATGCAGACTGACGCTCACTCTCTAACCTGCTTACACAGGCCCGGCCATACAAATTTCTCCCCCACCATTTTGATCGAAGCGCGCACCCCCGGGTGCGCCAAAGAATGAACCGAGTCAAAAACACGGCGACGCCACGAGGCCGGAACCACCGGACGGGGTCGCCCGGTGGAAACATCGCAGATTAGGGGGGGCATATCGTCTTGCAGCACCCTGTCCTCCAGCCTTAACCCTGTTGGTCCAGACTGGAGCGCGCGCACGTCCGTGTCGCCACCCTGCTCCGCGGCCATGGCTGCGTAATCTATTCCTACGCGGACTGGGGCCGAGCGCGCTTCCGCGTCGCTACCCTGGTCCGCGGCAACAGTTGCGAAATCTACCTCTACGTGGGCTGGAGCAGCCACGGCACGCGAGAGGCAGTCTGCCACTACATTAAGTTTGCCCGCTACATGTTGGATATCAGTAGTGAACTCCGAAATTGCGGCCAGCTGTCTCTGCTGCCGGCCCGACCAAGGTTCTGAAATCTTGGCCATCGCAAAAGTCAGCGGCTTGTGGTCAACGAACGCGGTGAAACGGCGTCCCTCCAGCCAAAACTGGAAGTGGCGAATAGCCAAATGGAGGGCTAACAACTCCCTGTCGAATGTGCTGTATTTCCGCTCACTATCGCGCAAAGTCCTGCTGAAAAACGCGAGCCGCTGCCAGACTCCAGCCACATACTGTTCGACAACCGCCCCTATGGCCACCTCTGATGTGTCAGTAGTGAGCGCCATGCGGGCCGTTGGGACTGGGTGTGCTAACAACGCAGCGTTTGCCAAGGCTGTTTTGACTTCAGAGAATGCGCGCTCCTGCTCGGGGGACCATTCGATTTTATTTGCGGGTTTTGGTTTTTGAAACGCAGCATACAATGGTTGCATGAGCTGTGCCGTGCGGGGAAGAAAACGGTTATAAAAACTCACCATTCCCAAAAACTCCTGTAACGCTTTGACTGTTTGTGGCTGGGGAAAATTTGCCACCACGTGCACCTTGTCCGGCAGAGGAACTGCACCTTTGGGAGAGACACGATGCCCCAAAAAATCAATCTGCGCCACCCCGAACTGACACTTCGCTGGGTTGATTATTAGCCCGTGCTCTGCCAACCTCCGGAAAACTGCCGTGAGGTGGTTTTCGTGTTCGTCCTCGGACGCGCTGGCTACTAAAATGTCTTCCAGATAGACGAACACGAAAGGAAGATCGCGCAACACCACGTCCATCATGCGTTGGAAAGTCTGCGCTGAGCCTTTAAGCCCAAACGGCATGCGCAAAAGCTCAAAAAGCCCGAAAGGAGTTATTACCGCTGTTTTGGGTATGTCCTCAGCGCGTACTGGGACCTGATGATAACCGCGCACTAAGTCTATCTTAGAAAAAACGCGCATCCCCGCCAAATGAACTGAAAAATCCTGGATGTGTGGGATTGGGTAGCGGTCGTGTGCTGTAGCATTGTTCAGCCTGCGAAAATCATCGCACGGCCGCCACGAGCCATCAGTTTTAGGGACCATGTGAAGCGATGAAGCCCAAGGGCTGTTTGAACGTTGGATGATGCCCAATTTTTCCAGGTTGACAAATTCCTTGCGCGCTATGGCCAGTTTAGCTGAATCCAAGCGCCGAGCTTTTGCAAAAACGGGCGGTCCGGTGGTAGTAATAAAATGCTCCACCCCATGTTTAGCCACGGTTGCCGAAAACGTTGGCACCGTGAGTGCTGGAAACTGATTGAGGAGTGTGTGGAACTTACCACCTGCAGCTGTGACGTTGGCTTGTGCTGTTGGCGGAGTCACTCGTGCTGTACAAGGAATAGAAGAAAAAGAGAGTGCATTAACCAGGCGTCTGTTAGCAAGATCTACCAACAAACCATGTGAGCACAAAAAATCAGCACCTAACATGTTGAAATTGACTGCCGCTATGACGAAAGTCCACTCGAATGTGCGGCCGTGTAAAGACAGAGACAGGGTTTTCTCCCCGAAGGTCTTAATCACCGAGCCGCTCGCTGCTGATGCCACAGGGCCACTGGAAGGCACCAGCCGGTCAGCGTAGGAAGGTGTGATGAAACTCAGCTGGGAACCTGTGTCCACGAGGAACTGCCTCCCCGGTGGCGCGTCTCTCAGGTAGAGCAGCTTGTTCTCTTCACTGAGAGCTGCAGCTGCTACCGACTCCCGGTCTTGGCGTTTCCCGAGTGCTTGAACTGGCACGGTGGAATGCACTTGCGTGCCCTCTCGGCGAAACGGCGATGGTAAAAGCAAAGGACGTCGTCCACTCCCCGTCTCCTGGCCCCCGCAGCTGCTGTCATCGGTGAGTCTGGTGCTGCAGCCTCTGGCCCCCTGCCATCTCCTGATGTTGCGCCCAGCTCCGATGCTGCGGCCGTGGCCGTGTGTCGTCTATGGGCGTCGTCGAGTCGCTGCGCCTCCTGGCCCAGCTTGTGGTAGTCCCGATGGGCCAGCAGCTGTGAACTGGCCAGGGTAACTCTCACCGCTGACGGTAGTGTCCTGAGGAAAAGGTGGGCGTAGATAAAACCATCATCTTTGGAGTCTCTCAAACTCAGCATCTTTGCCATTAGGTCTGCAGGTCTGTCGACCTCACACTCAGTCAACGCCAGGAGCTTCTCTGCTCGCTCTCCCAGCGAGGGGGTGAAAAAACAGATGAGAGCAGCCTTCAATGTGCCGTACTTGTCGTCGTCTGGCGGGTGGTTAATCAGGCTCTCTACTCGCTGGGCTGTGTGGCTGTCCAGCTTTGCAACCACCTGGTAGAATTTCGTGGCGTCTGCCGAAACCTTCCGGAGATGGAACTGTGCCTCGACTGCGTTAAACCAGGAGCGTGGGCTATTCTGCCAGAAATCTGGTATCTGGACTGTGGTAGCTGCATTAGCCTGGCTGGCTCCTGATGAGTCCGGTGCAGGAGAATCGTCACCGGCCATAATATGTCTTAAGGTCACCAGTGTGGAGATCGTGTGGAAAGGATGAGGCTGAGTTATTTCTCAAGTTCCATTTTATTTCACAACACACTCTCCAACATTCAAATAAAGAAAGAGGCAGAACCCCCAACATCTGCCAGTCTTACACCCCTGACATCCAAGCACAAAATCCCATTGTCTTTACATCTCAAACACAATGCATCCCCCCTGCAGTTCCTATCTCTTTCACCCAAACCTCGGTGGTCATGAAATCCTTCATGTCCATCTCTTTGCATATCAAAAGGCCAGCTCTCAGATCCTCTTCATATCCTTAGGAGGTCCAGACCTTTTATTCCTCTCCAGACGTGAAGCCAAAATAAGCACACAGGAATATACATGAGAGCATATGAACAGTCATATACAGTGGGGAAAAAAAGTATTTAGTCAGCCAACAATTGTGCAAGTTCTCCCACTTAAAAGATGAGAGAGGTCTCCAATTTTCATCATAGGTATACCTCAACTATGAGAGACAAAACGAGAAAAAAAAAAATCCAGAAAGTCACATTGAAGGATTTTTAATGAATTAATTGGTAAATTCCTCTGTAAAATAAGTATTTGGTCAATAACAAAAGTTCATCTCAATGCTTTGTTATATACCCTTTGTTGGCAATGACAGAGGTCAAACGTTCTCTGTAAGTCTTCACAAGGTTTTCACACACTGTTGCTGGTATTTTGGCCCATTCCTCCATGCAGATCTCCTCTAGAGCAGTGATGTTTTGGGGCTGTCGCTGGGCAACACGGACTTTCAACTCCCTCCAAAGATTTTCTATGGGGTTGAGGTCTGGAGACTGGCTAGGCCACTCCAGGACCTTGAAATGCTTCTTACGAAGCCACTCCTTCATTGCCCGGGCGGTGTGTTTGGGATCATTGTCATGCTGAAAGACCCAGCCACATTTCATCTTCAATGCCCTTACTGATGGAATGAGGTTTTCACTCAAAATCTCACGATACATGGCCCCATTCATTCTTTCCTTTACACGGATCAGTCATCCTGGTCCCTTTGCAGAAAAACAGCCCCAAAGTATAATGTTTTCACCCCCATGCTTTACAGTAGGTATGGTGTTCTTTCTCCTCCAAACACGACAAGTTGAGTTTTTACCAAAAAGTTCTATTTTGGTTTCATCTGACCATATGACATTCTCCCAGTCCTCTTCTGGATCATCCAAATGCTCTCTAGCAAACTTCAGACGGGCCTGGACATGTACTGGCTTAAGCAGGGGGACACGTCTGGCACTGCAGGATTTGAGTCCATGGCGGCGTAGTGTGTTACTGATGTAGCCTGTACTGTACTGATGTTACTTTGGTCCCAGCTCTCTGCAGGTCATTCACTAGGTCCCCCTGTGTGGTTCTGGGATTTTTGCTCACCGTTCTCATGATCATTTTGACCTCACGGGGTGAGATCTTGCGTGGAGCCCCAGATCGAGGGAGATTATCAGTGGTCTTGTATGTCTTCCACTTTCTAATAATTGGTCCCACAGTTGATTTCTTCACACCGAGCTGCTTACCTATTGCAGATTCAATCTTCCCAGCCTGGCACAGGTCTACAATTTTGTTTCTGGTGTCCTTTGACAGCTCTTTGGTCTTGGCCATAGCGGAGTTTGGAGTCTGACTGTTTGAGGTTGTGGACAGGTTTCTTTTATACTGATAAAGAATTCAAACAGGTGCCATTAATACAGGTAACGAGTGGAGGACAGAGGAGCCTCTTAAAGAAGAAGTTACAGGTCTGTGAGAGCCAGAAATCTTGCTTGTTTGTAGGTGACCAAATACTTATTTTACCAAGGAATTTACCAATTAATTCATTAAAAATCCTTCAATGTGATTTTCTGGATTTTTTTTTCTCATTTTGTCTCTCATAGTTGAGGTATACCTATGATGAAAATTGGAGACCTCTCTCATCTTTTAAGTGGGAGAACTTTCACAATTGGTGGCTGACTAAATACTTTTTTCCCCACTGTACATGTGAGCCCGTGAAACTACATATGTGCACCACATTTTGATGTTTTCATTTGTCATCTTTTTGTTGTATTCTACAACAGCAATGAAAGAGGGTGCATACTTCCATGCTGGTCAGATAATGGCAATGTCAACTGTCCATGGAGGACAGAGTCCATGCTTCCTGTCTGAATTTTTGTTTGAGTGTCTTCAAAAGGGTCCAGGCAGTGTAAAAGTTCAAGCTGAACACATTTCTGGTGAAGAAACAAGGTCACAGGTTAAATTGGTTAGTATACTTTAATTCTGTTTTGGTCACACTCATTGACATACAAGTTAAACATTCTTACCTTGCAATAAATATTTTTTTTTTTAAATCAATGCATTGTACTTTATTACAACAAAGTTATAAAAAGTTAAGCTTTTATATATTCTTTATTCACCAGACATAAAGCGAACAATTTCAAGCATATTTTTGTTAAATTTTGAGGATTATGATTTGAAATAAATTATAAATCATGATATTCTAAATTTAAAAAATGCATGAGCATATTCGAAGAATGCTAATGTAATATTTTTAGATTTTACAGGCTGAAACTTAATCACAGCTTCAAGATGCTGTTGCACAGGCAGCCAGCTTGATTAGTCTTGCTGGTCACAATGTTCGGATAACACTGGCAAACAAAAGAGAAACAGCTTTGGACTTGGCACACTGGTACTGTATGTCCTTCAGAGTACCCATGCACCTTTTGAACGGTATGTTGTCATCTAAGCACATACAAAGACTTATTTCAGAGATTCCCCATGATGAAGCAGGAAGACTGAATAATATTAATATCAACAATAAATTCAAATGAAAATGTATGTGTACTTCAATTGTAAAATTAGAGCTACACATTACAATGTGTTTTCTTTTTACTAGGTTCAGAGATGGCCTGATGTCTCTAGGTGTCCTTGATGATCTCCAAAGATATCCCTTGCAAATGAAGTGCCTTTTTGTGAGGACAGGGAAGACTTAAACAGCAGCTGACATGGAGAATCTCTTTCACATCATCCACTCTGAAAGAGGGAGCAATGCTTTCCATGAAGTGTGCTGGACCTTGGCTTTCTGGCAAGACTATCTACAAGATGCTGAATGTTAGTTTGTTTTTGTTTGTTATTTTTTTTTTTTTTTGCACGCTACATCAGAGTATCATCTTGTCTTAATTTATAGGGAGATGGGGGTGGCGGTGTGTCTCCCCTGGTCATCCAGCCATCTGGCCCTCCTTTATCCTGGGGCGGGTGCCTGGCTGTCCTGGGGTTTAGTGGCCTTGGGGCATTCATGCTGTGCGGGCACTGAAGATTGCCTGGGAGATGGGGGGGGGAGGTCTTGCTTGCTTACGGTCCTGGGGGGGCGTTGTTGCGGCCCGCTACCCTCTCTGTTGCACACACACACACACGCACACCTACCTGTCTGTTCTTTCAGGTGCAGATATCAAGCCTGGAGATCTTCTCAGAAGCAGCAACTCTTTATTTTTTCTGTTTTTCTCCCCCACACACTCCTTTACCCCCACCTCTTTTGACCACTTCATATTCATATTTCTCTACAGTCCATTAACTCAATGCAACTGAATATGGGAAACACAATTTTAATCTTAGTTTTAGGCAGAGCACATAATGATATAGGTGGAAGTCCCTTACCCCACCCATATAACCCCCTTCATCACATTTACCCCCCTCAGTTCATGCATCTTGATATCGTGAAGTGAAACTTCATTAATTTGACTATCATTAAACTAACCTGCACCCCCAAGACAAGTTTGTTCAAAGACTCAACACTTTGTAGTACCCTCTGGCAACCCTCACTGATTTATTGTGGAGCTTGACAGAATGACTGTTTGAGAGAGGAAAAACCAGCACTTGACCCTGTCCATGGAGTGTGGGTATGATATATTGGACTGGGACCACCACAAGGCCTGTATCATATGCCTGGGCCTGTTTCATGTATGTGTAGCACTCACAAATTCTAGTGAATGCTTCCCTTGTAGCAAGCGATGTTGATAAATCTTCGAGATTTTGATTGATTGATTGATTGATTTTATTTGAACATTGTTAAAGAAAGAAAAAAGAGAGTTCAAAACACAACAAAAAAACAAACCAAAAATAAAATGTTCAAAAGAAGTGGGAAGAAGCCAACGCTTATACAGTCCCACCCCTTCTCCACACCAAACAAATTACAGTATTACTCATAATCATCATTATCCCACAACCACATTCACCTTAATACACCCATAGTCAATTTATACAACAAAAATGACACAACAATGACAGTCCATATCCAACAATATTACAACAACAATAAACATACAATTCTGGCATGTTCAATGCAGACACAAACGACACCATCACCTTCACAATCACCATAACACAACAACAACCTTCCCTCACTGAAGACACAATGTAACATCACTGCCCTTCATTCTCACACTGCTCAAAAATCATTTCTTTATATGTTGATTTAAATATATGGATGTTGGGACATTGCCTGTGTTTCTCCCCCAACCCATTCCACAATTTTACCCCACACACAGACACACAAAAACTCTTCCGTGTAGATCTTACTAAGTGAATTTTAAATTTTGTATTCCCCAGAAATTATATTTCCCTTCTCTCTCCCTGAATAGATTCTGTATATTGTGTGGCAAGAGGTTTTTACTAACTTTAAACATTAATTGTGCTGTGTAATAATGAACCAGATCCCATAATTTCAATAACTTCGAATGTAAAAACAATAAATTAGTATGTTCGAGGTACCCGACTTTGTGTATAACACGGACTGCCCTTTTTTGTAATATTAACAATGAATTAAGTTTACTTTTATAACTGTTACCCCAAACTTCTATACAATAAGTCAAGTATGGAAGTACTAATGAACAATACAAAATATGAAGTGATTTATAATCTAGGACCTGCTTAATTTTATTTATAATTGCAATATTTTTTGCAACTTTATTTTGTATGTATCTGACATGTGGTTTCCAACTAATTTTATCATCCAGTACTACACCCAAAAACTTGATCTCCTTAACTTTTTCAATAACTACATTATCTATATGAATGTGTATATCTTCTTTATTTTTACAATTACCAAATATCATTACCTTAGTTTTATCTATATTTAGTGATAATTTATTACAATCCATCCATTTTTTTTAGCTTATTTAATTCATTATTTATAGTATGGATTAGTTGATTATAATTATTTCCAGAATAAAATAAATTAGTATCATCAGCAAATAATATTATTTTTAATAATTTAGAAACTTGGAATATATCATTTATATATATGTTAAATAATTTGGGGCCCAATACTGACTCTTGGGGGACCACACAGGCAATTCCCATACACCCAGACAGATATTCTCCCATTTTCACAAATTGTTGTCTCTCAGATAGATAACTTGTAACCCATTTCAGAGCAATTCCCCTAATACCATACATTTGCAATTTATTAAGAAGTATTGAATGATTTATTGTATCAAATGCTTTTCTAAAATCTATAAACACACCAATTGCATATTTTCCTTGATCTAATGCATTTATTATTTCCTCTGTTGCATCCATTATCGCCAACGACGTTGTACTCTTGGCTCTAAACCCATATTGGTTCTGATTCAGCACATCCTGTTTATTTAAAACGTTTTCTAATCTGTTGTTGAAAAGTTTTTCCAGAATTTTTGAAAATTGTGGGAGAAGTGATACTGGTCTGTAGTTTGTGTATTGGTGTTTATTTCCTTGCTTAAATAATGGAATTACTTTTGCTATTTTCATTTTCTGCGGGAATGAGCCAGTTTGAAATGATAAATTACAAATATATATATACTGTATATATATATATATATATTTTTTTTGTTACTTATTTGTACCCGTAGGTAGATTTGGTTTGCAGTCTGGTGACAAGCCACCGGCTGCTGGTCGCTGTGTGCGCGAGCGCCCTAAACCTACATGTTTTTGGTATGCGGGAGGAAACCGGAGAAATCTCGGAGTAAACCCACGCAACACGGGGAGAACATGCACACTCCACATAGCTGTGGAGTTTGAATGAGAATATATGTTTGAGAATATATGTGAATGGTTTTAATATACCATCAACAGTTCTTTTTATTAGTGCCATATCAATACCATCACAGTCAGTAGATAATTTATTTTTACACTTTTCAACAACAGATTTTGTTGAGAAAACTCTTGGAACCCCCCCCCCCCCCCCCCATGGATCGTCACCTTATCGTGGTGGGGGGTTTGCATGCCCTAGTGATCCCAGGAGCTATGTTGTCTGGGTCAATTTGCCTATGGTAGGGTCAGCCAAGATAAACTGGTCCTGGGTGAAGGGCCAGACTAAGAATGATTCAAGAGACTCTCATGACGAATGCTTAACCCCTTGCACTCTGGTCAATTTCCCTAAAAATGCCAGAAAATAACGTACAAAAAGTAAATCAAAAGCTGTTCTTAAACCCTTTGCAGCATCTTCATGGGGTAGGTCTCATTAAAAAGAAAACACTTTGAATTTGTTGGCAAAACACTCATAATCTCTCTAAGTGCTCCTGCCACTGAGTAACAGTCATCTAAACATACTGAACTTGAAGAAAATAAATTTCGCATGGGTGTTTTTTTGGATACAAATGCTTGCAAATAACACACAGCTTCAGATCCAGGCTGGAAAATGCAACAGAAATGTACAACCAAGTGTTATCCAGCTGAGGTCAAAATTTTGTAACAATACCACAAAAAATGAATATATTACACAGCTTTGTTCTCAGGTAGTTCCCAGGCGTTTTTGAACTGTGCCAAATTGTGCCAAATGGCACAGTTTGGAAAAATGTCTGTAACTTTTGAATGATTCAATATAGAAGCTTCATCTTGGGCTCTAATGAAAGGTGACACTCAGGGCTGTGTGTGTGTGTGGGAGGGGGGTTGTTTTTTCATTCATTCATGAATGAATGAACAAACAAGCCCCCACACACAAAGAAGCATGCCACATAAAAAATGTGTGGCTTTTTTTTTTTTACAAGAAAAAATAACCTACAGTGCACTAAAAATTATTCTAAAATATTTGTAATGTAGAAGATAACAACTCCCACCCACCCCGCCCCCCCCCCCACCGTTACAGAGGACGGACATCGGACATCGGACATCGGCCATCGCGATGTGGCGACCACGGCGCACAGTCCCCGCGGTCCCTGTGGTCCCCGAGCGGGGGGGGGGGGGCGTTCATGGTCTGGACGTGGCACACAAACTGTGTGCCGCGGCGCACGGACTTCATGCACCGTGGTCTACTACGCACAGTTGTAATTTACCGATCGGTCAAAAGTCATTTTTGATTACAATTTTCAGGGATAAAGAATAATTTAGCTTATAACACTTACCTGTCCACAACAGCATGTGGACGGTCTATGATGACCATGGAAGAGAATCCTAAACGTCTACTCTGCTGGGACAGCACCGCCTGTGGCTGAACAGGCCGATGCGCAAATGGCAGTCCCTGTCACACAGGTCGCACTTGTGGGTGGTCTCCGTGCTGCTGGGTCTGTGGCGGTTCTTCCTGCGGGTCCTTTTTTCATCTGCTGCAGCAGTCAGTCTCTCTTCACCCAGCCTTACACAAAACAGCTTTCGAACTTCTGTGCTTCAATTGGCTGGCTGTATTCGCAGCCGTTGGTAGGCGGGTGGAGGGCAATGGATTAGCGTTCTCGTCGTGCCCTCTGCCAGTACCTGGGCTTGCCCGGGGAAGCTAATGATCCTACCAGCAGACTAAATTCGAAGAGACGACGCCTCAGTGCCAAGTCAAAGAAGAATCCTAGTCACAGTCCCAAAGCCGAAAGCAAACAGCCCCGAGAGCACCTTGCGGTAGGACCTGCCCTTCGCATACTACAACTAAACGTTGAAGGCCTATCTGCAGCCAAGCGAAGCCTTATCGAAGTCCTCACCTTCCAACACACGATTGATGCAATCTGCCTCCAAAAGACTCATATTGGCACAGAGGAAGCTGGCCGCTACACCATCAATGGCTTTGACCTCCTGTGCTATGTTCCACATGCCAAACATGGACGTGCCACCTATGTGCGTTCTGACATAGTTGAAGTAAACCACCTGACAACAACACATTTCTCAGACACCATAACCACTGGTGGCTTCCATATTGTCAATGTGTACAAGCCCCCTAGTGGCAACTGGGATCTGCAGGTCTTACCCACCCTACCCCACCCTGCCATCTATGTGGCGGACTTTAATAGCCATCACCCTGACTGGGGGTACCCAGCAGTGGATAGTGACGGGGAGGTACTTTTAGACTGGGCATCTAGAAATGATCTCACTCTGATACACAAACCCAAACAAAGAGGAACCTTCCATTCTGCTAGGTGGAAGAAGGACTATTCTCCTGACCTGTGCTGGGTCAGCTCTTTGAATGGGATGCCATATCCTACACAGATCCTCATTCTTGACGATTTTCCACACAGCCAACACCGGCCCCTGCTTGTACACATTGGCCTACAACTTCCAGTCATAAAAAGCCCAAGGAAGATGCGCTGGAACTTCCGCAAAGCCAACTGGAAGAAATTCAGTGAAACCCTGGATCGGAGTGCTGTTACCATCCCACTCCACACCATCACTGTAGATGAAGCATACAACCGCCTTCTGCAGCGCAATCTTCAAGGCTGCTCACACTGCAATCCCACGTGGCTACCGACCCCTCTATGTCCCATGCCTGGACGGAGAAAGCGCTGCCCTCCTACAATTCTATCAAACATCAGGGGACCCAGAGATAGCAGACCATCTCATTGAATCGCTAAGTACAGCCCGGCGAAAGAAATGGGAGGAGACAATTGCTGACCGGAGCTTTACCCACTCTAGCAGGAAATGTTGGAGCCTCATCCATCGCATAGGAGCTGCACAGAAGCCCCCTAGCCAAAGCCGAGCATCTGTCACACCCAACCAAGTTGCATCCCACCTACTGACCATCGCCAAAGCATCCCAAGACAAAGACACCAGAAGAGCAGTTACAACTGAGCTAAAAAAAACACCAAAACATGCCCGTAGAGGAAACAAACCCTGAACCCTTCGAGGCTGCTGAACTGGAAAAAGTCCTACAGGGCCTGAAATGTGGAAAGGCAGCAGGATATGACAACATCTTCCCAGAATTCATGAAAAATCTTGGCACCCGAGCACTAACCTGGTTGACTCAACTCTACACAAGGATCATACAAACAAACTTGATCCCAAAGAAATCACGGCTGCACGGTGGCGCAGTGGTTTAGCACTGTGGCAGCACAGTTTTACCCTCGGCGGGGGGATCGCGGGGATCATGAGATTGTGGGTTCGATCCCAGCCCCCGACCAACAGTGAGCTGTGTGGAGTTTGCATGTTCTCCCCGTGTTGCGCGGGTTTACTCCGGGATTTATCCGGTTTCCTCCCGCATACCAAAAACATGTAGGTTTAGGGCGCTCGCGCACGCAGCAACCAGCAGCCGGTGGCTTGTCACCAGACTGCAAACCAAATCTACCTACGGGTACAAATAAGTAACAAAAAAAAAAAAAAAGAAATGGCGGACAGCAAATGTCATTGCCATACCAAAACCTGGCAAAGACCACAAACTACCAGCAAGCTACCGCCCAATTTCCCTACTCAGCGTTCCTTATAAAATCATGGAGCGCCTAATACTGCAACGTATTTCCCCAGGAATAGAGGAAATTCTAAGTGTGGATCAAGCAGGTTTCCGCAAGGACCGCAGCACAGGAGAACAGGTACTGGCCCTAACCACCTTCATCGAAAATGGTTTCAAGAGCAGACTGAAGACAGGGGCTGTGTTTCTCGATCTTACAGCCGCCTATGATACGGTCTGGCACAAAGGCCTCCTCCTGAAACTTACAAAGGCGATCCCTGCCTGGGCAACAGCAATTATAAAAACCCTGCTGACCAACCGAAGGTTCAGAGTCCACCTCGGTCAGAACACAAGCGCATGGAGAACGCAGAAAAACGGACTCCCACAAGGCTCAGTTCTAGCTCCAACCCTGTTCAACCTCTACATAAACGACCTGCCCACTACAAAATCCCGCAAATTCATCTATGCAGACGACATCTGTTTGGCACTCCAAGCACCAGACTTTGAGCCACTGGAACGGGTGCTCACGGAAGATCTTGCCAAACTGGACCAGTTCTGCAAAACCTGGCACCTAAAACCAAGCCCAGCAAAAACCGTCTCCAGTGTATTCCATCTCCACAATGTAAAAGCTGCCAGAGAACTAAACATCCACCTGAGCGGACTTAAGCTTAAGCATGCCTCGAATCCAACCTACCTTGGAGTGACCCTTGACAGGACCCTATCCTTCAAGGAACATTTAAAGGGGACGGCTGCTAAGGTGAAGGCATGAAACAGCCTGCTCTGCAAGCTCGCTGGTGCAAAATGGGGGGCGGCAGCCTCCACCCTGCGCACCTCAGCACTGGCCCTTTCATATTCTGTAGCAGAATATTGTGCCCCTGTCTGGTCCAGGTCATCCTACACACACCACGTAGACACCCAGCTCAGCACAACCATGAGAACCATAACTGGGACAATCCGCTCAACACCACTCTCCTGGCTTCTTGTACTGTCAAACATAGCCTCCCACACATCCGGCGAGCAGCACTAACTCAAAGATGCTTCAAAAAGCCAAAGATTCTCCTCACTTACCAATCCATGCAGATATCTACACCCCACCCACTGCCCGACTTCCATCCAGACGGCCGATTTGGAAAAACCCTCCCCCAGCTGACTTCACCATCCAGACAGCTTGGCAAGAGGAATGGGAGACCAAGGAGGTCACAAACAAACACCTGGTGACAAACCCCAACCAACAGGTCCCGGGCACCAACCTCCCAAGGAGACTGTGGTCTACACTCAATCGCTTCAGGACTGGACATGGCCCCTGCTTGGCCAGCCTTCACAGATGGGGCAGTAGCCCTAGCCCACTGTGCGCATGTGGAGAGGAGCAAACTATGGAACACATCATAGAGGCTTGCCCGCTCCAAAGACTGGAAGGAGGATTACACACCCTCCATACAGCAAACCAGGAGGCAACTGCTTGGCTTAAGGACTTTGCATTCGCTAAATAAATAGTAGAAGGTGCATTAGAATGCACACAGGTTGATCGTCACTTCCTTGTGGTAACGTATTGTCACTTCCTGTTTTGCTGTCTGCCTGTGTGGTTTGCTCTCCAGCTCTCGAGCCACTAGCTATGGCTACTACCTCTCTTTCCTCTCCTCCTCTGGTGTGCTCTCTCTGTCAGATGTTTAGCTACACCTCTGCCTCTTTTAGTGATAACGGTAAATGTAATAAATGTTGTCTTTTTGAGGCGCTCGAGGCGAGGTTGTCTGATTTGGAATCCCGGCTCCGCTGCATTGAAACACCGTCTGCGCCAGTTAATCTCAACGGACGCCCATTAGCTGCAGCGGAGCTAGCTAGCTTAGGTCCCCCTGTCACCGGTTCCCCGGCTCTCCTCTGCAGCGAGGAGACTGGGTGGGTGACGGTGAGAAGGAAGCCTAGTCGCAAAGCCCCGGTTCACCACCAACCTGTTCACGTTTCTAATCGTTTTTCCCCACTCAGCGACACACCCGCTGAGGAAAAAACTCTGATCATTGGCGACTCTGTAGTCAGAAACGTGAACCTAGAGACACCAGCGGCCATTGTCAAATGCATTCCTGGGGCCAGAGCAGGCGACATCGAGTCAAATTTGAAAATGCTGGCTAAAAGTAACTGTAAATATTCCACAATTGTTATTCACGCCGGCATTAATGACATCCGTCTCCGGCAGTCGGAAGTCACGAAACTTAATATATAATCGGTGTGTGAGTTTGCAAAAACGATGTCTGCCACTGTGGTATTCTCTGGGCCCCTCCCCAATCTGACCAGTGATGACATGTTTAGTCGCTCGTCATCCTTGAACCGCTGGCTGTCTGTGTGGTGTCCTATAAATGACGTGGGCTACATTGACAATTGGAGCTCTTTTTGGGGAAAACCTGGTCTTATGAGACGAGACAGCATTCATCCCACTTTGGATGGTGCTTCTCATTTATCTAACAATCTGGCATCTTTTTTATCCAAATTTCCAAAACCATGACTACTCAGAGTTGGGACCAGGAAGCAGAGTCGCAGTCTTACACGCCTCTCTGCAGCTCCTCTTCATCTGCCACCCCTCAGCTTAGCCCCTGTCTTCCCCATCAGAGAATCGTTGTCTGCTCCCTCCAAAGTAAATAAAAATATAATGTATAAGCATCCCAAAGTGATAAAGCAAAATATTGGTAAAACTCAAATTAAACATAAAGCCTCTAAATTGAATGATTTGGCCTCTGTTCCTCCTCATAATTTAAAAATTAAATGTGGTTTATTAAATATTAGGTCTCTAACTCCCAAGTCTCTGTTAGTCCATGATCTGTTAATTGATCATCAGATTGATTTAATTTCCCTTACAGAGACTTGGTTAGGACAAGAGGATTATGTTGGTTTAAATGAATCAACTCCCTCTGGTTAGTTAAACTGTCAAAATCCCAGAAGTTCTGGTCGTGGAGGAGGAGTAGCATCAATTTACCATTCCAAATTACTAGTTAATGTAAAGCAAAAAACATGTTATAATTCCTTTGAGGGCCTGGTCCTCAGTGTTGGGCACTTTAGCAATTCCAGGTTAAACTCAATTTTATTTGCCATAGTTTATCGTCCCCCATCAACCTATTCAGAATTTTTATCCGAATTTCCTGATTTCTTAGCTGATTTAGTGCTGAAATCTGATAGAATAATTATAGTAGGGGACTTTAATATACATGTGGATGTATATAGTGACTGCCTTAATGTGGCTTTTAATTCAATATTAGACTCGATTGGGTTTTCTCAGAAAGTAGGAAATTCTACTCATTACCTCCACCATACATTGGACCTTGTTCTGACATATGGCATAGAAATAGAAAATCTTGTAGTGTCTCCTCATAACCCTGTACTGTCAGACCATTGTCTGTTAACCTTTGATTTTACTATTTCTGACTATTTGGCTCCTAAAGAAAAATATTATCACAGTAGATGCCTCTCAGATGATGCTGTTTCCAAATTTATGCAGATTGTTTCCTCTATGCCATGTGTCAACACAACGGAAATAAGCTATAGACAGCTTGCTCCTTCTGTAATTGATAACATGGTGGATAGTGTTTCAGCTTCTCTGCATCAGGCTCTAGACTTGGTGGCCCCCTTAAAAAAGAAAAAGTCTAATCAGAGATTTTTAACTCCTTGGTTCAACACAGAAACTCGTAGCTTAAAACAGAAGACTCGTCAATTAGAAAGAAAATGGCGCTCTACTAATTTAGATGAAATCTATTTAGCTTGGAGAAATCATCTTTTAATTTATAAAAAATCTCTTAGAAAAGCTAGAACGAGTTATTACTCTGCATTAATAGAAGAGAACAAGAATAATCCCAGGTTTCTTTTCAGTACTGTAGCCAGGTTGACAAAGAGTCAGGACTCTGTCAATCCTAGCATCCCCTTAGAGCTTACTAGTCAGGACTTTATGAACTTTTTCAATAATAAAATTTCATCCATCAGAGATAAAATCAATCAGATTCTTCCCACAGTTAACTTAAATACTGTAACTACTACAACTCCTTCTATTGATGTCTGTCTTGATGAGTTTACTCCAATCGACCTTTGTGAGTTAGACAAAATAGTTTCCTCATCCAAACCTTCAACTTGTCTTTTAGACCCTATTCCTACCAGGTTATTTAAAGAAGTCTTCCCACTTATTGGTAGCTTTATTCTTCATATAATCAATTCTTCATTAACTTTAGGCCATGTACCGCAGGCTTTTAAAACGGCTGTAATTAAACCCTTACTCAAAAAGCCAACGCTAGATCCAGGAGCTTTAGCTAACTATAGACCAATCTCTAATCTCCCTTTCATTTCAAAAATCTTAGAAAGAGTTGTTGCTACGCAATTATTTGACCACCTGCAGGGAAATGGTTTATTTGAGGAGTTTCAATCTGGGTTTAGAATCCATCATAGCACTGAAACAGCCTTAGCGAAGGTCACTAACAACCTCCTCATTGCATCTGATAATGGACTAGTTTCTGTACTTGTCCTTTTAGATCTTAGTGCAGCTTTTGATACTATTGATCATAATATTCTACTTGATAGATTAGAACACTATGTTGGACTTAATGGAACTTCGTTGCAGTGGTTTAGATCTTATTTATCTGACAGGTTCCAGTTTGTTCATGTAAATGATGAGTTTTCTCTCAGCTCAAAGCTTAGTCATGGAGTTCCACAGGGATCTGTGCTTGGCCCTACTCTTTTTAGTTTATATATGCTTCCGTTAGGCAACATTATTAGAAAGCACTGTATACATTTTCACTGTTATGCAGATGACACACAATTATACCTGTCAATGAAGCCAGATGATACTAATCAATTAGCCAAGTTAGAAGCCTGTCTTAAGGAAATCAAAGTTTGGATGACTTGTAATTTCCTGCTATTAAATTCAGATAAGACTGAAGTCATTCTTGTTGGTCCAAAAAACCTTAGAAATTCCTTTCCAAATCAAACTTTCAGTTTGGATGCAGTTACTCTTTCTCTTAATAGCTCTGTGAGGAACCTTGGAGTTATTTTTGATCAGGATTTGTCCTTCAATTCACATATTAAATTTGTTTCTAAGACTGCCTTCTATCATTTGCGTAATATTGCCAAGATTAGGAGCATCTTGTCTCAGAGTGATGCTGAGAAGCTGATCCACGCTTTTGTTAGCTCGAGATTAGATTATTGTAATTCTTTATTATCAGGCTGTCCTAAAACATCTTTAAAAAGTCTTCAGCTGATCCAAAATGCT
The DNA here is from genome assembly GCA_020510985.1 of Pholidichthys leucotaenia. NCBI lineage: Eukaryota > Metazoa > Chordata > Actinopteri > Cichliformes > Pholidichthyidae > Pholidichthys > Pholidichthys leucotaenia. The sequence continues at coordinate 42,660,258 of CM035847.1, read as the reverse complement.
GCAGCAAGAGTTTTAACAGGTACTAGAAAGAAAGATCATATCTCTCCGGTTCTGGCCTCCCTTCATTGGCTTCCCATAGAGTTTAGAATTAAGTTTAAAATCCTTCTTCTTACTTACAAAGCTCTAAACAATCAGGCTCCTTTTTATTTAAAAGATCTGATACTACCGTATCATCCTAACAGAGCACTACGCTCCCAAAATGCAGGTTTACTTGTAATACCTAGAATCTCCAAAAGTACAATGGGAGGCAGAGCCTTCAGTTATCAAGCTCCTCTCCTGTGGAATCAGCTGCCAATCTGGATTCGGGAGTCAGACTCGATCTCTGTTTTTAAGAATAGGGCTAAAACCTACCTTTTTGATATAGCCTACAATTAGGGAGGGATCATGTGTTTCTGAACCCTCCCTTAGTTATGCTGCTAATAGGTTTAGTCAGCCGGGGGACCTCCAGTAATACACTGGGCCTCACTCCTTTCCTCACTCTCTATGAAATATTTTTTTTTTTGCTGGTCATTAACATTTGTTTGTTCTCTCCCATAGATTGAGTCCCCATCGTGCTGTTTGCTCTCTACATGTCTGTTCTTTTCTTCTTCTCTATCCCCTCACCCCCCAGCCAGTCGCAGCAGATGACTGCCCCTCCCTGAGCCTGGTTCTGCTGGAGGTTTCTTCCTGTTAAAAGGGAGTTTTTCCTCTCCACCGTCGCCAAGTGTTTGCTCACAGGGGATCGCCTGATTGCTGGGGTCTTTCTGCAACTGTGGGGGTCCTCCCTACAGTTGATAGTGCTATGAGATGACTGTTGTTGTGAAATGGCGCTATATAAATAAAGTTGAATTGAATTGAATTGAATTAAATAGTTTTTCACCTTGGGACCTCCATGAAGATAGAACTCCAGCGGGATGTTATCTGGTCCTGGTGCTTTGCCTGTCTTCATGTGCTTTATAGTTTTATTTAGCTCATGTAGTGAAGGTGGTGTAGACATCCACTCGCGAGTGGGGTGTTGCGGGGTCTTGCAGAGGAGATCAATAGGGCTGCAAAAGTGACTATTTAACAGACTCTCAAAGTGGGACTTCCAATGGTCAAGGATCCCCTTGGTGTCTGTGATAATGGTGGAGCCATTTGCATCTTTTAGACTACCCACAGATGATCTGGTGGGGCCAAAGATCTCCTTCGTTGCAGCATAAAAATGGCGCATATCCCGTTGGTTGGCATATTTTTGCAAATCTGCTTTTTGCTGCCACCAAGTGTTTTGGGCTTTATGAATCCCTCTCTGGCATGCCGCTTTTGCTTGCTGGTGTTTCTGTTGATTCTTTGCAGACGGATCATTTTCAAACGCAAGACGTGCATGGCGTTTAGCTTCTTTGAGGTCAGTGATTGTTTCATCATTCTCGTTGAACCAGTCTTGGTTTTTCTTGTGTTTGTGACCAATCATTTCTTTGGTGGCAGCAGTCAATGCATCACAGAAAATGGTCCATCGGTCTTCAATTGAGGCATTGTCTGGAAGGCTCAGTTCATTCATGTTTCTACCAATGGCCTCTCTAAAGGACTGCAACATTTGGGGATCGCGGAGCTTGTCACAGTCAAAGCGACGGTGAGGAACGTTTGCCAAAATGCACTTTGGTGGTCGCCGGATCGTAATATTGAGTCGGGAGATCAGGAGGCGGTGATCTGTCCAGCAGTCATCTGCTCCAGGCATGGATCGCGTGATGCAGACATCATTTCGGTCTCTTGTTTTTGTAAGGACATAGTCAAGGGTGTGCCACTTTTTGGAGCGAGGGTGTTTCCAGGTCGTCTTCTGGCGATGGGGGAGTTGGAAAAGGGTGCTTGTTACAATAAGATTGTGTTCAGCACAAAGACCCAGTAAAAGTTCTCCATTTGCATTGCATTTTCCCATACCATGGTGGCCTATGATGCCTTTCCACAGCTGGTGGTGACTGCCAGCTCTGGCACTGAAGTCACCCAGAATAACAAGCTTGTCGGATTCTGGGACTGTCATAATGGTATGTGTGAGCTGTTCATAGAAGGAGGTCTTGCTTTCATCTTCAGATGTAAGTGTAGGTGCATTGAGTTGCTAGCTTTTAGCATGCGGCCTACCTATCTTCCGAGGGAATACTCACACGTGATCTGCATTGTTATTTATGCAAATCCGACGGCGAACGCTGGGGCAGCGTGTGACGACATCCACTCAGTAACTGGCAGGGTGCAGACAGAACACTCAGGTTCAGGTTCAGGTTCAGGTTACTTTGTTTGAACCCGTAGGTAGATTTGTTTTGCAGTCTGGTGACATCCATATTTACAAGACACAAATTACATTCAACATAGACACAAACACAGGCACACATGAAGCTGACTATAAACATGATAAAAATACTCAAGGCTCCATCAATCAGGGTTTAAAAAGACAAAGAGATGGGAGAAAAACCAGAGGTAAGAGAGAAGGGTCATATTAAAAGTTAAAAACTAGTCAAAGAGGTTAAAAACTCAAAGGTCTAAAACCCAATAAAGGATTTAGAACCCAAGTAACATCCTACAAAAATAAGTAAATATAAAATGGAGTTAATAAATAGGTACCTAAATTATGTGCAATATATTGTTACAGCATGTTCACCTCTTTGACAGCAGCAGGAACAAAGCTGTTTTTGTAGCGCTGGGTTTTACGTTTCGGGACAGCAAACCTCCGTCTTCAGGGGAGAAGCTGAAAGTTGAAGTGCAAAGGGTCGGAGTCATCATTTAAAATGGAGGTAGCCATTCTCTGTACTTGTCTGGTGTACAGAGATGTCAGGCTCAGCTGTGGCTCACCAAGCAAACGACTGGACCATCTAACTACCTGATCCATGGATTTCCTCTGTTTCAGTTTTATCTGACCAAACCATGACACTAAAGAAAAGGATAAAACAGATTCAATAAAAGCCCGATAAAACATTGTCATTATGGTTTGGTCAATTTGGAAGCGTGCAAGTTTTCTCAAGCATTGCAAATGTTGCTGACCCTTTTTGCACACCCTTTCACAGTTCTCTTCAAAGTTTAAATTACTATCAATAATCGTCCCAAGATATTTGTAGGATTGTACACATTCGGTGGTCTGGCCTTTTAATACGGTGACCTTGTGTCTGGGAGTTTTCCTCCTAAAGTCAATAATCATGTCTTTAGTTTTTGTTGTATTCAGCTGCAGGTAGGAATCCTCACACCAGTGAACAAAATCATCAGCTACTGGGCCGTGGCCACTCTCACCACCCTGGAGGAGACTGACAATAACTGAGTCATCAGCATACTTTATAATGTGTCTGTTGTCATGTCTCTTCCGACACATGTTTGTGTACAGGATGAAGAGTAGTGGTGACAACACACCCCCCTGAGGAGAGCCAGTAGAAGAGCACTTTAGGTCAGACAATGTACCATTGACCCTTTTTCTCTGCGTCCTGTTGGTTAAGAAATCCAGAATCCAACCCACCAGATTATTGCTCAAATCAAATTGTTGCAGGAGCCTTTCAACTAAGATATGAGGTTGGATTGTATTAAAGGCGGAGGAAAAGTCCACAAATAAAAGTCTGGCGTGTGTCCCATTAAAATCCAGATGTTTAAAAAGCATGTTAAACAGAGTGACAGTGGCATCCTCCACTCCTCTGTGAGGCCTATAGGCAAACTGCAGAGGATCAAATACATGCTCAGTCTGCTTTAGGACCTCACATCTGACCAGTTTTTCAAAAATTTTCATTAAAATTGAAGTCAGACCAACTGGTCTAAAGTCGTTTACCATTTTAGGACAGCTGGATTTTGGAACGGGAACACCCACGGCTTCTTTCCAGATCTTAGGCACATGTTGTGTCTGTAAGGACTTGTTGAAAATGTAATGAAATATAGGACTCAGTTCATGTGCACAGGACTTTACCAAGCGCCCACATATATTATCAGGGCCCTGACTTTTGTTCACTTTTACAGCGCAGAACTCCCTTTTAACATCCTGCACCTCAATATTAAAGTGCTGATTGTCTTTGAGTTTCTGTTTCAAATCTAGTGTTTCTGTGCTAAAATCAAAAGAGTCAAAACGACCATAAAAACAATTAAGGGCATTAGCCAGCTCTGTGTCTTAATTAAAACCATCTAAAAACACACGATTACTGCGCTCTGTGCTCTGCAATAGTTTTCATACTGGCCCAGGCTGAACCAAGTTTCTTTGTTGCCATCTTGCTTTCCAATTCTGATTTATAATTCTGTTTTGCTCTTAAAATTTCGGACCTCAGCTCTTTTGTGGCAACCTGTAGCTCAGAAACAGACCCCTGTTTAAAGGCAAGTGCTTTGTGAACTTCCGCTTCTGAGAGAGAGCAGTCGCTTTTCTTCCCTCTCCCTCCTAATCCTCTCCCTTCTGATCCCAGCTTGCAATGTCACTCTTCTCCTGGCTGAATCTTAATCCAAATGGAAATTATGGATCTGGAAAGCGGCTTATATGCGATTGTCACCTTTAAAAGAAGAAGCGGGTCAGGGGGAACCCAAGGGAGACTCATGGCATTGGAACTCATGTGTCTGTGTGATTCGACTGAGATTGAACTGATCACAGGATCTTCTGTTTTGGCCCCTGGAGTTTTCCTAGTGTATCGAAATTATCTGGGTGAGCTAATCAAATGCGGACCCCGGCGTAGCTCCCTTAACAAATTCAACAATTCATCCAGCTGGGGGGAGCACTGACTGTCAGCGGCAGGATTAACATGGAATTTACTACCTGGCATGCATTGAAGAGAGAACGAACTCTCTGGACATGTTTTACCTATGTTTCGGTAGGTGGATAACATCTGTGGATCGCTGAGTGCTCTCCAGAGAATGATCTAAAGTATGATTCAAGCCTGTATGAAATTGAAGCACAGAATCGAAGAGAGAGAAATTTTTTTATTCTCTGAGTGCACTGTGCAGATTTGACCTTGTGTTTTGGTACCCTTGTTTACATTCCTCCTCGATAAGATAACGCCAGAGAAGTGGCTTATGTCTACCCATACATCAACAATCAGTTGTTGTCGTCAGCGGATTGGTCTCTCGAGGACAATGCCCATGTGCCTTCTGCAAGGAAGAGGAAAAGAGAGACAGACTCTGATCTCTGGTCTTGTTTATAAGTCACATGATTATAACATCTATCCACTGCCTGGAGGCGCCCTCTGCTGCCCACTAACAACTGTTACACTCACATTACACAATGACATGCAAATATACACACACTGCTCTCCCTCCCTCTGCTGTGTGATTGTATCTATTGTCTGCTAATGCATGAGGGTTTTTTTCTGTGTAGTCAAAATCTGGCTCATATACGAGCGTTTATTCTGATTACTATGTTTTTTCTCTCTCCTATTGTGTTTTCCTCCCCCTCCCCTCCCCTCTTTACCTCCACTGTTAACAGGCGCCTTGTATGGCGACGAGTCATTGGATGCGCCTAACGTGCGCGTCCAATGTCAAGTCAAATTCCTCGTGTGTTTACTTGTAAATATACTTGGCAATAAAGCTGATTCTGATTCTGATTCTGATTCTGATTCTGATTTCCTCTGTAAGCAGGATTTAACTGATTTTGTAACCCATGGCTTGTTGTTGGGATATATTTTGACACATTTACGTGGAACGATCTTATTTTTACAGAAAGCCATGTATGAGCATGTGACGTCCACCAAAGAGTCAAAATCATCCCCGCAGGACAGTGTGAACATCTCCCAGTCTGTACAGTTAAAGCATTCCTGGAGGCTGTGCACTGAATCCTCTGTCCACACATCAATATCTCTCGTCTCCACCTTGCCTCTTCTGATAGCAGTTTTATAATGTGGGCAGCAAATGTACACAGTTGTGATCTGAGGATCCTACAGGAGGAAGGGGGAGTGATTTATAGGCCCTCTCTATGGATCCATAGCACAGGTTCAATGTCTTTTTTCGCCTGCTTGGGCAGGAGACATACTGATAAAAGTTTTTAAGTGTCTTCTTTAAAGAAACATGGTTAAAATCCCCATGAATAAAGTTTGGCGCCTCTGGAGAAATTGATTGCAGCTGCTGGATCACATCAAAGACGGTGCTGGAGGTGGAGTCAGCGTCTGCCCTCGGGTGAATGTACACAGTTGTGATGAAAAGCTGGGGGAACTCGCGGGGCAGATAAAAGGGGCAGAGTGACACAGACAGCAGCTCCACATCGGGTGTACAGATGCGCTGTCTGACCGTGACAGATGTGCAGTACTGCTTATTAATGTATAAACATACGCCGCCCCCCTGACGTTTCCCCGTGACCTCTTCCTGCTGATCCGAGCGCAGTGGGGCTCCAAAGCCGTCAATCCACAGGTCTGCGTCTCGGTCATGCACATTAAGCCAAGTCTCGGTATAAGCCATGACACAGCAGTTCTTAAAGTCCTTCTGGTAGCGTACATTCCCTTGAATTTCATCCACCTTGATTCTCAGAGACTGTACGCTCCCAAAAATCATAGAAGGAAGAGGAATGTTACCAAACTGACATCTTCTCAGGCGCAATTTCACGCCTCCACGCTTTCAGCGTTTCCTTCTCCCGTCTCTCCCATCTCTCTTTTCACCGCTGTGTCCGTCTCTCAAAATAAAGTCCGGCAGTTGTGGCTTAGGCTCAATCACAGCCGCTGCATCAACCTTGTTTAAGTGCAGCAACATGTCCCTGGAATAATGTATTCTGCCCGCCATGATGCCTGTCGCATTTACCTCATATACAAAGAGCCGGAGGAAAAGTAGCAGCAGTGCAAAAAAGGGGAGGAAGTCCATGTTGATGGAACCAGGGAGCTCTTTGCCATACAGTCCACAAACATTCCAGGACAGAAACGACACAGAGGATTTCGTAAAAACACATTAAAGTACATAAAAACAAGACACACAGATGACAGACTTTTTCACCAGCTGCCAGTCGCTGCGTGAGCATGCGCCCCAGATGCTCTTCTCCTCATCTCAGGTGATTTCAACCATGTTTCACTGTCTCCCATTCTACCCACATTCACCCAGTATGTCACATGCCACACTAGAGACAATAAAACACTGGACTTATTCTACGCAAACACTAAGGAGGCGTACACCTCATCACCACTCCCCCCACTTGGGAGATCGGATTACAACTTGGTTCATCTCCGGCCGGTGTACAAACCCCTAGTGCACAGACAACCTCCGGCCATGCACACAGTGAAGTTATGGTCTGAGGAGGCAATGGACGCCCTAAAGGACTGCTTTGAAACCACTGCCTGGGAGCAGCTCTGCGATCCACATGGTGAGGACATCGATGGCCTCACTCACACCATCACGGACTACATCAGCTTCTGTGTGGACAACACCGTACCCACCAAGACCATACGGTGTTGCTCAAACAACAAACCCTGGATTAACCCTGAGATAAAAACACTTCTGAGAGAGAAGAAGAGGATCTTCAGGTCGGGGAACAGGGAGATGCTGAAGTCCATACAAAGGGAGCTGAGGAGGAAGATCAGAGAAGGCAAGGACAGCTTCAGGAAGAAGATGGAGGACAAGCTGCAACAGAGCGACATTGGTGGGGTCTGGAGAAACCTTAAAACCATCTCTGGGCTCCAGAATACCTCCCCCCAGGCAACGGGGGGCAGGGAGTGGGCAAACAATCTGAATCTGTTTTTCAATAGGTTTGACCAACCGCCCTCCCCCCCGACTGCACGACAACCACTGCTGCATCTGAAGACATCAAGTCCTGCTGTCCACTCCCCACTCCACCATCACCCCCCCACTCCCAACACACAGCCCCCCAACCTGACCCTCACTAAGACCCAGGTGAGGATGGAGCTGAGGAAGATCAAGGCGAGGAAGTCGTCGGGACCGGACGGCATCAGTGCAAAGCTCCTCAAGTCCTGTGCAGACCAGCTGTGTGGGATTGTGGAGTACATCTTCAGCCTGAGCCTGAAGCTGGGGAGAGTACCACAGTTGTGGAAAACATCTTGTGTGGTACCTGTACCAAAGACTTAACACCCCAAAGGTCTGAAAAGCTACTGACCAGTGGCCCTGATGTCCCACATGATGAAGACCCTGGAGAGACTGCTCCTTGCTCACCTCCGTCCCCTGGTGGGACCAGTGATGGATCCACTCCAGTTCGCCTACCAGCATGGCATTGGGGTGGAGGATGCGGTCATCTTCCTCCTTCACCGTTCACTGTTCCACCTGGAGAAGCCCGGGAATTCGGTGAGGATCACATTTTTTGACTTCTCCAGTGCTTTCAACACCATCCAACCGATGATCCTGAAGGACAAGCTGCTGTGCGCAGGGGTGGACCAGCACCTGTCATCATGGTTCCTGGACTACCTCACAAACTGGCCACAGTTTGTGAGAACCCGGGACTGTGTGTCTGACACGATCATTGGTAGCATGGGGGGCCCCCAGGGAACGGTTCTGGCTCCCTTCCTGTTCACCCTTTATACTGCGGACTTCTCACACAACACAACACACTGCCATCTACAGAAGTTCTCTGACGACTCTGCGATCGTTGGCCTCATCTCCAACGGAGATGAAGCTGAGTACAGAGGGCTTATCCAGGACTTCGTGGACTGGTGCCATCGGAACTGCCTCCAGATCAACGCAAGGAAAACTAAGGAGCTGGTGGTGGACTGCCGCAGGCAAGGACAACCCCTCACAGCACCAGTAAATATACAGGGAACAGACATCGAGATGGTGACATCCTACAAATACCTGGGTGTTCATCTGAACAATAAACTAGACTGGTCACACAATACTGACACACTCTACAAGAAGGGACAGTGCAGGCTGTTCCTACTGAGGAGACTCAGGTCTTTTGGTGTACAAGGGCCGCTGCTGAAGACATTCTACGACACGGTGGTGGCATCAGCCATCACTTTTGGAGTGGTCTGCTGGGGCAGTGGCATTACAGCAGCCGATAGGAAGAGACTGAACAAACTGATCAAGAAACCTAGCTCTGTCCTGGGGCAGCGCCTTGACCCAGTGGAGGAGATGGGAGAGAGAAGGATGGTGGCTAAACTGTCATCTCTGCTGGAGTCCAAGTTCCACCCTATGTAGGACACACTGAATGCACTAAGGAGCTCATTTAGCAGCAGACTACATCATCCTAGGTGCACAACCAAGAGGTTTCGCAGGTCCTTCCTACCTACGGCTGTCAGACTGTACAACCTAAGCAGGGCTGCTTGCAGAGATAGCAAAAAGACGTGACAACCTAATAGTATTGAATGCAAAAGACGCAATAGACTTACACAATGGTCCTCTCCGGTATACAACTAGGAAAATACCAGTAGCTATGGAGGGTGACAATATGTATGGGTACATAATCATACCATGTAGGATAACTAAGTAGACGGTTATGCTGTTTCATTCCATCTAGCTACAATGCTCCCCACTGTGTGTGTTTATATATTTATATATTTATTCCATCTAGCTACAATGCTCCCCACTGTGTGTGTTTATATATTTACATATTTATTCCATCTCGCGACAATGCTCCGCACTGTGTTTATATATTTATATATTTATTCCATCTAGCTACAATGCTCCACACTGTGTGTCTATATATTTATGTTTATATGTACACATGTATACTCGCTGCCCTTGTTTTTTCTTGCCTTCTGATTGTTGCTCTGAGTGTTGATATCCCTGTGGTGTTGCAATCCTGGAATTTCCCCATTGTGGGACTAATAAAGGCTAATCTTTTCTTATCTTATACACTGAGATCAGAGTGAGGAAATGTTTTTGGGTGAGCGGGATTCGGATGGTCATTATTGGCTCATTGATTGCAGTTGGGACAAGGTTGTGTTGGTCCACAAGCTGGGATCGGATGGCAAAGCCTACACCATGGATACGTGGATCTTCTGTATCCTTTCCCTTCCAGAAAATGGTGTAGTTTGATCCAGTTTCCTTGATGTTGCCTTCCTCAGCAAGTCTAGTCTCACTTACAGCTGCTATGTCGATGTTAAAGCGTGCAAGTTCTTTACATACCAGAGTTGTATGACATTCTGAGCGCTCGCTGCTCCTCGTGTCCTGCAGTGTGCGGATGGTCCAAGCACCCAGGATGAAAGGTTTTGTAATGAAAACCCTTGTAATGGAGGAATGGCCTGCCCGATCTGAATCCGAGTGGTGTTCAATTATTGGACTTCTGTGCCAACCACGGTTTGTCCATAACAAACACCATGTTCAAGCATAAGTGTGCTGATGCAGTTTATATTTTGTTCTTCCAGTCCTCTAGAGGGCGTTAGGATCTGTAGTAGTTTTAGGCTTGCCAGTAGGTGGCAAGAAGGAGAGACCTAGCATACTGAATGTCAACAGAAACATGAGTCTGCGTTGCTGTTCTTTCTAAAGCCATCCACTCATTTCCAGCCCTTTGAGTGGCAATATGAGTAAATTTAGCAGTTTATTGTGATGGTCAGACAAAGTATAATTGATTATTGGAATAAGTTTAATAAGTTTTACGGACATTAATCAGAGATGTGTCTTGTGATAGTGAAGTCTAATCTGAGTTCATATAGTAACACTGCTTAGTTAATGTTAACCCTTTAATGCACAGTTTGTGCACATTATCTTTTTTTTTAGTTTCTAAATACTTCATTGTATTTTGTATCTTTACAATTTCACACTTTTTTGCATTAAATCCTAGTCCAAAATGACACCTGCCTGTTCCTTGGAGGAAGTGATGCAAGAGAGAGTTTAGCTGGCTGTGAATCTTAATATAGATCACGAGTCACATTGGGTGCAACAGTACAGTGAAATCATAGCACTCGGTGAGGGACCACAGTGACAGTTGGTGGAATTCACCGTACATTTAGCATCAGCAGTCCTACCCAGTCGTCAAGATGGAAGAAACGCAAAGTGAAAAAAGGTCACACTCCTCAAAGTCACGTTCCTCTCACTCATCCAAGTCCTCTGTACATTCCAGGAAACTGACTGCTCGATCAGCTGTAGGATCTAGGAGGTCATCAGATTCAAGCCGAGCCAGTATGGCAGCAGCACATGCCCAAGCAGAAGCTCAAGAAGCAAAAGCCAGGCTACCATATGCTGAGAGAGAGATGAGCATTAAAGTGGAAAAGGCACAGTTAGAGGCAACTCTGGATGTACTCAACCTACAAAAGGAAGCAGATGCAGCCAGGGCTAAAGCAGAAGTGATGAAGTCTGCTGTAGCTCAGCTCATTATCCCAGAACACAGCGAAGAGTTGAGCTTCTTGCCTCTAGAACAAACTGCAGAACAAAAAGTGAGTGAATACTATATATAAACAAGCATAGTTGTATTGATCCATCTGAAAAGAAAGAGACTTCAACAGGACAGTACACATCAGGAACAACATTCCGCACTGATTTACTCACATCTCCATGCCAAACAAGAACCAGCTCATTGCCCAGTCAGCCACAAGATGGCACCAAGCAACCACCACAAAGTGATGCAATTCACCAAGCTTCTCATAATGTGTTGCAGTCACAACAGATATCAAATTCAAATGATGCAAACAACACTATCAGTGACCTTGCCAGGTTCTTAGTCAGAAGTCAACTATTAACAGGAGGACAGACAAAATTTGATGACAAACCAGAGAGTTATCTTAGCTGGAAAGCCACATTCCAGAGTACCATCAGAGACCTCGGTCTTACAGCCAGTGAATAACTAAACCTCCTCATTAAGTGGCTTGGCCCTGAATCTTCTGAACATGCTAAGAGATTAAAAGCAGTCAATATCAAGCATCCATCTGCTGGTCTGAACATGGTCTGGATGAGACTGGAAGAATGCTACGGCTCACCAGAAGCAATAGAAAAGTCCATGTTTGCAAGAATCCAAAACTTCCCAAAGCTCACAAGCAAAGAGCCACACAAGCTTTGTGATCTATCAGATCTACTGTGTGAACTGGAAGCAGCAAAGCTGGATGGATATCTGCCAGGCTTGAGTTACCTAGACACAGCAAGGGGTGTAAGTCCAATCGTGGAAAAGTTGCCCTTTCACCTTCAAGAGAAGTGGACAATGGTAGGGTCAAAGTATAAAGAAGACCATCATGTAAGCTTCCCACCTTTCTCATTCTTTGTTGAATTTGTGAAAGGTCAAGCCAAGGCAAGGAATGACCCAAGCTTCAACACGACTTACAGCCCACCTGTCAATCCTACAATCAGTTAAATAAAAGGAAAATCACAAGGTCACTACATGCAGAAACAATCAGTTACGGTACACAAAACAGACGTGTCAGTGGGAGTAAAGACAAAGGAAGGAGGCAAAGACATTAAAAGACAAGTGAATCAGAATCAGAATCAGAATCAGAATCAGGTTTATTGCCATTGTTCATGTAGTACACAAACTAGGAATTTGTCTCGGTACAATGCTGCAACATTAAACATGATAAGATAAGAGAAATAAACTATACATGTAATAAAGTGTAGGATAAGATTAAGTGATACTGGTCAACAGTTAAAATATATATTAGCCAGCAGCAGATACTGTGGAGAACTATATAGTGCAGTCGGTAATGCAGGAAGAAAACAGTGATGATTGACATGAGTCTGGTTGAGCTGCTGTACATGGTGCACGAGAGTCACTTAGTGTTCAGCAGTCTAATGGCAGAGGGGAAGAAGCTGTTCATGTGACGGGAGGTTTTAGTCTGGATGGACCGAAGTCTTCTACCAGAGGGGAGGGGGGCAAACAGTACGTGACCAGGGTGTGAGGGATCGGCTATGATCCGGCCAGCACGCCTCCGGGTCCTGGAGATGTACAGATCCTGGAGAGATGGGAGCTTGCAGCCGGTCACCTTCTCAGCAGTGCGCACGACGCGCTGCAGCCTTAGTCTGTCCCTGGCAGTGGCTCCTGCGTACCACACGGTTATGGAGGTGGTGAGGATGGACTCGATGATGGCTGTGTAGAACTGCACTAACATCTTGGTGGGTAGCTTGAGCTTCCTCAGCTGCCGCAGGAAGAACATCCTCTGCTGGGCTTTTTTGATGAGTGAGCTGATGGTCAGCTCCCATTTGAGGTCCCTGGTGATGGTAGTGCCTAGGAAGCGGAAGGAATCAGCAGTGGTGATGGGAGAGCCTGAGAGGGTGAGGGGGGGCAGAGGAGTAGTGACTTTCCTGAAGTCTACAATCATCTCCACTGTCTTCAGAGCGTTCAGCTGCAGGTTGTTATTGCTGCACCAGGACGCCAGCTGGGCCACCTCTCTCCTGTAGGCGGACTCGTCGCCGTTGGAGATGAGCCCGATGAGGGTGGTGTCGTCCGCAAACTTGATCAACTTGACAGACTGGTGGCTGGAGGTGCAGGAGTTGGTGTAAAGGGAGAAGAGTAGGGGGGAAAGTACACAGCCCTGGGGTGATCCGGTGCTGATGCTAGTATAGTCTGAGACAGTCTTTCCCAGCCGCACATGCTGCCTCCGGTCCGTCAGGAAGTCGATGATCCACCTGCAGAGGGAGTCAGGCACGTTGAGCAGGGACAGCTTGTCCCGGAGCAGAGCGGGGCGGATGGTGTTGAATGCGGAGCTGAAGTCCACAAACAGGATCCTGGCGTAGGTTCCCGGGGAGTCCAGGTGCTGCAGGATGGAGTGGAGGGCCAGGTTGACTGCATCGTCTACAGACCTGTTGGCTCGGTAGGCAAACTGCAGCGGGTCCAGGAGAGGGGTGGTGATGGACTTGAGGTGGGACAGGACCAGGCGCTCAAAGGACTTCATGACTACAGAGGTGAGCGCTACAGGTCTGTAGTCATTAAGTCCAGTGATCCGTGGCTTCTTGGGGACAGGGATGATGGTGGAGGATTTGAGGCAGGATGGCACGTGGCATAACTTAAGGGAGGTGTTAAAAATGTCTGTGAATACAGGAGCCAGCTGTTTCGCACAGAGTCTCAGGGTGGAGGGAGACACGCCGTCTGGGCCGGGGGCCTTGCGCGGGTTCAGTCTGGAGAACTGTTTGAGCACATCCTGCTCACTGATGATAAGGGGAGGGGGGGAGGAGGGGGGGGTGCCTTAAATGAAGTAGGGAATGTGTATGGGAGGGTTGAGAGGGTTGAGGTTTTTTTTTTTTTTGTTTTTTTTTTTAAATCTCAACCCTCCCAAACCCTGTGACGTATGGGACAATGTCCCATACGTCACAAACCACACTCACTGAAAGGATGCAGGGGTTTCAGAACTATGTTGCTTGAGGACAGGAAAAAGGTACTCAAAGACAACAACATCTGCTATCGCTGCCTTGCTTCCACCACCCACCAAGCCAGGGACTGTCAAGTAACAATCAAGTGTGAAGAATGTGACAGCCTCAAACACCTGGCAGCCCTCCACCCAGGCCCAGCTCCAATAGCATCTAAGCCTCCCTCATCTCCTATAGAGAACGGCGGGGAGCAAGAACTCACACAAGACTTAGATGTCACAGCCACACGTACCGAGGTATGTGGAAATCAAATCAGAGAAAAATCCTGCTCCAAGATCTGTTTGGTGCAAGTTTACCCGAAAGGTGAGCCACACAACATGAAAAAGATGTGTGCAATAATAGATAATCAAAGTAACCAATCACTCGCAAAAACAGAGTTTTTTGAAACATTCAACATTCGAGGCACAGCCACACCTTACACACTGAAGACGTGTGCTGGCACAACACAAGTAACTTGTAGAAGAGCCTGCGACTAAATAGTTCAGTCATTGGATGGGAAAATGAGCTTTCCCCTCCCCACGTTCATAGAATGCAATGCTATCCCCAACTATAGGGAAGAAATGGGGCTGCACGGTGGAGCAGTGGTTTAGCACTGTGGCAGCACAGTTTTACCCTCGGCCGGGGGACCGCGGGGATCATGAGATCGTGGGTTCGATCCCAGCCCCTGACCAACAGTGAGCTGTGTGGAGTTTGCATGTTCTCCCCGTGTTGCGCGGGTTTACTCCGGGATTTCTCCGGTTTCCTCCCGCATACCAAAACATGTAGGTTTAGGGCGCTCGCGCACGCAGCGACCAGCAGCCGGTGGCTTGTCACCAGACTGCAAACCAAGTCTACCTACGGGTACAAATAAGTAACAAAAAAAAAAAAAAAAAAAAAAAAAAAACTATAGGGAAGAAATACCCACTGCAGAAGCTGCCTCACATCACCCCCATCTGAAAGCAATAGCTGCTGAAATACCACCCCTTGAACCAGACACTGACATACTGCTGCTAATAGGATGCAACCTTCTCAGAGTACACAAGGTGAGAAAACAAATCAGTGGCAGGCACAATGACCCGTTTGCACAAAAGCTTGACCTGGGCTGGGTTATCATCGGTGATGTGTGTCTGGGCACCGCCCACAAGCCAAGTGAGGTAAACGCTCTCAAAACACACGTGCTGGACAATGGACGCCCAAGCTATCTCACTTCCTGTGACAGTCACTTCAGTGTAAAAGAGAGCTTCACAATGAGCCAACCGAAAGCTGTCTCCAACCTACTGCCACCTTCAAACCCACATGCAAAGCCCACAGTTGAGAATCTAGGGGAAGTCATCTTCTGTTGCACTAATGAGACAATCACCTCGCACGCTCTGTTGAAGACACAATCTTTCTGAAAAAGATGGAAGGGTCCTTCAAAGATGACACAAACAGCTGGGTGACACCACTCCCATTTTGTAGCCCCAGACGCCTACTCCCTGACAACAGGTGCTACGCCTACAAGTGGCTCATATCTCTGCGACGTATGCTTGACAAGAAGCCAGACATGAAGGCACACTTTTTTGAGTTCATGCAGAAGATGCTCGGCAACAAACATGCTGAGCTGGCACCACCTCATGATAGAGACAAAGAGACCTGGTATCTTCCCGTTTTTGGCATATACCACCCACAGAAGCCTGGGAAGATCCATGTGGTGTTCGATTCCAGTGCACAGTTTGATGGAGTTTCCCTCAATGATGTACTGCTGTCAGGGCCTGACCTAAACAGCACACTCGTAGGTGTACTCCTCCGCTTCAGAAAAGTACCTGTCGCTATCACAGCTGACATCGAGCAGATGTTTTACTGCTTTGTTGTCCAAGAAGATCACAGAGATTGCCTTCGCTTCCTGTGGTATGAAAACAATGACCTGATCAAAGAAGTGGTGGACTATTGCATGAGGGTGCATGTTTTCGGTAACAGTCCCTCCCCTACGGTGGCAATCTATGGGTTGAGGATGGCAGCAAAGGAAGCAGAAGGTGAATATGGAACTGATGCTTGAAACTTCATAGAACAGGATTTATATGTGGACAATGCATTAAAGTCTTTCTCGACAGAAGCTGAGGCTATAGACGTTCTACAAAGAGCCCAGAGAATGCTCGCACTCTCTAATCTACGTCTCCACAAGATTGCCTCCAACAAAGTAGAAGTAGTGAACGCTTTCCCACCTGAAGACAGGGCAAATGAACTCAAAGACCTTGATCTGTCTACAGACAAGCTCCCAGTTCAGCATAGTTTGGGTGTGATTTGGGACACCACATCAGACACGTTCACATTTGATGTTCCACGAGAGCAAAAGCCCTTTACTCGACGAGGTGTGCTGTCAACTGTTAACAGTCTGTTCGATCCTGTCGGGCTGCTAGCACCTGTAAGCATCAAAGGCAGACTTCTTCTCAGAGAGCTCTCCAGCAGCACTCTCGAGTGGGACAGCCCTTTGCCTAAAGACATGTATGACAATTGGAGAAAATGGCATGACTCTCTGCATCATCTCAAGACACTGAACATTCCCCATACCTATGTTTCATTCTCCATCTTGCAAGCCAAAGTCACTGAACTCTGTGTGTTCTCAGACGCTTCAGTTAAAGCTATAGCTGCAGTTGCCTACTTGAGAGTCATGCACGAAGACGACCACAACGAAGTCAGGTTTGTCATGGGTAAGGCCAAACTAGCCCCGGTGCCAGAGCTCACCATTCCGAGGCTAGAACTGTGTGCTGCAGTGCTCGCTGTGGAAATATCTGAGCTTCTCAGGGAAGAACTAAAGATGAAAATTGACAAGACCACATTTTACACTGACAGCAAAGTGGTGTTGGGATACATCCACAACCAACACAGAAGATTCCATGTATATGTTAACAATCGTGTCCAGAGAATCAAGCAATCATCTCTGCCTGGCCAGTGGAAGTATGTCCCAACAGAGCACAATCCTGCTGATCATGGCTCTCGCTCTCTGCCAGCAGGGAAGATCTCCAGTACTACATGGTGGTCTGGTCCAACCTTCCTGCTCGACAAACAGACTGTCACTCCTGAAAAAGGCCCATTTGAGCTCATCGATCCAGAGTCAGATGTGAAATTCGATAGAACGTGACAATGCTTGTGACAAGAACTAACCTCAAAGCCTTGGGTTCATCACATTTTGAACGTTTCTCAAAGTGGACCTCCCTTGTCAAAGCAGTAGCTTACCTACGTCACATTGCTTACAGTTTCAAGTCCAAAGAAGGTAACAGACGTAGAAGCTGGCATCTCTGTAAAACAAGTCTCACAGAAGAAGCCTTAACACAAGCAGAGTACACAATCATCAGATGTGTCCAACATGAAGTGTATGCAGAAGAAATCAAGTGCATCAAGACAAAACAAGACATAACACGGAACAGTTCCCTTTACAAGCTCAATCCGATCATTGATGACAATGATGTACTCCAAGTAGGAGGACGTCTGTCAGAGTCAAAGCTGCCAAGTCATGAAGTCAATCCTCTTTTAATCCCAGCAATGCATCATATCGCTACATTGCTCATTCGACATCACCATGAAGCTGTTAAGCATCAAGGAAGACATTTCACTGAGGGTGCAGTGAGAGCAAGTGGCATGTGGTTAGTGGGTGCCAAGAGATCCATCAGCAGTGTCATCCACAAATGCATGACCTGTAGGAAGCTTCGAGGCAAGACAGAGCAGCAAATCATGGCAGACTTGCCCGCTGAATGTTTGCAAACTGATCCCCCATTTTCTTATGTTGGCCTAGATGTATTTGTACTGTGGGAGGTTACAATGTGACACACTAGAGGTGGTCAAGCCAACAGCAAACGATGGGTGGTTCTCTTCACGTGCATGTCTACAAGAGCCATTCACATCGAAGTAATCAAAACGCTCAGCTCTTCAAGTTTTATTAATGCTCTTCGTAGATTTTTCACCATCAGAGGTCCTGCTAAACAGCTAAGATCCGACTGCGGGACCGACTTTGTCGGCGCATCCAAGGAATTGAAGGTGGATCCTCCAAAGCCTTGTGTGACAAGTGTGGAAGACTACCTATGCAAACAGAGGTGCTCCTGGGTGTTTAACCCTCCTCACTCATCCCACATGGTAGGCACGTGGGAGCGTATGATCGGCATAGCATGACGCATCCTGGACTCAATGCTCTTACAATCAGGAAACCCCATGCTAACCCATGAGGTCCTAAAAACATTGCTGGCTGAAGTCACAGGTATTATCAACGCGAGACCTCTGGTGCTGGTTTCCTCAGATCCGGAAGCTCCTTTGATCCTGACACCCATGACTCTTCTCACATAGAAGACTAATGCAATCCTAATTCCACCTGGAGATTTCACCAAAGCCGACATGTACAAACACCAGTGGAAGAGAGTTCAAGTCCTTGCCGACACCTTCTGGGCCCACTGACAAAAAGAGTACCTGAACATGCTCCAGAGTAGTCAGAAGTGGCAGCGCAACAAACCAAACCTGGAAGAAGGGGACGTCATTCTTCTTAAGGATAAGCACCTAAAATGGAATGAATGGCCTATGGGCATCATCGTGAAGACTCTCCCAAGCAAGGATGGAGTCGTAAGGAAGATGGAGGTCAAAGTGACATGAAACAAAACTACAAAGACTTTCTCCAGACCCATCTTGGACTGTATACTCCTTTTATCTCCAACAAATTAGTTTATAAGTTTAGTGGCATTCTTACAATAATGACAGGCGGGGAGTGTGTTGATGCAGTTTATATGTTGTTCTTCCAGTCCTCTAGAGGGCGTTAGGATCTGTAGTAGTTTTAGGCTTGCCAGTAGGTGGCAAGAAGGAGAGACCTAGCACACTGAATGTCAACAGGAACATGAGTCTGCGTTGCTGTTCTTTCTAAAGCCAGCCACTCATTTACAGCCCTTTGAGTGGCAATATGAGTAAGTTTAGCAGTTTATTGTGATGGTCAGACAAAGTATAATTGATTATTGAAATAAGTTTAATAAGTTTTACAGACATTAATCAGAGATGTGTCTTGTGATAGCAAAGTCTAATCTGAGTTCATATAGTAACACTGCTTAGTTAATGTTAACCCTTTAATGCACGGTTTGTGCACATTATCTTTGTTTTTTTTAGTTTCTAAATACTTCTTTGTATTTTGTATCTTTTCAGTTTCACACTTTGTTGCATTAAATCCTAGTCCAAAACAACACCTGCCTGTTCCTTGGAGGAAGTGATGCAAGAGAGAGTTTAGCTGGCTGTGAATCTCAATATAGGACACGAGTCACGCTGGGTGCAACAGTACAATAAGGGTGTCCACATGTGCACCAGGACACCCTAGGTTGCTGGTCGATGATCGATTTTGTTATCGTGTCATCATACCTGGGACCGTATGTCTTGGACACTCGGGTAAAGAGAGGTGCAGAGATGTCAACTGATCACCACCTGGTGGTGTGTTGGATCAGATGGCAGGAGAGGATGCCATTCAGAGCTGGTAGACCCAAACGTATAGTAAGGGTGTGCTGGGAATGTCTGGCTGAGGCCCAGTCCGGGAGGTTTTCAACTCCCACCTCCGGAAGAACTTCAACCATATTCTGAGGGAGACTGGAGACTTAAAAAGGAGCATCCCTGAAAGGCTCAGTCCTTCACAATCAATGATGGGGTGAGGTTCACCACTTTGTGACCAACTGCATGGGTAAATAGTGCAACAGTTTAAGAATGTTTCTCAGTGTACAATAGAAGGGAATTTAGGGATTGTCAAAAATTGCCCTACCAGGGCAGGATGAAAACCCAAACACCCACTGAGAGTTGCCAACATTTAATAACAAAGGCACACAAAAATAACACAGACAAAAACTTGCATAATCTGACAGAAACCGGGAAGTAGTGACATACAGAAACGCCGGGAAAACAGGGCTCACGTCTGGGGAGATGGGAGAACAGCCTGGACAGGACCAGGCTGCGGCATACAAGAACGCCGGGATAAAAGGGAGAAAAGAAGCTTAGGTCCAGACGCAGCACACTCGTTCAAACACACAAAAACACTGAGAAACACTCAGAAGGACGCTGCCACAAGCAATCGACACAGCAGTCCTTAAATATGGCAAGCAGGGAATAATTACAAATGATAACCATGTATGAGTGAAGATAATCAGGTAAACTAGTGGCAGCTGTGACAGTCCGCAAACAGAATTTGACAGATGGAAATAACACAAGGCGCTGGCACAATAAAAGCACGGACCAGGAATAAATACTAAAAATGACAAACAAGAAAATAAACAAGAATTGATTACAATATGAGCATAAACCGGAGAAGTCAAAAAGGCAAAAATAACCACCAAGGTGAGGACAAGATGAATACAAACAAGAGATGCAAATAATATACATGAAAACCAAAATACAACCAGAGTGATGAGGACAAGGATGAAGAAGGCTCAAATATAAACACAGGACAAAATGATTTATAATATAAGATAATCTTGCCTCAGTATAATAATACATAAGGCACTGATGACCAAACTGAAATTATGATAACAAACAACAAATGGCAGACTCTAACAAACTACAGGCAAGACCAACTCAAATACAACATAAACTGAGACGAAGAAATACAGAAAAATAATCCAACATAAACTGAGGCATGAGCACGGCGCCACCCCCCCCCCCCCCCCCCCCCCCCCCCGTGCTCAGCATCATGACAGGGATTTCATCATTAACAGTCCATGATCATCAAAAGATTGAGAAAATCCAGTGAAATGTCTGCACACATGCAACAAGGCTAAAAACAAGGAGTGGATGCCCGTGACCTTCAATCCCTCAGGCAGCACTACTTTAAAAACCGACGTTCTGTGAAGTATTTTACCACGTGGGCTCAGAAGCATATATACACACGTGTACCACACTAAACATAGACCAGAGGAAGCAAAAGAGAGAGTTGTCTCAGGAGATTAGAAAGAAAATTATAGACAAGCATGTTAACGGTATAGGCTATAAGACCATCTCCAAGCAACTTGATGTTCCTGTGACTACAGTTGCACATATTATTCAGAAATTTAAGATCCACGGGACTGTAGCCAACCTCCCTGGACGTGGCCGCAGGAGGAAATGGATGAAAGGATGAAAAATGGAAGTGATGGATAATACAAATGGTAACAAAAGAGCCCAGAACAACCTCTAAACACATTCATGGTGAACTCCAAGGTCAAGGTACATCAGTGTCAGATCGCACCATCTGTCGTTGTTTGAGCCAAAGTGGACTTCATGGGAGACGACCAAGGAGGACACCACTGTTGAAAACAAATCATAAAAAAGCCAGATTGGAATTTGACAAACTGCTTGTTGACAAGCCACAAAACTTCTGGGAGAATGTCCTATGAACAGACGAGACAAAACTGGAACTTTTTGGCAAGGCACATCAGCTCTATGTTTACAGATGCAAAAATGAAGCATACCGAAAAAAGAACACTGTCCCTACTGTGGAACATGGACGAGGTCCTGTTATGTTCTGGGGCTGCTTTGCTGCGTCTGGCACAGGGTGTCTTGAGTCTGTGCAGGGTACAATGAAAGTCAAGACTAACAAGATATTCTAGAGAGAAATGTGCTGCCCAGTGTCAGACAGCTTGGTCTCAGTCGTAGGTCATGGGTCTTGCAACAGGATAATGACCCAAAGCACACCGCTAAAAACAGCCAAGAATGGCTAAGAGCGAAACATTGGACTATTCTAAAGTGGCCTCCTATGAGCCCTGATCTAAATCCTATTGAACATCTGTGGAAGGAGCTGAAACATGCCATCTGGAGAAGGCACCCTTCAAACCTGCGACAACTGGAGCAGTTTGCTCATGAGGAGTGGGCCAAAATACCTGCTGAGAGGTGCAGAAGTCTCATTTACATTTACAGAAATGGTTTGATTGCAGTGATTGCCTCAAAAGGTTGTGCAACAAAATATTAAGTTAAGGGTACCATCATTTTTGCCCAGGCCTGTTTCATGAGTTTGTTTTTTAAAATAATTATGTTGAACCACAATTCAAAAGCATTGTCTGATTTTCATCGGTTAATTTTCATAGAATTTTTATTTATTACCACTTTTGTCAGATTCAAGTTATTTCTGTGACCATTGTGGGTTTTCTTTCATTTACAGGGGGGTACCAACAATTTTGTCCACGTATGTACTTAAGGTTGTTTCCAAATAATAGACCAAATGTATGAGAGTGTCACAAGCTGAGTTCTGGATATTTTGCCAGACTCAGCCTCATGGCTTTCCCCTGTATTTTTATCTACCTGTTGCATTTTATGCCTCTTTGGGCCTATGCATTTTTGTTCTGTTTGCCATTTTTCCTGTTTGTGCAGTGTTATATTTTTATTTCTGGATTTAATTTTATCTATACTTGAGTATGTTATTTTATTTATATCCCTAGTATTGTTTTTTTTTTTTTTCTGCTGACAGCTGTCAGGGGTGTGAAGCTTCTTGTGGGCGTGCCCTGTCAGCTGACAGTTTCTGGTTTGCCTTCCTCTCATGGAACCAGCTGACCCTGATCATGTATCATTGCCTCCTCCTGCCCGCTCAGGTATTCACACCTGTCAATTATTATGTAATGGGTTTGGAGCCCCTTATATGGGCTCTATTTTCATTTTGGGTTTGTCTCTGCTTTTGGTTATACTTCCTCATCTCCACCAGAGCTCATCCTCACTCTGGTGTGTAAAACTTGTAAGTGTATTCCTCTCTTATTTGTATTTTTTTAGTTTAGTGCACTTTGTTTAACTTTACGTTAGTTGTCTTCAATAAATTTGACTACCTCACAGTTCAGCGCATGGGTCTATCGCTCTCTGCCCTGAGGGGCGATTCATGACAGAAAGCGGCAACCAGTTGAGACCCAGCTGCTGTGAGTTAGTTGATTTTTGTTTCTTTCACTCCTCGGCGGTGAGGCTCGTTTGTTTTCCATTTTTCCTCATTTGTTTTCTTTCTTTCCTCACTGAGATTACCATGTTTTTCACCACGGAGGGACTAGATGAAATGGAGCGGTGGCCAGTGTGCATGCTGGAGGATATCATGTGACATGCTCGAGCTTCCTGTACCCCCGAGGCAGCCCGAGAATGCCGGGAGGGCATGGTGCAGGTGCTCGAGGCATGTCCCAGCCTGTGGGATTACCCAGAGCTCACAGACCTACTTCTTCCCGTATTCCTCCCTCCATCTGTGAGCAATGAGCCGTGGAAACCAGCTCCAATGCCAGCGCCTGCACCAACTAAGGGCAAGCGCTTGTGCAAAAGGAAACCTCCAGCCTCTCGTCACTCTCTGGCAGCTCTCCTCCTCCCGAGCTTTGGTCTGCTCCATCGGCCGAGGAGCTGGAGGAATGCATACAGGTTTTACTGGCGGAGACAGACCTCCTGCTAGAGGCTAAGCCGTGGCTTCTCCCAGATTTGGCACAGGAATTAAAGGAATATTCACTGAGGGAACTGGAGCTGGAGCTGATGGTGGAGTGCCCCCCGACTCCGAAGCCTCTCCCTCTCCATGGTGAGTCTACGCCTCCACTTACCTCTCATCACCGCCAACCTAAGAAATCCTGCCGGAAGAATGCATCCACCTCCTCTTCAGCAGCCCCTCCTTCACCGAGTCAGAAATCTCCCGCAGCGATCCTCTCCGAATTTTCTTCTCCAGCTACATCTTCAGCCAACCCCACTATCGCTGCTTGTTCTCCCTCTTCCTCAGTGATTTGTCCAGATGCTGATGGACTGGTTGTCTCCTTCTTGGCTCTGCCTGCCACCATGTCTGCAGAGACAGCTCCTCCACGATCCTCTGAAGGGCCCACGACAGCTGCAGTCATGGAGAGGGCGGATTATACACCAGGTGCAGCAGAAAACATCATTCTCCGGGAACAAAGGTAAACGTTTTTTCATTATCCATCACTTAAACATGAATTACCTTGTCTGATTCCCGGTGGTGAGGCTCAAACTGTGTGATCCTCTGAGTCCTTACCATCTGCTGCAGCTATACCCTTTTCTCCTACACTATCTGTGTCTCCTCCTATTCTTCCCGAGCGCCCGCCAGCCCCAGGGTTCAGCCGCCGGGTGACAGAGGAGCCTGCGGGTTCAGAGGACCGAGTCCCATCCCCATAGCTGTGGACCGGACAAGGAGAGGGTGCTGCCTCCAACCTGAAGCCTGCGATGATGGGAGATTTTCCCCTGGCTTCACTGATCTAGGATCTAGCACCAGCAGAGGAGTCATCTCCGGAGTTCACACAGGATGAACCACCGGTGTGGGTTACCTCGCTGGAGGAGATCAGGATCACACTAACCTCCATGCCTGCTGCAGGGGCCACTGCAGCAGAGTGGGAGCTGGACCCCCGAAAGACTTCACCCGATACATCGCCACCCGGATCGTCCGTTTCCTGGATGGCGGTGGAGCTTGAGTACAGGCAAGTACACTCCTTTGTTTCTGTTCCCCTTTTAGAGAATTCTTGCCTGGCTCTAGGTGGGGAGAGTTAAGTGCAGCCATCAGCTGAGCTCACTTCGCCGGGCTCCACTGCTACCGGTGACCCTGACACCGTGTGTGTGCATCTTTTGTCTGAGCTTTCTCCCAGGGTCACCAAGAGCGATCCACCTATGCCAGATGTCTCAGTGGATCCAGGCTGACCGTCCGAGATTGCCGTGGGTGCAGCTCCTCCCGCTGAGGTCATCACAGGTGCTTCGTCCCAGCCCAGGACCTCTGTGGGTGCTGCTTCCCCTCCAGCTGAGGTCTCCTAGGGTGCATCATTGGCCAGTCTGGGTCCATCGTGGGTACGGCCGAGACCCAGCCCAGGCCCACCGAGAGTAAAGCCGTGGCCCAGTCCGGGTCCACCATGGGTGCAGCCATGGCCAAGTCCGGGTCCACCGTGGGAGCTGCTTTGGCCCAGTCCGGGTCCACCAAGGGTGCAGCTCCGCTCCTGCCTGGAGTCACAAAGGGTGCAGCTCCGCTCCAGCCCGGAGCCACTGTGGGTGCTGCACTGATCCAGCCCGGAGCCACCATGGGTGCTGCCTTGCTCCAGCTCAGAGCCGCCGTGGGTGCTGCCTTGCTCCAGCCTGGAGCCATCGCGGATGCTGCCTTGCTCCAGCCTGGAGCCATCGCGGATGCTGCCTTGCTCCAGCTCGGATCCACCGTGGGTGCTGCCTTGCTCAAGACCGCGGGGGAAATCGTGTCCCAGCCCGGGACCACCGAGGGCGTTGCCAGCCAGTCCAAGGATGTTGAGACTTCCCCTCCTCTGCGGAACACCGTCGTGGTTCCCCTTCCTCCTCTGCCAGATGCCGTTGTGGTCCCCCTTCCTTCTCTGCCAGATGCCGTCATGGTTTCCCCTCCTCCTCTGCCAGACATCATCGTGGTTCCCCCTCGCCTTCTTCCTGGTGCTATCATCGTTCCCCCGACTCCTTCATCCTGCCCAGTGCTTGCCCTTCCCGTCGGGTGGCGGCCTCCTGAACCACCCCTACAGTTTGGGTGGTTGAAAGGCTCAGGCAGACCACCTGACAGGCGGTGCCGCAGAGTAGGGTGGCTCATGTTCTGTGAGAGGCCACCCAACTTGGGCTATGGGGCCATCTGGCAGGCCTGGGACTCTGGTTGATCACCGGATGGACTTAGCCATTGGGTTGGGTGGGCCATGTTCTCTGGCAGGCCACCCGACTCGAACCACCTTGCCATCTGCCAGGCCTGGGACTTCTGTCAGCTCCCTGAGCTGTTTTTCTGGTGTGGTTCCTGAGTGGACCTTTTGTTTCGTTCCCTCCAAGCCTGTTCTCCTCATCACCCACCCTGTGTGAGTTATTGTTATGCCCTTTCTGGGGCATAATTTTTTTCAGCAATTCCGGAAAAAAAGCAAGGTTATCTCTCATGCAAGTTGAGAACTATTTCCTTCATTTTCCGGCTCTCTCTTACAATGATGCTACAATGCGTGGTTAGCATGTTTACTGACTTTTTCAAGCTACTGTTTTCTTCTAAGAGAGAGATGAGCTCTGCCTGGCTGTATTCCAAACTCTCCCATACACTCTGGAATTCTTTATGGAGAAGCTCGACCAATGCTAGTCTACCATCCGTGCTGGTAAGTTTATTTTCAATAGAAAAAAGAAACTAACCTCTGAGCCATCCCGTGATTTCTTGGGTATTAATTTCAGAGAATCCGTGGATCTTGGTCATTTGGACACGGAGGAGGAGTAACGACTGAGAGATATATTGTCCTCCATGTTACAGCAGCGATAATGAAACTTGTCTATAAATTTCTCAAGTTCCTCCAGCTTTGTTGAGAAGATGGCAAAATGATATATGAAAAAAAATGAAGATAGGAACAGTCAATTAGCAGATTAATTACAAAAAAAAAAAAGAAATGCTACCTGTGGAAAAGTCTGTTTATGCTCGGTCGATGCAAGTCACCATTTTGGATTATTGCGCATCTGTCTCGGAACGTCTCCCAATCACACCGTCATGCTGTCTCCCTGCCTTCATCAACGCTACAGCGACGATGGAGGCAAACGCAGACATCCGTTCCCATCCTTGGATACGGGAGCTTTCAATCCCTGCTTCCCTGAGCTCCACATCAAAGGACTTTGCCCACCACAAGGAGCTGTGAGACTTCATCTGGGTGCTGGGAGAGTGGTAGAAGCTTTTCCTGCAGATGGAGGGGCATTGCATGGGAGAGAGCTCTCCAGCTTGTGGCATTGAAGCCCCATCTGAGGGAGAACATTCTTGCTTTCCTCCTCAAGCTCCTGTGGTCAGATGAGTATTCCTTCACTCCAGAGATGGAGGAGCCATCGGCCTTCGACTTGACGGAGACAAGGGTTTCCTCTCCAGCCACAGTTCTGACTTCAGCCTCTTCCCACCCACTAGTTCCAGCCTTTCCCTCCCCAGCTCCACAGCCATTTTTTGGGTTTTCAGCCCATTGAGAGTCTTCAACAGACATCAGCCATCATAAGCAGAACCCATATTTATCCTGCTCCTTTGTTTGTCACGCCATACTTGAGAATGATTGGGAAACTGACGTCTGCCTTCAGATTCAGGTGTTTAGCTGAATAATTCACTACCTGGCAACCCAACGTCCCAAAACGAGATGATGGCACATAACATGAAGCTAGCAATGCTAGTGGCTGTGACATCCTCACTGGACTTCCGTGTTTGTCTTCCTCCACCTGTTGGATGTAAATATTATACTACTAGTGCATAGCTGTGCATGCCTGTGCATACCCATGCATGGCCATAGAAAGCAAGTGTAAGCAAACATTTCTGCATGGCTGTAGAAAGTTACTGTTATCATGGCCACAGCAACCATGGTGAAACCTGCCTTGGATCTTTGACATCACCACTCGTTCGTTGATGCCTGCCTTTGATCTGTGATGGCTGCCTTTGATCTTTGATAAAGTCATAGCGAGTGCTATGATCATGATTAATTCCTGCCTTTGATTTTTGATGATGTCATAGCGAGTCCTATGATCGTGAGTGCAGCCTGCCTTTCATCTCATAGCATGTCCTATGATCTTTTAGCAAGTCCAATGACCGTGACATCATGACATAGTGACAGAGATTTCTTGAATTATATATAGAGTGATATTCCTTGTCTCCAGGGCATGGGTCCCAGTCCACATCCTCGCTTTAAGTTGGGATTTTCTCTATTTCACCTTATTATTATTATTATTATTATCCTGGGTTGCTATTATTATTATTATTATTATTATTATTATTATTATTATTATTATTATTATTATGTCTTGCATATTTATTTCTTTATTGGTCTTCCTCTTAGTTTATCAGCATTATTATTATTATTATTATTAATATTATTATTATTATTATTATTTACGTCATTATCATTATCATTATTGCCTTGGTCTTGTCTCCTCTCTGGTCCCGTGTGTGATTATGTGTGCAGTCCTGCCCAGCCCGTTTTCTCTAACCATGCCCTGCCATCTCTGTTTGCCCCTTCTTGTTACTGTTCTGTGTTATGTTGATTAACTGTGTCTATATACATATATGTCTTGTAGGGAGTCCTGCGGTCTGTCTGACATCATATAGACATCCTTCTGAGATCCTAGGAACAAAGCCTTATGGTTTATCTGACGTCATATAGACTATGGTTTTTCTGACGTCATGTAGACATCATGTAGACGGTCCTATGATCGCCGACATCATAGGAACATCATAGGACGTCATGCAGACATCATCATAACATCATAGGCTGCCAATGATTGTGACACACAGACACGCACACTGACAGAGATTTCTTGAATTTATAGTGATTTACAACCAGTAAAAAAATATTTATTTTTTATCAATATACTAATTTTTAGACTATTAAGACTTACATTGTGCACATTTCTAAACACTTTGTTTTGTTTTTTTTGTTTGTTTTTAATCTTTGTTGTCATGAAAATGCTATCCTGTGCACCTTTAAGTAGGCCATATAAAATGGTCCAAAAATCCTTTGTATGGCGTTTGCAGCTGTTTGTAAGGGTATTTGTAACCATAGCTTAACGAGCGTATCAAGTGGAGAGCCCTAACCCTCAACATCTGTCACAGGATTGGCATTAAAAGAAAAGAAGGGCCATAACCAAGTGACAAATCCATCCATTCACACATGCCATCAGTGTGTGAATGGATGGCTAGTGAATGCCATTTACCATACTTACAGTGGGGCAAAAAAGTATTTAGTCAGCCACCAATTGTGCAAGTTCTCCCACTTAAAAGATGAGAGAGGTCTCCAGTTTTCATCATAGGTATACCTCAACTACGAGAGACAAAATTAGAAAAAAAAAATCCAGAAAATCACATTGAAGGATTTTTAATGAATTAACTGGTAAATTCCTCGGTAAAATAAGTATTTGGTCAATAACAAAAGTTCATCTCAATACTTTGTTATATACCCTTTGTTGGCAATGACAGAGGTCAAACATTTTCTGTAAGTCTTCACAAGGTTTTCACACACTGTTGCTGGTATTTTGGCCCATTCCTCCATGCAAATCTCCTCTAGAGCAATGACGTTTTGGGGCTGTCGCTGGGCAACATGGACTTTCAACTCCCTCCAAAGATTTTCTATGGGGTTGAGATCTGGAGACTGGCTAGGCCACTCCAGGACCTTGAAATGCTTCTTACGAAGCCACTCCTTCGTTGCCCGGGCGGTGTGTTTGGGATCATTGTCATGCTGAAAGACCCAGCCACGTTTCATCTTCAATGCCCTTGCTGATGGAAGGTTTTCATTCAAAATCTCACAATACATGGTCCCATTCATTCTTTCCTTTACACGGATCAGTCGTCCTGGTCCCTTTGCAGAAAAACAGCCCCAAAGCATGATGTTTCAACCCCCATGCTTCACAGTAGGTATGGTGTTCTTCTACAAACACGACAAGTTGAGTTTTTAACAAAAAGTTCTATTTTGGTTTCATCTGACCATATGACATTCTCCCAATCCTCTTCTGGATCATCCAAATGCTCTCTAGCAAACTTCAGACGGGCCTGGACATGTACTGGCTTAAGCAGGGGGACACGTCTGGCACTGCAGGATTTGAGTCCCTGGCGGCGTAGTGTGTTACTGATGTAGCCTTTGTTACTTTGGTCCCATCTCTCTGTAGGTCATTCACTAGGTCCCCCGTATGGTTCTGGGATTTTTGCTCACCGTTCTCATTATCATTTTGACCCCACGGGGTGAGATCTTGCGTGGAGCCCCAGATCGAGGGAGATTATCAATGGTCTTGTATGTCTTCCATTTTCTAATAATTGCTCCCACAGTTGATTTCTTCACACCAAGCTGCTTACCTATTGCAGATTCAGTCTTCCCAGCCTGGTGCAGGTCTACAATTTTGTTTCTGGTGTCCTTTGACAGCTCTTTGGTCTTGGCCATAGTGGAGTTTGGAGTCTGACTGTTTGAGGTTGTGGACAGGTGTCTTTTATACTGATAACGAGTTCAAACAGGTGCCATTAATACAGGTAACAAGTGGAGGACAGAGGAGCCTCTTAAAGAAGAAGTTACAGGTCTGTGAGAGCCAGAAATCTTGCTTGTTTGTAGGTGACCAAATACTTATTTTACCGAGGAATTTACCAATTAATTCATTAAAAATCATTCAATGTGATTTTCTGGATTTTTTTTTTCTCATTTTGTCTCTCATAGTTGAGGTATACCTATGATGAGAATTGGAGACCTCTCTCATCTTTTAAGTGGGAGAACTTGCACAATTGGTTGCTGACTAAATACTTTTTTGCCCCACTGTGTTGTTTTGTTTCTTTATGTGTTTTTGCGTGTGTCGGATAGGGATGGGCGCATCGATTCTCTAGTATTGATACATCAATACCAGCTGGTCGATACTTTGAAGTTGATACTTTTTTAAATATCGCGATACCAACGTGTTAATGGAAAACGTGTTTGTAATTTGTTTTCACTTCTGAGAGTTTTAGGCATTAAATTTATATGTGAAAACCGGTGAAAAACCAGCCCAGGCATGTTTGATGGCGGCGCGCCTAGACGCAGCGGCCCCTCTTGGCATCAGCGAGTGTGAGAGTTTTGAGTGTTTTGATCTTCCCAGACGTACATTCTGTAAAACTTAGAACCGTGAGACCTTATTAAACATCAAGTTACTGCACGCTACAAGAATCGCGGCGATCGGTTGTGATTTGGACATTCTACGCCAGCATGGAATTCTGGCGGAGTCCCCGCTGGAAGCTACCCGAGAGAGGAGGAGGCGTAAGCGGAGCGAATGCAAGCAAAAGCGTGGAAAAAGGGCTGGGATCCATGCTAGGGTAAAGGCTAACCCCTCCAGACCAGCGGTACCGTCGCTCATTCTCTCTAACGTCCGCTCCCTCGAAAACAAGCTGGACGAGCTGCGTCTGCTGAGAGAAACCCGGAGAGAGTGGAGAGACCGCTGTGTGTTTGTTTTCACTGAGACATGGCTCCACCACAACATCCCTGACGAGGCCATTCAACTGGAAGATATGGCAATGTTCCATGCCGACAGGAAAACGGCGAGCTCCGGTAAAAGCCGGGGGAGGGGTGGGGTGGGCTATGCATCTATGTTAACAAGAACTGGTGCGTAAATGCCACGTTAGTGTCTAAACACTGCTCTCCTTTGGCGGAGTTCCTTATTGTAAATTGTCGGCCACATTATTTGCTGAGGGAATTCACCAACATGTTTGTAGCTGGTGTTTACATAGCCCTAATGCTAAAGCTAATGCTAAGAAGGCACTCGGGGTACTGCACAATGCGATTAGTGAAATCCAAACTTCACACCCGGGCAGTTTTGTGGTGGTTGCGGGGGATTTTAACCACACCAGCCTAAAGACTGTGCTCCCCAAGTTTAAACAATGTGTAGACTTTAAGACCAGAGGAGAGAATATGTTGGACTTAGTGTACACAAACACAGATGCATATAAGGCGATACCCCGCCCCCATCTCGGCCTTTCTGATCACATGTCCGTGATGCTGCTGCCTGCCTACAAACCTTTATTGAAGCGCAGCAGGCCAGCAGTGAAACAAATTAGAATTTGGCCAGAGAGTGCAACCTCTGCACTGAAAGACGGTTTTCTGCACACAGACTGGGAGGTCTTCAAAATAGCAGCCTCCCAGGAAGACAAGACAGATGTGGAGGAGTATGCTGATACAGTCACCAGCTACATCGCGAAGTTCACAGAGGATGTCACTACAGTGAAGACCATCACTATGCATGGTAACCATAAGCCCTGGATGACTGCAGAGGTGCGCTCGCTGCTTACAGCCAGAGATTCAGCCTTCAGAGCGAAGGACAGGATCGCCCTCCATTCAGCCAGGTCTGCGCTCTCAAAGGGAATTAAGGCGGCGAAGCGCGCCTATGCGGAGAAAATCCAGGGACACCTCTGTGACACTAGGAACACCAAGCAGATATGGCAGGGAGTTCGGACACTGACGGGCTATAAGTCTAGTCAGGGGGTCAATGATGATGACGCTTCGCTTCCAGACAGGCTTAACGACTTCTTTGCACGTTTTGAAGCATTAAACTCAACACTCAGACGGAGGGCTGGCCCACCCCCACCATCGGTCGGACCAGCTTTTACCACCAACACAGCGGACACACGGAGGACCCTAACCAGAGTCAACCCACGCAAAGCTGCAGATCCGGTCAACATTCCTGGACGTGTGCTCTGAGACTGCGCGAGCGAGTTGGCGGATGTACTGACTGACATTTATAACATCTCCCTGAGTCAGGCCATCGTTCCCAGATGCTTCAAGACCTCTATCATTGTACCGGTGGCAAAGAAACCAGCTGTGTCCTGTTTGAATGACTATCGTCCTGTTGCACTGACACCAATTGTGATGAAGTGTTTTGAACGGCTTGTCAAACCACACATTACAGCCTGCCTCCCTGCATCACACAACCCGCTCCAGTTTGCATATCATTCAAACCGCTCCACGGAGGATGCTATAGTCACCACCCTACACTCTGTCATCACCCACCTGGACCAGAAAGACACCTACGCCAAACTCCTGTACATTGATTTCAGTTCAGCATTCAACACCATTATTCCCCAGAGACTGATGGAGAAATTACTCCTTCTCAGTCTGAACACCGCCACATGTCTCTGGATCCTGGATTTCCTGACTGAGAGACCTCAGTCTGTCCGGGTTGGAAACAACATCTCCAACTCTGTCACGCTGAGCACCGGATCCCCTCAAGGCTGTGTACTCAGTCCACTGTTGTTTACACTTCTAACACATGACTGTGTATCCAGACACGAGGGGAACCAGATTATTAAGTTTGCAGACGACACCACGGTGGTGGGACTTATTCAGAGGGATGAGGAATCAATGTACAGGGGAGAAGTGAGAGACCTGGAGGACTGGTGCAGGGAGAACAATCTGGTGCTCAACGTGGACAAAACGAAGGAGCTGATTATCGACTTCCGACGGTCACAGCCTGAGCACGTCCCCCTCAGCATCGGCGGCCGTTTAGTGGAGAGAGTGGAGAACATCAAGTTCCTCGGAGTGCAGATCTCGCAGGACCTGACCTGGAGCAAGAATTCCTTGGGGATCAGGAAGCGGGCTCAGCAGAGACTGCACTTCTTGAGGAAACTCAAACAGGCCTCTCTCCCCATCTGCATCCTCAGGACCTTCTACAGAGGTGTGGTGGAGAGTGTTCTGATGTACTGCATTGCTACATGGTACTCCAGCTGCAGTATGTCAGACAAAAAAGCCCTGCAGAGGATAGTCAAGGGGGCTGAGAGGGTAGTTGGAGTCTCCCTCCCCTCTGTCCAAGAACTTTTCCAGAACCGTTGTAGGAGCAGGGCACTGAACATTGTCAAGGACCGTTCTCACCCTCTGCATAAACACTTTGAACTTCTTCCATCTGGTAAACGATTCCGGAGCATCAGAGGCAGAACCACCAGACTGATCAACAGCTTCCTCCCACAAGCTGTCAGGATGCTGAACAGCTGACCCGGAATCTCACATACACACTACTGCACCTATGGACATTTTGTATATTATAGTTAGTTATTCTTTTTGTTCTGATCTTTTTTAGGGATGTGTGAATGGATGGGGGGGTGGGGGTGGGGGGGTGGGGCTATGTGGGAGTGTGTCTTAATCATGCTGCTTCTTATATGGATGCCGAGAGAAACGCAATTTCATCTTGCCTGCACTACAGTTGTATGTACAGCAATATGACAATAAAGTTTGATTTGATTTGATTTGATTTGATTTATGAGATTGTCTGGCGTGTCTCATGATTATGGCAGCATATCACATGTCAGCGCCTAAGACTCACATCACATTGGCAGCCTCAGCACTCACTGACTCCAGTGCAGAGCAGAGTGAGCAGAGCAGCGTCACGGGTAGATAGATAGATAGATTAGTTTATTTGACAGGGACAGTGCAATAAACATAGACAATTAATCAATGACAATCAATCTGATGTGTTGCACATAGAGTGTATAGCTATTAGCTAATTTGCAACTCTTGTCCCTGGATGGGCTTTAGAAAAGAGAATCAAGTAAGAAAAGAAAAGAAAAAAAAAGAAAAAAGAAAATACACAATAACCACATACATCAGTGCAAAAAGATTATAAATACACAATTATAAATATTATAAATATTATAAATACACAAATATAACAACCTGATTCACATTTGCCTATTTCAGGCCTCCCTCCCTTCGTCACTCACTATAAACAAACACATTCATTCCTTCCCTTCATTCACTCTCACTTTGCAGACAATCAGTTCATACATGAGTACATTCTTGTTTATTTTTCAGCCGGTTTTTAACCTTTTTAGTGAATGTTTTAAAGTCCGTTATTATTTTAATTACATTTGGCATTGTGTTCCAGATGTGACTGCCCTTTATAGAGAAAGCTGTTTGTCCAAATGTGGTTCTGCGGTGGAATATTTTACAGTTATTGTTAACAGAACTCCTGGTGGCTCTGCTGCTGTCCTGTCTTTGGACGAAACCAGCAAGTGGCTCGGGTGCTGATTTATGGAAACATTTGTACGTTAATTTCAGAAAACAGAGGTCAATGAAACTCTCAAAACTCAATAGGTTGTATTTTTTTAAAACATTACAGTGATGCCACCTAATGGGCTTTTGGTCCAAGATTTTTAGGGTTTGATTATATAATGAACCTATATGTCTTATTGTGGAAGGGGCTGCTTGAGCCCAGACTGTCAAACAGTATGATATATGAGAAAAATCATAGAATGCATATACAGTACAGCTGCTTCGTAAGGTATGTAATATCTAATTAATTTAAAGCAGTTCAGATTTTTTTTTACTGTTTTTGAAATTTTCTTTATATGAAGATTAAATTTGAGTTGAGGATCTAGTACAATGCCAAGGTATTTGAATTCTGTAGCTAAATTGATGTCATGATCATGTATATTAACTTTAAAACGTTGCAGGTTACATTTTTTGATTGAAAAGCGCATTGAGACTGTTTTCTGTAGGTTCAGCAATAGATGGTTCTGGAGGAGCCACTCTTGGACATCAACCATACTTGTAGACAGTACATCTGCAGCCTGTGCTGGAGTCTTGGCAGCTGTGTAAATAACTGCATCATCTGCATAAAGTTGGCATGTTGCAGCTGAGCAGTGTAACGGCAAGTCATTAATAAAAATGCTGAAAAGTAAAGGACCAAGAATGGACCCTTGTGGGATACCCATGCGGTTGTTTAAAAATGGGGATTTATCCTGGTGAACTTTTACACACTGTTTTCTATTCTGGAGATAAGATGCAAACCATTCTAATGTATCTGGGGAGAAGTTAAAAGATACCATTTTGGATAAAAGCAAACTGTGGTTTACAGTATCGAAAGCCTTTTTGAGATCTAGAAAAACAGCTCCTACCACATTACCCCTGTCCAAGGACTGTTTGACATTTTCAATAAGGCAACAATTTGCTGTTTCTGTTGAGTATCCTGGTCTAAAACCAAATTGATGTAGCAGAAGAAGTATTACTTCTGAAATGTTACACCATTCATCTAAATGCTATGGTGATACCAAGCAGCATAATTTTGAAAAATAAACAAAATAAGCACTATTTAAGTTTGTAAGATAATAGTGTAAAATAAATAATAACGTAAAAATAATAAAAAAAACAAACAAACATTGCATTGTGAAAAAAAAAATAATTCCACATATTTGCTGCTTGGTATTTCCATCAAATCTGGATGCATGGTGAAATATTTCAGAAGTAAAAAATACTTGAATCCAGTTGACTTGACTGAGCTTTCATACAGCATACTTACCCACCTGGATGACTGAGAATTGTCACGAAATTAAGAAATTGAACTAATTTTGCATTCATTTTAAGTCTTAAAATTGTTTTTATTATCATTTAATTATATTTCATTTTATTTACTTTGCTAATTGTTCTATTTTATCATCATTTTTTACGCATTTCTTTCAAGTATTTATGTTCATGAGTTTTAGTCATGTTGCCCTCGCAATAAATTGTTAATCAAACTGCAGTCATGTGGTTTTCCTTTAAGGGGGCAAATACTATCGGTATCGAAGAAAAAGTCCCATAAATTAATGGTATCATATCGAAAGGAAAAATGCTGGTATTACCCATCCCTAATGCCAGTTGACAAACCACAATGAATGACTACGTATGACCCCATGTGGACTGGTGAGACCATTACATCAGAATAATAACAGCAGTAGAAGTGAAAACTTTTATTGTTAAAAATTACATATTTTGACTGAGCGACTCCATACTCGGGATGCACAGCTTTGTAACCTCAG
Source organism: Pholidichthys leucotaenia (assembly GCA_020510985.1). Lineage (NCBI taxonomy): Eukaryota > Metazoa > Chordata > Actinopteri > Cichliformes > Pholidichthyidae > Pholidichthys > Pholidichthys leucotaenia. Next base: position 42,623,999 of record CM035847.1, on the reverse strand, counting down.
CAAAGCACTTATAAAATCTGAGGTCAGTCTGAGGAGCAGTTTGGGAGATATCTGAGGAACAGACACACACAGACACACAGACACACACACACACACACACACACACACAAGAACACAGACAACGATATGCCGCTTTTAAATGAAACTGCAATCATGTGATTTTCCTTTAAGGGGCAAAAAGTATCCGTGTCGGTATCAAAGAAAAAGTCCCATAAATTAATGGTATATCAACAGGAAAAATGCTGGTATCACCCGTCCGCAATGCCAGTTGACAAACAACAATGAATGATTACTTATGACCCCATGTGGACTGGTGAAAGCATTACATCAGAATAATAAGAACAGTGGTAGAAGTGAAAACTTTTATTGATAAAAGTTACATATTTTGACTGTCTGGAACCACTGAGGGTGCAGCTCCGCTCCTGCCCGGAGTCCTCCTCTCCACCACATTTTTAAAGGTCTCTGGCCTGAGACCAATTACAGATGCAGCCTTCTTGATAATCTTGCCAAGTCTGTTGGTGTCGCTGGCTCTGATACTGTTACCCCAACAGACAGCAGCAAAGAAGATGGTGCTGGTGACAACGGCCTGATAGAAAAGCTCCAGCATCCTGTTGCACACATTGAAGGATCTCAGCTTCCTCACAAAGTAGAGTCTGCTCATCCTCTTCTTGTACACAGTGTAAAAAAACTCTTTTCTTTCTCTTTGGAAAAATGTGTTCAAGAATGGGACAATTAGCACAAAATCATTTATAAAATACACCAGAGGGTTAAATATCACAAGAGAAGTACTATTTCACAACATATCTGTTTTATTGAAGCATGCAGAGAATATAACAGCTGTGAGGTCTTGGTCCCAGCACAACTTGACAGTCAAGACCCCGAAAAACAATAAAATCAGAATCAGAATCAGAATCAGAATCAGAATCAGGTTTATTGCCATTGTTCATGTAGTACACAAACTAGGAATTTGTCTCGGTACAGTGCTGCAACATTAAACATGATAAGATAAGAGAAATAAACTATACATGTAATAAAGTGTAGGATAAGATTAAGTGATACTGGTCAACAGTTAAAATATATATTAGCCAGCAGCAGATACTGTGGAGAACTATATAGTGCAGTCGGTAATGCAGGAAGAAAACAGTGATGATTGACATGAGTCTGGTTGAGCTGCTGTACATGGTGCACGAGAGTCACTTAGTGTTCAGCAGTCTAATGGCAGAGGGGAAGAAGCTGTTCATGTGACGGGAGGTTTTAGTCTGGATGGACCGAAGTCTTCTACCAGAGGGGAGGGGGGCAAACAGTACGTGACCAGGGTATGAGGGATCGGCTATGATCCGGCCAGCACGCCTCCGGGTCCTGGAGATGTACAGATCCTGGAGAGATGGGAGCTTGCAGCCGATCACCTTCTCAGCAGTGCGCACGACGCGCTGCAGCCTTAGTCTGTCCCTGGCAGTGGCTCCTGCGTACCACACGGTTATGGAGGTGGTGAGGATGGACTCGATGATGGCTGTGTAGAACTGCACTAACATCTTGGTGGGTAGCTTGAGCTTCCTCAGCTGCCGCAGGAAGAACATCCTCTGCTGGGCTTTTTTGATGAGTGAGCTGATGGTCAGCTCCCATTTGAGGTCCCTGGTGATGGTAGTGCCTAGGAAGCGGAAGGAATCAGCAGTGGTGATGGGAGAGCCTGAGAGGGTGAGGGGGGGCAGAGGGGTTGTGACTTTCCTGAAGTCTACAATCATCTCCACTGTCTTCAGAGCGTTCAGCTGCAGGTTGTTATTGTCGCACCAGGACGCCAGCTGGGCCACCTCTCTCCTGTAGGCGGACTCGTCGCCGTTGGAGATGAGCCCGATGAGGGTGGTGTCGTCCGCAAACTTGATCAACTTGACAGACTGGTGGCTGGAGGTGCAGGAGTTGGTGTAAAGGGAGAAGAGTAGGGGGGAAAGTACACAGCCCTGAGGTGATCCGGTGCTGATGCTAGTATAGTCTGAGACAGTCTTTCCCAGCCGCACATGCTGCCTCCGGTCCGTCAGGAAGTCGATGATCCACCTGCAGAGGGAGTCAGGCACGTTGAGCAGGGACAGCTTGTCCCGGAGCAGAGTGGGGCGGATGGTGTTGAATGCGGAGCTGAAGTCCACAAACAGGATCCTGGCGTAGGTTCCCGGGGAGTCCAGGTGCTGCAGGATGGAGTGGAGGGCCAGGTTGACTGCATCGTCTACAGACCTGTTGGCTCGGTAGGCAAACTGCAGCGGGTCCAGGAGAGGGGTGGTGATGGACTTGAGGTGGGACAGGACCAGGCGCTCAAAGGACTTCATGACTACAGAGGTGAGCGCTACAGGTCTGTAGTCATTAAGTCCAGTGATCCGTGGCTTCTTGGGGACAGGGATGATGGTGGAGGATTTGAGGCAGGACGGCACGTGGCAAAATCAACTACATATAGCTTCTGGTCTGGGACGATCCCCAGACACCGACAATGGCTCTCTTCTTAAGGATTGCTGACTCCATTAGATGCCTTCTCCTCTGGAAATGGTCGCCGGCCAGGTGCATCCTGTAGATGCTCCACTATCTGCTTTCAATTCTCTAATCGCAACCTTGAACCCAGTTTCACCTTCCCCCCTCATGTGTGAGCAGAAGCAGTTCTTTGTTGCCAAGCGATGGAGGGTGTATGTGTGTGCAGAGCTAACCCACATCCTGTGATGTAGACAGGTGTAAGCTGTGAAATTTTTTAACTGACATTTAGAGCAAGCACATTGTGTAAAAAATATTTAATATCCTAACTTATCTAAACATTTCTATTACATAATCCCTCTTTCGGCTCCATTTTATGGAGTCGACATCTGAAAGCAGGCACATTATCACACAGACCCTGGATATGCTTTATTCACTGATTATAGCACGAGCGAAAAACCCGTTGGCAGAATACAGTATATGTCATTAAGCAATCGTCTTTATGCATTTCTTTTATTTATTGATGCATATTTACAGGCAAAAATTCTCATACTGGCCCCTCTGCCTGGTGGCCTTTAACATAACTTTTATCAATGAAATAAAACACAGCAGTATGGATAAATGATAAATAAGCAAAATAAAACTTTTCAAGTCAGAATATATTTCTGTCCATGTATGCTGTATCCAAGCCTCAAGACCTGCTGTACAACAGACCTTTAAACCTTCACATCTCTTCTGACTAAATAACCACAAATAGCACAATATTTTGATGACACCTGTAAAAAAGCACAAGAAATAAGAAGGGACCAGAGGTTACTAGCACATGGCCCACCGCCAGAGGGTGCCTTCAGCGCACCCCCTTTTTCATGTAGATTCATATGCATGTGTGTGGTGTTGGATGTATGTACAGTGGATAGAACAGTGGATAGCAGAAAGACATAATACAGGTACAGTTCAAAAAATTAGAATATCATGAAAAAGTTCAATATTTTTTGTCACTCACTTCAGAAAGTGAAATCCATATATTATATAGATTCATTACAAAGAGAGTGATATATTTCAAGTGTTTATTTATTTTAATTTTGATGATTATGGCCAGCCAGTTTAGAAAGCTTGGGAAAGCTTCCCGTTGGTCGAACCTCGGATTCAGGAAGAGCAATGTGGTTTTCGTCCTGGCTGTGGCACATCGGACCAGCTCTTTACCCTCTCGAGAATTCTCGAGGGTTCGTGGGAGTTTGCCCAAACAGTTTACATGTTTTGTGGACTTGGAGAAGGCATTTGACCGCGTCCCTCGTGGTTTTTTGTTGGGGGTGCTTCGGGAGTATGGGGTATCGGGCTTGTTGCTACGAGCTATTCGGTCTCTGTACGACCGTTGTGAGAGTTTGGTTCGTATTGCCAACACTCGGTCGGAGACATTCCCAGTGAGAGTTGGACTCCGACAGGGCTGCCCTTTGTCACCGATCCTGTTCATAATGTTTATGGACAGGATTTCTAGGCGCAGCCAGGGAATGGAGGGTGTCATGCTTGGTGACCACAGGATCTCATCTCTGTTGTTTGCAGATGATGTTGTCCTGTTGGCTTCATCCAGCAATGACCTACAGCTCTTGCTGGGACGGTTTGCCACTGAGTGTGAAGCAGCTGGGATGAGAATCAGCACCTCCAAGTCCGAGTCCATGGTCCTCAGCCGGAAAAAGGTGGATTGTCCTCTCTGGGTTGGGGATAGGCTCCTGCCCCAAGTGGAGGAGTTTAAGTATCTTGGGGTCTTGTTCACGAGTGAGGGGAAAATGGAGCGAGAGATTGACAGACGGATTGGAGCAGCATCTGTAGTGATGCAGACGTTGTACCGGTCTGTTGTGGTGAAGAGGGAGCTTAGTTCTAAGGCAAAGCTGTCGATTTACCAGTCAATCTACATTCCTACTCTCACCTATGGTCACGAGCTTTGGGTAATGACCGAAAGAACAAGATCGCGGATACAAGCGGCTGAAATGAGCTTTCTCCGTAGGATCGCTTGCACTCACCCTTAGAGATAGGGTGAGGAGCTCAGTCATCCAGGAGAGGCTCAGAGTAGAACCGCTGCTCCTCCACATTGAAAGGAGTCAGTTGAGGTGGTATGGGCATCTGATTAGGATGCCTCCTGGACGCCTCCCACTTGAGGTGTTTCGGACACGTCCCACTGGAAGGAGGCCCCGGGGCAGACCCAGGACTCGGTGGAAAGACTATGTCTCCCAGCTGGTCTTGGAACGCCTTGGTATCCTCTCTGAAGAGGTGGAGCAGGTGGCTGGGGAGAGGGAAGTCTGGGCTCCGCTGCTTGAACTGCTGCCTCCGCGACCCGGACCTCTGGAAAAGCGGTAGAAGATGGATGGATGGATGGATGGATGGATGAATGGATGATTATGGCTTACAGCCCATGAAAACCCCAAATTCAGTATCTCAAAAAATTAGAATATTACATAAAATTAATTTAAAAAAAAAGGTTTTAAATAGAAATGTTTGCCGACTGAAAAGTATGTCCAGGTACACACTCAATACTTGGTTGGGGCTCCTTTTAGATTAATTACTGTATCAGTGTGGCATGGCATGGAGGTGATAAGCTTGTGGCACTGCTGAGGTGCTTTGAAGGTCCAGGTTGCGTTGATCATGACCTTCAGCTTGACTGCATTGTTGGGTCTGGTGTCTCTCATCTTCCACTTGACAATACTCCATTTAAAACCTGGTTTATTGACCATGGCATCACTGTGTTTGATTGGCCAGCAAACCCTTCTGACCTAAACCCCATAGAGAATCGATGGAGTATTGTCAAGAGGAAGATGAGAGACACCAGACCCAACAATGTAGACGAGCTGAAGGTCATGATCAAAGCCACCTGACCTTCATAACACCTCAGCAGTTCCACAGGCTGATCACCTCCATGCCACGCCACATTGATACAGTAATTAATCCAAAAGGAGCCTCGACCAAGTATTGAGTTTGTACATGGACATACTTTTGAGTCAGTCCACATTTGTATTAAACATTTTTTTTTAGATTAATTTTATGTAAGATTCTAATTTGTTGAGAAACTGAATTTGGGGTTTTCATGGGCTGCAAGCCAAAATCATCAAAATTAAAATAAATAAACACTTGAAATATATCACTCTCTGTGTAATGAATATATATAATATATAGGTTTCACTTTCTGAAATGAGTGACAAAAAACATTGAACTTTTTCAATTATGATATTCTAATTTTTTGAGATGTACCTGTATATACATTTCAAACAATGCCCTCTCCTTCATCACTGTCATTCCCAGATTCACAATGGTTTTTGTCGTGAAGGAGAGACAGATTTCACTTGGGAATGGACTTGAGCCATCATCCTTTTGACTGGCTCTTTGGACAGAGTCGTGGTTATGCATCTTTCTAGCAGTGTTCTTAGACATGGGATGCAGCAACAGCACCACTACCAGAATCACTGCGATGGAGATGACAGTCGTCAGTATTACTGACCAAATCACTCCTGTCCAATGTCCAAAGACAGACTGCAACCACGCAGTGAATGCATCTTCCTCATAACCGGTATTTTGACCAAACTCTGTTCTCAGGCCTTCCATGGCCTCTATAGCACATGTAATACTGCCATCTGGTGACGTGTTGATAGAGGTGAAGGTGCAGCAGACGGATCCAAAAATCTGACACACTCCCCCTGACTCTGGAAAGACCATGTCAAGGGCAATGTGATTCTGATAAGTCATTAAGGAGGATGCTTTAATTGTTCATGCACACCTTTGAAGGCATCAGTGGTGTAGTTTAACATCCGTTGTTCATTATAATACAAATATTCGATCCATGATTGCATTTTTGTCCGTTCTATTACTTGTCCCACCCAGGGAATAAGATGAGTCCACTTCTCAGCATTGTAGTTCCCACCTTTAAACTCTTGTGGGACTCCCATTAAAGAGCCTGTGCTGTCCACGTATGGTCTTATTCCTCCTAAGGAATCTTCCAGTAACCCTAGCATGCCTCTTATGTCTGCGTGTGTGGTGTTTGAGAGGTCTTAATGGAAAAATTGTGAAGGGCATAACCAATTGTACTGGAGTGCAAATACCTTTCCAATTTGATGGCAAAACTGGCCATAGCCTCATTTGCCCACACAAAAACCAAATATTTGCTCTGGGCTGGGTCATGTTTAATAATGCTGAGTTTTGGTCCACTTTTACTGATTGGGTGGTTTCACAGGAGGTCAAGTGACCTACTGAGAGAGAGCCTGTTGTCTTTAGGAAACAGGTATAATTTCCTTTGTATGGTTGGAATGGTGGCAGTGTCATTATAGTTGTAGGTGGAAATAGATGATGCAATGGTTTGCACCGCTCAGCGACATTAGTTGTGGTAAATAACTGAAGTAGGCATTTGAAACCATGATAATCACTTACAGAATCAAGGGGAAATGGGACAGTGGCCAAATTTGGTCATGCTGCGGCACAAGCATAGCAGTCAATTTGGTCTTGTACCACTGCCTTCACAGAATACTATACCCATGACAGCCACTCATTTTGGTCTGTATAACCTGTTTCCAATGCAACTCTGTCCCTCATGGTTTCAGCATTCAGGTAAGTGACAACCTCTTTTCCCAAGTGGGACTTTGGCAGTACAGCCGATTTAGGCATGGCATTAACTGAGGTCATATCCTTCGATAGGTCTGTAAACCTTACCCTGATATAACCTGCTTCAACGTAATTACCTCCACGTGCTCCTAGGGTTAGATAAAATCAGTCACCATCTTCAAGGCGGCCAGGTTTCTTGGCAACGCTTTCCGCCACCAACACCAACGGGTTCAGGGGTCCACCGTCATATCTTGGTGCTCTGATCAAAGACATTTTATTTTAATAATCATCCCACCCCTGTGGGTAGGTGCCATAGGAATAACCCTCTTTCCCAGTAGACCAATAGAGCCCTTTGTGTTTTTGACATAAGTCCCCCATGTGCATACATACAAAAATAACTTTATCTGTCCAGTATGTTTGAGGGCCTGGTCCACAAGTGATGATGTGACACAAATCAATAGCCACCACAGTATGTTTCCAAATCTGAGTACGTATTTCAAGTTTTGAACCTCTTTTGTCACCTGTGTATACCCCACACTTCGCTGCATAAATCTCATCATGGTGCAAAATTTTCCACCAGATAAGTGGGAAGGAAATGATCAATGCTTGGAGCAACAAGACCTGAGTGGTGGCTCAGTTGGTAGAGCATCCACCCCACACCCGGGAGGCAGGGGTTCAAATCCCGGCTGGGTCATGCCGAAGACCATATAAAAGTGGAACTTCCTGCCGTCCAGCTTGGTGCTCGGCAATAATGGAATGGAGGAGGGAAATTTGTGGCGGCGCCTTGCATGGCAGCGGCTCTCTGATTCTGCACTTGGGGTGTGTGTGATTAACACAGTAGATAGGTAAAACACAATCTTGTTCTACTGTACATGATTGGTTGTACAGTTGGATGACAATAAGGGTGATTTAATTTAATTTAAAAGAGACAAAAAGTTGCCCTAGTGGAGCAATTAGGCAATATGGCAAACACCATTTAAGCCCACGTTTGCTGTGTCTTTGGAAGTTTGCAATAAAGGTTGGCTTGGCTCAGCTGCTCTGGCAAAATGAGTCACATGAATCCAATTACTGAGCTTTCCTTTTTTTTTCCAGACCTGTACTGCATGCAATGTGGCTTTTATCACGTTAAAAGGTCCCTGCCTCTTAGGAGAATCCAAATGGGGCCTTATCACTTTTTGCCACACCCAGTCACCGGGTTCCAATGGAGCAGTTTCTCCTTTTCTGTCCTTGTTGAGGATATCTGGAACCTGTTGAGAGAGAGCTTCAGATATTTTTCTAAGATTTTTAATGTACTGTGACAACTCTACAGCTTGACTGTTTCTAGGAGTCAAAGGTGAATCAGCAAATGGTCCTGGCATCTTTCTAACTGTTAGCAGCTCATGAGGAGTCAGGCAGAGCATCGTGTTGCGGGTAGATTGCAGTTTCATCAGCGCTAATGGCAGTGCATCAACCCATGTCATGCCTGTCACCATGCATTGTTTGGCTAGCTTTCTTTTCAAAGTACCATTTGCTCTCTCTCAACTAGCCCTTGGGAGGATGGGTGCACGACAGAACCAAACTTATGCCTTAAGCCTAAGGCACATTCAAATTCCTTCACGTGTTTATTTGCAAAATGTCTGCCATTGTCTGATCTGATCACTCGTGGAAACCCATGCCTTGGAATCACTTCCTCTGTCAGCCATTTAATCACTCTCTTTGTACTTTCAATTTTACATGCTTTAGCCTCAACCCATCTTGAAAATGTGTCCACACACAACTTCTTCAGGACTCGCTTCCTCTTGTAGCTGCTTAATTTCCTCTGTGCCTAGTTCCAGGTACTCCTGATCCTCTTTCTGAATCATCATATTTGCCTGTGTAACATAGCCACCTGCTTGCTTGCCACCCAAATTGGCAGCTTTATTCCCCTTGGCTACAACAGCATTTCCTTTTTGATGTCCTTTGCACTTCAAAATTGCCACCATTTTTTGTTGACCCATGGCCTCCAACAGCTCAAATGATTTCAGTTAGGTGTCTAATCGGTGTGTTAATTGAAGTGAGGAATCCTTTTCTTTTCCTATGTGGCAAATCAACATGTGCAGCCTGGTGAGCATAAGGTGAATCAGTGTATATGTTTGCCTCTTGTTGTTTTGCATGTTGGCATACTTTAGTGAGGGCTACAATTTCAGCTTTTTGAGCAGAGGCAGGATGGTCTACCATTCCTGCCTCTACAGTTTGAAATGCACCTGCCACTTCATCATATTTTACAACTGCATATGAAGCACTCAAAGATCTCATCTGTTTTCCTGTAACATCCATCACAAAAAAGATTCAAATTTGGATGTTCAATTTCATTTGCCTGGAGATTTGGAACAGCTTTGATGTCTGTTTCCACAACTGCACAACAGTCATGGGGTTCAACTCTGAGAATGTTTTCTGTGATGTTTGTGCCTTCACTTGTGTAAATGACATTTGGTGTGTGTAATATTCTTTTCAACCTTTGTGTTCTTTTGGCTGAAAGTGTGAACAACACACTTTGTAGATATGAAGCTACTCCTTGCGTTGTGTGCACAATCACAATGTGTTGCATGGTAATGTGAGAAGTCTTCCAATGCTTTGACTATCGCAGCAACATGACGTATGCATGGTGGATGTTCTCTTTCTATGTTGTCTAATGTTGAACTGTAGTACATTAGAACTAACCTTGACCCTGTACCTTCCCTCTTCTGATACAGCATGGCATTTACAATTTCGCGCTGTTCAGAAATATCCAAGTGAAATGGGGAAGTGTAATCAGGTGGTTTGAGTGAACATGCATGTGACATCAGTTGCTTTAGTTGAATGAATGCACCCTTGGCTGAAGTAGTCCATTGCAATGGTGCTGTGAGATTTTTGTGTCCTGCTTCTTTAAGAAGATTGTGCAAGGGTTGAATGAGCACAGTGTAATTTGGGACAAAATTTCTGCTGTATCCGGTAAGACCCAAAAATTACATCATTTCCCTCACAGTGCGTGGTTTGGGGTGTGAGAGAATTGATGACCTTTATGATGGAGACACCGCGGAATTGCCAGATGTGATTAGCCTGCCCAAATAATTCAATTCAATTCAATTCAACTTTATTTATATAGCGCCATTTCACAACAACAGTCATCTCATAGCACTATCAACTGTAGGGGGGAACCCCCACAGTTGCAGAAAGACCCCAGCAATCAGGCGATCCCCTGTGAGCAAGTACTTGGCGACGGTGGAGAGGAAAAACTCCCTTTTAACAGGAAGAAACCTCCAGCAGAACCAGGCTCAGGGAGGGGCAGTCATCTGCTGCGACTGGCTGGGGGGTGAGGGGATAGAGAAGAAGAAAAGAACAGACATGTAGAGGGCAAACAGCACGATGGGGACTCAATCTATGGGAGAGAACAAACAAATGTTAATGACCAGCAAAAAAAAATATTTCATAGAGAGTGAGGAAAGGAGTGAGGCCCAGTGCATTACTGGAGGCCCCCCAGCTGACTAAACCTATTAGCAGCATAACTAAGGGAGGGTTCAGAAACACATGATCCCTCCCTAATTGTAGGCTATATCAAAAAGGTAGGTTTTAGCCCTATTCTTAAAAACAGAGATAGAGTCTGACTCCCGAATCCAGATTGGCAGCTGATTCCACAGGAGAGGAGCTTGATAACTGAAGGCTCTGCCTCCCATTGTACTTTTGGAGATTCTAGGTATTACAAGTAATCCTGCATTTTGGGAGAGTAGTGCTCTGTTAGGATAATACGGTAGTATCAGATCTTTTAAATAAAAAGGAGCCTGATTGTTTAGAGCTTTGTAAGTAAGAAGAAGGATTTTAAACTTAATTCTAAACTCTATGGGAAGCCAATGAAGGGAGGCCAGAACCGGAGAGATATGATCTCTCTTTCTAGTACCTGTTAAAACTCTTGCTGCAGCATTTTGGATCAGCTGAAGACTTTTTAAAGATGTTTTAGGACAACCTGATAATAAAGAATTACAATAATCTAATCTTGAGCTAACAAAAGCGTGGATCAGCTTCTCAGCATCACTCTGAGACAAGATGCTCCTGATCTTGGCAATATTATGCAAATGATAGAAGGCAGTCTTTGAAACAAATTTAATATGTGAATTGAAGGACAAATCCTGATCAAAAATAACTCCAAGGTTCCTCACAGAGCTATTAAGAGAAAGAGTAACTGCATCCAAACTGAAAGTTTGATTTGGAAAGGAATTTCTAAGGTTTTTTGGACCAACAAGAATGACTTCAGTCTTATCTGAATTTAATAGCAGGAAATTACAAGTCATCCAAGCTTTGATTTCCTTAAGACAGGCTTCTAACTTGGCTAATTGATTACTATCATCTGGCTTCATTGACAGGTATAATTGTGTGTCATCTGCATAACAATGAAAATGTATACAGTGCTTTCTAATAATGTTGCCTAACGGAAGCATATATAAACTAAAAAGAGTAGGGCCTAGCACAGATCCCTGTGGAACTCCATGACTAAGCTTTGAGTTGAAAGAAAACTCATTATTTACATGAACAAACTGGAACCTATCAGATAAATAAGATCTAAACCACTGCAACGAAGTTCCATTAAGTCCAACATAGTGTTCTAATCTATCAAGTAGGATATTATGATCGATAGTATCAAAAGCTGCACTAAGGTCTAAAAGGACAAGTACAGAAACTAGTCCATTATCAGATGCAATGAGGAGGTCGTTAGTGACCTTCGCTAAGGCTGTTTCAGTACTATGATGGATTCTAAACCCAGATTGAAACTCTTCAAGTAAACCATTTCCCTGCAGGTGGTCAAATAATTGCGTAGCAACAACTCTTTCTAAGATTTTTGAAATGAAAGGGAGATTAGAGATTGGTCTATAGTTAGCTAAAGCTCCTGGATCTAGCGTTGGCTTTTTGAGTAAGGGTTTAATTACAGCCGTTTTAAAAGCCTGCGGTACATGGCCTAAAGTTAATGAAGAATTGATTATATGAAGAATAAAGCTACCAATAAGTGGGAAGACTTCTTTAAATAACCTGGTAGGAATAGGGTCTAAAAGACAAGTTGAAGGTTTGGATGAGGAAACTATTTTGTCTAACTCACAAAGGTCGATTGGAGTAAACTCATCAAGACAGACATCAAAAGAAGGAGTTGTAGTAGTTACAGTATTTAAGTTAACTGTGGGAAGAATCTGATTGATTTTATCTCTGATGGATGAAATTTTATTATTGAAAAAGTTCATAAAGTCCTGACTAGTAAGCTCTAAGGCACAGGTGTCAAACTCACTCCATGGAGGGCCAAGACCATGCAGGTTTTACCTCCACCCAGTGTCTTCAACAGGTGAGTTCACTGAATTTCTTCCCACTGATTGCTGATCAGTGAAAACACCTGCTGAACACACTGGGTGGAAGTAAAACCTGCAGGGTCTTGGCCCTCCATGGAGTGAGTTTGACACCTGTGCTCTAAGGGAATGCTAGGATTAACAGAGTCCTGACCCTTTGTCAACCTGGCTACAGTACTGAAAAGAAACCTGGGATTATTCTTGTTCTCTTCTATTAATGCAGAGTAATAACTTGTTCTAGCTTTTCTAAGAGATTTTTTATAAATTAAAAGATGATTTCTCCAAGCTAAATAGATTTCATCTAAATTAGTAGAGCGCCATTTTCTTTCTAATTGACGAGTCTTCTGTTTTAAGCTACGAGTTTCTGTGTTGAACCAAGGAGTTAGAAATCTCTGATTAGACTTTTTCTTTTTTAAGGGGGCCACCAAGTCTAGAGCCTGATGCAGAGAAGCTGAAACACTATCCACCATGTTATCAATTACAGAAGGAGCAAGCTGTCTATAGCTTATTTCCGTTGTGTTGACACATGGCATAGAGGAAACAATCTGCATAAATTTGGAAACAGCATCATCTGAGAAGCATCTACTGTAATAATATTTTTCTTTAGGAGCCAAATAGTCAGAAATAGTAAAATCAAAGGTTAACAGACAATGGTCTGACAGTACAGGGTTATGAGGAGACACTACAATATTTTCTATTTCTATGCCATATGTCAGAACAAGGTCCAATGTATGGTGGAGATAATGAGTAGAATTTCCTACTTTCTGAGAAAACCCAATCGAGTCTAATATTGAATTAAAAGCCACATTAAGGCAGTCACTATCTACATCCACATGTATATTAAAGTACCCTACTATAATTATTCTATCAGATTTCAGCACTAAATCAGCTAAGAAATCAGCAAATTCGGATAAAAATTCTGAGTAGGTTGATGGGGGACGATAAACTATGGCAAATAAAATTGGGTTTAACCTAAAATTGCTAAAGTGCCCAATACTGAGGACCAGGCCCTCAAAGGAATTATAACGTGTTTTTTGCTTTACATTAACTAGTAATTTGGAATGGTAAATTGTTGCTACTCCTCCTCCATGACCATAACTTCTGGGATTTTGACAGTTTAAATAACCAGAGGGAGTTGATTCATTTAAACCAACATACTCCTCTTGCCCTAACCAAGTCTCTGTAAGGGAAATTAAATCAATCTGATGATCAATTAACAGATCATGGACTAACATAGACTTGGGAGTTAGAGACCTAATATTTAATAAACCACATTTAATTTTTAAATTAAATAATAATAATAATAATTAAATAATTAACTCTGGGTCAACAGCATTGTATCTTTTTGCGGCTTAGTTTGTAACCTTTCTGGCAAAGATGCTTCAAGAGGATCTCCATGGCTGAAAGCACAGAGGCAGCAGTCGAGCCTGCTAACAGCAGACCATCAACATACTGCAACAACAGTGTGTCAGGGGGCTGGAACAAATCCTGCAAATGTTGACGCAGTATGTGATTAAAAATGGCTGGTGAGTCAACAAAACCTTATGGTAGTCTGCTGTATGTGTGTTGCTGTCCCTGATAGGTGAATGCAAAAAGAGGCCTGCTGTTGGCATGTTGTGAAATGCTGAAAAAAAGCATTAGAAATGTACACCACATTAAAAAAAAAAAAAAGTGCTGTCGTGTAATGCTATTCAGGAGCAGATAAGGATTTGGAAAAGTGTAATTCGTAGGAAGGACCACTGAGTTGACAGATCTAAGGTCATGGACCATCCTGTAGTCTGTTTTGCCAGGCTTCTCTACATGAAGAATTGATGTGTCCCATGGGGACTGTGTTGGAACTAGAACCCCTGCCTGAAGAAGACCTTGAATTGTTCTGGCTATGCCTAGCTCCTTCTCCTTTGTGAGAGCATATTGTGTTCGCCATATTGGTTGAGTTTTTGCTTTCAGTGAGATTTTGACTGGTGAACAGGTAATCAGACCAACATCTGCAGAGCCGCCTGACCATAGAGAGAGGGGCAGAGCATCAAAAAGTGCACCAGAATCTGGATGGTCAGTGTTTTCTCTGCCATGTGTTCTGTCTAAGTGCAATGTTTGTGGAGTAGCCTGAATTGTGACATTGTACGAGATGCGATAGCAATCAGCAGATGGTGAGTAATGTAGGTCCCTACCTTGTGTGACAACCCAGTCACCCAACCCAACCCAACTCAGTCAACTTAAGACAGTTTTTCACCACTGGTCCCAGTGCCCTTTCTTCCTGCCCTGCAGACACCCCCAGTGTGACATGGGGTGCAGCAGAGGGCATACAGAGGCAACAAGTCTTTGTCCAAATAGACTGCAGCAGCAATTCTTTGTGGACCCACATTTGGACTTTGCACACCAAGTCCCGTTCCCCCACCAAAGTCTCCCAATGATCATCATACAGTTCCTGATCATAATGTGAATAATTCATTGTACAGTGGAGTGGATCGTGTGGGGGGTCATATGGTCAAACAGAGTCTATCCAGGGAGCCCATGCAATACATTTGTCTACCAGTTGATTTTTGTCAGGGCTTACATCATTCAGCTGCAGCCACCACACAGTTGCAAAAGAGGTTTGATCTTCCTCTGTGTCTGCTTCCTGTATCTGCAACTGTGAAGCATCAGGGAAATAGACAAATCTGATTTGCATCAGAGCATAGTTCTATCTAGCAGACACACAACAGTCCCAGTGGAAGAAAAATAGATGTGTGCCCTTACTTTCAGAAGCACATCTCTTCCCAGAAGATTTACAGGACAGTCTGGTGAATACAGAAAAGAGTGGACAAAATCCAGTCCAGCCAGTGAACAGTTCAGTGGTACTGAGAAAGAGAGACATTTTGGGGTCCCAGAGATGCCAACCACTGATGTATAGTTAGTGGAAAGGGGTAGAGAAGTTGATATTGATGAATAGTGAGCCCCTGTGTCCATCATGACTTCATAAGTTTTGTCTCCCATCATGAGGGATAGCATTGGATCAGAAAGTGCTACCTCTTCAGCGCAGCTCTCTAGTCATTGTTGACTAGGCATCATGTTGTGATTGGGAGCCATGTGTGATTGCTGAGGCAGCTGTGTCTGCTGTGGCTGATCTAGCCACACCCCAGGTGCTGCAGTTGGGGTGGGTGCATAGTTTGTCAAGACAGTTCCTCTGCCAATAGATGGAGCTCTACAACCATGAGCCCAATGGCATCTTTTGCCACACCACAGTCACATGCCACTGAGTGGGCCTGATGCTCTCGTGCCTCCTTTGTATGCACCTCTGCCACACCCTCTTTGCGGTGGGCATGCATACCACTGTTGGGGTGCCAACACAAAGCGCTCAGCAGGGACGGAACCAATAATGGCCTGAGGGGTTGCCACTGTAATGGCTGGAGCCTGTACAGTATTCTTTTGTTATTTTATTTTTATCTTTATTAACCACATCCCTAGCTGCTTTATGCTGGGCTTTTACCAGCTGATTAGCTAGATCTGCTGTTTGTCTCTTTTTTTACCTTGTTTTTTATTATATTGTCTCACATAGTGATGCACATGAGACAGCCATTCTGCCCAGGGGCGGGTATTTAAACCCACAACTTCTTCCAGAGCGGCCCTAACAGACGGTGGGATTGAGGTCGGTACAACATTGCGAAATACCGCCTGTGTAGTTGCGTTGTTGCGAGGGTTTTCCCCAGTCATGTCAGTCCAAAGTGGCAAACACCTGTCCACATAGGCTCCCGCTTCCTCTACTTTTTTTTTTTTTATAGGAATGTCTGTTAGCTCAGCACTAGTGAGATCTAAAGGGAATATCCCTCTCATTACTCCAAAAATGTTACCACTGTGTTTTCTAAATGGAGCCTCGTCAGGCTCATTTGTGGTGCCAGCCTCTTCCTCTATATTTTTGAGCACAGAGGCTGAGGTGTGTGTAGCCACTATTCTTCTGATATCTGCCAAACACAAACGGTAGCCATCTGTGGCCTTCTGCATAGGTCTGATACACGGAGATGCCCCTGAGGTCAGTGGAGGCAATGTGCCACAAATGCCTTTAGGCCCTTTTCCACTAGCACGCTTTAGCACAACACGGGACGGCTCAACACGCTTTGTACGCTTTTCCACTAGCCCCAACATGGTTTAACAGCCGCGATTCTCAGCCCCGCTCCAGGGCAGGGTACAGCAGTGCTGAGCTGTGCTGTGTTGTGACGTTAACAGACTGGTCGCCGCTGATTGGTCAGGTCGTAACCGGCGCTGATTGGTCAGGTTTTAACCGCCCCTCTCCTCCTCCTCTTCTACCGAATCTTCACGACCTTCTCAATAAAGTTTTAGAAAAAAAAAAAAAGAATCTTCACGACCGCCTTTACTCAGCACGCAACCACTGTTGGCGGTTTATTTTCAGTGTATTGCTGTGCTATTTTCATTTATTCTCTATCAAAAATGGCTTCGCGTAATAAGGGTGTTCCATGGACCAATAAGGAGGTGCAGTGTCTGCTCACTGCATTGTCAGACGAACGCATCCAGCGCGAGTTAGACGGAGCCGCCCGGAATGAAAAAATATACCGGGAGGTCTCGACATCGGAGTCCTTTAACGGTGAGTTTTAATTTTTTTTTATTGTGCATTTTTTCGCAAATATATTCGGTAAGACGCTCAGTTTATTTATGCAATAAAAAAGCTGTTCATTTGTGGATGATGATCGCTCTGCTTTATCACAGCACACTGCGGCTCACGCTTTTATTTTAATTATTCATGTGAACAATACGCTGAAATAAGCTTATGTAATCTTGTTAAAAACTATTGTCTTTTCTGTATATCTTGCACTTTCGTGCTGTATTTTACTGTGTGCATTTTCCTTGAAGAATCATCCCATGCGTCCGCCACACCAGCCCGCCCGGATTCTCCAATGTTAATCTGTCCCGCCACCAGGCGCAAAATGTATTCAATGATAAATATTTGCAACATTTAAATGAGGTTGCAGAAAACGCGAGGGTATCCCTGGAGCAGGATGTTGCCTTGAGAAGGCAGGAGCTGGCAGAGACGGCTTCATTCAACCGAGCCTTCCTGACCCAGAGCTGGCAGAGACGTCTTCATTCAACCGAGCCTTCCTGACCCAGTTTGGGAAGCTGGTGTAGAGGCACTCAGTGGTCGGCGTGTATAAAATGTCGATTAACCTTCATGTTGTGTTGCAAAGTTTTTTTTTATTTTAATATTTTGTATATAATAAAATGGAATTGTTTTGGAAAGTGTGGTTTGTCTGTTATAACACTGAATTATAAAACAGTATAATTACATAGAAATTCCATTGCCTAGTCTGACGAAAATGATGCTGATCATCCTGTCAGAGGTAAACCATTGTAAAGGTAATGTAATTTTTAACTAGACCAAAAAACAAATGTTTTTGTAAGCTTTCTGTTCTTTTTATTGAAATATCATAAAAAATTAGCAACACATGATCCAGTTCTAAACTTTGGGTAAATTTTTTATGTTAACTTATAAGAAGTTGCACAGTTGGACTTTAAAATGCAGCAGGAGAGACTGATCAAGCTTACAACTCAAAGTAGGTAAAAAGTAAGTATATGTAAATTGAATGTTCTATCGGCATTCCAAATTCAGAGAATTACAATACTTTAGAAGGAGTGTAGCATCATCTAAACAGAAAATAATAATACTGTTGTTCCAAACGTTGACCTGAAGGTGAAAAACATGATTATTTTTTTTATTCAGTACATCCAAAATGCCCTAGGATGTAAAAAATAATACAATTTGGTGTTGGCCAGTGTGCCACTGTCTCATTATTTAATATGAATAAAAACAAGTTTCAGCTCATTATTTCTAGGTCATTTGGCAGTTAATTCAAACCAAAAGTGACTTGTGTTGTTGCAGCTTTTTTATCAGAGAGTTTCTCCAGTTTTGGAGCATATAATCATCTGTCCCTTAACTGTTAAACATTAAATAACAGCAGACAGATTGGCAAAGGATACACAATTGTGTTGCTGTTGCCCAAAACCGCTGTGACCCACTGCTTGTGGTGCTACCTTTCATGTGTGTGCTTTTTATGAACATTCACACGTTTTTGTAAGTACAAGTGGGATAGTATTAAATTGAACATATTTCTAATAATGTTTGCTTTTTGCAAATATTTACACTTATTTTGAAAGTAAAAGTTGGATACTGCGGGGGGGGGGGGGTGTCTAATCATGTGCCATGGAGGGCCAAGACCCTGCAGGCTTTACCTCCAACCAGTGTCTTCAACAGCAGATTCCACTGAACTTCTTCCACTGACTGATCAGTGATAACACCTGCTGAAGAGACTGGGTAGAAGAGAGAACCTGCAGGGTCTTGGCCCCACATGACACATGATTGGAAGCCCCTGGATTAGGTTTAATTGGATTTAACATTTTAACACAAACTGCTTTATGGTTCATAATTCTGTTGACAGACTTACTCCAAACCAAAAGTGATTTCTCAAACTGCTGGATTATTCTTAGCTTTTCCAGTCTTTCAGTATTTAATTCATGCCACATGGTGGTAACCTTCACATATAAAAAAAGAGACATCTGCAAAAACTTCATAGGTTTATTGTCAGTGCAAATCCCAGTGCAATACAACATGAATGCATATCTAGTACATTGTTGATGCAGAGAATATATATTTCTACAGTACATGTTTCCATGTAAACTTGTGACTGCATTATTTTAATTGCTTTTAATCCTAGATCAAGTTTGTTTTGGCCTAAAATGCATGATAACTGTCAAATATATCTTATTATACCTAACTCAGTAAAGTTTACTTTTTGAATATATATTTTGTGGCTAATATTAACCTGGCGATCAAGTTGTGTCAGCTGATCGTTTTTTTCTATGATACCATCTCAGAATCTGCTGCAGAAGCAGGTAAGTCCATGATGTCTCAACAGTCTCTCCATGATTTTCAAGCAGATCGGAGCAATTTGTTGTACAGGAAATAAAACGTTTCTACAGACATTCTTAAGCTCAATACTGCTCGTTTGTGAAGCTGTGTTGACATCAGTGACAGGCTGATCACATCCGTGACAGGCACGCTCAGAGCGAATGAAGCAGTAATTTCCCCACAACAGAGCCATCTGAAACACACACAGCGTACATATTTTAATACCTAACAGCGATAACTTGCAGACATTAAAGTGTAGCACGACGTACTTATAGCAAACTAGCATTAGCAACCATTAGCTTACCGTCATATACGACCTAGTTTGTATCCTCACGCCTTTGGCTCTCCCAGAAGCTGCAGAACTATTCCAGAGTGTTTTCATCTCGCTGCCTGTACCCTTGTCTGGCGGTCCTTTTTGGCGTTTACGGTGAAAAAAGCCACAGACCGAGGAGTGGCCTTGTACAGCTATGTGTTATGTTTTGCTTGGGTGTTCTCAATAAAGTTTTGGAAAAAAAAATGTTTTGCTTGGGTCGCGTGCATAATGTCACGGGAGTGTGGCACCGCCTCGCTGTTATAAACCCACCCACCCCAGCACAACACCCATGCCAAACACCGTGCTAATGGAGACAGAAGCATTCCGAGCCGTACTGAAGTGAATCGAGCCGTACCGAGGTGTGCTGGGCTAGTGGAAAAGAGGTTTAAGAGTCTTAACGCTGCCCTTCATCTGAGAAGCTGGTGCTGCTCTGTGCACTATTTTCTCAACTCGGTTTGCCATCTAATCTTCATCTCAGAAGCCAACCCCCGCCTGCAGTCAGCTCATTAAAGCAGCAGCTGGTCAGCTTTCAATCTGTGCAGTTTTTCTGGTCATTTGTGGATTTAGTTGGAAGGAAGGACGTGTTTGTTTTGGGTAAGTAGGCATCCATTTGATAAAATATACCATATATTTTTGTGAGTTGCGACATTTAATGTGACAGTAAAATTGATTGCAAGTCAGGACCATCAGTATGTCATACTTCGGGGACTTAAAGAGCTGATTTGTATCACCAAATAACTGCTATGAGTTATCGTTAGCTATTCGCTGATTTTGGTAACTTTTACACTTATGGTAGAAATATTTTAGCATGGTGTTTTACAAATTTATGCCTGTTGTGGGCCAATTAACATTTCAACTGAATGGATTTCCCCCAAATGGACTGCACTTGGTTCTGTGTTTGATTTAACGTTACACTGCAGCTGTTGTTAGCTGTTAGCTGCTAAAGGCTTTACAGGTCTTCAAAACCTGGCAAGGCTTATTCCATTAAATTAGGTAAGTTGGTGACTTATTTAACATCCACATTAACCTGTACAAGGAAAGTGTCATGAGTCTGAGCTCAGTGTTTCTCTGGAGCTCAAACTCTCATTTTATTTCTGTTTATTATTTGTCTATTATGATTATTCCTGTCTTGTTTTTGTGTTATTTTGGTTTTTTGACATGAGCCTCCTTCCTTCTGCTCCCAGACTCACCCACCTTCCTCTCACAGCCCGTTTCCCCAGTCCACCTCAGCTGTGAGTGACTTTGTCACTGCCTGCTCCTGGCCACACCTGCTTCTCATCATTCCCCACTTGCCTTGATGTATTTAAGCTCTGCGTTTTCACTGTGTTGTTGCGGTTAAATTGAATTGTCTTCCTCATCTCTGCCAGAGCCCTGCATTGTTCTGGCGAGTATCTCTGTAAGTTATTTCTTTTTGCATTTTTTGTATTGTGGGCACTTTTTGGACGTTTATGTTGCGTTTGTTAATGAATGTCTCTAACACAATCCAGTGCTTGGATCTGTCCCTCTGCTCCAAAGGAGCTTATATGACAGAATTTAAACACCAGTTAAAAAGATCAAGCTGTTGTGTTTGTGCCCTTTTTCCCTGTTTTTGTCTTTTTCCACTCACCTGATCAGCGGAGTTCATCATGTCCTCGGCTCGCCGGCCTAGGAAAATCAATGGAGGGTTTGCAGCGGGGTCTCCAACGGTAGAGGAGGAATATGGGCGGCAGAGTTCATCCGAGATTTTGTGGATGAAAATGCCTTGCCCTGCCTTGCCCATTCGGCTCGTTAGTGCGGCCGCCCGACCCATTGGACTTCCTGTTCGGCGATCTGGTTCGGCCTCCCGAGAGACTGCGTTTTCTGGCCTGGGGTCCGGGTAGGCCGCCGGAACTTTTCCCTTCACCCCTGTTGGCGGTATGGATGCTGGGTGCGGGGAGACCCCCCGAACTGAATTCCCTTTGCTGTGCTTGTGTTTTTGGGTGAGTACAGCTAAGTCCTTATTACTGCTTTGCATTTAGCGTGTTTTTTTTTTCCTCCCCTCCTGTTTGAGGGATACCTGTAATTGTTAGTTTTCGCCCTTAGGAGTTTTCCCTCTCATTTTGGGGTCTCCGGGGTGGGTTTTCTTTATATTTGCCTGTACATGGTTGACTATGGAGTATCGTGTTTTGTTTTTTTTTCTTCTTCCTGTATCTCAGGCTGTTATTACCACAGTTACCCTCTGCCTAAATGTTTTTTTTTTCTTCCGCATGTTGTGGTTTATGGAGTATTGTGTTTTGTTTTTTTTTCCTGTGTCTCAGGCTGTTATTCCCACAGTTATCCTCTGACTAAATGTTTTTTTTTTCTTACTCATGTTGTGGTCTATGGAGTATTGTGTTTTTTTTTCCTGTGTCTCAGGCTGTTATTTCCACAGTTAACCTCTGCCTAAATGTTTTTTTTTTTTTCCTCCTCATGTTGGGGTCTATGGAGTATTGCGTTTGTTTTTTTCCCCCTCGTACTCTGTATTGATTTATTGTCGATTGCTGTTTCCTCTTTTTCTGATTCTCTCCCTCCTGACCTGCGCCCCACCCGCCCACCCTAGGTGGGGGGGGGGGGTAGGTGTTACGGGCCGTTCATAGTCCGGCCGTGAGGGGAGGGCTGTGTCATATGGGGTGAGACGCCGTGTCATCCGGCGCTCAGGCCATATTCCCCCTCAGCCCGGCTCTTATTGTGACAGCGTCTCAGCGGGCTCCCAGCTGTCATGCTCTACGAGACGGCTGGAGCCCAATTAACCCTCATCAGCTGAGGCGCTGTTAACTGGTATTAAAGGGAGCAGCTCCGATCATTCGGGGCTGTGACCTCACACCATTATCCACGTTTTTCTCCGGCGTGGGTAAGGCTGGAACCCCTTCGTCTGGCGCCAACCACCTGCTCATCATTCTGCTTTATATGTAAGTGTTCCTCGTATTATTATTTGTGTTTTGGCCCCACAAGGCCCTGTTCCTTTATTCCCTTTCCCTCATTGTAATAAACATCGCAAACTCACTGGTACGCCCTCAGCTCTCATTGTATGGCTCCCGAGAGCCATACGTAACAAGCATCAGTAATCATAACACTGTGGTGCTATGGTTACTGGAAAACAAGGAAGCAAAAAGTGAAAAATTTGACTCAAAAAAGATAATACTTAAAATTTAATGCTGAAAAAATTATACCATAAAGCTGCTGTGATTGCATAGGTCTAATGGATGATTTGGCATGGAGAACACAAGGTGCGTGGGTGCGCTGGTGGGTGGGGGCACTTGCAGGGACCCATGGTGCCGCAAAGGACATCACTGGTACACAGGCAAAGCAGCAGCCAAGACTCCCGTTAACCGGTCAGGCTGGGCTTGGCTCCCTGTGAAGGACTGTGATCCGCTGGTTCAGCTGCTGCTTCTCCAACACCAGTGTCCAATGGGGCGTTCCACAATTGTTCACGGGGAAGCACGCCTAGCCTGCCAGATCAGTAGTAGATGGCAGTCCCGACTGCTGCTTCACTGTGGAGCGGAATGGCCAGATCAACTTAATATCACATGAGGACACATATGCAACAACAAGACAACAAGATGTAAAAATGCCCAGATAATGAAATAAATCATTTTTATTTAAATATTTATAGACAAATGGGCAACACTGATGCAACAGTTGCAGGCAAACAGGTCATTCTGCTTTGCATAAAAAACATGCAAGTTAGGTTAATTGGACACTCTGAAGTGGCTCTAGGTGTGAATGGTGAAGGGATTAGCGCTGTACCATTGCTTCCTCATCCACCCAGGTGGATGCCCTGAATTTCCCTCTGGGGAGCAATAAAGTATACAAAATACAAATACAAAAAATAATAATGTTAGATATATTGTTCTTATAATATTGCTAAAATATTAAAGGATGCACTGCAATGGGTCTCAAATGTTTGTAAACGTGTCCTGTTATAGTACTGCATGAGTTTATTGATGATAGACTATAAACTACACATATAAACTAAGTTATCATGGTGACTGAACAACTCTCATTCCCCAAACTGCAAGATACACTATTATGAATATAACTCATAAACGATCACACAAATAAGTGATCTGACAAAAACATAAACAAGCGGTTCTTAAACAGTGGCTAATATCGGATGTCCTATTCATTTTCAGTTATTCTGTAATTAGTTTTCACACAATCAAATAAATGTCGGTGCCATTTACTCCTTTTTATATTTGTCAAAATCTAATGTGTGATTGCCTAAATCAGGCTTATTCAATTAGCGGCCCGCGGGCCACATGCAGCCCAGAGCCAACCTCTGAGTGGCCCACGGGCCCAGGCTCCGGCAGGGAAATAATTCATTTAAGAAAAAAATATGAAGGAATGATGGTCCACAAGCACGCACACGAACAACGTGTGTGACCGTCATCTGCATGGAGTTCAGAAGCGCCCCACGCGCGTGACCATTCCAGTTGGCAGGCAGAGTGTCTCCAGCGTCACTGTCCGAGAGAAGCATGAGCTTGTGGAGAAAGAAGGCAGGCAAGACAACGAGCTGGATAACACAGAAATTTATTCTTCCTCCAACATAACTTACAGCAAAAAGAATTCCCGAGTCTCTGTGCATTCCCCTTTTATATGAGATGATGAGATGATGATATGAGATGAGATGATGAGATGATGAGATTCAACTTTATTGTCATTACAACATGTATGAATACAAGGTAACGAAACGTGACTTGGCACTTGGGCACGCTCTGCAGAGCGCATCCAAGGCCGGGGCAGCCGCTAGGCGCCAGTCTATATCTTTATTTCCATGCATTGAGACCTGGAACTTCCCACCATAACACATTGTCGTTTGAACAAAGAAGTGTGTGGCACATTAGCATGACAAAACACAGACACCGCTCCTACACCCTTCTTTTCTTAGTGGTACCGGCATCTCTTAAGGCCCTTTTCCACTAGTATCGCCTTAACCTTACTTACTTCTACTCTACTCACTTTCTCGCTTTTTCCACTGTAGCCAGCTCGCTTTAACCAACACTATTTTCATGCCAGTTAAGAGGCAGGGTATAAACGAGCGAAAGCGAGGTGTGATTTGACGTCAATAGACTGCTAGCCGCTGATTGGTCAGGGCGTAACGTCACGAAAGCGGCCGTCTTCGTTGAAATCTTTACGACCGCCATTTGCAATCACGGACTAACTCGGTCACGGAGTAAATACGATATTAATAAAGACAGCGTTGTAGGTTTTGCAGAAATCTACACCGTGGTCCAACGAAGAGGTGCGGGGTTTTCTCTGCTTTCTGGCAGATACACAGTCAGAGGAGTGATCCGGACCCTACAGATGGCTGCACAGAATAGAACCGTACTACTGACAAGCTGAAGACGAATGTGAGAGAACCATCGATGGTGAGTGATTTGTAATATTGTGCATCTGTTCGCTTATTTATCCTGTTGGTGGTAAGCTCACTTTTTTTGAGCCATACAG
Organism: Pholidichthys leucotaenia; assembly: GCA_020510985.1. NCBI lineage: Eukaryota > Metazoa > Chordata > Actinopteri > Cichliformes > Pholidichthyidae > Pholidichthys > Pholidichthys leucotaenia. The sequence continues at coordinate 42,598,999 of CM035847.1, read as the reverse complement.
CGCCGTTCTGTGCTGGCTAACTCATTTTAGCTAACGAATTTTGGCTAGTAGCTAGCTAGTACCAACTGCTGATTCGCGCTTGTTTTCTCCTAAATATTCGCTTGTGAGAGCAAAACGATGAAATCTGTTAATCCTGGTTAAAGTCCTGGTTTTTGTTTTGTACTGCACTTTAGTGCTGCACATTAAATTGTATGCAATTTAATGCCGTTTTGTGCTGGCTAACTCGTTTTAGCTAACGAGTTTTGGCTAGTAGCTAGCTAGTACCAACTGCTGATTTGGGCTTGTTTTCTCCTAAATATTCACTTGTGAGAGCAAAACGATGAAATATGTTAATACTGGTTAAAGTCATGGTTTTTGTTTTGTATTGCACTTTAGTGCTGCGCATTAAATTATGTGCAATTTAATGCTAGAATGTGTTTCCACATGCCAGGGTTAGCCTCCCTGTTTATAGTGGATACTGGTGAGACCACAGGAGCCGAAATCTCAACAATATAAAAGTGCTTTTTCAAACCAGTGATTTATAAAGTCATTCATATAATTTTCTAAAGCGTCAGAAAGAGAAATCCATATATTATATCAATTCATTACACAGACAGTGATATATTTCAAGCATTTATTTATTTTAATTTGGATGATTATGGCTTACAGCCCCTGAAAACCCCAAATTCAATTTGGCAAAAAATTTGAATATTACATAAACTTTAAAAAATAGTTTTTAAATAGAAATGTTGGCCGCTGAGGTGTTGGTTAATATGGGCTGTAGCCATAATCATCAATATTAAAATAAACACTTTCAATATATCACTGTCCCTGTAATGAATCTATATATGGGTTTCACTTTCTGAAATGAGTGACAAAAATATTTAACTTTTTCATGATATTCTAATTTTTGAGATGTGCCTGTATAAGTTTTGAACTTTCTTGAAACTAACCACCATCCATTTATGTCGTTCGTCTAGGGAGGAGGGAATCAGCCGCTCAACAACGGATGTCGCCACTGTGGAACGTACTGAAATCCTTTGCTTTTATAAGTAAAGTGTCAAAACCAAAGTAGCACAATTTCCACTTAATATAAAAGGGACTGAACTGAGATTTATTTGACTGTGTGAGTATTAATTACAGAATAATTGAAAAAGAGTGGTGCATCAACTGTAAAATAAACCACTTGTTAATGTATTTATTTATTTATTTTTTTTGTCAGATCACTTGTTTGATCCTTTGTGAGTTATGTTCATAACTGTATCTTTTGGGGAATGGCAGTTGTTCAGTCATCAATATAATTTAGTTTATATGTGTAGTTTATACTCCATCATCAATAAACTCATGCAGTAACAGGACACATTGCAAATATTTGAGACCCATTGTAGTGCATCCTTTTATATTTTAGCAATAAAAGTACAAAACACCGCCCACACTTGAAGCCAGGGCAAGAAGAGACACTTTTACATTCCAGACAAACTTTTATTGATAAAAACTCCATATTTTGACTGAGCGACTCCATACTCAGTGATGCACACTTTTTTACAGTACTATATTCCATTCAAGTGAATGTATTAATTCATTCTGATTGCTGAGGCCACAGTAAAAGCAGATGATTTTAAATGTAACGCAGCCCTTGTAAAATCGACTTTACATCAGTGCAGCTACATGAAAATTGTGGTTAAATACAACAACAACGTACTTTATTGTCACATTGGAATTGGAATCGCTCCTGTTTTGTTTTTCTTTTGAATTCTTGGATGGAATATGGGTGGGCAATATAAGCTGCAGCTTCAGCCATCACCCATTTCCGATAGCCTATGTTGAACTGTATAATCAGAGGAGTTATTGTTTAATTTGACCTTATTAGATTTATTTTCCCCTTTGTTATATTATTCTATTTTCTTTTAATCTATCCGAAATAAAGATCCATTCATTCACATTCCACCACTGGCTTTTAGCAACAAGTGTATTTCCCAAATATGTTTTAAACTTCCTTTATTTAACCACCACCCATTTCTGTCTTTTGTCTAGGCAAGAGGTAAACGATCGATCCACCCCAAACTGGACCTTGCATCACTGTTTACAGAGATGCAGGCCTAAGATCTGCTGATCTGAGACCAGTGTGAGCTGCACATCCCAGCTGCTAAGTGACCCAGTCTTACAGTTTGAGTTTTGCACATTCTGAATAATCTGGAATTTGCTGCTGATTGTAATAAACAATTTAGTGACTTATGTGTTTGCATCATGATTTCTATTTTTGTCTGTTAATACACTGGTGGGAAAAGAGTCAATAGTACAAACCATTAATGGGTGACCTTGAAAATAATGGCTCATTTTTAAGAAATTTATGTCACATGGTGGTAACCTTCACATATAAAAAAGAGACATCTGCAAAAGCTTCAGAGGTTTATTGTCAGTGCAATACTACATGAATGCATGTATAGTACATTGTTGATGCAGAGAATATATATTTCTACAGTATATGTATCTAGTAAATCAAGCACTTTCCATGTAACCTTGTGACTGCATTATTTTAATTGCTTTTAATCCTAGATCAAGTTTGTTTTGGCCTAAAATGCATCATAACTGTCAAATACATCTTATTATACCAAACTCAGTACTGTTTACTTTTTGAATATACATTTTGTGGCTAATATAGTTATTAACCTGGCAATCAAGTTGTGTCAGCTGATCATTTTTTGCTATGACAACATCTCACACTCAGTGCAGCTGGAGCAGGTGCGTCCATGATGTCTCAACAGTCCATGATTTTCACGCAGATCAGAGCAATTTTTTTTCCCACAATATTTTTATTGAACCTTTTTTTTTTTTACAAACAGCACACACAGTCAGACACTAACACAAAAGTAATTTAAAAACTAAAAAGAACAATAAGAAAATAACAAAAAAAGGGTAATAAAAACAACCATTAACAAAAACAAGTCAACAACAATGCTCCTCTGTTTAGTCTAGGTAATCTATTACATGAGAAAACATAATATACATTCACCAGCTTGGAATTTGCAAGGTCCACACATATCATTCACCTTCTTCTTCAGAAGTTATGTTTAATTTCTTTACATAATCAATGAAAGGTCTCCATATATTCTCAAACACATTTTCCTTTGATTTCAGTATGTATGTTATTCTTTCTAGTGGAAGGTTGGTAACATCTGTCTTAACCACTGAGTCACATCTGGTCTATGAGTTTTTCCACAGTAGTGCAATACATTTTTTGGCATTGAGCAAACTGAGGTCTATGAATGTTCTTTCACTCTTATTAAAGTTAAGTTTTTCTGGATACAGACCCAACAAAAATAGTTTAGGGTTCAATGTGATTTGTTTTGAAATTATTTTTTCAATTGTTACCCTCACCTCTTCCCAAAACATTCTGATTTTTCTACACTCCCATAAACAGTGAAATAGGGTTCCTTTACTTAGATCACAGCAATTTTTTTTGCACAGGAAATAAACCAGACATTCTTAAGCTCTACAACCACTGATCGTTTGTGAAGCTGTGCTGACATCAGTGACAGGCTGTATTGACATCAGTTGACAGGCTGTATAGTATTGCGTGTTTTACGTCACTGGAGTGTGGCACCGCCTTGCTGTAAAAAAAAATCCCACCCACCCCAGGCGTACCCAGCTGTAATGGAAACAGAACTGAACCAAGTAGAGTAGAGTAGAGTAGAGTAGAGTAAGGCCGACTGGGTACTAGTGGAAAAGGGGCTTTACTCTCCTCGGGGGGCGCATAGACCCAACAGTCTGATACCCCCCAGTGACACCTCCTCCTTCAGTCCATTGTTCTCCCCTTCCCCCTGCCTTCTCTGTGTGGAGAAAAACCCCACCATGCCTCCACAAGCTTATTAAAGTACTTTAAATGTGAAAAAAGAAATCAGAAGGGTTATGTAAGCAGTGGAGGCATTTATGGTGGTTTTAACCCACTGGTAATAGAAACAGTAGTGAAGAATCGTTTAGCTAACGGGTGTGGTTAGACTTCATATGCAGGGAAAGGTATGAGTAACTGAATTGCTGACTGACTTCACCATCCACAACAATATATGGGTGTTGTTTTTTTTTTTTTTTTTTTTTTGGGGGGGGGGGGGTCCAGTGCACTATATCAGGGGTATCCGACTTTCAAGCGCTCTCTCTTTTTCTGTAATTTGCAGATGTCGCTTTCGTTTTTATAATATGCAAGGGAACATAAGAGTTTCAGACTTGCATTTCAATTTAAAAAAAAAATCATTGATTTTGCCGTTAGAATCGAAACTATTGGTCGTGTCCCCTCATTTTTCCCAGTTTTTGTGTGACATGAAAATCGCATCAATTTCAAAGTACTGTAACGTGATCTCTGAGTAACTCTTTCTACTCATTTATGCAAGAAATAACAGAGTTGTAATGCAAATTCAAAATAAAACATTCCCCAATGTGATCGGATCTATTGTTTTTGTACGGCGACCCCTGCAAATTTACTCGTACGACGTAAATTTCCGTGTCCCCAAATTTACGCAGCAACATGCAAGTTATTTGGTAAAGTAACAAGAAAAAAGGAAGTGCTGATGCTTTTCACTTTGCACCTTTCAAATCCCAAACCATACATGTAAAAAGGAGATCAGTCTTTGTGAAGCTCAGATGTAGAATATTTCAATAAAATCTCAAACATTTATGACACATCGAATATGGTGTCCTTTAAAAAATTTACGTCTTCGGTCTTGGTCGGCCGCACGCAGCCCCGTCTGGCGAGGTGACCGCCCTGGGAAAGCACTTTTATTTTCTCTACCCCGGATGTGCTCAACCCATGTGGAGAGGATTAACCGTGGTCACTTTATATTGAAGTTATCGAAGGTCCAAACTTCCGTGTCCCGCATTTACGCCTTTTGTGATTTTACATCTTATCCAACAAACAGGGAGAATTTGAAGGTATGTATACACATTATCACATAACGTGCCCAGCTTACTCAGATTAAAAAGTGTTTCTTTAATCTGAGTAAATTAGACTAGCCTGCCACAATTTCGATATCCAGTTTATTTTTTCCCATTAAAATCTGATGTGTTTTCAAAGTGTTCCCTTTATTTTGTTGAACAGTATATTAGGTCTCTAACTCCCAAGTCTCTGCTAGTCCATGATCTGTTAATTGATCATCAGATTGATTTAATATCCCTTACAGAGACTTGGTTAGGGCAAGAGGATTATGTTGGTTTAAATGAATAAACTCCCTCTGGTTATTTAAACTATCAAAATCCCAGAAGTTCTGGTAATGGAGGAGGAGTAGCAACAATTTACCATTCCAAATTACTAGTTAATGTAAAGCAAAAAACATGTTTTGATTCCTTTGAGGGCCTGGTCCTCAGTATTGGGCATGTTAGCAATTTTTGGTTAAACCCAATTTTATTTGCCATAGTTTATCATCCTCCCTCAGCCTACTCAGAGTTTTTTATCCAAATTTGCCGAATTCTTAGCTGATTTAGTGGTGAAATCAGATAGAATAATTATAGTAGGGGACTTTAATATACATGTAGATGTAGATAGTGATTGTCTTAATATGGCATTTAATTCAATATTACACTCGGTGGGGTTTTCTCAGAAAGTAGGAAATCCGACCCATTATCTCCACCACACATTGGACCTTGTTCTGACATACATAGAAATAGAAAATCTTGTAGTGTCTCCTCATAACCCTGTACTGTCAGACCATTGTCTGTTAACCTCTGATTTTACAACTTCTGACTATTTGGCTCCTAAAGAAAAATATTATTACAGCAGATGCCTTTCAGATGATGTCGTTACCAAATTTATGCAGATTGTCTCCTCTATGCCATGTATCAACAGAACGGAAATAAGCTATGGACAGCTTGCTCCTTCTGTAATTGATTGCATGGTGGATAGTGTTACGGCTTCTCTGCATCGGACTCTAGACATGGTGGCCCCTTTAAAAAAGAAAAAGTCTAATCAGAGATTTTTAACTCCTTGGTTCAACACACATACTCGTAGCTTAAAACAGAAGACTCGTCAATTAGAAAGAAAATGGTGCTCCACTAATTTATATGAAATGTAGTTAGCTTGGAGAAATCATCTTTTAACTTACAAAAAAAAATCTCTTAGAAAAGCTAGAACAAGTTATTATTCTGCATTAATAGAAGAGAACAAGAATAATCCCAGGTTTCCTTTCAGCACTGTAGCCAGGCTGACAAAGAGCCAGGACTCTGTCTATCCTAGCATTCCCTTAGAGCTTACTAGTCAGGACTTTATGAACTTTTTCAATAATAAAATTTCATCTATCAGAGATAAAATCAGTCAGATTCTTCCCACCGTTAACTTAAAAACAGTAACTACCACAACTCCTTCAACTGATATCTGTTTGGATGAGTTTACTCCAGTTGACCTTTTAGAGTTAGATTAAATAATTTCCTCATCCAAGCCTTCAACTTGTCTTTTAGACCCTATTCCTACCAGGTGATTTAAAGAAGTCTTCCCATTTATTAGTAGCTCTATTCTTCAAATAATCAATTCTTCATTAACATTAGGCCATGTACCACAGGCTTTTAAAACGGCTGTAATTAAACCCAAACTCAAAAAGCCAACGCCGGATCCAGGAGTTTTCGTTAACTATAGACCAATCTCTAATCTGCCTTTCATTTCAAAAATTTTAGAAAGAGTTGTTGCTATGCAACTATTTCACCACTTGCAGGGAAATGGTTTATTTGAAGACTTTCAATCTAGGTTTAGAATCCATCATAGTACTGAAACTGACATGGTTCAGGTGACCCATAGAACAGACACGACTCAGGATTAACACAATTAACGTACTTTATTTGTTAACGTGAGTTAGTGGGTGCGTGAGTCCGGTTATATGGTGTAATGTTGTGTAGTCCAATCCGCGTATCCCAGCTAGGCCAGCAGAGCACCGTACAGACTGGCAACCCTGGAAAGAGACAAGGGTCGTTAGCTTACAGTACACCTCTGCAGCACGTCTGATGTTATTGAGCTTACTGTCAACAGATGTTGGGGAGTCTTCAGGTAGTTCTGAAGCTGCAGCCAGGGAGACAGTGTCTGCAGGCAGATTAGCTGGAGGTGGAATTAACTCCGCCGCCTGGAGGGAGAAGGAGGTCCGCTATTGCGGGCTCCGCCTGTGCACAGGGGAATGGACAGGTTTAGAAGCAATGAGCTTACTTGGTTGTTGGTCCGGGCGAAACCGACCCGGACGTCGTTCTGCTGGGCTTGGAAGCTGAAGGCAGGAGAATTCAGTGCAGGGAAGCACAGAGGCAGGTTGTAGCGTGATCCACGGAAGGAATCAGACGACTCCGCACCCAGCACTGGTCCTGATGGGAATAAATAGGGCCGCAGGAGATAACAGGCAGGTGCACACGCAGGTGCCGTGATTGGCGGCCATGACAGTACTCCACCCCTATGGCACGCCTCTCGGTGTGTGTTCCTATCTACACGGGTGCGTCCGATGGAAGCCCCTGATGAGCTGCTTGTCGAGCATGAGGGCGGGACGCACCCAGGACCTCCACTCCGGCCCGTAGCCCTCCCAGTCCACCAGATACTGCAAACCACGTCCCCGGTGGCAAACGTCCAGGATGGAAGAGACGGGCCACGCCGGGTTGTCGTCGATCACCCTCGGTGGAGGTGGAGACCTGGGAGTGGAACACAACGGGCTGGAGGAGACAGGCTTAATCTGAGAGACATGGAAGGTTGGACAGATGCAGAGGGAGGGGTGAGAGTTAGGCACAGAGACACTGGGTTAATAAGTTGACATATAGGGTACGGGCCAATGAACCGCTCGGCGGTCTTCTTACGTTCTGCCTTCAGGTTCATGTTCTTAGTAGAGAGCCATACCTGCTGACCGACCTGATAAGCCAGGGCCGGAACCCTGCATCAATTCGCCACCGCAGTGTTGCGTTCAGCCGTCCGTTGCAGTGCCCTTCTGGCTGCCTTCCAAATCCACCGACAGCATCTTAAATGGGCCTGAACCAATGGAACGGCAATGTCCCCCTCTTCTTCAGGGAACAGCGGGGGGGTTGTAACCCAACTACGCCTCAAAGGGGGACATGCTGGTGGCCGAAGACACCGCTGTGTTATGGGCGTATTCAATCCAAGGTGTGTATCATGGAGGTGTGTGCTCCATGATAATGGGTTAAATAGCCGGAGGAAAACCTCGCCGTAGCCTCTAAGGCAGTGCAGAAAGCCTTCCAGACTTTGGAGATAAACTGGTACCCTCGGTCCAGTACTATGTCCTTAGGGATGCCATGCAGCCGAATTACATGCTGAACCAGCAGATCAGCTGTCTCTTTGGCAGACGGTAGCCCCCGCAGAGGGATGAAATGAGCCGCCTTGGAAAATCTGTCCACCAGCGTGAGGATGGTGGTGAAGTTATTGGACGTGGGGAGGCCTGTGACAAAATCCAGCGCCACATGGGACCATGGTCTACCCAGGATGGGGAGGGGGTGGAGCAGCCCGGCCGGCGGCGATGAGGATGTCTTCCCAGTAGCACACTCAGGACATGCACGGATGTACTCCCCCACGTCCTTCTGGAGGGATGGCCACCAAAACGACCTTCGTAGGAGTGCCACTGTGCATGCCCTACCCGAGTGGCAGGCGAATTTGGAGGTATGCCCCCACTGGATGACCTCCCCTCGGACCGCTGTGGGAACAAATAATTTGCCTGCTGGACCCCCCCCCCCCCCCCCGGGTCACCTTCGTCAGCCTGCGCCCCAATAACCTTGCCCCGAATGCCCCAAGCGAGGGTGCCCATGACACATGCTGGAGGGAGGATGGGGTGCTCAGCCTTTTCTGTTGTCTCTGGGGCAAACTGACGAGACAGGGCGTCGGGCTTGGTGTTCTTCAACCCAGGGCTGTAGGTGATGGTAAAGTCGAACTGTCCAAAAAACAGTGACCAGCGGGCCTGTCGGGCGTTCAGCCTCTTGACGGTCCGAAGGTACTCCAGGTTTTTGTGATCGGTCCAAACAATGAACGGCTGCGACGCTTCTTCCAACCAGTGCCGCCACTCCTCCAGGGCCAATTTCACTGCCAAGAGCTCCCTATCCCCGATGTCATAATTTCGTTCTGCTGGGGACAGGCGGTGGGAGAAGTAGGCGCAGGGGCGGATCTTACCATCTGCCGGAGAACGGTGGGATAGCACAGCCCCCACCCCAAAATCAGAGGTGTCCACCTCCACCAAGCACTGAAGGGTGGGATCCACCTGTGTCAGAATAGGTGAAGATGAGAATCTGACCTTCAACTCCGAGAACGCGGCATCCGCCTTCTTCGTCCAGAGAAAGGGAACCTTGGTGGAGGTCAAATTGGTGAGGGGGAGAGCGATGCGGCTGTAATCCTTAATAAACCGGCGATAGAAGTTTGCGAAGCCCATGAACTGCAACAACTGTTTCCTCAATGCATGGGTGGGCCAGTCCACCACTGCCTTCACCTTTTCTGGGTCCGGGATGATCTCCTTTGGGGCAATGATGAAGCCGAGGAAAGTGGTCCCAGAGACGTGGAACTCACATTTCTCTGCCTTGACGTAGCGCTTATTCTCCAGAAGCCGCTGCAAGACTCGCCTGACGTGCACGCGGTGCTTCTCCATGGACTGAGAAAAGATTAAAATGTCGTCAAGGTAGACAAACACAAAGGTGCCCAGAAAGTCTTTCAAATTAATAAGACGTTGGAAGACGGCAGGAGCATTGGTCAGCCCGAACGGCATAACCAGATATTCAAAATGCCCACTAGAGGTCCTAAAGGCCGTCTTCCACTCATCCCCCTCACGATTCCTCACCAGGTGATAGGCATTGCGCAGGTCTAATTTGGTAAAGCAGCAAGCCCCCCGGAGGGAATCAAATGCAGAATTAAGGAGAAGGAGAGTATACTTATCCTTGATAGTGATGTTGTTTAGTTCCCGGAAGTCAATGCAGGGCCTGAGGGAGCTGTCCTTCTTCCCCATGAAGAAAAACCCCACCCCCACCGCCGAAGATGAAGGTCTAATGATACCTGAGCTGAGAGACTCCTTAATATACGAGTCCATGGCCGCGCGCTCCGGAGCAGACAGGTTGTAAAGTCTGCTAGATGGCAGAGGAGTGCCGGCCCACAGATTAATAGCACAATCATATGGTCGGTGAGGGGTGAGAGATAGGGCTTGGGATTTACAAAAGACGGCCCCAAGGTCATGGTACTCCGGTGGCACTTTTGACAGATCCGGGGGAGGAGAGGCAGGGACATCCAAAGGCGTGGCAGGCGAGCATGCAGCCGACTGCAGACAGGCACTCAGGCAGAAAGGGCTCCACGACACGATACTTCCTGAATGCCAGTCAATAGAAGGGTTGTGCAGATGCAGCCAAGGGTAGCCCAGAATGACCGGGGACGATAACACCGCTAGGAGAAACTGATTCAACTCCTCCCGATGGTTGCCTGAAATAATGACTAGCACCGAGGCGGCCTGATGAGTGACAGTAGCCAGCGCCGCCTTCGACAGGGCAATAATTTTAAGGGTTTTTTTTAACGGATGCATAGGTAGACCCAGACGGGTTGCCAGACTCCTAGAAATGAAGCTCTGCTCGGCCCCTGAGTCAGTGAGTGCATGTGTTTTATGTTCTTTGTGACCAAAGCAAAACCGGATAGGAATGAGAAAGCGGGTGAGGGGATTGTTATTTTTTTACGTCCGTGAGGCCCCCTACTTCGACGCACGGACCTCCCCTTTGGGCTGCCTAGGACAGGAATTCAGGTCATGCTCCTCGCTCCTGCAATAGACACACAACCCCAACTCACGGCGGCGCTGTCTCTCCTCTGCAGGAAGTTTCAACCCCCCCACTATCATTGGTTCTAGGTCCTCAGAGAGGTCAGTAGACGGGAAGGCCAGTGTGTGTGTGTGTGGGGGGGGGGGGGCTGGAGAGCACGGCGTGGCCTATTCTCAGAGCAGCCGGAAGTCTTACTTTCCGCAGCTCGTTCCCTCAGACGGTTGTCAAGGCTAATGGCCAGGGAAATACACTCATGCAGCGTGGAGGGTTTCTCCAGGTGGGCCGGCTCGTCCCGCAGGCTTGGGCTGAAACCTCTCGGGAATATACTACTCAGGGAGGCATCTTCCCACCCGACCTCCGTAGCTACGACCCGGAAGTCAACAGCGTAATCGGCGACTGCCCTCGACCCCTGCCGAAGGTTTAACAGGTGAGAGGAGAGTACATCTTCCCAGTTCGAGTGACTAAGCACTTCCTGGAATTCCTGAGTAAATTGAACATATGTCATAGAAGCATAATTGGCCCTAGCCATAACCGCATAAGCCCATGCTAAAGCCCGCCCCTCTAACAGATTGATCAAATAGCCAATGTGGCTCTGGTCAGTGGGAAAATCTTCGGGAACCCGTTGGAACACAATTTCGCACTGCATGAGGAACCCCCTGGCTTCTCCCAACACCCCTTTAAAGTGGGCGGGAGTGAGCCGACTAGCAGAACCTGTGGAATGGGGGCTAGGTGAAGAGCTAGTGGTGGAGCTAGCGGTAGCTAACTAGTGGGAGCTGAGGAGCTAGCTGGTGCTGTGGGGACCCCCTGTGGGCTAGCTAAATGATCTAACCTATTGGTGATGCAAGTTAGCTGAGTTAGCATCACCTGATGTTGGTACACTAATTGGTCTACCCGAGCCTCGAGATGGTTAATAAGATAAGATAAGATAAGATAAGCCTTTATTAGTCCCACAACGGGGAAATTCCAGGATTGCAACAGCACAGGGATAGCAACACTCAGAGCAACAATCAGAAGGCAAGAAAAAAAAAAAATACGGGGCACAAGTGCGCTGTCTGCTGGGTCACTTTGGCGGAGTCGTACTGACATGGTTCAGGTGACCCACAGAACAGACACGACTCAGGATTAACACAATTAACGTACTTTATTCGTTAACGTGAGTGAGTGGGTGCGTGAGTGCGGTTTTATGGTGTAATGTTGTGTAGTGCAATCCGCGTTTCCCAGGTGGGCCGGCAGAGCACCGTACAGACTGGCAACCCTGGAAAGAGACAAGGGCTGTTAGCTTACAGTACACCTATGCAGCACGTCAGATGTTATTGAGCTTACTGTCAACAGATGTTGGGGAGTCTTCAGGTAGCGCTGAAGCTGCAGCCAGGGACACAGTGTCTGCGGGCAGATTAGCTGGAGGTGGAATTAAGTCCACCGCCTGGAGGGAGAAGGAGGTCCACCGTTGCGGGCTCCACCTGTGCACAGGGCAATGGACAGGTTTAGAAGCAATTAGCTTACTTGGTTGTTGGTCCGGGCGAAACCGACATGGACGTTGTTCTGCTGGGCTTGGAAGCCGAAAGCAGGAGAATTCAGTGCAGGGAAGCACAGAGGCAGGTTGTAGCGTGATCTCACGGAAGGAATCAGACGACTCCGCGCCCAGCACTGGTCCTGATGGGAATAAATAGGGCCGCAGGAGATAACAGGCAGGTGCGCACACAGGTGCCGTGATTGGCGGCCATGACAGAAACAGCCTTACTGAAGGTCACTAATGACCTCCTTATCGCATCTGATAATGGACTTGTTTCTGTACTTGTCCTTTTAGACCTTAGTGCAGCTTTTGATACTACCGATCATAATATTCTACTTGATAGATTAGAACACTATGTTGGACTTAATGGAGCTTTGTTGCAGTGGTTTAGATTGCATTTATCTGATAGGTTCCAGTTTGTTCATGTCAATAATAAGTTTTCTTTCAACTCAAAGCTCAGTCATGGAGTTCCACAGGAATCTGTGCTAGGCCCTACTCTTTTAGTTTATACACACATGGACAAAATTGTTGGTACCCCTCTGTTAATGAAAGAAAAACCCACAATGGTCACAATGGTGGAGAGTTTTTCCTCTCCACCGTCGCCAAGCGCTTGCTCACAGGAGCAAGCAATCGCCTGATTGCTGGGGTCTCTCTACAATTGTGGGGGTTTCCCCTACAGTTGAAAGTGCTATGAGATGACTGTTGTTGTGAAATGGTGCTATATAAATAAAGTCGAATTGAATTGAATTGAATATTAACTAATTTATGTTTATTATTATTTTCCTGGTAATTTAAGAAAACCAAAATTCAGGAAGTCAGTTACTCTAATCTGTCAACAGTCTTCAGCCAAACTAAACATGCCAACATTTGGATTTCAAAATAAGAGAGGTTTTTCCTGCTGTCTGGTTGGTGAGGAGATTTCTAAAAACAAAACAAAACAAAAAAAAAACTATAAATATATAGAAATGTTATAACAGAAATAAATGCATCTTTGGTCATTTAAGTTAATTTTTTTTCGTTAAACATAATTTTATTAATATTTTTCTTTGAAATCAGAGTTACATTATTGTTCTGTTCTGGCTCTGCAAAACTATGGTCAAAAGTGTAAATTGTATCAGCAAAAAAAAAGTCAAAGTGTTCCCTCAATCTTTCAAATTTATAAAAAAAACAAACCATTAATTTAATTTTAAAAAATAGACAAAAATTAACCATAAAATAATCACAGTTCCTGCCTGACCAAGTGAAGTAGAACAAAAGATGCTCAAAAGCTAGACATAATGCTGTGACCCAAAGAAATTCAGGAACAAATGAGACACAAAGAAATTGAGATCTACCAGACTGAAAAAGGTTATAAAGCCATTTCAAAAGCTTTGGGTATCCAGTGAACCACAGTGAGAGCCATTATCCACATGTGGCAAAAACATGGAACAGTGATGAACATTGCCAGGAGTTGCCAGCAGACCAAAATTACCCCAACAGCGCAGCGACAACTCATCCAAGAGTTCACAAAAGACCCCATAACGACATCTAAAGAGCTGCAGGCCTCACTTGCCTCAGTTAAGGCGCTTTTCCACTAGGGTCAGTACGGTATGGTTTGGTACGGGATGGGACGGTACAGTTTGGCCCGCTTTGTTTTTCCACTGCAGTAGGTCCCATTTGAAGTGGGTGGGAATAGTTACAGGGAGGCGACGCAACCCTCTCCCTCCCGCTACGTAAAACCAGTGTAACTGGCGTAAAACAAGCGTAACATTACGCAAAACACAAGCTGGCAGGATACGCGGTGTCTGCCTTCTCTGTCTTTTTTGGCCTGAATAAATGCAAAAAATGAGAACAGAAAGCAGAGGCGGTGAAACTACACACTCTGGAAAAGTACTGGAGCGTTTAGGAATCCATAGAGCAATACAAAGGAGAAGACATGAGGATGCAAACAACATCACATATCAAGGTAAGCTAATGATTGCTAATGCTACTTTGCTTTTAAGTCCACCGTACAACATTGTAATGTCACCAAGTTATTGATATTAGGTACTAAAATATGTATTCTGTGTGTGTGTGTGTGTGTGTGTGTGTGTGTGTGTGTGTGTGTGTGGGTGTGTGTGTGTGTTTCAGATGGCTCTCTTGTGGAAAAAATATTGCTTCAAATGTTGAGGGTTAACGTTCAACACAGTGATGTGACCCCAACTTCACGAACGCGAAGTGGCTATAATGTCTGAAGAAATGTTTAGCTTCCTGTGCAACAAATTGCTCTGATCTGTGTCAAAATCATGGAGAGACTGTTGAGACATCATGGAATTTACCTGCTCCAGCCAGTGGTGTCGTGGCAAAACATGGATCAGGTGCAATGTTGTAGCATATGAGCTGTTAAACATACTGTATATTTCAACAGGTAAACAGTACTGAGTTAGGCATAAGATATATTTAACAATTATGATGCATTTAAGCCAAAACAAATGGATCTAGGATCAAAAGTAATTGAAATAATGCAGTCACAAGGTTACATGGAGAAATACGTGGATTAACTGGAAATATATCGTATTGAGTGTTGCTGACTACATGTAGATACTGTATAAATATACGTATATTCTCTGCATCAACAGTGAACTATACATGTATTCATGTAGTATTGTCCTGGGAATTTTGACAATAAACCTTTGTACTTTTTCAGATGTCTCTATTTTGTTTTACAGTCTTCAGCAAATAATTGTTTTGGTTACTTTTCTTAAAAATGAGCCATTATTTTCAAAGTCACTGATAAATTGTCTGCACTGTTGACTCTTTTCCCACCGGTGTCTTAACAGACAAAATAGAAAATCATGATGCAAACACATAAATCACTAAATGGTTTATTCCAATCAGCAGCAAATTACAGATTATGTAGAATATGCAAAATTCAAACTGTAAAAAAAAAAAAAAAAAAAAAAAAAATGGAATGGGCCACACACGCCGGCCACGCTGCCTCACTGAGAAGCAACTGGATCGGCTCCTCGTACTGGTCCTGATTCAGCAGATCTTCAGCCTTCATCTCTGTAAATAGTGAGGCAAGGTACAGTTTGAGTGGATCATTTTTCCCTTGCCTAGATGAAAGACAGAAATGCGTGGTGGATAATTAAAGCAAGTTTAAAGCATATTTGAGAAATGAATGAATGAATGAATCTTTATTTTGGATAGATTAGATTAAAAGAAAGGAACAGAATAATAGAACAAAAGGGGAAAAAAAATCCAATAAGGTCAAATTAACAGCAATTCCTTGGATTATACAATTCGACATAACTTATCCGAAATGGGTGATGGCTGAAGCCACAGCTTATATTGCCCACCCATGTTCCATCTAAGAATTCAAAAAGAAAAGAAAAGAAGAGTGATTACAAACAACAGAACAAAGCCAAGACAAAACGTGACAAAAACTAAGCAACAGCACAACACAGATTGGATATGATCATCCTTATGTGATTTTATGTCATCATATGTTTGGAGTATTTCTTCCTTTACTTTTTGTTTAAATTGTGCAAGCGTTGTACATGATTTTAATTCAGGTCCAAAATCGTTCCATAATCTGACTCCTTGCACTGAAACACAGTGTTGCTTGGTGGTAGTTCTCACTGAAGGTTTTTGAAATATACATGTTCCTCTGAAATGATATTGTTTCTCCCTTATTTGGAACAACTTTTGGATATTTGCGGGCAGTGATAGATTCTTAGCTTTAAACATCATTACTGCAGTTTTTCTTTCTTTCAAAGGTCTTTTTATTATTATTAATTGAAGTATCAATACAATACAAAGTATTAGAAATTTTCATTTTTGTTTCAACCAAACAGTAAAAAACTAGAACTTAAAGCCAACAAATGTAAATGCTTCAAAGCACAAAAACCTTTAAATAAACAATAAAAAAAAAAAAAAATAAAAAAAAAATAAAGAAAAATTATGTGTGTGAAGTGGGGTTGGGGTAAAGGGGATATGAGCTACTCAGAAACTATAATCGTGGGTCTTTCAAAGAAATCAAGAAACGGGCGCCATAATTTATAGAATTTGTTTTCAGAGCCACAGACTGTATATCTGATTTTTTCTAAATCCAAACAGGACATTATATCTTTTATCCACTGTAAATGTGAAGGGGGCGAAGAATCTTTCCACTTCAGTAATACAGCACGTCTGGCCAATAATAATGAAAATTTGAATACTTTTAATTTGGAACTTGGCAAGACAAGTTCTGGAGCCACACCAAAAATGGTGCATAATGGATCAGGTTTAATTTGATATTGCAGGACTTCAGACATAGTGATAAAAACAGAATGCCAAAAATTCATCAATGCAGGGCAGGACCAATACATGTGAAGCAAAGTGCCAGGAGCGCTACCACACTTTTCACAAGTTGGGTCTATATCCGAGTAAATGCGTGCTAACTTAACCTTGGACAGGTGCATCCGGTGTACAATCTTAAATTGAATGAGAGCGTGACGAGCACACATTGATACAGTGTGAACCTGGCCAAGAATAGAGTCCCACAGTTCATCAGTAAAAGTAAAATTAAGATCTTGTTCCCAGTTCAATTTGATAGCGGCCAGAGAAGAAGATTGTAAATTTGAAATTAAATTATATAAAACTGACATTACCCCCTTAGAAGTTGGTTTAACTAATAAAAAATCATCTAGAGGATTATCAGAAGGTTTTTGAGGGAATTGTTTTGTCATGGTTTGCACATAATGTCTGACCTGGAGGAAGCGGAAAAAGTGTGTAGAAGTGATGTCGAATTTGGTGGAAAGTTGAGAAAAACTTGCAAATTGACCATCAAAATATAAATCCGCAAAAGATTTTAAACCTTTTCTGTGCCATATATGAAATGCACTATCAATAGTTGATGGGGTAAATAAATGATTTGCGGCAATTGGACTTCTAATGGAAAAAAACTGAAGACCGAAATTTTTCCTGAATTGAGACCAAATTCTAAGAGACTGACGAACTACTTTATTATTACCCAGTGTAGACAAAGCAAGGGGAAGTGGTGAACCTAAAATTGCCGGTAGGGAAGTTTGATTGTCCACATGTGACTCCATAAGGATCCAAATAGGTGATTTGGGTTCCAGATAAAAATGTTTCCAATATAACATGCACCTAATATTTGCTGCCCAGTAGTAATATTGAAAGTTAGGCAGAGCCATGCCACCTACTGATTTGGGTCTTTGAAGAAAAACTTTCCTCAATCTCGGATGTTTACCATTCCAAATAAATGAAGTAATCAGAGAGTCCAAAGACTTAAAAAAGGATTTAGGAATAAAAATGGGGAGACATTGAAACAAATATAAAAACTTTGGAAGTAACATCATTTTTACAGAATTGATTCTGCCAATTAAAGACAAGGATAATGGGGACCATTTGGAAAGTATTAACTTGCACTGGTCAAGTAAGGGGAGAAAATTATTTTTAAACAAGTAATTAAATTGTTTAGTGACACATATCCCAAGATAATTAAAATGATCAATAACAACCTTGAAAGGAAAATGTTCAAAATCCTGAACTTGAATCTTTTCATTAATCAGAAACAATTCACTCTTATTAAGATTAATTTTATAACCAGAAAACCTACTAAAACTATCCAAAATATTAAGTATAGCGGGTAATGAAGTAAGTGGGTTGGAGAGAAATAGTAAAAGATCATCAGCATAGAGTGAAACCCTATGCTCAATGCCACCCCTACAAATGCCTAGAAAGTCCCGGCTCCCACGGATTGCAATAGCTAACGGCTCAACTGCCAAGGCAAAGAGCAACGGGCTCAAAGGACAGCCTTGCCTCGTACCACGGTAAAGTCTAAAATAGTCAGAATAGCGACAATTAGTTAACACTGAAGCTAAAGGACTAGCATAGAGAAGTTTAATCCAGGAACAGAAGAAAGGACCAAAACCGAACCTCTCCAAAGTAAAAAACAAATACTCCCACTCAACCCTATCGAATGCCTTTTCAGCGTCCAAACTAATAAGACATTCAGGTATGTTGTGGTGAGGAGTATAAATAATATTAAACAACCGCCGCAAGTTAAAAAAAGAATGGCGATTTTTAATGAAACCGGTTTGGTCCTGTGAAATTATAAAAGGAAGAATCTTTTCCAACCTTGAAGCTAACAACTTTGACAAAATTTTAACATCGGTATTTAACAAGGAAATAGGCCTGTAAGAAGCACAATCAACAGGATCCTTATCCTTTTTAAGCAACACAGTGATACAGGCCTGATAGCATGAAGGAGGAAGTGTACCAGAGTCAAGCGACTCTGTAAAAACTTGACAAAGGAAAGGGGCGAGGTCATCAGAGAATTTTTTGAAAAAATCAGCGGAAAACCCATCAGGTCCTGGAGATTTTCCTGATTGCATGGATGATATTGCCAGCTGAATTTCTTCTTTTGTGATGGGAGCTTCTAGAATTTGCCGAGATTCTGAAGAAATCGAAGGAATATCAATAGAATCAAAAAAAATTTCCAAACCCTTTAAGTTTGTTGTATATTCTGAGGTATATAATTTGGAATAAAATGACCTGAAAATATCATTAATCGCTTGTTGGTCAGATGTCACCTCTCCTTTATCTGTCCTAACTCCAGTAATAATTTGCTTAGCTCTAATACCACGTAGTTGATTAGCTAGAAGTTTACTGGTTTTTTCGCCATGTTCATAAAATTCACTCTTGTTCCTTATTAAACAACCTTCAATTTGTCGAGTAGAAAGTAAATTAAATTTAGTTTGTAATGTCATACGTTCCTTGTACAGAGCGGGTGATGGAGATTGAGCATATTGTCTGTCAATGTCCAGGATTTGATCTAAAATAACCTTCTGTTCCTGTATTAAGGATCGTCTTTTAAATGCTGCCAATGAAATAAATTCCCCCCTAAGAAATGCCTTCATGGCCTCCCATATCGTTTTATTTGACATACCAGGAGTTTTATTTTCTTTCAAAAAAAAATTAATTTTAGAAGAAATATTCGCAACCAATTTTTCATCTGTAAGTAATAATGGATCCAATCTCCAATGCTTTCTCATGGAGTCACATCCATGGAGGATCATTTTAAGTACAAGAGGGGCATGATCAGAAACCGAGATGCTATCATAACTGCAAGAGCAAAGGTTATTAATTAATAAATTGTCAACAAAAAAATAATCTATTCTGGTATAAGTATGATGTACGTGAGAGAAAAAAGAATAGTCCCTGCCGTTAGGATGTAAAAAACGCCAAGGATCTGTAAGGCTATATTCCTCAAGAAAAGACTTAACATAAGTTGCAGATTTATTAAGACTAGCAGGTTTTGAAGATGAGCGATCTAAGATCGGATCCATATACAAATTAAAGTCACCCCCAAGAATTAGAGAATGAGTATTTAAATCTAGAAGTTGCGAAAAAAGGTTGCGAAAAAAGTGCACATCATCAAAATTCGGTGCATTCAGATTAGCCAAAGTGACATGTTTATCACCAAGTTTACCTGATACTATTACAAATCGTCCATTTTTATCTGATACAACATTAGAGGGAATAAATGGGATATTTCGATCAATAAGAATAGCAGCGCCCCTGGCCTTAGCTTTAAAATTTGAATGAAAAAATTGTCCTGACCAACATTTTGACAAACGCAAGTGGTCGGAATCCTGCAAATGGGTTTCCTGCAAAAACAATACCCCAGGCTTAAATTGCTTTAGACGTGACATGACTCTCTTTCGTTTAATTGGATGGTTCAACCCCTTCACATTCCAGCTTACCAAAGTAAGATTACTATTCATTCAAAGAGTAAAATTTATATATTATGTTGTGTAGCCCAAAGAAGAGTAAAGTGAGGTACGGGTAAAAAAAAAAAAAAAAAAAAAAAAAAAAAAAGGAAGGGGTAAGGGGGGTGTAAATAAAACCATAACAAAAAAAACAAAACAAAAAAAAATAAATAAAAAAATAAAAATTAAAAAAAAAATAAATAAATAAAAAAATCCAACAACCAAACCTATAACAACTGCAGTTTTAAAGGCAACCAGATCTTTCAACTTGAGAGCTTTTAATTTAAGAAAAAGTGGGTTTGTTGGTTCCCTGCGAGCAGCTTTGTTTATTATTCTAATAGCTCTCTTCTGAAGCATAAAGACTGGATATATGTTTTATATGTGTTTCCCCATACTTCAGTATAATATGTCATGTATGGGAGTATTAATGAATGACACAAAGTCTATAGTGTGGGTTGATTCAGCAAATATTTCACTCTGTGTAGTATTGTGATTGATTTGCATATTTTACCTTTAATATAATTAATATGTGACTTCCAACACAATTTTATTGATTATTACGCCAAGGATTTTAATTTTGGATACCCTTTCAATCTCTACACCATTTACACTGAGTTTAGATACTGAGTTGTTGTGATGGTGTGAAATAACGTTATCAATAAAAGTTTAGCCACCGCTGTGTCACCCTGGTTTCAAATGTGGGTGGTGTTTTGTGCTTGTATTGCTAAAATATAAAAGGAAGCATTACAATGGGTCTCAAATATTTGTAATGTGTTCTTTTACTGGATGAGTTTAAAGATGAAATACTGTAACATCGGGGCTTTTTCCCAGCATGCCTTTCCAGTATAGACTTTATTTCCGTGTGTGTGTTTAATGTTATTACTGTGCTATTATACTGCTGTGTCATTATGACTGCGCTATAATGACCCAGCAGTGTTATAGGTAGAATTAGAGCAGGAGTGATTATGTGATTGTGTAACCCTGATATAAACGGAGGTCTGTGAGAATGACCTCCCCTCCTGTCTGTGATTGTGGTGTCTTCAATAAAGCCTGTTTTGTCACAGCCATCTGCTCCTCTTCTTGTGTGAACCTCGCATACGTCAGTCACAGTGGTGTCAGGAGTGGGATATGGAGCAGATGGAAGTCAGGATCCGAGCGGAGATCCAGCAGCTGGAGCGATTCATCGCTCAGCTGGGGATGGACGACAGAACTAAGACACCGACCCCCGGAGTTGCTCGTTGGGATGAACGGTGCAGCGGACCCGACGGGACCAGCGAACCCCGCCTTCTACCTTTTTCATGACAGGGCGGGAGGAGCAGAGCAAACCAGCACTGCTCCCCGCCCTTTTCAGGGCAGGACGGGCCGGCGATTCCACTGCGACCAGAGGTGGCGATCGACCGAGAGACGACCATCCCATCCAGATTAATGCCACGAGCAACTGGGAGACTGCAGTGGCAGAAGCAGAGTGGGTGGAGCCGCTGATGAATCGTACAGCCGAGCCAAGACAAAGAGCCTTCCAGGCCACAGCTGAGAGTGAGGAGGAGCTACGGCCAACCACGGCAGCGCGTCCACGGGGAAGACGGCCACAGCAGTGCGAGGAAGTGTGCTTCCACTGCGGGGAGCCAGGACACATCGCGCGGTATTGCCCTGCACCCACCCCACGACAAACCAATGAGCTGTCACCATGTGAGGGCCGAATTGGATGCTCGCCAGGGATGTATTTACAGTGCAGCCTGGACAAGACGCCGATCCGGGCTCTGACTGACACCAGTTCCACTATCTCCTTGGTCCGACCCGGTGTGCTCCCAGGCACAGACGAGATGACACCACGGGGGTGGGAACCCACCGAGCGCCACATCACCACAGCTACTGGTGAGCGCGCCAGATTGGAGGGGTGGAGAGTTCTCATGGTGGGGGTGGCCAGTCAGACCATAAAACACCTGTTCTGGCTGGCTGACATCCAAGATCCCTGTATTATTGGACTCAACCTGCTCGCAGCGTGGAACACCAAGTTCGACACCGCCAGACTGTCCCTCCAGCTGGGAACCCAGACCATCACGCTCTGCAGCGGAACCCAGAGAAGGAACATGGAAGCCTTCGCGATCGAGGGACCGCCAGGATGGATCGGACCAGGCAGGCCACCACGAGGACTAGGCACAATGGCATCACCAGCACAAGCAGAGGGAGCACGAGCACACACAGGGACAGCAAGGGGAGGGGTCAATGTGTCAGCAGGGACGCAGCAGGCGGTCGAGGAACTATTCCAGCAGAGCTGCAGCGGGCTGGAATCAGGACAGATATGCCAGCTGCGGGAGCTGTTGGACTGTCGTCACTGCCAGCGGGCAGAGGATCGAGACCAGGCCGTCCCACAGGCTGCTGCTCTCCGGACCGCTGTAAGCAGGAATAACACAGTGGCACACGGTTCCCCTCGGATAATCAGGCAGCTTCCCCCCAGCGATGATGTCACAGAGGCCCTTGGCAGGCAGCAGCTGCAGAGCAAGCAGGACAGAGATCTGGTCATTTCCCGGGCTCGGCAGTGGCTGGACGTGGGCCAGTGGCCTGCCTGGAAGGCCTTGGCAGCGGCGGGGAGTCGGCAGAAGTGAGCGTATGACTCCCACTGCCAGGGGAGGGACTTTGCTCCGGGAGATCGAGTCTGGGTTTTCTGGCCTGAGAGGAAAAGAGGACAATCACCGAAGTTGACGAGCCATTGGTTGGGACCGTGCGTGGTTCTGCAGAGACTGTCGGATGTGGTGTACAGGGTGAGGCTTAAAAAAAGGACCCGGGTCGTGGTACTTCACTGTGACCGTCTCGCCCCGTACCAGCCATCCGCTCCGCTGGTGGTCGAACCGGAGCCTTTATCCCGACCAGATACTCCGGCTGAGTCTCAGATGGACACTGGCGGGCCTGTACGTGCTGGTCTTCGGCATCGAAGGCTGCCCCGAAACCTGGACGGGTTTGTGTTGGACTTTTGAGTTGGATTTTCATTTTCTGGGGACAGAAACCAGTCCCGGGGGGGGGGGGGGGCAGTGTAACATCGGGGCTTTTTCCCAGCATGCCTTGCCAGTAGAGACTTTATTTTCGTGTGTGTGTGTTTAATGTTATTACTGTGCTATTATACTGCTATGTCATTATAACTGCGCTATAATGACCCGGCAGTGTTATAGGTAGAATTAGAGCAGGGGTGATTATGTGATTGTGTAACCCTGATATAAACGGAGGTCTGTGAGAATGACCTCCCCTCCTGTCTGTGATTGTGGTGTCTTCAATAAAGCCTGTTTTGTCGCAGCCATCTGCTCCTCTTCTTGTGTGAACCTTGCATACATCACAATACTATAGACTACACATATAAACGGAATTCTAATGGTGACTGAACAAATCCCATTCCCCAAGGTGCAAGATACACTATTATGACTATAACTCAAAGGATCACAGAAATGATCTGATAAAAAAAATAAATAAATAAACAAAAATAAATAAGCGGTTTACCTGTACTTTAACATAAAAAGCAAAAGATCTGACTATATACTTTATATGATTAATGTGTTGTTTCCCTGTCACAATACTGCTGTCAAAATGTCACCATTCCGAGCAGATCCTGTTTGGACTCTACGATCAAAATACACACACTTTAAGTTCATACACAGCACGAAAATGCAACATGAAAAAACACCTTTTTAACCAGGATTACAACTAGCTTATTTCATCAGATATTGTCAACACAAGGCAACATACGACGTTGGACGTAGCATTGAGCTAGGTCATCGTTTAAACACGATTAGGTTTTCGTCTGTCCACAGTGAACTTTCCACTGCTGGGAAATATAACATAAAACATGAATATCACATCACTCATCGTCCAGTATATCACAATATCACGGCTCCAACTGCTGAAGTTGGGTGCGTCGCGGCTGTACATTCAATTCAATTCGGGTGGCTGGGTCTAATTCCCGATGCGTCTCTGTGTATTTTCTAATGCGTCTGCTTGTGCTCCCCACTGCAAGCTCAGTCTGCTTCCCGCTGCATTCTCTCATCAGCCAAAACGTAAAGAAAACTCTGCTGGACCGCTGTGTTGATTTCTGCTTATTTCTGTTAAGCCATTCTATCGTTGTTGTTTATAATATCACTTGTTCGCGGGCTCACGGACGAAAAATTTCAAATGGCGGCCAGCCAGCGATTCTGGAACGTCAGTGTAATGCTCACTCTTGTGACGCTACGCCCGGACCGATCAGTGGCCAACAATGGGTTGACGTAACAGTGCCGGTATGCTTCGGACCTGATCTGGAGCAAGGCCGAA
This sequence comes from Pholidichthys leucotaenia, assembly GCA_020510985.1. Classification (NCBI taxonomy): domain Eukaryota; kingdom Metazoa; phylum Chordata; class Actinopteri; order Cichliformes; family Pholidichthyidae; genus Pholidichthys; species Pholidichthys leucotaenia. Next base: position 42,574,747 of record CM035847.1, on the reverse strand, counting down.
AAAAATAGGGACAGTTCCAATAAAACAGAATTGTAAGGACTTCCGGTGCCTAATGGAAAAGCGGACAAACCGTGCTGAACTGTATCGTACTGACCCTAGTGGAAAAGCGCCTTGGTCAGTGTTCATGACTCCACCATAAGAAAGAAACTGGACAAAAATGGCCTGCATGGCAGAGTTTCAAGACAAAAACCACTGTTGAGCAAAAAGAACATAAAGGCTTTTGTCAGTCTTGCCAGGAAACATCTTGATGATCCCCAAGACTTTTGGGAAAATACTCTGCGGACTGACGAGACAAAAGTTGAACTTTTTGGAAGCTGTGTGTCCCATTACATCTGGCATAAAAGTAACACAACATTTTAGAAAAGGAACATCATACCAACAGTAAAATATAGTGGTGGTAATGTGATGGTCTGGGGCTGGTTTGCTGCTTCAGGACGTGGAAGACTTGCTGTGGTAAATGGAACCATGAATTCTGCTGTCTACCAACAAATCCTGAAGGAGAATGTTTGTCCATCTATTTGTGACCTCAAGCTGAAGCGCACTTGAGTTCTGCAGCAGGACAATGATCCAAAACACACCAGCAAGTCCACCTCTGAATAGCTTAAGAAAAACAAAATGAAGACTGAAGTGGCCTAGTCAAAGTCCTGACCTGAATCCGATTGAGATGCTGTGGCATGACCTTAAAAAGGCGGTTCATGCTCAAAAACCCTCCAGTGTGGCTTAATTACAACAATTCTGCAAAGATGAGTAGGCTAAAATCCCTCCACAGTGCTGTAAAAGACTCATTGCCAGTTATTGCAGTTGTTGCTGCTAAGGGTGGCCCAACCAGTTGTTAGGTTTCGGGGACAATCACTTTTTCACACAGGGCCATGTAGGCTTGTTTTTTTTTTTCCCTTAATAATAAACACCTTCATTTAAAAACTGCATTTGTATTTACTTGTGTTATCTTAGTCTCATATTTACAGTAAATTTGTTTAATGATCTGATACATTTAAGTGTGACAAACATACAAAAAAATGAGAAATCCGGAAGGGGGCAAACACTTTTTCACACCAAAGAGAATTTGTTCAAAGAGAAACAAATGTTCATGCTGCTAACAGTGCACATTGAGTTTTTATGCAGTTTGAGATATGCCTGATAAGATGTCACCAAAATGGTTATTTAAAGAATTTTATTTTTTCACTGTATTTATTTAACTGTTGTTGAAGAGGAAAAATATTTCTACTACTTCAAGTTCTGCTCAACCCCAGCACTGTTATGATGTTTTTATGCATGTGCCTTCGTCATGTGCCAAGTGCACATTTAAACCAAGACAATGAATAAAAAGTGCATATTTTCTGTCATAATGATCCATGTTTTCTTGAAATTTGTCACATTCAACAGATCGCTGAACATGTGTGGCCCAGTTACATTTCTTGATTTCAAATTGTGGCCCAGCTGAATAAATGGGAACATCACCCAAAGGTAAATGTGATGCTTGGAGTTTTTTTGAAAGCGCGTCAAAAACAGGTCTCCCTCCATCACCCCGTGAGTGGCTAAATGCTAATAGTCAGTACAGTTGGTTCTGTTTTATCTTCATGCAGGTTGATTGCTGTTGATGGCTGAAGAATTAAAAAAAAAAAAAGACATCCTCAAATGACTGCATAACCTAACTTAACTTAATCCTCGCCTGGCCACTTAAGTTACCACTGCAGCCAGTCGTCTGAAGGCAAAGCAATCTTGGGCTAGGGCAATGAGGTCAGCCAGAGGTCTTATCATTGCAACCTGGGTCGTTCAGGACAGTCTGGGCTGACCTCGGGGGCGATGCCAGCCCTGGGGGGGGCCGACAAGCGCTGGCGGAGAGGGCCTGCTTGGCCGGTGTCCCATCTTCCAGCCTTATCATGTAGCCAAGGAGCCACAGCCTTCCTCTTCTGATGATGGTGAAGATGGGGATAGGGCAGCCAGCCCTCCTGTAGACCTCCTCGTTTGTGGTGTGGTGGAACCATCGGATGCTGGAGATGTTACGGAGGCAGGTCCGATGGAATGTATCCAGATGGTGGGTGGTTGTGGTGGAGAGGGTCCAGGTCTCAGACCCGTAAAGGAGGACAGGGATCACACAGGTGTTAAAGATTTGCACCTCCATTGCCGGTCTCAAGCCCAGGTGAGAAAGTGAGGAGGGTTGGGGCAGGGTTTGCAGTTCTGTTCCGTAAAAACCCACCCTGCAACTGGTTTGTTATGGTTTATTTATTTCAAAGTGGCCTATTTTTCCCAAATATGAGGAAGATTTAAACGTTGGCCTGAAGAGTTTTGTTTTCAGTTAAAGATGCAGGGTGTAATATTTGTCTGTAATCTAAATTATCAAATATAACGCATCATAAAATCATTACTTCGTATTCATTGTTATATAAAAAATTTTGGTAGAAATCTTGTTCTTTGTATTGTAGGATTACTTTTTTATACACGGGAAGAGGGACCTTCACTATGTAGGTGGCCATCTTGGATCACTGTAATGTCTTTCCAAGTTTTAACTCAACAAAAGAAAAACTTTTGTAGGCAATTGTAAATGTTTAATGAGGGTAATAACTAGTATGAATGAAAATATTAGCATTTTGATACCCGACACCAATATTACACTAGATTACACACTGACTGCACCGTGTAACATTTTTTCAGAAGAGTGGCTTTTTCATTTGTTGCGACACATCTTTTTATAATTTAACCTTTATTTATACATGATAGTTCCATTGAGAGGAAACCTCTCTTTTTCAAGGATGCCCTGTTCACACTCACACAGTAACACATTCACACCAGAAAGATGCCCAGTACAACTTTTTTGGTGGATTTTATCGTGAAGTACGGTGTGATGAGACCACCTACCGGGTGCACCACCACATCGTCCTATAAATATGGGTGTCCACTATTTTGGGCTCCTCTAGCCCGGACGAACCCATGCTGTGAAGCACTTGCTGTATTGCAACCCATCCATCCATCCATCTTCTACCACTTTTCCGGAGGTCCGGGTCGCGGAGGCAGCAGTTCAAGCAGAGAAGCCCAGACTTCCCTCTCCCCAGCCACCTGCTCCAGCTCTTCAGAGAGGATACCAAGGCATTCCCAGACCAGCTGGGAGACATAGTCTCTCCACCGAGTCCTGGGTCTGCCCCGGGGTCTCCTCCCAGTGGGACGTGCCTGAAACACCTCAAGTGGGAGGCGTCCAGGAGGCATCCTAATCAGATGCCCATACCACCTCAACTGACTCCTTTCAATGTGGGGAAGCAGCGGTTCTACTCTGAGCCTCTCCCGGATGACTGAGCTCCTCACCCTATCTCTGAGGGAATACCCTCAGAGATAGGGTATTGCAACCTATGCTATAATAAAGTCCTGTTCTACTGCAACCTCTTGTCTTCCTCCCTTTGTGCCAGGTTTACAGACATAACATTTGGCGACTGAGGGTCAACCAATGGAGGCATGCGTAACACCGCTGCGGCCTTTCCTGGAGCTTCCCGGGAAACCCCAGTCCCATGGCCCCACTGGGTGGAAGCCTTTGAATACTACCTCACAGCATTGGAGCGAGGGAAGCTGGATAAGGTGAGGACTCGAGCATTACTTGTCCACAACCTTAGCATCGAACGTAAGAGGATTTTGCAAATGCTTAGCACGGCAGACTCGTACGAGGACGTCATGGAGCTAATGGCTAACCACTTCACCATTCCGGACAGCGTGACAGTACGGCGGATTTGGTTTCGCCAGAGACCGCAGGGAATTGGTGAGCCCATTCAACAATTTGTCGCTGACCTAAGACATTTAGCCAGTGTGTGCCGGTTTGGGCCGGTAGAGGACAGGATGGTACGGGACCAGTTAGCTGAGCACACGTGTAGTGCCGTGATAAGAACTAGGTTGCTAACGGCGTCAAATGATTTACTGCTAGCTTGGGCAGTTGACCTAGCTTTGAAGCTAGAGGCCACAGATAAGCTAACCTCAGAGCTAAATGGGTGCCAATTTCAGAAGACACCAGAAGGGACGATGTCAGTAAACACAGTTGACTCGGAGGACGAAGGGAACATGGTGGATGACTACAAGGCGTACATAGTGAGCCATAGGTCTGCTCAGAAGGACCCCGTCTGCAAGGGTTGGGATCCCCGATGCACCAGTATTATGCGCGAGCATGCCTGGCAAGAGGGAAGCGATGCAGCAAATGTGGGAACATGAATCAATTTGCTAGAATGTGTCGGTCCCCAGCATCGTGGAGTCCGCCAAGTAGACCATCCTGCCCACCTACAATGACCATCCACTTGATGAGCACTAAAACCGATGCGCTTTCCTACTGCATGGTGGAATTGGATGGTGTAGCTTTGGTTTCGATACTCGACATGGCGGCGGTGCAGTCGGTGCAAAATTGGGCCACGGTAAAAAAAGTTTTTCCCACATTACAGGATCAGGACAAGCCCGGTGCCACTGTATGGCTGAGGCAGCGGTAGACTGTGCAATGTCAGGACTGTGGAGTTGACTGCCGGCTATAAGAATGAAGCGGTGCACAACTTCACATTCCAGGTTACAATGCATGGCGAAAATATTATGGGGTGTGACCTGTTTTATGGACTGGGGTTCACCATTAAGGACAGTGCTGGATTCGAGTGGTTTGGATGTGGATGGTGGTGATCGCCGGACCCAGTGGATGACGTCTTGTTATAGGATTTTGATTTGATTTTGGATTTTGTATGAGGTACCCACTGACTGTGCTGGAACCAAAGCACAACTTTCTGATACCGAGGAAGACAACTGTTCAGTGGAGGAGCAGGACGACTCCAGTGCCCGTGCTCGGCCAGCTATTCTGGGAGTGGCCAGTATGAAAACTATTGCAGGCCTTCAGAGCACAGAGCACAGTAATCGTGTGTTTTTAGATGGTTTTAATTCAGACACAGAGCTGGCTAATGCTCTTAATTGTTTTTATGGTCGTTTTGACTCCTTTGATTTTAGCACAGAAACCCAAGATTTGAAACAGAAACTCAAAGACAATCAGCACTTTAATATTGAGGTGCAGGATGTTAAAAGGGAGTTCTGTGCTGTAAAAGTGAACAAAAGTCAGGGCCCTGATAATATATGTGGGCGCGGTAAAGTCCTGTGCACATGAACTGAATCCTATATTTCATTACATTTCCAGTAAGTCCTTACAGACACAACATGTGCCTAAGATCTGGAAAGAAGCCGTGGTTGTTCCCGTTCCAAAATCCAGCTGTCCTAAAATGGTAAACAACTTTAGACCAGTTGCTCTGATTTCTATTCGAATGAAAATTTTTGAAAAACTGGTCAGATGTGAGGTCCTAAAGCAGGCTGAGCATGCATTGGATCCTCTGCAGTTTGCCTATAGGCCTCACAGAGGAGTGGAGGATGCCACTGTCACTCTGTTTAACATGCTTTTTAAACATCTGGATTTTAATGGGACACACGCCAGGCTTTTATTTGTGGACTTTTCCTCCGCCTTTAATACAATCCAACCTCATATCTTAGTTGAAAGGCTCCTGCAACAATTTGATTTGAGCAATAATCTGGTGGGTTGGATTCTGGATTTCTTAACCAACAGGACGCAGAGAGTAAGGGTCAATGGTACATTGTCTGACCTAAAGTGCTCTTCTACTGGCTCTCCTCAGGGGTGTGTGTTGTCACCACTACTCTTCATCCTGTACACAAACATGTGTCGGAGCAGACATGACAACAGACACATTATAAAGTATGCTGATGACTCAGTTATTGTCAGTCTCCTCAAGGATGGTGAGAGTGGCCACGGCCCAGTAGTTGATGATTTTGTTCACTGGTGTGAGGATTCCTACCTGCAGCTGAATACGACAAAAACTAAAGACATGATTATTGACTTTAGGAGGAAAACTCCCAGGCACAAAGTCACCGTACTAAAAGGCCAGACCACCGAATGTGTACAATCGTACAAATATCTTGGGACGATTATTGATAGTAATTTAAACTTTGAAGAGAACTGTGAAAGAGTGTGCAAAAAGGGTCAGCAACATTTGCATTGCTTGAGAAAACTTGCACGCTTCCAAATTGACCAAACCATAATGACAATGGTTTATCGGGCTTTTATTACCTCCGGCAGGAGGTTATGTTTTTGCCGGGGTTTGTCTGTCTGTCTGTCTGTCTGTTTGTCTGTTGGTTAGCAAGATAACTCAAAAAGTTTTGGACGGATTTCGATGAAACTTTCAGGCATTGTTGGAAATGGTACAAGGAATAACTGATTAAATTTTGGTGGTGATCCGGATCACCGTCCACAAGAAAACCGCCATTACGCAAAATGTCATTTTCCTGAATAACTACTAAACCACTAATCCTATCATTGTCAATCCAATTGCTTGTCATATGTTTTCATGGTCAAGGAATCTGAAAACATACACACAAACACTGTATGGGGGAACTGTGGCGCTAAACCGCCATTACGGAAAATGCCATTTTCGTCAATAACTACTGAACCACTAATCCTATCATTGTGAATCCAATTGCTAGTCATATGTTTTCATGGTCAAGGAATCTGAAAACGTACACACAAACACTGTATGGGGGGAACTGTGGCGCTTGGCGGAGGTCTGCGCTCTCCGAGTGCTTTTCTAGTTGAATCTGTTTTATCCTTTTCTTTAGTGTCATGGTTTGGTCAGATAAAACTGAAACAGAAGAAATCCTTGGATCAGGTAGTTAGATGGTCCAGTCGCTTGCTTGGTGAGTCACAGCTGAGCCTGACATCCCTGTACACCAGACAAGTACAGAGGATGGCTACCTCCATTTTAAATGATGACTCCCACCCTTTGCACTGCCACTTTCAGCTTCTTCCTTCAAGACGGAGGTTTGCTGTGCCAAATAGTAAAACCCAGCGCTACAAAAACAGCTTTGTTCCTGCTGCTGTCAAAGAGTTGAACAAGCTGTAACAATATATTGCACATAATTTAGGTACTGTTACAACTCGCCGCTCATTAGCGGCGCCAGCTGAGCACACACCTGCACCTCGTCAGTGGCGGAGCATATAAGCCGCTCTGCCCTGGGCTTCGGCCTGAAGCCGTCTGTTCCCTTCGGCTACTTGCTCCAGAGGAACCCCCTCGCCAAACAGCAAGATCGCTCACGTAAGCTACTCTCAACTTGTGTTCCAGTCTTTCCCCTGTGCACAGGTGGACCTTTCCCGGCGGCGGACCCCACCCCCGCTTCACCACCTCACGACTGCTGTCAGGTGCGTCGTCAGGTCTCTATCTCCCAGACTCTCCCTTGTGCGTGCCTGCCACCTGCCCTGCCAAGTAAGCCAACTAACCTCTCATCTCTTGTTGTACTGGTTTGATGCCCGTCACCTTCTCCCTGTGTTCTCTCCCCAGGGTTGTCCAGCTGTACGGTTTCCTGCCTCCGTGCCTGACGTTGACGTCCACCACCAGTACATCCACATTCCACAAACACGCACCCATCCATCCTTGTTGTTGAATAAAGCTATTGAATTCACTCTGAGCCTGCGTGTGTGTCTCCTGAGCCGTGCGTTATGTCAGTACGGCTTCAGCAGAGCGGCTCGGCGGACAGCGGTCTCTCACGCCGATTTTCCACCCTCGAGGCTCGGGTGGATTTAATAGCTCATCAGCAGCAAGTGATATTGAACCAATTAACCTCGATCACTGCCCGGTTAGACCGTCTGGACCCCCCACAGCCGTTCCCCTCGGCTCGTCAGGGAGGTGCAGCTCCTGCCGCTTCAGCGGCCGTCCAGTCAGCTTCGGGAACCCCAACCCGACTCACACCCATTCCTACCCCCGCCCGCTTTAGCGGTAAGCTCGGTGGAGCGCGGGGATTCATCATGCAGTGTGAGTCGGTGTTTCTGCGCATTCCCGGGGACTTTCCCTCAGACCATAGCCGAATTGACTATACAGGAAATCTCCTGGAGGGTCGGGCACTCACCTGGCTTATGCCGTAATGGCGAGGCCCGGTTATGCCTCCCTCACCTATGGCCAGTTCGTCACAAATTTTCTGGAGGTCTTTGATCACTCCCGAGTGGAGAGTGTCCTGACCGATCGCCTCCTCAGTCTTCAGCAGGGGAGCCGATCGGCCGCGGACTATGCCATAGACTTCTGGGTTACAGCGGAGGAGGTTGGCTGGGGGGAGCGTGCCCTCTGCGGCATCTTCCTCCGCAGCCTAAACTCAGGTCTGAAGGATGAATTGGCTGGACGGGATATCCCTGAAACACTGGCGGAGCTAATCTCGCTAGCAATTAGCTTGGACAACTGGTTGCACGAGCGCACCTCGGAGCGGAAGCAGCCTTCTCGCTCTTGAGGGGTCTCGTCACGCCGGCTTCAAGCTCGCCCCCTGGCGTTACCGCCGCCGGAGGTTCCCGAGGAGTCGGAGCCAATGGTGACAGGCCGGGCAAAGCTCCCTCTAGCGGAGAGACAACGCCGACTTGCGCTGGGTCTCTGCATGTATTGCGGGGACGACCAGCACATGGTGGAGCAATGCCCAGAGAAGCCAAACGGGGAGGTCCGCGAGTCACTGTAGGGGGCCTCGCGGACGCTAACCGGACAGTTCCCCTCACTCATTTGTCGCTGCCCATCCGTTTTTGCCACAACACCACAGGGCATCTCACTTACGCACTGGTGGACTCAGGCGCGGAAGGCAGCTTTATTTCTCAAAGCCTGGCAACCCGATTGGGCATCCGTTGCCAGCCCCTCAAAACTCCTCTCACTCTCATTAATCTCTCCCGTGTATCTCTGGGGAAAGTGACCCACCGGACAAACCCCGTCTCTGTCATCATCTCAGGAAATCACCGGGAGGAGATCTCCTTTTACATCTTGCCCTCCGCTGTGTCGCCTGTGATCCTGGGTTATCCGTGGCTCCGTCTCCATAACCCCGTCCTGGATTGGAAGACCGGGAAGGTAACAGCCTGGAGCACCTTCTGCATGAGCACCTGCCTCCAATCCACTGCCTGCTCGCCATCATCTCCTCCTGTGGTCAAGGATGCCGCGCCTCCGGACCTCTCCTTGGTGCCCGTGGAGTTTCACGACCTGGGCACAGTCTTCAGTAAGTCCAAGGCAATGTCCCTTCCTCCACACAGGCCTTACGACTGCGCCATAAACCTCCACCAGGGGGCGCCGCTCTACAGCCTGTCAGCAGCGGAGAAGGAGGCCATGAACTCATACCTCAAGGAATCTCTCAGCGCAGGTATTATTCGCCCATCATCATCGCCATTAGGTGCAGGGTTCTTCTTCGTGGGCAAGAAAGATGGCTCGCTTCTTCCGTGCATCTACTTCCGAGCCCTAAACGACATCACGGAGAAGGACCGTTACACCCTGCCCCTGATGGACACTGCCTTTCACTCCCTCCAGGGGGCGACCTGGTTTACCAAGATGGATCTCCGCAGCGCGTACCACCTCGTCCGGATCCGGGAGGGAGATGAATGGAAAACAGCCTTCTGTACCCCGAACAGCCACTTTGAATACCTGGTCATGCCGTTTGGGTTGACCAACGCTCCAGCCGTCTTTCAGCGACTGATAAATGATGTTCTCCGGGATTTCATTGGCCTGTTTGTGTTCGTTTACCTGGATGACATTCTCATCTTCTCCAAGTCCAGGGACGAGCACCAGGTGCATGTGAGACGGGTCCTGCAGAGGCTACTGGAGAATCGGTTATACGCGAAGGCGGAGAAGTGCGAATTCTATGCCAAGAAGACGTCATTTCTCGGGTTTGTCATCTCCCATGACCAGGTGCTTCCAGACCCAGCCAAGATTAAAGCGGTGGTAGATTGGCCGACTCCCTCGTCCAGAAAGCAGGTGCAACAATTCGTCGGCTTTGCCAACTTCTACCGCGGCTTTGTCCTCAACTTTGGAGCCATCGTCGGCCCTCTGACCCGTCTCACCTCCCCTAAAACCCGGTTCCAGTGGACTGAAGAGGCCGCAGCGGCCTTCCAGGCGCTGAAGGCGGAATTTTCATCCTCCCGGGGTCCTCAGCCAGGTCAACCCCTCTTTGCAGTGCATCGTGGAGGTCGACGCCTCGGATACGGGGGTGGGGGCGGTGTTGTCTCAGCGGTCACCGGCTGATGGGGTCAAACGGCCTTGTGCCTTCTTCTCCCGGCGCCTGTCCCCAGCGGAGCGCAACTACGACATGGGGGACAGGGAACTTCTTGCCATCAAGCTCGCGCTCCAAGAGTGGCATCACTGGCTGGAGGGGGGCCGCCCTGCCTTTCGTGGTGTTAACGGACCACAAAAATCTGGAGTACTTAAGAACTGCCAAGCGCCTGAACGCCCGCCAGGCCCGTTGGTCCCTGTTTTTTGCCAGGTTCCGTTTCACCATCACATTCAGGCCGGGCTCCAAAAACGGTCTCCCTGACGCCCTCTCCAGGCAATTCGCCCCTGAAGATTCGGGGGACGCTGTTCATACCATCCTGCCCAGGTCGTGCATTGTGGGAGCCGTTACTTGGGAGATCGAGGATAAGGTCCGAAAGGCGCAGGAATCAGAACCGGATCCGGGCGGCGGACCAGAGGGGAGGCTCTACGTTCCGTCCTCCGTTCGGGGGGAGGTCATCCTGTGGCTCCATACATCCAAGCTAGCCTGCCATCCTGGGACCTCCCGTATGATTGACCTGCTCCAACGCTCCTTTTGGGGGCCGGGGTTACGCAAGGACGCTGCCCGCTACGCCCGGGCCTGCCCCGTCTGTGCCACCAGTAAGTCTGGCAACTCTCCTCCTGCGGGTTTGCTCCAGCCCCTGCCCGTCCCTGGTAGGCCCTGGTCGCACATCGCATTAGACTTCGTCACTGGCCTCCCCATCTCTAACAACTTCGACACTGTCCTGACCATCATCGACCAGTTCTCCAAGGCTGCCCATTTCGTGCCATTACGGGGGCTACCCTCTGCCTTGGAGACGGCAGACCTTCTCGTCCAACACGTGGTCAGGCTGCATGGGATACCAGCTGATGTGGTCTCCGACCGGTGTCCCCAGTTCGCCTCTGACGTCTGGCGGAGTTTCTGCAGGACAATAGGAGCCCAGGTAAGCCTCTCCTCCGGCCATCACCCCCAATCTAACGGGCAGTGTGAACGGACCAACCAGGAGCTGGAGGCTGCTCTCCGTTGCGTCACTGCCTCGAAGCCTGCGTCATGGAGCAAACATCTCGCTGGAGGATGAATCTGCAGTCCCCACGGTCCGGGCTCACCTCAGGCGGTGTCGCTCAATCTGGACAGCCGCGCACAATGTGTTTTTACGCACGGCGGAGTGCAATAAGGCCACGGTGGATCGGCGAAGAAGACCTGCTCCTGCCTACCAGGTGGGCCAACCGGTCTGGATCTCCACGCAGGATGTTAACCTGAAGGGTGAGAGGAGGAAGTTGGCAAAACACTTCATGGGCCCATTCCCCGTCACCAAGGTAATCAACCCGGTGGCAGTGCACGTTGCTACTCCCCCCTCCCTCCGCATCCATCCCACCTTCCATGTCTCTAAGGTGAAACCGGTGGTGTCTGATCCCATCTGCCCTCCTCCTGCTGCGCCGCCCGCGCCTCGGATGATTGATGGCCATCGGGCTTGGACTGTCTCAACCATCTTGGACTCCCGACGCCGGGGTCGTGGGCTACAGTATTTGGTGGACTGGGAGGGCTATGGTCCAGAATGGAGGCAATGGGTCCGTTCCTCGTTTGTGTTGGATCGCTCTCTCATCACCGAGTTTCACCAGATGTACCCCAATAAACCATCGCCAGGAGGCGCTGCTAGAGGGGGGAGTACTGTTACAACTCACCGCTCATTAGCGGCGCCAGCTGAGCGCACACCTGCACCTCGTCAGCGGCGGAGCATATAAGCCGCTCTGCCCTGGGCTTCGGCCTGAAGCCGTCTGTTCCCTTCGGCTACTTGCTCCAGAGGAACCCCCTCGCCAAACAGCAAGATCGCTCACGTAAGCTACTCTCAACTTGTGTTCCAGTCTTTCCCCTGTGCACAGGTGGACCTTTCCCGCACCTCACGGCTGCTGTCAGGTGCATCGTCAGGTCTCTGTCTCCCAGACTCTCCCTTGTGTGTGCCTGCCACCTGCCCTGCCAAGTAAGCCAACTAACCTCTCATCTCTTGTTGTACTGGTTTGATGCCCGTCACCTTCTCCCTGTGTTCTCTCCCCAGGGTTGTCCGGCTGTACGGTTTCCTGCCTCCGTGCCTGACGCTGACGTCCACCACCAGTACATCCACATTCCACAAACACGCACCCATCCATCCTTGTTGTTGAATAAAGCTATTGAATTCACTCTGAGCCTGCGTGTGTGTCTCCTGAGCCGTGCGTTATGTCAGGTACCTATTTATTAACTCCATTTTATATTTACTTATTTTTGTAGGATGTTACTTGGGTTCTAAATATTTTATTGGACTTTAGACCTTTGAGTTTTTAACCTCTTTGACTAGTTTTTAACTTTTAATATGACCCTTCTCTCTTACCTCTGGTTTTTCTCCCATCTCTTTGTCTTTTTATACCATGATTGATGGAGCCTTGAGTATTTTTATCATGTTTATAGTCAGCTTCATGTGTTCCTGTGTTTGTGTCTATGTTGAATATTTGTAATATTCATTTATATATTTATTTATAATAATTACCTCCGCCAGGAATTTATGTTTTTGCCGGGGTTTGTCTGTCTGTTTGTCTGTTGGTTAGCAAGATAACTCAAAAAGTTTTGGACGGATTTCGATGAAACTTTCAGGCATTGTTGGAAATGGTACAAGGAAGAACTGATTAAATTTTGGGGATGATCTGGATCACCGTCCAGAAGAAAACCGCCATTACGGAAAATGTCATTTTCGTCAATAACTACTGAACCACTAATCCTATCATGGTCAATCCAATTGCTAGTCATAATTTTTCATAGTCAAGGAATCTGAAAACGTACAAACATACACTGTATGGGGGGAACTGTGGCCGCCATTACGGAAAATGCCATTTTCGTGAATAACCACTGAACCACTAATCCTATCATTGTCAATCCAATTGCTAGTCATAAGTTTTCATGGTCAAGGAATCTGAAAACGTACACACAAACACTGTATGGGGGAAATTGTTGCCGCCATTACGGAAAATGCCATTTTCGTGAATAACTACTGAACCACTAATCCTATCATTGTCAATCCAATTGCTAGTCATATGTTTTCATGGTCATTGAATCTGAAAACGTACACACAAACACTGTATGGGCGGAACTGTGGCCGCCATTACGGAAAATGTCATTTTCGTGAATAACTACTGAACCACTAATCCTATCATTGTCAATCGTCATATGTTTTCATGGTCATTGAATCTGAAAACGTACACACAAACACTGTATGGGGGGAACTGTGGTGCTAAACCGCCATTACGGAAAATGCCATTTCCGTCAATAACTACTGAACCACTAATCCTATCATTGTGAATCCAATTGCTAGTCATATGTTTTCATGGTCAAGGAATCTGAAAACGTACACACAAACACTGTATGGGGGAACTGTGGCACTTGGCGGAGGTCTGCACTCTCCGAGTGCTTTTCTAGTTCTTGTTAAATATGGATGTCACCAGACTGCAAAACAAATCTACCTACGGGTATAAATAAAGTAACCTAAACCTGGACATTTTCCATGCCAAAGTCCAGCTTCGGACGACGACGGATGAGGAGTCCACTGTGATGGCGGTGGCCACTATGCCGCTGTGGTGTCACGACAGCACAACATGGATGGAGGACACGGAGCTGACGAGACTACAGCAGTGCGTCAAACTGAGCAAGGAGCAGCTCCGGGTCATGGACTGGGTTCAGGTTCATGCCGAGGAGAGACCGCGATGACGACTGGCTGGATCGCAGCCGGTGGGACATTGGGCGCCACTGAGGATTGTGGCAAAAGTGAGAGCGACCTTTTTTCGGCTGGCAGACGGCTCGATCCAACACACAAACAAGCTGCGATCTGTCCAGGTGGATGTTTTGACTGATGGGGCTATGCAGGAGTCGGTGAAGGTGGTGGGAGACCTGATCTCCTGTGTTTTGACGACTGGCCCTGATCCTGGGGGCCTGTTGCCTCCAGGGGCACATCCACCATGTGGCTGCCATGCCCCCCCACCCCCTTCCCCAAGCAGACCCTCCCTTGCCATGGGAGACTGTGAAGAAGAAACTATGGACTCTTTAGGTAGGCACATGGCCAGTATACCAGGTAAAATTGGCAGAATAAACCACTTGGCCGTGCAGGCCGTGTGGCAATCCATCCACTGGCCCTAGTTCTAGTGTTCTGTGGTGTTGTTGTTTGATGTGTTTATTGGGGTTTATCTACAAAATTTGGGTGGGTTTAATTCGGTGTGTTTTTCTGCTTTCGAAAGGTGGGGAGAATGTTATGGTGGATTTTATTGTGAAGTACGGTGTGATGACACTACCTTCGCGGTGTGCCACAACACTGTCCTATAAATAGGGGCATCCACCATTTTGGGCTCCTCTATCCCGGATGAACCCACACTGTGGAGCACCCGCTGTATTGCAACCTATGTTATAATAAAGTTCCGTTCTAGTGCAGCCTCGCGTCTGCCTCCCTTTGTGCAAGGTTTACAGACATAACAGCAACAACACACTGACCTGTGGCCACTGAGCAGCTCCACTGGAACAATTGGGGATAAGGGCCTTGCTCAAGGCCACCACAGTGGGGTTAAGGAGGGTGGGGCAAACACTGCTAAGTCATCTGTCCCACCCAGATCTAATCCTGCTGGTCCAGGGATTGAACCCACAACCCTCCGCTCACCAGTCCACATCCCTAACAATTAGGCCACCACTGCCCACCCACATAAAAGAAAAGTTCCATCAGTTTTCTTAACTGTTGTAGTATGAATTAATAAATGCTACATAAACTACATTTTATGTATATTCTTTGATATACTGTATATATAAAATTATATAAGCAGCATAATCAATATTTTAATGGTCAGATAGCTGTTGTGACTCTCAGCTAATTCTGATTTAGTCAGCGAGGGGCAAAAAGGCTCTTTGTTTGGTAAAGGTTTCAGACCCCTGGGCTAGACAGATGCTCCCAGGAGGCGACGCCTTCTCCTCAAACACAGTCTGCAAACACACACATCCTCAACCACCCAGAGGGGAATTAAAAGAACAGAAAGGATTATAAGATGTATAGATTATACTTTTTTTAAATACAGTATACAACTGATATACACTGTGGTGCAGTGGTTAGCACTGTTGCCTTACAGCTAGAAGGTTCCCGGTTCAAATCCCCAGGCTGGCAGGGGTTGGAACCTTTCTGTATGGAGTTTGCATGTTCTCCCTGTGCTGTGTGGGTTTACTCCGGGGGCTCTGGTTTTCTCCCACAATCCAAAGACATGCATGTTAGGTTAATTGGTTGTTCTAAATTGTCCCTAGATATCTGTTTCCTATAGGCCCTTAGAACAGAGGGTTAGTACTAGTGAAAGCTCTTTGAGTGGTCTTTGTGACTAGAAAAGCGCTATATAAGTGCAGGTTAGTTAGATATATACTTTATGTCCTAAAGTTAGAAGGTTGTGTTACTGTTAGGGATGTTAATGATTAATTGACTTTCAATTAATTGTTGATAAAAATTTAGTCAGCTAAATTAAATTAGTTGTCAATTAATTGATAATGCAGCAGTCCGTTTCAATGGGAGCTTATTGTATGAAATGTTGTGGCTCTGCCATCTAGGCAGGGGCGCACGCGGTCACCCACTGCTGCATTTCAACCAAAAAGCAGAAGAAGATGCTAAGCCCTTCCGGGTTACGTCGGACAGCCACAACAAGTTCCAATGGCACATTCCAGTGTCCACTCGTCAAATCAACAGGGTGGAGAAATGGACTACAGTACGGGAGTCCCAGCGAAGAGACAGCATGTCTCCCACTCCAGGTTTATATACTCCAGGTGACGCCACCCCCCAAAGGTGGGACATCACCCCTCCATAGCCTAGGGCACCACCAAACTAATATTACATATATATTACAATCCTACACTACCCGAGCGCAAAAACCTATCCCCACTGCCTCCCTTCAACCTGCTGCTAGACGGAAAAGCAGACAAGATTCAAGTTGCCTCTGAGATAAAAGACAACAGACGTAACTCAGATGGTACTGGGTTTGCCTGGATTGTTGGGGTACTGTGATAATGCTTAATATGCAACAGGTGAGGCAGCTCACAATTTATTTTCCTGTTATAACAGTCTACCAGTGCATCTCAGTAAATTAGAGCGTGAAAGTTTTTTTTTTTTATATGACTAAAAAAAGATAAATTTTATGATATAGGTAGTAGTTTTTAAAATAAATAAACAAAAAACATCACATTTGTAATTTACTGAGCTGTACCAGCACATACTACAAACTATACAGTGCAAAATTTGTTAAACAACAAAAAATGCCATTGTCTGTAGTAAAAAAACAACAAACAAATGGTACAATAAATCATTGAGGAATATAATATTCATGTTTTATTGAGTACATGAAAAAACAGCAAGTTTTTATGTTTAAGATAGACTGTATTGTACCGCAGGAAATTCACAGAGAGCACACCAGCACCAGGAGGAGCACCATCAGGA